>OU618547.1:9047069-10264018 GCA_914829495.1 Eilema sororculum
AAATAAGGACAGTAAGCAAAATATAAACACCCACTAAAAACATAACGCATAAAGATCACGCAAGTAAACTGTAGGTTTATTTAAGTTGCCCATGAGGAAGGCGCGGGGCGAAGTATTGCCCAATTCCCACCGCATCTGTTTTACGTCCCGATGAATCGCTTCATGCAAATAAACCTGCGTTATTGTTCCTTTGAAGGGCCTCTAACATGGCTTACTTCTTTATTTGCTTAGTACTTATATTAAATTCGAGGTGAAGTAAAGGAAACTTTCACTCATTGAGAATCATGATGGGAACAAAAAGAATCATTGTTTTATATGACTTTACGTGCAATAAATCATTTGGGGCTAAGATTTGTGTTTGAGGCCGTACTAAGACCTATGTTGCCAAGCCAATTTCAACTGCATGCTGGTACATATGTAGATTCGACGGGTTTACGAGTCAGTTGCTTAAACATGCTTAAAATATTTCGTATTAGTTTTGATGATTAGATAAATCTAATCAAGCTTTGATAAGCAGATACCTATTGAATTAAATTGAGTGCTTTCATTATGTATGTACACAATCTTGTCGCACGAAGCTACAACCTAAATAAAACAATGTAGAGTCAGGGTGCTGATGCTGACACCACTCGTTATATACTCGGTGATTAATTGAACGCCCCCGAGAACGCCCGGAAAATCTCAACCCTTTCGCTAGTCTTAATTACCACGCCTCGTTTCAGTGAAGCGTCCCTATTGGTTGGAAGACTTGCCGCTCTGTCGCCCCTACTTTTAATTGGTCGAAAGTAATTAACGCTGTGTAATCACCAACCGCGTCGCTGTAGGGGACGACGACTAATTTGAATTTTTAATTATCATCGCTGACAAGCGTCGAAACGGCGGCGTCCTATTGGTTGGAGAATTTCTTGTTTACACGCAGAAACAATGCCTATTGTCTCTCCGATGTTATCTGGATTCACACTGTATTCTACTGGCTTGACTGTGAGTAAGTATATACCATTGTAGGTGTAATTGGGTGTTACTTTTTATTTAAACGATTGACTGTTTGGGAACGTCTCCGAGTAGTTAATGAATTCTTAAGTAAGCTGATTTTTTTCTACATTTCAGGTAAAATTGTGAACGTTTTCACAGGTTAACAATTAATGTAGATATGTACGTTTACCTACATACCTACTACATATATATTACTGTATTGTTATACCTAGGTACCTACCTAATTGAAATGAAATTGAATAGTCAATTTCTGGTTGAACACGATTGCTCGGATGCTAGTAAGCAATGCAATAAACTCTATCCCTGTGGCTACATTTCTAAATGCATATTCACCTAGTAATGGTTGGCAAATGGTGGGATGTAAGACGATTCCTACAGGGTTCCCTTAACGTATTTATTAACTTAACGACGATAAATAACGATGTAGGTTTATATTTAAAAGAGGAGAAAATCTACACCCAGTAACTAGTTAGTTAAACCATTAGATGATACGTAATGCTAAATTAAATTATTTGTTATTTACGACATTCATTCATGGCTGAACTTGGTTTTGGAATTATCCCATGTATGCTCAATCGAGTTCAGGTCTGAGGTGCAATAGTCTTCGGAACGTCAACATCAGCTTCGGCAGGAGTGCGTGTTGTATAGACTCTAGCCGTCTATTGCGCATGCATAAAGCTAAGCAATTGAACTCCCTGCCTGTCAGTGTTTAGGGAAAGCTTATAACCTGGGAATTTTAGATGTGCTTGTCTTGGCTTTTTGACCTCCCAAGACCGGAGTCAGAGCCTCGTCCCAAATCTTGGGGCCCCAGGCCCACATGTTGGGTTCGATTCATGGCTAGGAATGTTGACATTTTTATTTGAATGTTGACATAGTTTCGGATTTGGCCATCCATGACCAGTTAAAAACTCACCCTGCCTTGATATTAGATATTCATTAATTGCGGAGGATAGACAGAAAGGGCGCACATTGGGAGAGGCATACCACTACTGGACATAGGCCCAGCAGTGGATTACAATAGGCCAATTAATAGGTTCATTTATTGCAACTAGGTAATGAAAAATCACTGATGTGACTTTTTTATTGCACATTTCTGTAGACTAAGTGGATCAAGGAGTAGATTAACCTATTTTTAGAATTTTCGTGTCTAGTTCTTTTATTTTGCTAGCTCTGTTAATAAAATATGGTATGAAAATTACTATGCAGAGCATTTCCCGCATTCCGAACATCTTCGCGTGTGTTATGCTCGCTGAGCGCATGCCGAATTAGCTCATTACGGAGAGCGGCCGCTGCAGCTCGTGGAGATTTATCCCGCACTTACCGCACCAACGAGACCATTAGCCAGAGCACTTTCAGCGAATATTATTCTTACCTATTTTGAGTTTTGTTTTAGTTTTTCAGTGATTAATTAAAAGTGTAGGAGGGGATTAAAACGAAGATGCTATTAGCAAAATGGTTAGGCTGATATGGGGTTCAAGGCTAGCCGGTAATTACACCCGCTGATGGACTAACGGGTGGAGAGGTCAAGTAGCAGTCTTTCATATAAAAGTCAAAACAAATCAAAAAGGAGCACGAGGGCGGATCTCAAAGAGCGTGCTTTAGATGCGACTAGGCTTGGCGCTCAATGAAGAAGTACTCCTAAGTATAAAATAGCCCCCGGACTTGAGCCGACCGTCATTTATTTCACCAATGATAATAAAGTATAATTGCTCAAGGGTTAGTGGGTGGTGTGTTTTAAATGGGTGGGTTTGATTAGAGGCGCGATAGATAGTAGCTAAGGAGGTGTTTATGCGTCAGCGCCGCCACCGTGAGTGACATTGAGTGACGCGGCCAGCCGCGAGCCTCCGCTTAATAAGGTAAATGAGATGCGGAGGCTGCCTGCGCGAGCACACCCGCAGCTTAAATTAGCGCCGACTTGAGAGTCCCGCTCTCGCCTAACAAACGCCTTGTTACCCAAGGCTTTTATCTTAAACGAGCTGAATTTCTACCAAGAGCTCCCGCTCTCCCCAAGAATTTTGTGTATCTATACTGAAAAACTTTCCATGAAGCCATTTGCACAGTAACATAATGGTAACACAATTATATACCATGCAGTTCCATTGTAATTGCAAACATTGAATGTCATTTTAAATTAAAATAAGAACGCTAAGGTTACTCCGCTGTACTTCTATATAAAAACGAGTAAGTAGGGTCTGGAATAGCAATCATTACGAAGAAAAGTGTCTATATCTACATTAAAATAGACGAAGGTGCAACAAGAATAGTAACACCAATAAAAAAGAAAAGAGTCCACTTCGTTTTTAATCGACAAAAACGCGATTGACTACATTTTTTACCCAATTAAAACAGCTCGATGATAGTTTTTTAGCACTTTTTATTAGTTTTGAGTCGAGCACGGTTTTTACCCGGGGCACGGGTCAAGCGAGCTGAGACAAAGCGCGGCGTGGATGCACGCGCGTCGTGCCATCCATTTGGTTCCGCGTGCCGGCCGACCATTCAGCACTAATCGCTTCATTCACCGACGAACGAGCGCTTTTTCCCCGTGGCCGATCGGTCATGCATTCCGAACTGCTCACTCTCCCCGATATCGGTTTCGATGTGGCAAATCAGCTCGTGCGCTGTCATTCCTTGTCTCTTGTCCAATGTCAATAACAACGTGTTCAACATATAATATTAACACGCGTTTGTTCTAGGTATATGTGAACAAACACAGAACAAATCAACAAAATGTTTTTTTATGAGTTAGGTTCGCAGAAAATTTGATGGTACCATTAACATGTAAGTCCTGCAACTCATTCTAGGTAACCCAAGTGTGACTATCTATAACATTGTAACTAAAAAGTAAATATTACTGCAAAAAGTGTAAAATATGGATAGGCGGAATAATATCGGTGATATTATAAAATACTATATGAAACTAGCTTTTGCCCGAAACTTCGAAAGATATAGGACACACTGCTCCTGTTCCCGCGACCCAGATAAAGTTTGTGTGAGCCTGGTACTTAATGCCAAAGAAATACTGATCCTGTGACCGCAACCAACAGGAACCTATACCCGGGATAAAATAAAGGTCAAACGAGATGAAAAGTATGTCCGTCTCATGGTTCTAAGCTACACACCCACCAATTTTTAGCCCAATCGGTACAACCATTCTTGAGTTATAAATAGTATAATTAACACGACTTTCTTTCATATATATATAAGATTAAAGATGAATGAATGAATGATACAATTTTAAAGTACTATTAATGCCATCTATTGGTTGAAAGCTACGACAGAGTTTTATTATTCTAAAAAAATATTAACCATTCCGTGGTCTGTATTGTATTTTGTCTCTTGATAGTAATTATTGTAGACTGATGAGTGCCAGAGATGTCAACTACTAGATGGGTCGTAGGAGAGACAGAAGGCCATGCACAGTAGAAGAAGTGATAAATAAATTGTATCTGAGGTCATAATAATTCTCACAAGAGACCCATTATGGTAAGTAAATGTAGGGTAAATATATTCACACTTTTGCAAGTAGCAGAAGCGTGGGGCGGTAGACTGAGCAATTTTGATATACTACGTACTTCTTGCAGTTAATAACAATTAATTTGTATTTTTACCCACGACGGAACGGGGACAGTATATGCGTTTGGGGTGAGAGGATGTTTGTGTGTTTGTTTGTGCAAATCCATGTTGCCATTTCCTCCGAAATTACCAATCCAATTTTGATGCAGTTTTCAGTTTTGGGTTCGGCTTTAATTGGAACATGTTCTTAGATAGGTGTTACAATGACAACTCAACAGCAAGCATTTTTAATGCAAATCAATGTTGCCAATTTTCTCCAAAAATACTAGTCCAAATTGGATGCAGTTTTCAATTATTGGTTTCGGTTTGATTGGTGCATGTTCATAGATAGGTGTTATGGTGAATTATTTTTATTTATATTATATTATTATCTCCAAGCCCAACTACTGGACGGGGCTGCGGGGGTCGATAAGGCTAGACTGCGGGCTGTGTCTCAGCCGGAATCGGGAGCGCGGTTGCAGGCGCTACCTTCGCCTCACCTGGGCACTCTGCTTGACGGCGACTCTCTGCGGGTGGCAGTGGCTTTACGCCTGGGCTGTAAGGTGTGTGAACCCCACATATGCACCTGCGGTTCCATGGTGGAAGCGGATGGCCACCACGCTTTGAGTTGTCGGCGGTGCACTGGAAGGTTTCCGCGACACCACGCTCTGAACGATATCGTCCGCGGAGCCCTTATATCGGCGAACGTACCCTGCGTGCTTGAGCCTCCGGGTTTGAGTAGGTCGGACGGTAAGAGACCGGACGGGCTGACTTTGGTGCCCTGGAAGAACGGTAAGTGCCTGCTGTGGGACGCAACTTGTGTCAGCACTGTAGCCGCCAGCCACCTCAGTCGCACCATCCACTCCCCGTCGGCCGCCGCGGATGAAGCCAGCGCGAGGAAGAGACTTAAGTACGCTGAGTTGGAGCCGCAGTACTACTTCGTGCCAATAGCGGTGGAGACCCTGGGGAGCTGGGGCAGAGACGCGAAAAGCCTTGTAAAGGCGATTGGGCAGAGGCTCATAGAGGCTACTGGGGACTCCCGTTCTGGGTCGTTCCTGGTGCAGAGGATGGCCGTTGCAATCCAGCGTGGAAATGCTGCTAGTGTGATGGGCACCTTTGCACCGGGAGCGATCAGGGGCGGGTTATTCGATTAATACTGTGTATTATTTATTTAGTATTAAGGTGACATGACTTTTTTATATAATTACTGTTAATTGACATAATTTAATAAAATTTAAATATTATTTATTATATGTCGTGGGCATTTTCAATATTTTTAATTTTTTAAATTATACTCGTAATGCATTAAAATTCCTGAATGTCTATCACTACACAAGTATTATAATCGTAGAGTTGCGGTACAATGTCACAAGAAGTGGAAGTTTTGTTGGAATCCGACGCAGGCCATTCCTGCTGTTTGTTTACCATTACTCGTGTACCGAGGCAGTATTCATTCGGACGATTATAGTGCGATCTTTCTCTGTGATATCATTTTGCTGAACGATCTCTAGCAAGCTGTTATTGGTTTTACTGCCGATCACAAATTCTTCTGCTATTAATCACAACGACTTTGTTGCCTTATGACAGCTTTTTCAATTCACCTAGCTTTAAAGGATTTCAAGTAGGTTCTTTTTTAACGTCAAATAATTCGAAGGCAATTTTAATACAAGTGACGACATTAACATTAGGAAAAGTAAAAAGAAGTTGATTAAAGATAAGATCAAAGTTGTTTCTTATATAAAAATATTTTTTCCCATTTTATTATGAGCTGTTGCGAGGGATGTGAATTGCAAATCACTCATTAGCGATCGATTGATGTACTAATGTCTTATGCTGTGTCTTGTAAAGTGAAAAGCAGTCATTAAATTGCAATGCGATATGACTACTCTTACAGTCTACTTTCGAGAAAAACATTTTTTTAGAAGTCTAACTAATCAAAGCTCGCACCTTTTGAAAGTGAACGAGCAATGCTAGTGTGCCACTAAGCTACCGTGAAATAAGAACCGGCCAACAATGAGTCACCACCACTGTTACGTATGCCTCTTAAATAATCGCGCCTTCCTCGCTACACATAACAGACATTATAAAGACATCTAACATCTATCTACTTATTGACAAAGCTTCATTTCTTGAATAGCTAAATAGATTGCCTTTGCACATCATGTTTTAAATACTACTATGCGTATAAGACATCTTTGTGATTACAATCACAAAATGTGGATAAAAGAGTAGAGGAAAGTTATTCCAAATACTTTAATAGTAAGTACCTAAGTAGGTAAAATAAGACATCATTACTTTCACGTGAAGACAGGTTCTAAACATTAAGAGATATTATGTTTGTCAGATCTGTTTTTGCGAGCATGTTTGAACGTAGACCATCATTGCTCAACACTAAGTGGACTGGTTATTCAGCATAACAAAGCAAAACCTTGCATTTAATGAGTTAATTAATTTATATTAATATTATAATTTTATGAGTCTGTGCCAATATTATAAAGAGCAAAGAGTAGCTATACTGCCACGCCTAGGTAATTAAATCCTTGGAAGGTGGTCACGTACATTAAGCTCGGCTTGCTTACCGCGTGCTGTAGGTGGCTGCGAGGGGTGGACATGACGGGGTCATACATCGGACGGACATGTGCGCGCGTAGCGGAGGCGGTGCGGCGTGATTAGTGCGTTGCGCTCACGGCAGCGCCCGCGTCGCCCCGTGTGTAACCCAAGCCGTGCGCAGTAACGCTGCGCGGCCGCGCCATAACATAATTAAAAATGATTTAAGGCATTCGCTCCGGCTGCTTTGTTTCGCGCATTATGTTTCACTTGTTCGCGTCGCAGTCGCGCTCGCACACCTCCATTTTTAACGCGCCCGCTCTTAATTCTGTCACAGTTTTTATAACCCTTTTGTATTTATTAATCCCTTTCGGCTCCGGTAGCTCTACGCTTCTCGGAAAGCGATTTTGACGTGACATTTCTTTGGGTCGCTGTGTCCCTGTGTTAATGAAGCGTCCTATTTCGGCGCCGCCAAAAAACAATAATACTTGGCGTAATCAAAGCAAGGTCTCATGCTATTCCAAGATCTCTAATTAGTACTTCTTAAAACTCAGTAGAACATTCTCGAGAACTGTTGATGATGTTATCTTCTTTAACAATAGAGCGAGTTCCATACAGTTCATTAGTTTCAGATATATGATCAATTGTTATGTTTTCATCGATGCAGTGGTAAGGATTCCCTGCCATAACAATATATCTATTTTTGGAAATGTTCGCTTAAAAGGTATAAAACGGTAGTAACATTGGCAAACAATGGAGAGTCACGTCACCAACAATACAGTTGCAGGTTAAAAGTACGTATTTAAAAAGATTAAGTTCGACTTGTTGACGCGTCGCGCCTGGTTATCGAATTTCGGCAATCGAGCAACCGTGTCCTGGCCGCTACCAAATAATTTTCCATGGTTCATTCGATGTTGACTTTAGCCTTTACATTTCAAGTAATTACCAGAACAAACTCATGTGACCAACACATTTAAAATTGAGTTCTTACTCGTAAAAAGGAACTCACATGAGCTTGATTAAGGTAAGTATATAGTTATTTTCAAATATAGCACGACGAGACCAATCTGGTTTAAGCTTGATAGTAATAACACGTAAGTAGATAGTGGTGCTAATTCTGATGTGCACCTCTCTAAATTTAAATTTCGCTAAAATTTTCTAATTTTAGCTCAGTGATTGACATATGGGTATTCTGTTGTTTATTCGAACTAAATTTAGTGTTCTCCAAGACAGCTCAAATTTGAATATGACATCGCTAAAAGTTGAATATGAAAGTGTTGCCGGTGTTAAAAAAATAACAATGAATGATAAAGGGGATTTTCACAAAATCTTTAAAAACCATATTTATAGGTGTTTAGAATGCCGACAAATGTTAATAAATGCGTAATATTGATCAAATAGTAAAGAAACTGTGATTTTTCTTAGCCAAACCTAAGTAAATACAGTTTTACTCGGTTAACGTTCCTGGCAACCCTGTAAATAAACTAATTATCTTTGATTGAATCTGTGCAAGTCAATTTGTCAATCAACATTTTGTTGTTGATCTTAAATAAGTTCTTGATATCCAAAATTTACAAAAGAAATAAAGTAGACTCTTTTCCTGCCGGGCTAACGTGGCACTGGTAGAATTTCTGGAAAAACTTGACATTTCGCCATTACATTGTACTTCACTAGCATCATTGGCAAATTGCGGTGATTCGCTGCAGAAGCCAATAAGAAGAAGAAATAAAGTAAAGTAAACACGGACGAGAGAAACAAGACTGCCCACAAGAGGCCACAACAGTTGCTGGTTCAAATTGTAAGGACTTAAGGCAGGACTTTCAAACAACCTAAACAACATAGACTGCAGATCATGCAACAGTGGGAGCATGTACCTAATGTAAGTATATTTGATTGCCTATATGCCTATTGTGTCTTACAAGTTTTGTGATGGGAAATGTAGAGCATAGCATAGAAACCTATACCATAATTGAAAGAAAGAAGTGGGTATTGCATGCTTAATGCCTTTATACAGTGAAAAGAAAGGCACAAAATGTTTGTGATTCAAAGAGGGCAACAAGAGGAGACCCGCTATTAAATCTTTTTTATATCAAGTAGAAGATTTCAGTTATACTTGGGACCGCCTCAATTATTTAATGGTTTGCCAGTCTTGAAGCAATAAAAAAGTGTCAATTTAAACTGTACTAAGTATCTACTACCTAACGCTTTATAACCCAACGTAATTCTTATATTTTCATTACAGGAACTAACACGGCTTGCCTAGGCCCTTACATCATCTTTCCTATGATAACTTGCTGAGAAGTACCGAAGATTTGACACAGTGCTCAAGTGATTGCTGTTGCTTGAAGTGATCGCTGTTGTTTTGAGAAAGAACGGTGCTGAAGATAAAAGAAGATTCCTAATAATTATAAAAATCCCTGTGTTATGTTAATTAAACTATTCTGAACCCATGTTTTTAATCCATGTCTGTCCTCACAACCAGTTGTGCAATCGAGTTGGTCTATGGGTACCACCCTGTTTGTTAGAAATTCACACAAATGTAGTCAATTTGATGCAGCAGGTTTTAAGTCTGATCATGATAAAACCTGCATCATGTTTGATAAAAACTAGAGGTGAACAATCTATAACCGATGTATATGTGGGCGGAGTCACAGGGATCAGCTAGTCATCATTATCCTTGTGGTAATCCCGGTCGCATCTGAAGTCTTCACCTGGGTGTCCGGGGTCCACTGTTTCCAGTCTACCAATGCCACTGAACTTCGATAAGTGAAGCGACTGCCATGTGACCACAACTAATTAGTTTCATGAACAAATAGTAGCATATTGATGTCAAAGTATTGCAGATGCCAGTGGTTGGACTTTTCAGAACTACAACTACCTGTAAGGATTGCCTTAGATGTTTGTATGACAACCAGGACCAATAGCTTAATATGCTCACGGAAACACCCAGAACAATTTAAATAGACGTAGGTGTGACAAGTTCGACCTTATATTCATGCATACAAATATTTGCACTGGGCAGGAATCGAACCCGTGCCCCCTGATGTAGCAGTCGAATGAACTACTGCCAGGCCAGAGGCCGCTGGGCATCAGAGTGCAGTGATACCTAACATATTTTTACTATTAATGCTGCCATATGGTCGGCGGTTTTGCTAGATGAGCCTAGAGGTAACGGTTAGGGCTAGCAGTTACTCCAGCAGAAGCAAGCCCAGGGTGGCGGTGGTGTGACTCTCCAGGTGAAGGGTAACCTTTTATCTCCAATATCATGTCGAAGTCGCCAATGTTAGTGACCAAGGCCGAGAGGGACACGAGGAAAATCTACGAGCCACCCTCTACAGCGCCTCGGTCGAATTTGCTGTAGGTGGCAGTGTTTGCCCTCTGGAAGAGAGGCGCCCGCCATCTCCATTGCCTAGCATGCCCGTATAGAGGTTCTGGACCAAGTATCTCGTAGAACTACACCTATCTCTAACTTAGTCGGCAGTTATTTAGGTGCCGTCTAATTTTAGTGTGACATTTCTAATTATAGTGAATTTTTGACACTTAAAACGTACAACAGAATACAAATTCTCTAAAAATGAACTAAATTTAGTAACTTCGCTAAGTTTGGTCGTGTCAAGCTAATTTTAGGTTAGTCGTGTGTTCACAGAATACAAAACGGCATTTGACAGGCGTAAACTAAATTTTAAAGATTTTTAGCTATTTTTAGTTAAGAGATGTCACATCAGAATTGGCACCAGTGTTTGCGGTCGCTAGCCTCACGGCCACCATTGGTAGTCGGCTCGCATCCATCATGACGACAATCTATCACCAAGTCTCGGTGTCCATCGTACGAATATAGGCAATGTGTTTTACGCATTGATTTTCTCCTTTTGTATATAATGTCTATTTTTAAGGACTCTAAATTTTCAATTAGGTAAAGATAACCTTTGGTGCACCGTTTTGTGAATGTGCTTTTAAAATCGGTCGCAAGTAATACGTAATGGCAATTTTTTTTGATATGGTATAAGGACAGTCGCCTTTATGGCTATTATTATTTCAATAATATCATAAAGGTGACTTTGATACGTACTTACACAATTTAGGTCCTTCGAGCCGGATACGAACTAATTACCTTTGGATCTACACTCCACTAACTGAGTCTTCCGTTGTCGAACGACCAGCGATATACTGTCTACGAGTTTCTGCCAAACTACAGCGACAGGTTTTTATGGTAATGTGGTAATGAGGGTACCAAGCTATGTTAAGATTGAATTAATCTAGTGCAGATTCCCACTAAGTCTCAGAAATCATATGGCTTTGGTAAAAGTGATTCCTAATTAAAATCACACGTGAAGTCTGATGACTTGACATAATTCATGAAATTGATTTAGTTTAATGTCATCGTATTTTTTTCCAAAGCGTTTTGTTTTTGCGAATGCTACATAGTAGATAGAGGTAGCTATCTCGAGGTCCATCTCTGTTAATTAGTTTTTTGTCGGCAGCGGCGGGGCGGGCCGGCCGACGCCATCAAATTACGATGAGTCGGCCTTTCGGCTACCGGCGCCGCGGCCAACAATAATTATACACTCGTTACTACCGTGCTGCGCCTGCGCCGAGCACCAGTCCACATAGACGTGACGAATGCTCTCAATAAATGAAATTGGAGAAATTATTTTGACATGAAATTAATGATCGAAATATTCAAAGTAGATACTGTGTTTGCTTTACTAATGCAAGCCAGCTTCTGTTTGGATGATAAATCCGACGTGATTAAGTTTTGAGTTAATATTTCAAGCTTTATTGTTATCAGTGAATATTTTCTAAACGCTCATCCATTCTATGCACATTGATAGGGCGGGGCGCACGCGTTGCTCCAGTCGACCAGTGTCGACGATAAATTCCATCGATAAAATCGGCGGCGTCGACGGCGCGCCCGGTAATTTCTTAACGACAGCGTAACCCGGTGGCGACGCGTGCGCATACGCATTTTATTTCTCTCGCATCAAGAAGCCGACTCCGAAATAATCGTTCACCACTCAACTTAGATGGTAATCACGGCGACTATTAACGACTATCTTAATGTAACTTTTTTGGGCAATGAGTTAGAAAGGTTTCATTCGAAAGCATTTAGATCTGTGTCTCATATATGTTAAGTAATTTTATTTTCAATGCACATTTGGGACAATTTTCGTTAAATTTAGTGTCGTCAATTAGCGTTCAATAATTTAATGCTGCTACCTAAACGATCGATTCTTACACGAATTAGTTTACGGAGAGATGAGTGAGGTTGTTTTCTTCTTAGAAGTGGTCAGCTCACAAGGCATTGTGTTTTTAATTGAATATAGGTAGAGGTGGCGAGCCAGCTACTGGCTACATTGTTGATGCTATTCATACTGCTCGAGAGCGCTTTCTACTAATTACCGCAGTACGCTCAATGTTATAGGGCTGTCGCAGGGTTAAAACGTGAAATATTGCTTACATCAGTTGTATTTGTAATGATCAATGCTCATTTTGACGCGAATATTTTACATCATCTTTTATAAGAATAAAATAGTATAACCTATGTAAAAGTTTAAGCATGTCAACGATATTTTGACCACAAAATAAATGTTACTCGGAACATAATACTGTACGGAGGCACAGCCCTGAAGTGCACTGCGCTCGCGACGCAATAGGTAGCTACGTGTAGCTATGTTGTATTATCTTTAATTAAAAACCTCTAAAAGTCATCTTTAGATTAGTCAGAGTGGTCACTATAAGGGTTACAAGGGATCCACCGAAACACCTTTGTGATTCGTCACGAATACAATTTATTTTTATTTTCTAAGAATCCTTTGTTGAAGTTAACCGAATTTGTTGTTCAATAAAAAATGTCTAATTAAAGAATGTTAGAGCTGCTGTGGAAGGATTTTTTTGTTCTTTTATTCTGGCTTCGAATTTACACGATACTAGCTGTGTTCGCGGTTGCAGTTGTGTTATCTTTACTTTTATTCTACTTGTGTGTTGTGGTGTGATGTTATCGTTATAGTCTTTCGGTCCGATACCAGCCCGTTGCCACCTGCAGAGTCCAAGGAGAAGAGAAATGAGAAAGATGGGGAAATGAAAGTATGAAGCTCACGACAGTTCAGTAAACGAAATGAAGTAAAATACTACTTAAGGTTAATATTAAGTAAATGTAGTAACTTAAATAACGGTGTCAATTTCTTCAACACTGAGGTATGTAAATGTCACTCCTTTAGGGTTAGTGCATTAATTAGCTTGCTAAAATCCTGAAAAAAAAACATGAGTTTATGTTAGGTATGTTATGTTAATTAACGGTGTCAATTTCTTCAACAATAAGGTATGTAATGTCACTCCTTTAGGGTTAGTGCATTAATTAGCTTGCTAAAATCCTAAAATAAACGAAACATAATAATGGCATAATATAATTTTGCGAAATGAAAATAATTATGTTCGAAATATAAAACCAAACATATTGTTTACTTACTCAAAAACTAACGCACCTAACAATAAAAAAAAATACGAACAGGTAAGGATCACCCAAAACCGGTGGACGTGTACGAAAGGCTTAATGATGGTAGACGGACTCATTATCTGTAAGGTCAGAGGCAAATAGCGTGATGTTGTCTCTGCCTGAGTGACAATATTAAAAATAAAAAATCTTTCCTTGAACCTATTTAAGTGATATTGTTACGAATGTGGGATTTCTTTGGTGGTATATTGATTGGAGGTTTAGTATATACAAGCATAATGTGTTTTATTCGTTTAAAAATGTGGCAATATAGATATCCTGCACGTTAAATAGAAACTTGTACGATATTTATATCTAAAGGTAATTTACAGATGCCATATCATTCCGGTGGTCGCGTCTCGTTTACTTAACGCGACGATAATGGCGGTATTACGAGTCATTACCGACATTCCTAGGTCGGTTATACACAAGAAAAAACCTTACGTATTAACGGTAAAACATTTGTGTGAAATTGGTGTAACGTTCAAACTCTATAAACAATCTATATATATAAAAATCAATTGCTGTTAGTTAGTCTCGCTAAAACTCGAGAACCGCTGAACGGTTCGTGGAGGTCTAGGGAAGGTTTAAAAGGTGAGAAAATTAGAATAATTGCCGGGAACCGACATCGACGCGGGCGGAGCCGCGGGCAAAAGCTAGTGTTATATAAATTATGGAATCTGCCAAAGAATGTGAATATTCAGAAGACAATTTGTCAAAGAGTTTCTGCGTTTAACTGCATGAAATAGGTTATCCAAATTTACTAAAATAATGGGATACATAGGAAATTTGTTAAAGGAAAAAATTTGTTAAAGGTGGAAAACACTATTTTTATTAATGTATTATTGGGCCACCGTAAGTTAGAAATCTGGAGGTTTTCTACCAGTGTGTTATCTAACAGAACTGTAGGTACATAAACAGACGTGTGTAAGAAAATGGTCTATATGTGAAAACAGTTCAGAAAAAGTAGTCATATTATTTATTACACTGCCTGTAACATCGTTCAGAATCATTGATCACAGGTATAGTGTATGGGATTTCTAAACTCCATTACATAGGTTGATCTCGTTAAAAATGTCATTTAGTCAAGTGATCGTAGTGGTTACATCTCTATCCAACAAGGTATGAAGAGCGCATGCAGTACACGAAGGCGCGAGGAGCGACGCGGCATAATTGTGCGCGGCCGCAGCCTAATGTGCGGTGTCGTGGAATGTAGCACTTTCCATGTTAACGAGCGTGTATCCCGCCCCATCACGCGCCCGCGCATCCTATCTGCCACCACCGCCACAACGTCCGCTATTTTATTTTTCACACAAGTAACACCTATTTGTGGTAATCCTCATACTAAATTTATGATCACCAAGATTTATACTTCACCTGCTACTTAGTTAATAACGATGTACCCGTCCAATAAAAAACGAAAGGTACTTTTAAATGAACGACGCACTGAATTCCTGGTACATCAACACCAAGACGTACACTTTCATTATGTACGGAAATAAATCAAAATAATACCAACGCAAAAGATAGCGAATGGAAAATCATCCTCACCCCGCGCCCCCACCCCAACTTGATTTATGCCTGTAATTTTCCAGGCGGTTACGTAAGTAACTCACGATTTTTCTCTGTGCACACACATAATTAGATAATTTTCAAGAATTTCTACGATTGATTTATTCGGCAGATATTTTGATGTATAGAATTCGTAGAAATTAGAGAGGAATATGTCTAGTAGGGGGCTGAAATAGGTTGATATTGATTAGCTCGAGATACCTATATAGGTGTCTCGAGCTAACCTTTTTTTTTTTTTTTTTTTTTTTTTTCGTTGTGGAATGCGTTTAGGCACTTCGCTCACCCCCCGCGGGGGCAGGGGGTGGGCTTCGTGTGGGACTCCTAGCCTCTGAGGGAGGCCAGACTACCCACTAAACCACCACGGTGTCCGTCTTCACCACATATCGACGATGGCGGGAACAACATCTTCCGCCATCGTCGTGTGGGTCGCCTGCCACTGTTCGGCGGCAGGCCCGTCTCTGGTGCGGCAGAAGAGGAGTCCTTCTGCCACCCGCCTAGGCAAGGCACACGCGACACGACGTGCGCCTTCAACCTCGAGGCCTATGTAAGGGCAGCAGACGCCCCCGCGTCTACTGCCCGGCCCGGTTAGGGGGGGAGGAGTTGGTGGTACCGCCTCCTCCGAGCCCCGGTTCTCTTGCGGCGCTGTGGGAGGGAAAGGGGGTCACATTCCATCTCCCTCTCCGCCGCCTCCTTCCGCGAGATAACCGTCTCGCAGAAGGTCTGAACCGCTGCCCACGCCTCATCGCCGCCGTCGACCATAGACAGAACTACGGCCGGCAGCGAGAGGTCCGTCCCCACTTCGGCGATGAGAGCACGGCGCTCCCCAGCCCACGCGGGGCACTCCTCTAGGGTGCTGTCCGTCTGCGCCGTGTCATCAACGCCGCCACAGTGGTGGCACCCACTGGTCGGCTCTCGTCCCACCCGGCACAGGTAGCTTCCGAAGCATCCATGCCCCGAAAGGACCTGCGCCATGCACCGACCCCCGCGATCTGTCCATCCAGTCTCTGAGGACCGGACGGATCGCCTCGACGGTCCTGCTGCCGGCCGTGGGATTGGCCAGCCGCCGCTCCCACTCCCGGAGCATGAACCGTCTCACATGGAGCCTCCGCTCTCCCACCTCCGAAGGTGCCGGGAATTCACCCCGGCTCCGGGCCTCCTCGCGCCAATGTCTCGAGCTAACCTAACCTAACCTACGGGTAATACATAGTGACGAATTGGTAATAGAGATACGTATAAAATTAGCTGCAAATCGATACATTTCTTTTTAATACTTGCAAAGGCTTACGTATGAAATTATCGCATTTAAGTGCTTGGACATGCGTTGTAAGATCTTTATTTATAATAAGAGGATTACTAAAGCATACAAGCTGTGAATTAATATGACGGTATCGCTCCCCGGACCGTTCCCTTATTAATTTCTGTCACAGATTTAATTGCTCACCTCTGGCTTAAGCTTTTTAATAAATTCGAGGACAGACAACGAAACGCGATGCGACCAAAAAATACACGACTGGGGCGCGGTCGACCAAAAAAAGGACAGATTTTAATTTATAAAAGACAGGACAAACGATTAATAATTTATTTGTATCCTCGGTTTCTTGCGCGAGAGGGTCGAGCGTTAAAAACAACCGTTAAAACCGGCGACTTTGTATAGCTTGCGCTTAGCCCGAAATGCCAATTGCGGGTAGACACAAGTATACAGCGAGCCGGAATGTCGCTTTAAAAAACCTTACAAATAAATAAATCGCGTCGCACGCACCGGCCACGTAAAAAAAAACATCTACTATATTCGATTCTTTAATGTGATTTTGAAAAAATAGAAGTAAGCGGAGGCTGCCTCCGATTGAAAATGAATGAGGGCGAGCGCGATAGTGGAAATTAGCATTGAGGTAGGATTCAGGAGCGGCTTTTGTGCGATTATATCGAGGTGTATTCTTTGCGCTTTTTACGGCGGCGCGGTGGCTCGCCCGGCGCGGCTTTTCAGTCCCTATTACGATCCTGTCGCCTTTTTGTAGCAGATAATTATTGTCGCCTTACCACCCTACCATATCGCATTGATATCTGTACTATATACGTTCTATCAACACAATGCATACACATAGGCTTTATGTATTTACATTCGCAAGTGCCAGTCCTATCGAAGCCTCAGCTACAGACCACCGTGATGTAGATGTAATGTTAGTAGGTCACAGATTATTACGAGTAGTTAAGAATATTAATACCTAATGTGTAGTAGTAACTTGGGCCAAGTTACTAGTGTACGTATTTAATTAAAAAAAACTAGTCACTCTTACAGCCAAGCCATATTGCTCTTTTGTGGGTTCACGTCAGTGTTCAGTCTATCGATATGTAATGTCCTTGTGAGTCTTAACTGATTATTTAACGAAGCTCTGACGCAGGCTTTTATTCTCAGACTTGAGGGATCAGACACAGGCATTCCCAAAAAGTCAAGTTATAACCATCCCTAAAAAAGGAGAAGTAGGAGAGAGGGCCCTGAGCTCCTAAGTGAAGATTTTCGATGCAACCGGGATTGGCGATTGAATATATACTCGTATACTCTCATAATTGATTTCACACATGATGGTCGGGTGCAAGTACTAAAGCACCAGTTAAAGACTGGCCATATAAACACGTTACACACGGTATACGCGAGGATAAGAAACTGACTAGTTACAAACTCAAACAATAGCCAATGAACAGCAAAACTAAGCAAACGAAACGCAACTCGAACAGATTAGATCACCTGTGACGGAGGCGCGGCCAGTGCGATCCATAAATTAGCGATTACGCATATATCCAATAATAAAGGCAACAATGGGATTGAATGCAGATGAGCGGGCGAGCGAACGAAGCGAGCCGATCGACATTTGTATGCGCTATCTAAGAGCACAATTGGATGCCGGCGCGAGTCTTCGCACTAATGGTACACTATCGAAAGATCGCGTACCACCGCTTGAAAAGTGGCGACCGCCAGGGAATACAGACCACACGCCGCACGCACAATAAATAAACCAACATTCCCTATGGTTTGCTTAAGAAAGCAATGTTTCTGTTGTTACTGAAACTGATAAACTAATTCAACGTGGTATAGCCAAGTACGCTTTTCCCGGCACAACTTTGTCCGCTGTGCTGTGGAATATCCTCCTGTCAATAAACATGGAATTAAAAAGTTTTCATCTTCCCCCTTTACTCTTTAAAAGTAGCAACCCACGATGTTTCTAGTGTTGTAAGCATCCCAAAGATACGGTAATCGTATTATCAAAAAAAAAAACAAATTCTATTCAATTTAACTAACCACGGATCGAATAACGAGAGAAATATCGGGGGGATGCCTGATATTATTTGTGCAGTGCCTACCAATCCATAAAGTTCCAAAACACTATAAAATACCGTAGCAAGTCCCCAGAGGCCTAGTTGTTACTGCTTGATACAACCTATGGTAGGTAGGTAGGCACATACGTAGTATAGTGCGGAGACCATAATCCCAGACTTCTTTATATTATGGTAACAGTGTGATGTAAAGCAATATATATTTAACGTACGTTTAATTCTGAAACTCTTAGAACTAGATACCACTCTGATCCCTCTTATTCGCATGGACCAACTGCAACGTGAACATGTTTGAATACGCGGAGGAGTCACAGTAATCGCTTTCGCTACCGCTGCGCAACCGAGACAGGTATCCAAATAGGTCAATATTATGATGTTAACTTATTATAAATTGCGAAAAACTGCGATCAACACGATTTTGGTATCAATAAATCTATTGGAGATTCTGACAAGATAATATAGTTACTAAACGAAAAAGTAAATAGCGTTCAGGCAAAAGGCTATGTCTGTATAGTAAACGCCGGGTTGGGAAAGAAATAACAATAACATTAAAAACAGCATATCGCACATTCAGTTAGGTACATGAGTTGCATTAAAACGATGTCAATACATTTTCCACAATTACAACGACTCCTTATTAAATCCTATAATCCAAACTTAATGTGCAATACAATCGAATCAATTTAAATTTAACATAAAATATGAGATTGTATAAGGAATCTCATTACAGTGTTTATAAAGCATACAGTTAAGAAGAAATGTCAAAAACTTGATAATATTTAATAGCATCTGAAATATAACTATATGGTATTTTTGTATTATTAACTTACAGGATTTAAAAAGGTCGTGGTAATTAAAGACCGCAATAACAATTACTTTAATGTTTAATATTAAACTTTTATGGCAAAATTTGCATATAGCGGTGATTCTTTAAGTTTATCGCGTTAATTTACAAATAATTATTGTGTGAGTACGGTTCGGAGAAGTCTCTCGCATAATATGATCAGATACGTACGTATACGGTTGAATTTAATATGTAATAAAATATAGTACAATCGTGACGCCTTGACTGCTTCGGAAAAGGTAAATAAAAATAAAGAAGTAAGTGGAATTTGTTTTAGATGACTATATTATTATCCGAGGAACTCTGAGATCCAGTTTTGTCCCTTGCGGGATAAAATTGAGTTAGATAGGGTTGGTGAGAGTCTGCAACAAGCAATATGCTACATGAAGAAGACTCAATTGTATTTAATTCTGTTGTAATTTCCCATTAAAAATTTGTAGCGTTTTGTCATAGGCATAGTTGATTCTAAACGAGTGTATTTAAATAGAAAATTTTGCTAATTTAAAAAGAAGTCTATTGTACCAAAGCCGTCCAATTTGCGCGTGGAACGATTAATAACAACTCTTGAAACACTTTGATTGAATTTTGTTTCAGCTTCTGATGGTAAGTGACTACAACGAAATTTTTGATTTTGTTTCAATCCAGACTTTACCTATACTTCATGAATTATACTCAATTATGATTCTTTTGGTTTTTAATGTGGGTTGGGTTTAAACAAATATAGCAATTTTCCTAAATTCCTTATGTATGATTTTTACTTTTTGCCAGTGTTTATTTTATGTTTTCATGTTCTTTAAACTAGTATTATTCTGTGAAGTATTTTTGTCAACAATTCGTCTTTTTTGGCACCACCCCACCCGGTAGCATTACCAATACGGATCTGTACTAAAGATCAACATCTTTGCGTGTGCTTTTCACTTTTCCTCGCCAAGCAGAGTAAGTAATACATATTATGAATTTACAAAAAAGCTTTTAAAAAACGTGAGTTTATAATCTGCAATATAATATCCTAATAACTCGAAGTGCCAGATTTGTTACATACTTCGAAAATTGGTTCTGGACATGCATTGCTTTATACTCGCTTTAGCCGTAGCATCATTTATGTCATCCGCAATGATGAACCACTGTTTTATGGGATGGCTATTGTCGTCCAATCTTGTTGTTCGTTATTGTCAACCAAGATAGTCCAACACTCATTGACATTGTATGTGATCTCCGTTGTCACTAATATAATATATGTAAATCTAGCGAAGTATAAATGAAACTAGTCCAGCACACTGACTTTCAATGCAGTTGCTTTGTTGACTGCCATCAGAGTGGGCGCAGCTCACATAACCATGTCAAACTATCTATCAGTATCCAATATCTATCTCGGCTTATATGATTCACTATTGACATAAAATTTGAGAACCTTCGCTTTTGTATTAAGTCTAAGGTATAAAATAAATAACAAATCTGACAAATCTTTGAGGATACAAAAGATAGCGTTTCAGTCATTATGATAGTATTATAGTAATCTCACAGCAAATGGTTTTCAATTATATTAATGAAAAGATCCGTCAAGCCAATTCTCTGAGTCTGTTTCTGATTTCTCATTTAGCAACTTCAAATTTATGCCTCAGATACTCTGTACTAATTTATCCGTACATTAGCATAGTCGACACTTCAGTATTTATATTACTAGCCTTCGCCCAATATTGCGAATCGCCAATTGATTTCACAAAATTTATTGTCCGGTGTCAATGAGCCCGTCTCTCTACTGATTGAAATGCGTTTGTATGAACCTAATGCTTTCTGTTGAATAATTATTTCAATCAAACTGACGTCAAATAATGAGTTATAAACTTGAAACAAAGTACCTACTTAGAAAAGGAGACTAAGCGTACCATGTCATTCAACGCACAACTACAACTGTAAAATGTGCGGTATGGCTTATAGCGGTAACAGTAGCTTTCAAATGAATTAAATTCTTGCAATTTTATGGTTATTCTAGAGTTTGTAAAAACCGCAATTCAGAGGCAATTGATTACATTTTATTTCTGGCATCTAAAATAAGTGGCATACAGACTAGCTGATTAAAATCTTTTTTGTTTGTCAGTCCTTGCTATACTGATTTCGTTATTGTTTGTTGTAATTTTAATATTTTAATAGGATTTGTAGGAATCTATTCTACGTTCGTGTAGTTCTGTATTTCTCGTTCGTTCGTTGTTCTGTAGCACTCTTCTTAAAACGGAATTTCAAGTCAAATCCAAGCTTTACAGAGAGGGTAGTGGTGCTCTGTTAGTATGTATATGAGAGCACCATCTCTCTCTAAATCTACATCAAATAAATCATAAATAGTTGTCATAAATGCACATTGATTTTTTATTATTCTTGTCGTACGTGAGGTATCAATTTAGTGGGAATTCCTGAAGTTATTTGATGCCTGAGATCTTAAGTTTATTTTAAATTCGACATACGTAAATAAATAATTTTATTTTACGGTGTACATGGACGTAAATCAATTCATTAATGTTCATAATACGTGTTATAAATAATATCAATTTTCTCTCATCTGAATCACAGCAGAAACAAAATACAATTAATTTCAATTGCAACACAATTTAAATTGATTGGAAATAAATCTATTTAGGGCGGATAAGAGGATAGTGCGTAGTGTGGGCTGATTGAGTCCTATCCTGACTAATAGCGCAATGATTAATATCCCGGATATGCTCCATGAAGGAGAGTTCCCAAACCGGAAATTTACGAAAATATTATTGTTTTATAACAACTTATTAATAGAAAAACACTCGCCGGGACATTTTCGAAAATAGCCTGCCCTTAAGTACAGTAGCTTGACACAAAAGTAAATGTAAATATGCTATCTACTAAGATAGTAGGTGTACTTATCCTTAACCATGTTAATTTATTCGAATCAAAACAAAACAAAATTTCCACAAGTGGCAGAGGCAGATTTTGTTCAGGGCTACTATTTTCATACTATTTAGGTAATTTATGGTGGTGAAAACACGTATACGTTTGTGGAAGTGCCAGGAATCTTACATTTCTTCCTTTTCATTCTGATATTCGCTTCTTTCTCACGCCGTTGTCGAAGGTGGCAATGCAAATGCGCACCTTCTAGTGCTGTTAAAACAACTATTACGTATAAGTATTATTGGCAGTTTTTGCTGCCTTGGTAGTAAAAAGAAGCAAAGTTCGCTGCTTTAAATTAAATAGACGGTATGCACTAAGGACGAGTATTTTGATCCTAAAGTACGGTATACATCACACAATAATTTGATTCATTAATATAAAGCCCCTGCTCTGTCTGAACCCCTGTCCAGCAACCAGTTTACATTCAGAATTTCAAAACGGAATATGACCCAACTTCGTAAAATACAATGTGCGAATAATTATAAGCAAAATAAAATAAATACAAATTGTAAAGTATCAAATGATGATGACTGGGATAAATGTAAGAGGATAATGGGTCCAAGGAAAAAAGGACACGAACTCACACGCATACAAGTAATTACAAAGGAAGATAATTATAATTCTTTCTTTTCCTTTCAAGGATTGTAACCTTGTGTACGGTGAGTAAAAACATTTGTGTTTAAAATTAATGTCCTTTATATATTTCCATACAATATTAGTTGTGTTAGAGATTTTGTCTCAGTCAACATTTGCAATTCTTTTAATTAGGCACATATGATTTTGTAAGGCGCTTCAGAGCAATCATATTAGTTGATGATGATCTTAGGATAAAGTCGCTGACCAATTTGAGTGTAGGAGGCCTAACCTAGGATAGATCATCCGTCCGGCCATCCGGCGTCCCCACAGTGAAACAATAATAATAATAACCTAGTTGCAAGCTGGTATATGTGTTGATTGAGAGTTTTTTTTTTATCGTGCGAAAAATCCCCACGGATACCACCCCCACGGAGCCGGTGAAGGCGGTTACGTCGGACTCGAACCGACTAAAACGCACGCCGTCTTGGGTCCTTGGTTACCGGAGGTGAGATTGCCAAAAGCATATCTCTCGCACCCCGGCAGACCCAGGACCATCTCCTTCGAGATGGCCCCCTTCGGGTTGTGGGGACCACAGTGTCCCCATCTTGCCCCGGTTACGGGGAGACGCTTTTTGCGCCGCCGCCGCGGCCTGCTTCTGCTAGGGTGACAGGCGGCTCCACCGGTCACCCCCAGGCCAGCGCTCATGGAGGACGGAGGTCGTTCTGCGACCTCCGACGTCCGGTTCGCCTTCGCTCTGCGCGGGCTTCCCGGGCCCGGAGTCTGGTCCGGACCCGACCGGCCGCCTCCTTCTCGAGCATTACTTGCTCGCAGAAGGAGGCAGCCGCACCCCAAGCGTTCGCGCATCTTACCATCGCTGTGAGCAACGTGGCGAGTGTGAGGACTCCCACCCCCAGAGCCGCCACTAGGACCCGCCTCGGCGTGTCCCACGCCGGGCACTCGGGCGAGCGAGGACACAGAGCTGCACACGCTGATTGAGGGTTAGTCGGCAGTCGAGCTCAAAAGCTAAGATAATGCTCCTAAGTGGATGCTATCGTGCCCAACGCTGACACTTGGCTAATGATGATACCTAGATGTTGTCCAACCTGTCAAAGAAACGTGACACACAAAGTACCTACTTTATTAGCATGCACTCAATTTCCCCATGGCCGTTGCTATGCAGTATTGTCTTATTCTCTTCGTGAACGCTTCTTTGCACTCCAGGTCTCCATACCCATGGCTGTTGTACGCGTAGTAAGTGATAAATAAAACGTAATTGAGAAGACGGAAACAGCCAATGAGTAAATCTCGTCCGTCAATTTATTTAAATTATTTATTAGTGGTTCGCTATAGACACCCGCCATGATCGCTCAACCCGCCGGACGCTCGTGATACAATTATATGGCGGATGGATACTGTTATCGATATCCACTGTGTAAGAAGTGAGAACTTCGAATTTTGTTTTGTTCTTTCATATGGCTAGAGACTACCCAACGAAATTACTGAAAGCCGAAATCTAAAATCTATGTTGTCATAGGCTCGTCGACGTCTCTCAGGACCAAAATAGTATAATCACTAAAATAATAAATCTGCCATCAAATATTTTGGGCACAGCTTAAATCACACCCATTGTACTTAGTTCCATAATGCAACTACACAATGGTAGGTAATACTAGTATATGGGCCAGTTCCATGGAACTACTGGCAGACAAAATAATGGAACAAGACAATGATACTACTGGAATCTCCCCTGTTAACGTTCGATCTCACGGTTTACTGTTGAAATATGAAGACATATTTGTATGCATTATCATTAGGTTTAAGACACTTTTAGGATTTTTTCCTAAAAATATATTGTAAGAAAATTTTTAACCTCGTGTAATTCATAAATGTTTAGGTACCCAGTAAAAAGTTCTTTTAAAAATTCGACAAGTTTTCCGCGCAGTTTTCATCGAATCGCGAGTCGAGCGGTATCGATATGCGGAAACAACGACTGTTGGCCATCCGACAGCAAGTAGAATTAGTTAATTTGTACAGATACGACACAATGGACGAGGAAATAACGTATACACACATGCATATATACATATCTACCGGGGGATTCTAATTGGCGTAATTGAACGAATCTGGACGCACTTAATAATGCTCCATTGTCGTCATTCAAATGGCAATTCATCGTACGTAAAAGATATGATTCATTACTTTTAAATTAAAAAGTTTGACGCGCTAAATCTTGAAGTATAAAACAGTTTCACAAATAACCTCAAACAAAGTGCCTACGAACCTTTAAGTATACAAAGTATATACTTTTACATATTATCTATATCAAAATCAACCGATCACATATTGTGTAAAGATAGTGAAGAATATACAGAGCAGTAATTTTTATTTATTAACCACCATTGATCTGTAAAAAATATCTATTATGTTGAAGCATCCAGAAGAATGTACTGAAGAACTCAATCGTTTAAGATTGAGATCGAAAAGAATGTAAGTATTTAATATTTTGATTTGTCTTGTGGATCACTTTCTCTTGTTACATTTATCGCTATATCCACTATCAATTCGAAGTATTTTCTGTTATTGGTACGCATTATAAAGATGTTGGTAGTTAGTTTTCCATTGAATCTGGCAGTATACCTACGCAATTCCGGTATATGGTCTCATGACAGAAATCAAATTGTCTCTACTTGTCCTACCTGTCCTTTCGGAGTTGGGGGTTAGGTAGACGGCATTCGCTCCCGTTTAAGCCAAAATAAAGCAAACTATAGTAAGGAGTAGAAGACCGGACCCCGGGCTTCAAACTTCAAGCTTTGCATGCGATCAGGATTGGTATTCGCAACATTTTTAGAGTAAAAAAAAGCATAAACGTCTTACCCATTTATGTCTGTGATGGACCAAAAGTGCCTCAACACCGCCTTGGCTATCAGGTACCAGCACTGCGTCCACACCCACGATGATTTTTCGATAGATTTAGATAGGAACTGTTTGGTTTCTTCATCAGGGTACAGCTGCACGAACTTGGCTAACAGCTCGGGGGACATGCGCTCCTTATTCACTCGGTACCACTGGAACAAAAGACGCATGGTTATATGGAAAATAATTATCAAAAAAGATGAAAATAAATGGTAGGATTTAGATCTTCAATAATAGCTTCTGTAACGAGGATCTATTTATACCATATCACTGTTATCGGGTGTAGGTACTTCTGTTAAAAATGCACGCACATGAAATGAAAAGAAAAAGAGACATGAAAAGAAACATACGTTTTAGAAGGCACTGGCAAATTACCCATTAATATAATATTGCAAATAGGTACCTAACATTGCATAATTTTCTCATAAATCTTATAATGTGGATCTAGATGAGCCGTCTAAAGTAAGACGTAGCGTCTACAGCGTCACATATTAGTAATGACATGATTAAAGGCAAATCGCCATTTCTTCTTCTCGACCATTATACAAATTGATGTTTAACAACCCATTGCGCCAAGTTCTTAATGAGAGATAACAAAAAGAGCAATCGAGTGCAAATAAGAGAGTGTAAGTATGAAAGGAGCGTGGAGCTCGTCACCCGTTGTGTGTTTAAGTCAGCCGCAGCGGCCCTACAAAGAGCAATGCGGCGGCTGTTAATTTCACGCTGCCTCGAATTAACATTTCTTTACGCCACAGAATAATGACGAATTAAAAAAGTTCTCGCCTCTACATGTAGCCGTAATGATGGCGGCCAGCGAGCGAGCGAACTCATCAACCCAACTTAATTAATGCCAGATCTGTCTTTGTATTAAAATCGAACGAGGGCCGTATAAAAAACAGGTAAGGCGTAAGGCTGCATATTAAACGAGGTTCTCTGAGGACTTTAATTACTGTATTTGTAATTAAAGTTCGTTTTAATTACATCCGCGAGTAATTATTGTCTTCACTAATTACTAAAACCGCTGTATGTATCAAAACCCGATCCGAATGGCAAAATTAATTGTGAATATGCTTCTTGATGTTTTGTTAAAATAACTCAATTGACGAATAAGAAAGATAAAAACGATGCCAGTCATTGATATTGTTGGTAATAATAAAAGAGCAAAAGACAGTAAAGTGCGGTGACAAATGATAGCATAAATGTGATAAAATACGGCTTTAGAAGGTAACACACGGAACTCCAAATTGTCTAAAACCGGTAGTTGAAACAATCGTCACGGCAAATCGAAACGTCAAGTCGGGAGCTCGTATTCAATTTTATAGTGAGTTCGACGCGGAGCCGAGCGATAAATGATGGCCGCCTTTACTTTGTGTAATACAATCAATGTTTTATACTATTATTCATCCGATTAGACATCGCTTTTTTCGTTCGGCTACTAGTATTTCTGGAGCTTTTTGTGCTCCTTCAAATGTTTGATTACAGTACTAGGAATCAGCTATTGCGGTGAAGGGAAATGTACAGTTGCGTTATCGGAGTTTGGGAATAGTTCAGGCCACGAAGTGTAATACTTATTGACATTGGAGCGGTGGTGTGGAGAAGTGAGTCTTTTGCTCTAAATAATAAACAGTCTACTTGCTGCTTTGATAAACACCAAAACAGCAAGTGTTGTTGGCTGTTTATCAGTTGGGGGTTGTTACAGCTCTTTATAGATCTGTCACTGCCACATACGTGACCTCCACGGCTACGATGTTTATAGGCATTCACGGGAAGTTACATGCACATAAATACCATCAGGCGAAAAAATGCGCCCAATGGTATTTATGTGCACTTTTGCAGACCTGCAAAAAAACACAAATTGTTTTATCAGTCACTCAATTAACATATCAATCACAGAGTAAATAACCTATATGCTGCTTTTTTTACATTATATTATGATGAATTGAACTGATGTGCTTCGTAATTTTTTCCACTTCGCTTAGAACATCAAACCAACCGATGGGTCAGCCGCGAGGTCTCGCTCCAGGTAAGTACTACTGTCAATGCTTTTGTAATATAATTTATGGCCTGCGTACCACATTGGACTTGCGTGCCAAGCTTGTTCCCCACGTCTCGAATATCGAGATATTCCCGCTTTATTCCCGGTTATATCCTTGGATTTTGGAGCTTGGGGTCCTGTATCCCAGCTTTTTTCTGCCGATGTGGCAAGGATATTAGATTTTACGAAAGCGACTATCATCTGACCTCTCAAACTTGAGATGAGAGTATACATGTCGGATTATCGTCCGTTAATCTGTAGGTGAGGTTAGCTTGGACCTCATACAACCAGGTAAGTAAATTGAAAAAATAACACTACCCAAATTCACCTACGAATAGGTACAATATATACATAAACCAATATCACTCGGACTAAGATGTTCGCGTCTATTTATTTGTACGAAATGTACCGATTTGCATAGGTACATTAATATCAGTCTCGAATGACTGCCAGCATTAGTCATGACATGAATAGTAAGTACGACATATGGTTAAGAAAAAAGTAGAACCAAAGTATATAACTATTAGATTATCTAAAACATTTTACGACGAACGGCAAAAAGTATCGTAAAACCAAAGCAAATAAATATTTAGTATCGAATACTGATAGCGAATCACGTTGGTGATTATGCAATGCGCCGTCTTTACATTTAAAATAGCCTGCATCAGAATTACGGGATTCGACGAGGTAAATTCTACAGACGGAATACAAATCGTGGAAAATTTTGTATCCTGAAATCATTGATGATATTCTGGAAAATGTTACGCAGTAGATTATGTATCTCGAAGCTATTAAGAATGTACATTCTTTCTGAATGTAGGCGAAGTTACAAATGCGTAACATTTAAGGTAATGGAATGCACGCAGTTATGGAATTCTTTTAATTTGACTACATTGATATTGATAAGTATGAGTAGTTGCTCTCGGTGACCAACGGTTAAATTTGACAAAATCAAAACTAGGGTTTTAGATAGTAGAGCTAGCTAGTTACCAGGCGTCTACAAATTCATCATTATCTCAATACCATTAAAATTGAGATAAAGGATGGGAGAAGAAAGAATATTCTAATTATATATTAATGGAAAAACAATTCGTAGAAATCGAAAGTGTAGGTACCTGTATTTTTCACAATTGGATTATGCATGGTGTCAAACATTATGCCAAAACGGTATATTGGTGTGAAATTTAAAAGAATACATTACTTTGTTGTTGTTGCTTTATATAACAGTCGAGAGGTAGGTACCCACCCGTTTGTATATTTATGAGAGCATATCTTTTAGATTCATTTTCTGCACGTGTAAGTTAGATTTGCATGAATATCAATTACTTACCTATTTTCAAAATCTACCTGTTGAAGATAAATCGTCAATGATTTATTCGACCCGACGACTTATCGAGGCCAAACCCATTTCTTATTTATTTTATGGTTTATGTGGGTTACCGAATTTCGCGGTTTGGTCAACAGGTCAGATGACAATAAAACATTTTATTTCTATGTGTTGAAATACTACTCACGCGGCCAGTCATAGCCATCAATGAGCTTATTATACTGGGATGACTCGTTAGCGAGCAGATCAGCGCAGGCGCAACCATGGAACGAATGGCGGGATTCAGGTCCTTTATCCGACGGTCGTTTGCCTCCAGCTAATGAATCAGAGCCTTTAGTGCGAGCACATTGACAATATGAAGCGGAATATTAACGCTGAGCGCGCGAGCTCCTACAATGCTAGTTTAATTCCTATTTAAATATGGGAATAAATGGCGGAGTGGCGGCCTGTTAAAAGTCACAGGCTTCGAAGTGTGACGTTTTGTTTGACTTCCAACATCAATTCAACTCTAGGTGAACGGATGGAGGTCTGTGAAAACGCAATCAAACAATTTGTCGCAATATATTCTAAAGATAAGCTTAAACTTAGATATACATAAAGTTGTAGTGTAGGTTCAAACACATTAAACAATCGATTAAGCTTGGGAAACGTGAAATGCTGACCTAGGCATGTCCTTCATTTAGAACGATTTTCAGAAGTAGGTACGACATAAATTATGTGCTCCTATGACGGCCAGTCAGGGTGTGTTGGGGCAAGTATAAAACATTGTACGTTTGCGAGCTAAGTGGCGCATGGGATCTCAGTGGATTTGCCAGTAAGCGGCTCTGAAGCTTGTTTGCCGGGCGCTCCATTAAAATGGGATCAGTCGGGATGCAGATCGCTTGGACGTACTGCAGCCGGGACACATGAGACGCCTTGGAAAATATACGACGTACTATATTGATTATACATGGCCCGTGAGTTGACGTCATGAATACTTGAAACGTATAGATTTGTTTTAGATTTATAGGCCCTCGTATTATATCAACAGTCCCGATGTCGTTCATATATCAGTAAGTAAGTAGCTTGGTGATTGATCGTGAATACACAGGACTCTATGCAAATAAAATTGACCTACAAACGAATAATTGCAATGGAGACCAGGTACGAATTGAAAACAAAAACAACCTGTAAATTCAATTTTTAGTGAAGTATTTTAAGTCTGTTGTCAATTAATTTATATTAACTAAAATCAATAGCTAGTGCAATCGAGGATTATGTCTAAGTTGCTAACTTAGGCAGATATTAGATATACACATATTGGCTAGTCTATAAACTATGATAATAGCCCAAGGCCTAGATGCATGATAGCAATAGTCTCAATTAAAACTCTATGCATGACTTATAGCGGCAGAACAATTGATTTCGATTAACACTCGACAAAGCTACTAAACAATAAAACATTCTATCGGATACGCATATATTTCAACAGATTTATATGTTCTTGTACAAAGAGCAATAACTACTAACAGAGATGCAATTTAGTTGAATAGAACTGCATTGTTTGGATATTATATTGTGGTTAATTCGTTCAAGCCGGGTCCAATATTATCTTGTGGTTATATTTAAATTAAAATGTGTCGTTCATAAATAACGTTACGTATGTCCACAATCATACTTAAAATAAGCCAAATAATAATGCTTTATTGTAATAAAGCACACTTCATTGGATAACTAAATAAGCTTAGCTTTAATTATTAATTAGCTGCTACCTAATTATTTATTACAGTAAAGAAATAGTCAACAAAGTTTGAGTTACGTCCATAACTTGCACTACAGAACCCGGGGTGCACTGTTCCACGCATTCTCTTCCTATTGTGATTTATTTGATCCTATAAAGGTCCTCTTGAATTCGGATGCATCCTTATCAGTAGGTGTAAAGGATCGCAGATAAAGTTGGCTTGGGCACAGAAGGACTAGATGGGGCACCATAGGTACACCCTTCCCCATATCTCTAACTACACATTATTATCCGGATAACGATTGCTTATCTTATTTACTATCGTACTTCAATGTTCATGTTAATCAATTAACATTATATTGTAATCTAAATTGGAATTAAATCAACATCAAAGTGGTAAATAGATGTAGTTACAATCTCCCAACCCAAACTTAACCGTTTCAAAATAATGTAGGTACGAGTAAATTCGTCTGAACATTATCATAAACTAATCATTTTATTGAACTCAAATTCCATTAAGAATTACAGACAAATTTTACTTAAAAAACTAATGAATGTTTAATGAAGTTAGTAAATTCATCACAATCTAAACAGAACTCGAGAGCAATGACAATATCTGAAAAATAATTTAATTTAATTAGTTGCATTGATTTTTCAGACACGGTGATGTGGGAATAACATGGGATGCGTTACCGCCACCGGGTTGTGATGAGCTGCAATCGAATCGCTTCACGGAAAATATCGAAGATCAGCTAAACCCGCAGTTAGATTCGAAAAAGCGGACTCCAGGCTTCGAGGTGGAAGCTTCGGATACGACTAGGATCAAAGTATGAAGAAGAAGACATAGTAGAGTTTCATAAAGATGTGATCTGATCCGAATTTAGTTATGAAACTCATCATTATAATGTTTTATAGATGATTTGTGGACAGTTGGACACGATGGAATTAATAATGAAACTTAATGATAGTAGCCAAAAAATATGTCGCATAATGTACTTACATTCCAAAACATAAAGGTGCAAAGGCCATTTTTAACGTTGTAAGGTACCTACTATTAAAAGGTGAAAGGCTGTGTCTATTTAAAAATGAACTTTTCATAATAACTCTCTTAACCCCTCGTCTGTGGAGGATACCATTATGGCACTTTTTAAAAAGTGCTTGTCTGTGGCGCCTCCTGTGGTGGGACTCGCCACTTGACCTACCAGATGTTAATTTCGCGCCTTATTTTAACAAGTAAGGAGGATTCTTACTCTTTCGCACACGTTAAAAATCGTTAAAGAATGAACGACTTTTCCCTCTGACATGCAACGTTACACGTCTGTGGTACGAAAAAAATGACTTTTTTTAGTTTAATCTGTGACCTGTTCAGTCATAGATTGCCGCGCATCTTTAAAAACAGGTGTGGTATAAAAAAATGTATTGGAACATAAAGCCATTTGGTTTTATTTTATTAAGTATGTAATATTGTATATAAAATATATAATATTATATCCAGCCGGGGTTTTATTTTTTATTAATTAGAAAATAAAAGTTAAGTTCTGGGTAACCCATATTATTTCTCTTATAACGGTTACAAGGCAATTCAAAGTCAAGTGTATTGTAAGGAATAAGAAAAAGACATTTATTAAAATGATAATTCCAATAGGAATTACTCTAAATTCCAATTAGATTTAGAAAAAATAATGTTTTTCTACTCCCATGTTTGCAAAAAATGTGCTAAAACCCCTATCTGTTGAAAGTCCATTAATGGGATCCACAGATAGGGCATAATGACATTTTGACACTCCACGGACGAAAGGTTAACCGTAATTGAACAGAAAAACTAACAGATAGAATTTTATATTTCTATCAGATTTTTCTCATTTGAATAATTTGCATTCTCGGTCTTAGATGCTCTTTGTTCTACACGATCGCGAGCATACCTACCCGGGGGCCACCGTTGCGTAATTGTTTTAAACTCGTCTTTTAATTGTTCTATCCGGGGTCGCGATTTATGGTCCGACGTGATCGCCAGCCTTAATGCCATTCACATTCATTTGCTCTATTATTTCCGCGTCGTCGGACCCTGGGAATGCACCGTCTGCAAATTTAATCAACTATCAATTCATTCCAGTCCAAGAACAATTTGTTGGACTGTGAAATTAGCATTTAAGATGTTTTTTGTTAGGTCTATAACTTTGATTATACATTTTTAATTTAATTTCATCTCAAAAATGTCTATCAACTATCTAAATATCTTTGTTGAAAATATTGTTGGAACCTTTCAGACGTTTCTTGAAATGCACTTCAGAAATACCTATTTGTTCGACTGTCAATACAGCTCTTTCAGCCTGAAGCTTCAGTATTTTTTATTGGCGAACATGACAATATTAAATGAACTGAAATAATGTGGTGTGGATGAGACAGAACGTCATCTGCAGCGTAGGCACGCGTTCAAGAGATTTACGAGTGTATTTAAACTGGTTTTACATTAAGCACCAACTTGGTCGATTTGATCGTAAAATCAGCCGCTATGTTTCGAGACAATATCGACTCCGGTTACCACCCAAGCAGTGGATTGTTAAATTAACTCTGGGTTAACTATGGGTCACTTCACTGGTAAAATTCATTTATGGAATCGTGCTATACCTGTGTGATTTTAAGACTAAGCAGTTGGGTTAAATGTCTTGGGTAAACCTACTCAACTAGTGAGTATAATTGTATTGTAACTACATAGACGAAATGGGTAGTTAGTAACAGTTAGTAGTAACTCATAGAGCTCAGTGCCCCTAGATTGTTGGGATCCCTGATCGCCTGCCCTATTGTTCAGCTAAATTACAGCACATTGTGAAAATGCACTAATGACTCTTATAAAAAAACAGGTCTACCAATATTTAATCTGATTGATCATACTACTTACAACAAATTGATAAAAACCTATGAAGAAAATAATTTGCGCGTATTTCATTATTGCGGGCAAATATAAAAATGTAGCAAAACAAATTTACTTATAGGTAAATAAATATAGGTGCTATATGGCACCCAAAATCTTTTTGACGCATAAAACCTTATACGTAAAACACCAACTCATGATTTTATGGTTCTAAGCTGATAAATAGGAATAGATACGTCAAATACCAACTACGTATAATCCAACTTACGCAAAACATCACCTTATATAGTTAGAACTTTATTTTTGAACTTTTAGTTAGAACTTTAATTTTGAGGACTTATTTGAGGGATTTTTAAAATCGGAATACACACGTAAATAAAACAATGTAAAGAGTAGGTCAGCATTTTAGCCCTGTACCTATATCTGGAAGTGTAAGTTAACAGGTTTGAAAATAGACGTTAGTCCTAAAGAGAAAAGCAGAATTCAGTGTGAAATAAGTTAAAACATGAATTTTAACCCGGCACAAGTCTACAAGTCTGTACCGCGGATACACATTAAGTGGGTAGCCTCAAAAGTCAAAAATCATTTATTCTGCATTAAATCGGAACTTGCAAAACGTCAATATAAATAGAAATATTAAAGGCCAGTTTAACAAATGGACCACCGCACCAGTTCGGAACGTGGCCCAGACCTGAGAAGATCCAGCAAGAAACTCAGCGGGCTATTTTTTTTGGTCTATTTACAAACATTTACTTAGTCTATTACTTATATTCTAGATACGAGTACAATGATTTGCTTGAGTTGCTACGCTAGTTGAGCGAACAGCTCATTTCCAAGCTTGTTTATCATCTAAATATTATTAGATTTTGCAATAGTTTACTACCTACTCTACTACTAACTACATTTTTAAATTTATTCACAGGTAAATCTCTAATTTCCTTAGGAAGTTTGTTAAAAAAGCGTATACATTGCCCTAGAAAGAATTAGGTACTTATTTTATGGAGTCTACTATCACAAACTACATTACTTCAAGATTGTTTTTATGTCTAGTATTTATATTGTGCCTGTCACAAACTCTTGGAAACTTTAAAATAATTTTTCTTATTATTAAAATAGTTTTAGGAAATGTATTGTGACACTACGGTTAGAATGTTTATCTCTGTAGACTTTTCTCGGAGGGAGACTGTTGGGCCCAAATTATAAATAGGTAGCTCATTTAGCCCGCTTTTACAACACAAATTACCCCAAAAGGAGAGAGTCCAAAATATCCACGTCACCGATAGCTCGCAGTGATGTAAAGTCCATGAGGATACAGCACGTTAAAAAAAAAAAGACTTTTAACACATCAAAAGAATATTGAAGAATTACGAGGTTTATAGGTCGACAAGAAGACGATTATGAAGAAGTTGGTGTTATGCGTGGTTGGTGTTTAGCTGAACTTCAAGTTGGTGTTATTTTTTACGTATCTGGTATTGGTATTATGCGTCAAAAGGCCACAAGTCCACAAACACCAGACCTCATAGAACAAATCTTAAATATAAATTTAGTAGTGGTATGGGTAATGGACTGCTGAGACGAGGTCTCGGGTTCGATCCCAGGTTTACCAAGGCACACACCAATGACTTTTCGATGCTTTTCGAAGTTATGTGTGTATTTATCTTAGGTTTATAAGTGCCCGATTAATGGCAATAGCCTCGCCACCTATTACACTGGGACTTAAACATAAACTGGCGAAATGTGGGTGCTAGCACCTCTGCCTACTCCTTCGGGGAATACAGGCGTGAGTTTATGTTATGTTTATGTTATGTAATTATTGTACTAAGTATACTTTTCACAAGATGAAACAAGATATGTCTACATATTTGTGAAAATACAGGAGATTGATGTGGAAATAATAAATAAACATAAACGTGCAGTTCACACGGCTGAATTCAGAGGGAAACTGCTAGTTTGTGATAAAATCACCAAATTTAGAAGTTCCCGTTTTAAACTTGACTGCTAATATGGCGTCGGCCTTGACGACGGCTGTAATCCAACACCTTCGGGCCTCACTCACGTACGTAGTTTCTTATTCATTGATTTACTGAATTCATATATAAACAATGTCTGTATGTTCCATATTAACAAGTCATATTTCACTCTTTGATTCAGTATTCAGAATTTTCATTATAACTTTTATTGTTTTTCTTGTTTTTTATTCAATACGGAGGGCAATTTTGAAGTATTTTTTTATTATTACATAGGCACCTAGGTAGTTAAAATTATTGAACGGTGGGATTTTTGCTCCATTCAATTCTTGATTACTTTACTCAATCAATTAGCGCCCAGTCCAGTGCTGGATATATAGGCATCTACCAATGTGCGCCATTTCACACGAACCTCCGCTTTCCGCATCCATCTATTCCATACCTAGCAGGTATCAGGTAGGTACTTGAATAACTACACAATTAGGGATTATTGAATCACTTTTCAAAATATGAACGCATTTGTTTGAGATGTCACAATATTCCTTGAGAAGCCAATAGAACGGCCGTTGATTGAATTGATTGAAAAAGACGTGGAGGGGGTGTCGCTCGGCCGCCGGGTGCTTGGTCCACCGGTATTTTTATAGCCTGTACACGTCCCAGAGCGCGAGGGCGACACATTCTCAGCGAAGCGACGTTTTTGCAGCGCCAACTTTCATTAGACACCGCGCGCCGCGGGGACCAGCGCGTTTCCTTTTAATAAATGAGTTATGCGTTTATATCCAAGATGGCTGATGCTTTATACCACTAAGGTGTCAAGAATGTTACATTAGCCTCGTGCTTTTGCAATCCCAGGTTGCATTTTTCATTAAAAAAAGGTATTTTGTTATGGTATCAATCATTATCATAGTTAGGCATAGCTTTTTTTTTTTTTTTTTTTTTTTTTTTATGGATTAGGGAGGCAAACGAGCAGACGGATCGCCTAATGGTAAGCGATTACCGCCGCCCATGGACACCCGCAACACCAGAGGAGTCACAAGTGCGTTGCCTTCCTTTTAAAAGAGAGTACGCTCTTTTCTTGAAGGTTTGAAGGTTCACAAATTAAAATAAGTGTACCCTTTCTACTAAATAACTTTAAGCAGTGAGTGTAATGAAAATATGTCAACTAGGGACAGATTCATCAAAATTGCCAGATTTGGTTGGAACGCTCAATCTTTTTGTTGGCTGTAAATTTTCTCAAACTGCGCAAGCCACGCTGTTATCAACTTTTCTTTTCTTTATTACTCATTCACACATTTCTTGCATGTTTGTCAACTTATTTACGACTAAGTATTCAGTTTATGTGGACTCTGTAGCTTCGCTTGAGTTTAACTTCGAAAACGTCTGTATGATAAAAATATAACGCACAAGTCAATTTAAAAAGTAGGTACGTAAAATTTCTTGCTGAATTTAAATCATTGAGTATTAAACACCTATCAACAGAGAGTCGTCCTACAGACTGGTTTATTTTTTAATGGAGATTTATATTCGGAGTCTCTTAGGAAATAAAATAATCATGGCGGCGTCGATTTGCATACAATGGTAAAATAATTTTACGCGAGTTTCGCAGCGCTTAATTCTACTTTTTATTTGGCCTTCCGCGCCCTATCTACGAATCAAACGGCTGCTCGCGCGCGCCCATTTAAGTGTTAACATTTTTGAGAAGCCTCTCGAATACTTTTATGAATTGTATAAATATAAGTGACAGACAGTCTCGTACATCATTATTAACTTTTTAACGTTGAACAAACTCAATTTTTTGAGCATCAATGAGGTATATAAATAGACAGGCAATACGAATTGAAGCCAAGCATAGAGTCTTTAAATTAACATAAGTAGAAAATGGGATGCCATTACTAAAAAATGACGTTCCTAACGCAATAAGCACACCAGGCGAGCGAGATACGACCAAGGCAGACTGCGTGGCGAGGTCGCGCGGTGAGCTCTACACTACAGTCGGTGTGGCGCCGACTGCCTATTCTTGCCTGCCACCATACATGCACGTACGCAATCGCGCCTTTGTTTTAAAGCCCGTAATGGAATATTAGGTTACATCAAGAGAAAGCTCAGAAAAATGTTATTTTCTATCACAACAAAATTTACATTCAGAGCAAACATCAGCTGTCATAAATTCAGCACAAAAGTGCGAGCGACGGTCGACTAGCAACAAAAGGGCATGACTTTTCCCGCAAAAAAGATGATCCTTAATCTGATTAAATCTCCATCGCGGCGGACGTCGGACCGTGAAAGATTAATGAATATTTGTGCGAGGATTCCCGGCTGGGTTGGCACGTAGCGCTGTCATAATCATATTAGCTGCGACCGGAGGCTCTGTCCAGGCACGCACGCACGCACAAAGTCAGCACACTTGTATACTTCAAACTATTTTACCTACATTTACTACTTTTTGACTTGCCTAACTAGAATGTAAGTATTTATGAAGCCTCTTTCACGGAGAAAATCTTTAATATTTTCATCAAACCTGCAAGTTACTCGTAGTATGATACCTTGCAATTCTTATTACACTTACACACACGCTCACATACACTTGAAAGCATATTAGACTAGATTTTTTAATAGCCAATTACATTCAGTAAATGGAAACAAAGTTACTAGTTAAAGTTTCATACAGTCGCTGTCTACTTATAATAAATTCACCCAACAAAATAACAAACAAGATATTGGAGAGAAGCCATCTTTACAATTTAATAATTCTTGTTAGTAGTAAGTTAATAAAAGGATGTTATTACCAGCGCTGATGTAGAAGTGAAACTCATTATAATTTTTAATACGTCTCTTTGCACATAAAATAGCGATTACAAACATGGCGTAGCGAGCCATACGCAACGCGTTAATGTAAGTGTTTTCACACCATGAATTAAACATTGAACTGTGTCTTGGCGGACTCTTTACTCATCCGTGTTGGGGCATTGAACACATTACACCATATGTACGTAACTACTAAATTATAACCTAAACAATGTCCAGTAAGTATTCCAGACTCTCGGCCTTTTGCACCTGTCTAGTGCACTGCACTTCTTGCAATATCGAAAATCACAATTGAAATTAACGCACTTCGAGTGAGCTCAATAAACACACTCGTAAAAGAATCAATTGTTAAGACCCGAAAGAAATTAAACGTGAGAATGTATTGTTTCATATAAGCGTGAACAAAACGAAAATCGTTGTTTGCGTTAACCAGCTCTCAGGTCGTTTTCGACCTGCTTTCGTGAACATAAATCGCATTAAATAAAAGCATTATTTATGACGTCCATACTTCGAATTGAAAAAGTAAATTTGAGTTTGTATATTCACATGGGCCCACTAGGCCATAAACTGTGTATTACTTTAGTTTCAAAGAAAGAATATTTGCAATTGTTGTCCTCAGCGGGTCCACTTTGCTTTCTACAGTGTTGCAATGATAAAATAAATGAAGGTGTTTCATGAAATCAATTTCTTTATTTTCATTGTGGCTGACGTTAAGGTACCGCTTTATGTTAAGATTGATTCATTATGAAGAACATCACCGTCTCAGTTAAAGAAATAACTTAAAGCAGTTTTGTTTTTTATTATTATACATACCTACAAGTGGTAATGTTACACGGTACCATACAGACTATGTTCAGAACGTATGTGAATTGAAATGTTGGAAAAAATGGTCCAGACACAGATGAATGTTGTATAGGGACAAGTCGATTACATTGGCGACATCAATAAACTTTAATTTTCACATTATCCTTCGATCGCAGCATAACTTTAGGTGCCCATATTATAGAGACCAGAGTGTAGGATTGCTAATTAATTATTAGTAATGGCTTGTGGCAGCTATAAAGGCGAGCTCATCAATGATTCAGACAAGCAAACAAAGCGAGCGTGCACCGCGGGCATTATCCGCCATAAGACATCATAAACGGAGCACCATCATCTGGGCTTATAAAAAATTCATGCTCATCTCACATTTCGGCACCCCTCTTAATTTCGCGTGAGCCTCTTCTTGGTTCGTGTAAAAACTTCGGGTGTCTTTTTATGACTTTTACTGCGGTATAATTGGGGTGGGGCGAGCGCTCGCGTCCCCGAGGTGACATAAATACTACCCCCTAACTCCTCACAACCAACTACCCCGACTTAATCTCATGTAAGGCTATACTCCGCGGAAGCAGATTGCATTAAAACGTCTTGCCAACTACAGGTTAAATTACTTCAAGCTTAAACTGAACTATGTTGATGCTGCAAAAGCTAGCTCAACGGTCGTTTGGGTTATAATTTTTAATTAAAATTATAACCCAAACGATCGTCGAGCATAATTATGTATACTTAGTTCGTTTTTATTCTATAATACGTAAAGGCGAGGCTTGTGCAAATTATATTATTTTTAAGTACCTATAGATTTTAATACAAGGGATCGTGCCAGATGGGCTAATGCATTTATTGTGTTTGGATGAAAAATCCTAAGAAGTACCGTGTTACTGGTGGTATAATGATGAAAAAAAAATAAATTTGCGCACATAATACTAAGTACCTATATGCACTTTAAAATAAGAAACTTAGGGCCTCGTTCACCATCCATAAGTAAAGCGTTGATTAGTAACTTCTCAGTTAACCATAACTGCTAATTAAAAGTTCCGAGTATCTTTTGCCAGTTTCACAATCGAAACCGATCCTTTGAGTAACAATTTAGGAGTTAACTGAATGACATGGCAAAATCATACGCTCATTCGTTCAATTCTACGTCATTTATGTCATTTCTCTTGTCAAATATAAACATAAACAGCAGTCTTACCATAAAAAAGTTTAACATCTGCTGAACATGTGTTTTACAAAATTTGAGTACAAAAGAGCGTCAAACGGTGATTTCCTATTTAGAAACGCCTAAAGCAATTCCCGTCTTATTTTTGTATCAATAATTTATTGTAATTTAATTACAACTGGTGGTTTTTGGATATTGAAAAGAATTCGATACATAACCAAACATTTAAAAATGTTTAGTTCCAAATATCACTCACTCTTATTGGTAATCGCCGCATCATAGAATGTTCTAGATCTATTTCATCTAATTGCTGATCAATGAACTCGAACAAATACATTTTTTTTACTTATTTTTACAAACATTATGTTGATACCCAAACACAGAACAATATAACAACAGAACTCGTAAATGGCAAACAGATGTGGTGATCTCTTACTCGTCAGTTAAAGTCCCTAATCAGCAGAAGGAGTAGTGAGTAAATTAATCGTCGGTTTAACCGTTGAATAGTGCTACTCGGACATTGTGAAATGCGAATACTCAGTTACCGGGGACTTTAAGTTACGATTAGCCTACTTGACACTTTAATCAGAGATGGTGAACGAGGCCCTTAATGTTTTTAAGTTCGAAATACATCGGGAAAAAGAAGAAGCGCTCAAGTAGGACTTGAAACCACGACCTTTCCCTTTTTGCTATTTCGACTGAGCTATGGAGCCACACCTGAATCACTTCAAATTTCCCTTCTCTTCCGTCGCCCTGGAGCCATCTACCAACTTTCTTACGAACTTTTTAATTATTATAAATTTGATTTTAATTAATACAAATCTGATTTAGTACAGAAGATTGAACTTGTATTATCATGCCAAATGAAACAGCCTGCAAGACAGTATAAGGATTTCAATTTAGTATAGGAGATAGGTACCAAACTAGTGCGAGAGGTGGCGAAACACGCCTCGGTGCGGCCTCTACAGGCGTGCATGTGTATATTTATTCACAAATTCCGAATAGCTTTCAATATGTAGAAATGCGGTGACTCCCGCCTGTCGATCCACTCCAATATCGCACTCCTTGTGAGACATCACGGAGGCGACGCCATTATTCGATGCGACGATTGACTCACACGGGAGCACCGCCTCCTCAGGACGCCGCATGATAGATGAGACCCAAAAAACATATCCGTAATTGAGATTTCTATTACAGAAATTGAAAGCGATCAGTTTTTTCATGTTTGTTTACCTAACGTGAGTGGTGGTGGCAACGCTGCTATCGCGTTTCGGAAGTGTTCGCGGACGTCAATTTGTATATTGTCATTATTAGAGTTGGTGCGGAAAGTTTGGGTGCGTTCATCCATCATGGTGTGACGGGCGGCCGGTCCGATATCGCGCCTAATACGTATTGATTTCCCACTTAACGTTATTCTTGGGAATCGCGGCGCTCCACCCTTCCGCCGTCCGGAGGCCTAACGAGCTGTTTGTCCTCTACTCGCAGCAACTAGGGCAGTTGTCGCTCCACACTTCGACGTCATCTAAATCACGTTTTCGTAGACAGGTGTCATTGAGGACAAGGATGAATTGTAGTTTTAATTAAAATGTAATTTTAATATTCATTAAATAGTCAATGAATAAGTTTTGTTTATTATCTAATAGTATAATCTACTTAAATACTGGTGGTAGAAATTTGATGGCACAAATTTGACACTTATTTCGACCGGGTTGGTACCACCGTGCACAAGTGCGAAAAACCCTCCATAGTAATCCAATCTCGGTTGGATTGCGTTCAGGGATCAGCAAGTGCATAGCCGGGCCGAGGTGATGGTAGTCGCAGCACTAGTGGGACCGGTTTCGGGTCCTTTAAGCGGGGCGTGAAAAGGCATCTAATGAGGCCGTCAAGCTGAGTGCCACCACTGTTAACATGGTAAATGTTTACGATGGTGACCCTCTTTCCGAGACTTTGCCTTTAGCTTAACATCAGGCGAGGTGAAGTCAAATTGACGTGTCCAGTGTATATAAAAAAAAAAATACATAAAAAGTCGTCAAAATTTATGTGTGTATACATGCATAACTTCCGAACATACATACATAAATACACCCGAAAGGGTAGGCAGCGATGTATGTACAAGTACATATTAGCTAATACCCACATATCGCTAACTATGATTTTCGATAACGTAATGGGGGCGAGCCTATTGCCGTTAAGTGGGAACTTTCTCATGGGCTGCATCCTACTGTCGGATGGAGAACAACTCTATCCCTTCTACGACACCTGCGGGTAAGGATGGAGTGGCCCTATTTCTACTCTACTGTTTCTGCACTAAATTGTATAATTCTTTTTTTGTATTCGTTACTGTCCGGACAAATTTATTAAGTATGAAAGATTGTTTTGGAAAGGCCACGGGTAAAGTGCACAGGGGCGAAAGCAGGAGGCGTAGCTAGTAAATACATGTATTTCGTGTACCTATACTACCTATGTGGAAAATGACTATTTTATATTTAGATAAGATTTCATTTTTTAGAAAGTATCTGTATCAGGGGTGTCTCTTTTGAAAAAATTTGCAATTTTACAGAGGAAAAAAAAGTTGCCTGTCTACAGGCCAAAAATATTATACCTAGCTACAACCAAAAACAAATAAATAAATACCAGCTCTATTATTAGGAAATGAAAGCAATGTGAAGCCATCTTCTAAAGAAAACTGTCTGGTTTGAGAATATGATACCGTACATGTAGCAATGCACGCAAATAATGTTCTTTTTTGATGCCATGTCGGTAACGAGGAAGCTCGTATGAGATATGATGTAGGCAAGTGAAATATTTGTGTAGGTACATTTGCCTAAATGCTGTAGAAAAAGATTTCGTCACCAAGGTCCCCGGTGGGGGGTGGAGGGGGGTGGCGAGAACAATGGTTTCGGTTCTCACACGTGTGGAGGATTATTTGCATTCGGAAATAAAGAGAGGAATGATAAAAGAAAGGCGCGAGCGAGGTCCCACCGCCTCAGGGTGGGGTGTGGGAAATAGGAGACAGGGGGGTGGGTACGGGGTCGCGTCTTCGAGGGGGTGGGGGCTCGTTACGCGAACAATGGAGAAATAATGTACAGATTGCAGTGAGCGATGCGCCCAGCGCGACTCAGGTGTCTTAGTTCTGTGTGGACATCACGCCTCTAGTGTTCTGTGCGACGCTAACTTTATCTACGTACGTAATAAACAATTGGCATGGGAGCACATGTGAATGTGAACGAGTTTATATTTTGAACTTATATTGTCGCTCAAATATCTACAAAAAGGACACACCTACTTACAAAATCTTATAGATTTACTATACTGTAAGAAATCCTCGAAGAGGATGGTAAAAGTAAATGAACGCCCAAACTACTATGTCTTTCGACTAATAAAAGTCAGTTTGGACTCATTATATATTTCTATGTTTACAGCAGTGGCGAGGGGCCAGTACAACACGATTCCTGCTAGCTTGCTCTGCAAAGGGGAGCCGTGGTAGAGATTTTTACATTTACACTTCAATATTTCCATCGGCTCGCCTTTTGAAAATTTTCACCTTTCGTCACTGGTTTAGAGTTAAATGGACAGTCTCATAGTCTCATAGTCTCATCTACTTGGTGTTAGTCACCTTACGCCTACGTCATTAACTCATAGGAAGATACTAGGTTATGGGTAATTTCAATTTATATTTTACAGAGGATTTTCGACCATTACCGACTTAGCTCATAGAATAAGTAAGCTGAAAAAGCAATTGGCTCACCGATGGTCAGCAGAGCATACAAGTCCTAGAGTGGAGGACTGCGAATCGGCAAATGGAAGGACCCAGCAAGATAGACGGACAACCTGAAAAAGGTCAGTGGGATAGACTGGAGGAGCATGGCTATGATTGGGAGAGGTCTTATAGTTCGGTTATGGTCTACAATAGGGTAAATGAAGATTGAGTTAACGAAGGTATTAAGATAGAGCTAAAATCTAATAAGTATTTTAACTTTGATGAAGAAAAACATTACAGAAACTTAACGCTCCAGTACTTTCTTAAGATATTTATTTTATGAATAGCAAGGTATAAGGCACGTAATTTAAGGTGCTCGCGCGTGTCTTATTGAGAAGCATTTCTTTATGAAGGGTTAATTTGAGACAAAAACATTACGTTATGATAGAAGATCATAAACTGGCCATTTACGCAGATTTAAACAAAATGTTGTAACTACTCTATTCGGAAGTCATAAAGCACAACATCAACATAACAATGTCCGAACGTAAAGTGTAAAGCGACGTTTTAATGGCAGCAGCGGGTCGGGTAAGGCGAGGCCGGCAGTTTAATATGGGACGTGTTCATAGGAAGCGCAAGCAATCACAACACAATCACCCCATCCTCGCGTGACACCGAAAACGTCCTCGTTTATATAAGTATAAATTAATCCATTTAGAGCGAGCGACCGGCACCGACGGCGACCGACGATTAACGGAAGCTTCTACTTAACTAATTTATCCTCGGGTGGTTTTAACAGAATGGATAGCAGTGATTACGGCCGATGGCGACGATCTCGTGTGACGACGCTCGGCTTCGAGCGGGAGATGCGCGTACGCAACTTGCACACATGTGTACTCGCAATCAAATGTTATTCGTTACAATTGTTGGAGGCATAACGTGATTTAACGATGATTAGGATCAATCACATGACGTGGACTTTTGTACTCCAAGTTACTTATTTATACATACCATAATAATAAAATCGTAATGAGGTGAAAAAGTCGACGTCAAATATTTTTTCAATTACCCTCGATGGCGCAGTCGGCTAAAATATATTGTTAATTGTTCTAGGAGCGCTACTGGTTGCCGAGATTTTAGATTTTTTGTTCGCAGGTTATTTTCGAGCATCACTTGAACTAACATATTTTTTTAATAAAGGACCTGTCAATTTGACTTTACCTCGCCTGATGGTAAGCTAAAGGCAAAGTCTTGGAAAGAGGGTCACCATCGTAAACATGTACCATGTTAACAGTGGTGGCACTCAGCTTGACGGCCTCATTAGATGCCTTTTCACGCCCCGCTTAAAGGACCCGGGACTGTAGGAAGAAGAAAACACGTGAGCTGGCAGGAAGTTCCAGGTCTTAATGGTGCGGCATAGGAATGAGTCACTGAAACGCTTGGTTCTATTTGATGGACTAATATGATAGTATCCATAATATATTATACAAAATGAATGCGAAGAAATGAATAAATAGTACAAGTAGGTACCTAACGATTGACAGCGAGTATTTGTCTAGTAGTAAACAATATGAACTGAAAATAGTATGAAGTTATTTTTATCACGTCTGAAGTACCTATATGAATGAACCGTCATAATTTGCTGAAATTCAGGTACATTATTATTCCAACTCAGCTTCTATAGTCAAATGTTTGTAATCTAGCAAGCCCGCGACATTTTAATAACATTGATCAAATAGAACAAAAGTATGTGGACCGAGCACTCGACAGAGATGAAAGTTAAAAGGGTCGCGAGGGGGAATGTCGGGGGTGTGGTGTGAGGGGAGGAGCGGGTTGAATGTCTTATTCCCTCCACAATTCAGAGGTATTTCGTGTTCTTCATACGCAAATATATCCTCGTTACGGAGGTACACGTGAGCCTACGATTGCGTGTGTCTAGTATGAAAACCCCTGGCGAGTAAGTGCTGCCGAACTGTGAGAATTGTCCCTACAGGAAAATTGGATTCGGTAATCAAACGAATATAGCAAACTATACGTTGTTATCTTCAAACACTTGGTGTGTTTTGACTGGTTGCATAGTTTGTTACATAATTGCATTTTCAATTTATTTTAATACATCGGTACCTTCCGAACTCATTCGGCTATGGGCCCCATATATAAGTAAGTATTTTATAACATAACAATATTGAAGTAGCAGCGATATGTTATCAGCCTATAAATTACAAGCGCTCTAGTATTTTAATTAAGTTCAAGAGGTAAACCTAAACAAATATAATAATGCTCGTTATACGATACGCTATGGAGTCACAAGCTTTGCATTAAGTATATAAATCTTTTGTCATTATCACGGTAAGTAGACCACCATCTTAACAGAAAAGAAGGGAGGGAAACAAAATATATTTATACGATTTATTTGAAGCTTTTTGACATTGTTGCATAATCGCAACGATGTCAAAGAGCTTGTGAGTCTAAACAAATAACATCGAAGAACATGGATGCTATAATGTTCAAAAAAGTTGCCTGAATATCTATGAATTCTATCCAGAATGATAAGAAGAGAAGAGGCCGAATTACCCATCGCTTGATTGGAAATTCTGTAGACATAGTCTTCTTCCGAAATTCTTATTATAGAAAAAAGCTAGACGCTGTTGATATCGAATGTAAGCCTCTAAATATAAAGACGAAAGTTTAGCAGCCTTGTTCTATACTTTAGGTACTATAATAGAACCAACCAGTGGCAAAGGGTGAAAATTTTCAATGACAAGCCGGTGGAAGTATTAAAATTTAAAAATCTCAACCACAGCTTCCCTTTGCAAACCGGCAGGAATCATGTTGTAGGGACCCCTCACCACTGCAACCAATAGGTCACAGGCTTCTCAGGTCCTTGGCACCTCTCAAAAGAGTCAGACCTAGACTGACTTTCTAGGCTGACCCGTAACCGATTCATCAAGTCAGAGAAGATAGAAGACAGTTCTCGCAAGATTCACGCGGACTTTTCAAGAAGAGTCGAGAGGTTCGGTATCTTCAATTAATCTGAGGTTTCAGACATATTAAAGACAACCGGTTGGGGGATGGTAGATACTCGATTTAGCTTGTAAATAGTTACTCAGTTAAATCTAGAATCTACTAAGAAATCTACTAAAAGTAAAGCACTTATATTGAGTAAGACACTTTGTACTTTTTCACTTAATTTTATTTTTCACCTGACCGGTTTCGCGTTACGGCAGCCTCAAAGGTATGATGTAAAGTAATTGTGTCTTACTCAATATGTGTAGCAGATTCCACCAAGTGCCATCAATCAACAGTATAAACAGTTTAAAGCACTTATTTCTGAACACCTTAGCATGTATTCACCCTCCTCATCTCATTGATCAGTTTCATCCATCCTCTGTAAGTATTTGTCTGAACTACCTAAGCATCCCATTCTCTATCTTATTCAGTACATATTCAATCAAACCACAACCAGAACATTTCTCTATCACTCTGTTCCTCACTTGGTCCATCAACGTCAGTCCAGATAGGTACTTAGAATTCTTATTCTCCACCAAATTAAAAGATAAATTGTATGTTGTGTGAGCAAAATATACAATTACGCTAAAGTAATTTATTCCGTGAATACGTTAAACATCGATATGCTAATGTATTCATGGAAGAAAATATTGTTTAAGGGGAAACAGTAATTAATTATCGTGGCGCGTTGACATTAATTGCAAAAAAAGAACCCAGTGCCGTTTTTTCTCCTTAAGGTTGGGTTTTCCTCAACAATCGTTTGGGGCTGATATTTAACCGCGAAGCACTGTTTAATTTAAATTTCTTGTGGCAATGATTAATAATACACGAACATACAGTGAGTATATACCTACCCGGATTATTTTTTCAGATTTGCACGTCGGGAAGTAGAGTGAGAGTCCCACTAAGATCGATTTGCATCGGTTTTGTAGAGCGCTATCTTTATCGCACATCGGACTGAAAGCTGACTGGCCGAAGGACATTATTGTAAAGTTTAAACATTTATATTCATTTATCACTAGCAAACGTCCATAACAACGGAAACGAATAAGCACATGGCCCAATTGATGGTAACTGGTACCTCTGACCTATAATGCTTCCAAAATCACGGTAGCGAGGTAAAACGTAATTTTATGTTTAACTGCTTATCATGAATTAGACCATGAGGCATCAGCAATACTGGCAAACCTGCTGAATGACGGGCAAAACTCAGGTGTAGGGTGTTTTTTTCGTACGGAAATCTCCTCGGATACCCCCCTGCCGGAGCCGGAAGGGGAGGTTATGTCGGACTCGAACCGACTAAAACCGCAAACACGGCCTGGGGGTGACAGGCGGCCCCAACCGTCACCCCCAGGCCCGCGTTCATGGGGGACGGAGGTCAATCAGTGCCCTCCGACGCCCAAATTACCTGCGCGCGCGGGCGGCGCGGTTCGCGAGTTTCGCTCGCTCGCGCCGCCTCTCCCGTTTCACCGTCTCCTTCACCACCATTACCTGCTCGCTGTAGGAGACGCCGGCCGCCCACGCGTCTGCACAGCGGACCATTGCTGTGAGCAGGGAGGCGAGGGTGAGAACTCTCACTCCCAGGGCCGGCACTAGCTCCCGCCTCGGTCCGGCCCATGCCGGACACTCGGTGAGCGTGTGCAGCTCTGTGTCCTCGCTGGTGTAGGCTTTACTCTCGCAGTGGGGAGGACAAATGGAAGTCACTTCCACCATCATCAAGCCCACATGCATACCATAAGAAGAAGGAGTAACCGAACCAGGGGATCGGTGAAAGTCTGAGATATCAGCGAAAACAACGCTAAGATGATGACAATAAGGCCTTAATGATGATGAGGCATTTTTTTTTATGCGGGACACGTCAATTTGACTTCACCTAAGGCAAAGGCAAACGCTAAAGGCAAAGTCTCGGAAAGAGGGTCACCATCGTAAACATTTACCATGTTAACAGTGGTGGCACTCAGCATATTTGCTAAAGTATGATGATTTGTAAATTATGGGTTGGAGGGCAGACTGACCTCCGTCCCCATGCTGCCTGTCACCCCAGTAGAAGCAGGCCACGGCGGCGGTGGGACACGTGCGCACGCCTCACCATACCGGGAGCGAGTTGGGGACACCGTTTTCCTATGAGATGTGCCTCATCATCCTCATTTCCCGAGGAGGGCCACACCGGTAGGGACGGCCCAGGGTCAGCCGAGGTGCGAGGGATATGTCGAGGATAACCTCACCTTTGGCCTAGCACGACGACCCACAGATAACGTGCGGTTTTAGTCGGTTTAACCTCCCCCCCCGGCTCCGGCGGGGGAGGTATCCCAGTGGACTTCTGCACGAAAATAATATATTTGTAAATTAACCTACGAGTTAAATCTCGCAAGCATTTAAAGTTAGTCTTGTGCTTGTTTGCTAACTTAGTAGCAGAAAATAATTACTCTTGAAAAGAACGATTTTAGCAAATTAAGTCAAACTTAAATTGCTATTAGCCTCAAGGCAAAATTTTAACTGTTATGAAGTAACCATACAGTTATATCATAATGAAATGGTAGGAAGTAGGACACGATGGTATTCCCGTCCCAATTGAGCAGTCCGACTTGGGAAATACACCACGGGTGTACTATGCCAAATCGAATGCCAAATAATCGAATATCAATTGATCGACAACTATAAATCGAACATCCAAATATTCGAACGTTCATGAAATCGAATGTTTAATACGAGTATATCGAACACTCAATATATCGTTGTCGATCAATTGATATTCGATTATTTGGCATTCGATTTGGCATAGTACACCCGAATACCGCGACCATAATAACCTCGTGTTGTGTTCCCGGCGGTTAGTAGGGTAGCCAGAGCCCACTTTTTGTACTATCAGCGGGAAAACAAAAGGCTTGTCCTGCTCCGTCTTCTGAACTGAGGGCACAGAAACTCTCTGTTCTTACAGAGTCGGCAGCAGGAGTGTGACTCCCCCTGGTGTTGCACACGTCCATAGGCCACGATATCCACGTTCAATCACGTGGGCCCTGAGCTTGTCTACCACCTAAGTTGAATAAAAAAAAGTATCAACTTTACCAAGCTTATTTTGATAACTGGCATGTCTGTTAATGAATGGATGATTTAAAAAAACTGACAATATCCTTTCTGAACATTGTTCTTTTGAAACAATCTGTTTTCCATGGGTTCAGTATTTATATTTAAATGTGAAAACAAAATTAACTCAATTGATTCGGCTGAAAGACCAAGAAATATACTATGGCTTGGGTAATTAGGAACTTCCCAAGAACTAAATAAAAATAAATTAACAATTAGTAACTTTTTACATAACAAACTTACTAATGAACTAGATATAATTATCCTGTTGACAGAATTACCAGTTGCTTCTAAAACTTGCTTTCTGAAGCCCACATCTACTTACCTACTGGCATAGGGTGTCCTTTCGAGGTTGGGAGGTCAGACAGCAATCTCTCCCATATAAGGCTTATTATGTTAGACCAAAAGCAAAAGAGTAAGTGAATCCCGAGCATAGAAGACTTCAGATGTAACTAAAAATCATGCTAAGATGGTAAGTGTGATTGTTTACCTTGCGTTTATATTATAACAGGAGGGCTGAGTGCTTGTCTGACTCATAAATTGAAAAAAAAAAAAAAAAAACTGAAGCTACATAAAACTATAGAAAAGTGGATAATGTAATCCTTTATTAAACAAGAAGGAAATGCAAACCTGGTATAGTGACTTGTCAAGCTTACTCATCTTTCTCATCCTGGCTTTAGAACTCTGATAGTTAAAAGGAGGAGTGTTCGGAACGCAGTTTACTTCAATGGATTGGGGTGCATGCTAGGGAAAAATATTAATACAGACATGTCTATTGTTTGCTAATAATCTACATGCTTTCCTAGAACTCTACTGGACAGCCTCCGTGGCGTGGCGGTAGTGAACGCGGCCACTACGCAGGAGGCGCGGGGTCGATACCCGCTCAGTGCAAATATTTGTATGCATGAATATGAGTGTTTGCTTTGGTCTGGTCGTGCCTCGGAGAGCACATTAAGCTGTCGATCCCGGTTGCCTTACGATCATGTATCGTAGTTGTTACAGGGGAATTGGGTGATATGGCCAATATAGAAGGGCTGATCACCCGTCCGGTCAAAAGGCGTCCCCACTGGCAGTAGCAGTAGCAGTAGAACTCCACTGGGGAATCCCTAAGTGGTGTGCAAAATACCACCTGTGGAGGCCGGTAAGGTCATTGGCAGAAATACTGGCCAATCAGCCTAGAGATATCTTTTTTTTTTTAATAAGTATTACTTAGTACAAGACACACAATGTTGTGTGATTATTGGGACTAATTTTGGTTGGTATGATAGGTTAGATCAGCACAGCTATGGCATAAATTGCTACAATCAATTAAAAAAAGTTTAGGACTATACAGTTCATTAGTGCATGTTTTGTCATGAAATATTGTAATTAATAATTCTCTGAGCATTTTCTCAACAGGGTTCGGATCAGCTATCTATTTTAACTGTGGCAGCTTAATTTTTGATAATTTTCATAAGGGATCTGCAACCTATAGGCACACTAATTTCCAAACTCTTGTGTTCCATGATATACAATAATGATAACAGGAATGAACAGTCAGCCTGTGAGCTGAGCCGGTGTAACCTGGTCGAAACGTCGGGAAAATCAAAGGTATGTTTGGAACGATACCATATTCAGGTTAATTCCTGTTATCATTATTGTAAGTCTATATGCAATATTAAAATTCTGTAGTTAGATCAGTACTTGGATTGTTAGGGTTTCAACTACCCATATTGATATGGCAACATGCTCTCCGAGGCATGGATTCCAATGAACTAATGTTACATTATATTGGCAAACGGGTGCATTCAAAACACTTAAAGCAAGCTTCAGTAATAAGACAAATTGAACAAAACTTCATTATGACATTTGCTTAGTTGATTTTCATTCTGTAAATTATAAAAACAACAGACCTGGATAAAATATTTTGGTCTATACAAAAAATTGGCCAGATTATTTACCTATTGTTAATAATACCCAGCTGTTGTTACATTGTCCATTATCACTTTAAATAACAAGTAGGTAACTTACCTCATTTTGGTCCAGTTCTTCGAGGTATCTGTCATTGTTTTGTTTCTCATACAAGGCTCTGGCAAGTGCACTTCTGGGCCGATAAAACCTATTAACTCCAGAACCACTTGCCATCTCGTCCACTTTGCTATTTATTGTATTCAATGTTGATTTAGACACCTTCTGATTTATATTTGGTACATCATCCTTTGGACAGACCAATGGGCAGTCCATTAAATAGCAGGGCATACAGTGACCTGCCACATGTTGTACCTGATAGATGAGGACCGTATACGATAAAATACCAAAAATAAATAGCATTTAAGCTATATACAAATATTTTAAAAGATGTTTTGATCAAAATTATGTAAATATCACTGTTTTTAAGGTATAACCTTACTTGTGCATTACTTCTATGGGTAATCTATAAAGTCCTGTGTCAGTTACAATTCATTACACAAAGTTCGTTGATCATACATAATATTAACACTTTGTTTATTTGCAATAAAATTATAAAAAAGTCCAAAACATTTTTTTACTCCCAAATCTCTTATGTCAAATGTCAAACTTGTTACTGTCACTTACCGTCAGAGGGCAGAATGATTATCAGAAAATGTTTACGAAGCTTATTAAGGACTCCTTCAGTTACATAAAATTACCGCGAAGTAATTCTATTATATGTAACATATAACAGTTAAGAGTAGAATCTTTCTTTTTCATATGAGCTAGGTTAGGCTATGCGTTTATTATCATAATTCATTGTAAAACATAGTTCAGAATTCTGCGAAACGTTCTTCGTAAACACACATTAAATTATATTAAGTTAAACTTTTGGTGAACTTCTCGTTTGATTGATTTTTTAAACAATGTACCTACGTATCCTTTAATCATTTCCCACAATATTCTATCAATCACTCAATTAATTGCCCACCGCAGTCCCCTGTTGGACATAGGCCTATAGGTAGGTACAATATTCTATACTTAGGTATGGATTATTATTTCAAGGAGAATCATAATAGGTAGGTATACTTATTTTGTGGTATTGGTACCTACCGTATAAGTTTGGGTATTGTACCTACATAAAACCTAATGATATTGTACGGTGATAGGTAGGTAGGTATAGTACGATTCATATTTTGGTGGACCTAAAATGTACTCAAAATAAAACCGTGTACCTAGGTACTCTACGCGCAGTAGTAGGTAGGTACACGTTTCTTGGATGCATTTTGAAGACAGCACTGGGTGCTACTGCGGTTGACGAGCTTAAATTCACCAAGCATAGATTATTACAAAACAATCTGCGCGCGCCAGAGCTTTTTACCTATATCATGCGATTCAGGTCGAAGATATATGAATCGAGCTATACCTTCTTACCTTATGAGTACCTAAGTTTGTGTATGCCATACGTAAAATAATAAAAATGCCTATAAATAAATTAATACTAACCGTCTCTTGTTTAGCTTCAACCGAAGCCTTTGCAACAATTTCTCGAAGCACCAAATGCATCATGGCTTTCACTAAGTGTCTATTAACAGTTACTTTCAATCCAGTAAGATCTTGTCTACGCTGGAGGCACCTGAACCGTTATTTCTGGTAGTAGAGCACTGTTTATTGAATATTTAGGTTTAATCGTTGTATATTGTCACACGAGTATTTAAGTACATAGATAGGTACCTTTAAACGATTTCCTGGTACGGTGAAAGGTACCTACTTGTAATTTATCACTAGAATTGAACAGAATTAACGACATACAAAATCAACAGAATCCCAGTTCAGCCTTGGCCGTGACTGACCGTTTACTGTCTCTTCGCCGCGCTTGACCACCTCCGATAGAGTTTACAAAATCCGTTGCTTACAAATTATTTTTGTCGATAAGACGTTTAGATTTGTGCGTGATTAAGTTTCTTTGAAATATTTGATTATGTATTGTAAAAACTTAATTGAAAGTATCGATAGTCTTTTGAGAATATTACGTTATTAAATGAAAGGCTACAATCAATTTAACCATGATAAATATTACGAATAGGTGAGGTTAGGTCTCTACCTATATATTTTAAAGTTTTGAATTGTATCAGATCGTGGGTACCTGTAATTCAGGTTTTTATTACCTTCCACAAGCACCAGCGATCCACAATCCAATGTGTAGGTATACATTAATCTTATTACGTCATATTTTTACTTATATTGGTTTGTGGTGAGAAATAAACTATATTTATTTATTTATTTAAAAAAAACCTATCTAATGTAGCCTAGGCAAGGTACTTTTTCTAAATAATGATTCTCTCTGTTTCTTTCCGAGGCATGGTAAGTCTTATTTGCAATGAGCAGGTATCGAACCCCCGTCCCATACGTAGTAGTCGAATGCACTGCTACCACCGACCACGCTAGTGGCCACAGATGCTTTAATGAGATACGGTACAATAATGCCACACATATTATAAATATTTGACTAACACAGGATTTTATTTATCAGTCCCAGCTGGACCGAATTCGAACCCACAATCCTTCCTATTTTATTAAATATGAATAGTTAGCATACTAAATGCTTTAAAAATTCATGTATAAATCCATATTATACTAAGTATCTACTTATTGCAAGTACGATAGGACATCATATCACAAAAACTATTTGGACCAATTTGGACCGTGCGATTTTATCTGATAAGAACTTAACCAACTTCGCGATTGTTTTGATGTTGTCTGTTTATGAAAAATGGGCACGAAGATTGCACGAAAATCGAATGTCAAAATAATAAGCTAACTTACTTACCTTGATTTGGATGTCTGGGATCTTCGGTTGATGATATCTCGGCATTTTATAACGTAGCTTCCTATGGATAACCTATGTAACAATTAACAAAATCTTATGAATTGTGATTACTTAGGTATAACGTGGTCATAAATATGGCGATTGCCTTGAAGTAAACGATAATGACGTATAAAGGCAGTAGATAGTTATGGCTACATGCAAACCGTCGACTTTATCTTTACGCCGCGCTATTTGAAATCGAGATAACAATAGCAGCTGTCAACGATAAATTTGAAGCTGATAAGTATAATTTTCTTATTACACCTAAGTAAGTAATCCGATGTGTGAATAGGCGATATTATAGAGTTGGTAGCTAGTGTTGTACCGATTTCAACGCGATGGCGATGGAGGAGGTTCAAAATTACCGTTCGAATTCAGAAATATGGCATTTGGAAACTACCTTTGGATCCATCCTACGAAAAACAACACCATTTGCTTATGTATTGTTTTATTTCTGCAGATAGAGATTTTTGCAGAAGTAGCGGTTTTGCTAAGTACTTAGAGTTTTTTCAGAGGTGTGATTGTTATGCGTTACATACTCTACCACACCGTATGACAGAGTCTGTAAGGCATGATTACCTCTGGTCACTCAAATGCAGGAAATATATAGGTATTATCATTATTATCATGTCAAATTGTTTCCATACATGAGAACCATAAAACACCATAGAACACCTACTGTTAATTGGGACTTAAAAAAAATACTGTGTGGATGTAGAAGCCATCTGCCAATGAAAACCTTATAAGAGCTGAAGAGCTTATTCTCACTCTTTTTCTCTTTTCTTATTTGTTAACAGGTATATCTTGCTGTCATCGTAACCTAATCGTATCGGTTATTCCCTACATTATTTCTTTGTTGCTCTACATTAAATATAGATTAAAGTGGGTACTCTATACCTACCTAAACATAAATATCCAGGTGTTAAAACAAAGTACAATAATTAAAAAAAGAAAGAATATGGAATTTTGTGTAGGTTCAATATGGATTCTCAATCACGCGCCGATTGCCTCGAGCAGTATGGTGTTTGGAGCGCGGCACCGACGCGGGCGCACGCGGGACATTTAAAATAATTACAAGCCATCCGAGAGACGTAACAGCCAGTGTTTTGAGACCATTACTTATTTTTTAATTCAAAAAAATATTTTTAAAAGCACACACTTAGTACCGATTGGTGGATTGTGGCCAATAAATGAGACTATTACAAGTTTTCGGTGTAATTTTGTTGCTCGAATTACTGTATGTTGCACCAAATTTATATTATTATTGGTGTACTGTATTTTCAATAATAGCTATCTGCAGTATGTGAGGATGTGCAGTATGGTTCTTTGTAGCTTTTTAATCGACTTTTAAACGTATGAAAAGTGAAATCATGTCCATGTAATTTGGAACAGATGATGACGCTATGAAAGGTGTGTCCATTATAACATTTTTGTTTCATATTATATTTATTTGCTGTATTATGTTAATTTCAATGAAAAACGAACTCGAGGATCTATTTTCATACAAGAGCACGATAACGCTGATCATTCACTATTCAAACAACAACGATAGTGCAAATATATGTTTTTTGAACTCTATATATGGACTGAAGCCTACATTGATACGTACCTATTAGTATTTCTTAGAAGTAATGAGCTCACTACCATGGGCTTTGACTTTTTAAACTGGGTTCTTCATTTCAGCTTTTCCATTGTAGTAAGCTCAGGACATGCTCCTGATTTTCCTAGGTTGTAGTTGCACTCTAAGTTTGGTAAGAAAACGTCGTAGAGGCCAAAGGTAACCTCACACAAGTCAGTGCTACTACAACGGACGTAACACTGGTGCCTACAGACTTTCAGTACCAAGCAATGGACGGCACAGGCTTTTATCCCGGGAAAGCTGACATAGACCAATGAAATGCAATAGAACGGATATCCTCCTATGGGGAAAACACTATGACAATAAAAATGGTAAGTAGTTTCTGAATCTGAGACAATTGCTCAGTATTGGCCAGTCAACTCTTCCCATTCTGTAAATGCATCTGAGTGACACACTTGGTATTTCAATTGTTTATGAGCTGCGGTAGTAAGTAAGTCATCCTTTGGTGGACTGTTTGCTCTATCTTGACGAAGTTTTAATAGCGTCGAACAAAATAACCATGTTTATTAATCGAAAGACGCTATTTGCGCTATAGTTCATCCACAACTTCGATATTATATACAATGAAAACTGGTTCCATACAAAGAATACGTTAAGGTATTTAAACCAATCATTCGTTTAAAAGGTAAAGATGATCAGAAACAAAACCAAATGGTCGGTTTAATTTAAATCTGTGCACGTAGTTTTTGCACCCCCAACCGCATTCTCACAGCGGCCGAGACTTGATGCACTTCACTTCTGATTGGATCATTACCGAGTTCATCATACCCCGTGCGATCCTCAGGCCACGAATGAGAGGAAAGTAGCGCTCCTAGGAACTAAAGAGCGAGATGGACAGCTCGAGCCGAGCACATCACTCAGAAATTATTTCATATCATGATTATTGGAACTTTATTGCACTTCGTAACTAACAATTGACATTAGGAAATGCAATTTCATATTGATTTCGTAATATCGTCTCTCGTTTATTTTTATCAATGCGGCAAATCTTTCTATGATTTGCGGCTAACCATCGTTGGGCATGTTGGTTGTTTTCTTGTGGCTTCACGTTCCGAGAAAATGTCATTAAAAGCTCTATAGGGGATTAAGTTGGTTTAAATTTTCACGTTGCCCGGCAGGAAATCGGTTTAGCCTTAACAAAGGGTGGGAAGATACCGAGAAATTATCTTTCGTCGGAATACAAACCGCTAAACATGCAATTACACCGTTACAGATGGCGCATTAAGTTATCAAAAAATAATAATGTTTCACACCGGCCGGAAGGTGTCGTTGGCATCACGTCCACCGGCCGCAATCACTCGTTCGTCACTGATTTCAATACAACGTATATACTCACCAGTCCTCACGTTTCTAATAAAAATCGTCAGTCGGGCATCTGTTGTCTTGCGCAACCGCATTTATTGCCGTTAATGGTCCCTTTCTTAATGTTAATTTGTGACAGAGCAAGCGTCACTACTGTAACTCGATTCGTTTACTCGTGCTTGTCTACATCGAATGGATATCATGCAAATATTCGTGTATTATGTACAAAAAAAGTTCTTTATGTAGGTACACACCTACATAAAAGTATAATTATCTTACAATGAAATTAATATTCAGTACTACCTACTGGACTAGCACAAAGTATAAAGAATCTAAAGTTGCAATAAGTGTAGCTTATAGCGTAATTTTCAATGTATCCGCTCTCTATTTGATTTGCAGTTTAAAATTTTGATATTCAAGACCATTACCTTAGTTCCTAGATTTAAAGCTGTGTAATCGTTCTTGATTCGATTATCCGTGGTATCCCCCTATAGTATTAGGTACATAGACCGCGGGTATTACCATCGAGATGGAAATGAATTAAACATAATTCGAATAATCGAGGCTCGGCCAATACAATAAAACAAAGGGAAAAAGTACGTCTGCGGCCTGCCTTAGCGAGGGAACGAAGGATTTCAATTTGGAACGTGATGAGGCGAGTTTTCATTTATGTACGTACACTGATTCGATGATGTCGGTAATGACTTGGATGAATCAATGCATGCTGTTCCTAGCTTTTTTATGAAAGTCTTTTACGCTCATCCTTTAGCTAGGTACTTACCACATAAAATTTTAGACTGCTGGTCCCTTTCCACTAAATTGTTTTAAAAATATTGCCAGATTAGATTATGTCGACTTTATTATAGCATGATTTAATTGCTAGTAATAGAATTGTTTATTGCATGTATTGGGAGTGTGTTGACCAGTTAAATAATAATATTTTCTTTCTTTCTTTATATATATTTTCTTATATAAGACTAGCTTTTGGACTGGCTTCGCCCGCGTGGATGTCGGTTATCACGACAAAACATTTCTTTACCCTCTTAGTAGTAAAATTTAGAAATACGCTGATACACATGTTCATTTATTTCTTAAAAGACACAGGTTTATGAAATTTATTGCATCTAGCTCTGAAAATGACGGACTTTCATACAAACTGCCATCCCTTATTTTACCCTTTTAATAGCAGAATTTCCAAAAATCCTTTCTTAGCAGATGCCTACGTCATAACATCTACCTGCATGCTAAATTTCAGCCCAATCTGTCCAGTGGTTTGGGATATGTGTCGTTAGATCACTATGTCAGTCAGTCAGTGATCTTTGAGTTATATATATTTAGATAAAGTTAAGAAATTCCATCTGAAAAAGTGATGCACATTGTGAGTGGTCTATGTTCAATAGTGGACTGCAGTGCGCTAAGAAATTAAATTTACTTTTTTTTTTACATAACAAAACGATATATTGATGGATATAAAGGCACCCATTAAACCCTTTTGGGTTATCTTGGGTGTGACTGTTATACATAGTATTATATATAGTACTTAGATCAGGTAAATTTTATAACTTACCTGATCTAAGTACATAATTATTTTAAGCGGCCTCTATAACACATTCTGATATAGGTGTTGACCCAAGCAAATGAAGATTTTACTTTAACGTTGAAGCTAAGAAAAAGTTAAAAAGACGATCAGAAAACACCTTTTGATACATCTGGTTTCACATCCATAGTAAGTACTTAAGTGGTTGATTAACGAAGTCGACACGGCAAAAAGATCGAGTCCTATAACTTGCGCAAGCGCGCAGTAAATATCTCAGGTTATAAATTTACAACACATTTATTTATTTCACAGTGCTTACAAATTACAAGGAAAATAATAATGAGCTGAAGTCATATCTCATTACTTAAGTTGAAGCTTAGCGACTGTGGACAGGCTGAAGAGCTTTGGATGCCATCTAAGACTCATTTAAAAATACTTTCCGCATGTTACGTTGCAGGAATTGCACCTTTATTTTGAGGAAGGTAAAACTGAAATTTAAATAAGTGGCTGATGACTTACTTCATATCTTTTATAACAGGATGGACACAGAGGAGTTCGTTAAGCAATTCCACAATTAAAAATAAAATTGATGATTGCTCGATGGGTGGTAGCGAAAATTTGCAAAAGAAGGGTGGTCTGTTGAAGAAGGTATCAAAAGTATCGATGTTTGGTCCTCTATTTTCATTTCTTAGAAGTCAACTGATATTTTCAATTTTTTTTCAAGAGCAACTTTGCCCACAAACGATCCAAATAGGTTGTGACTGTCTCACAAAGGTCAGCATTCTAGCTAGACTTAATAAGAGACGTCTTCTGTACAATTTTTTAGTCTTGTAAAAGTGGACGTTAGAAAAACCTAGCTAAGCTATTAGAATATCGATAAAAAAATATTCAACTATAAAGTCCACATCCACCAGTAACTTAAAAAGTAATTATGAGTGTATCTAGATAAGATTGGCAGCATCAGCATGCTTGTTTCGATTGGTATTATAGCTTACGTACGTTAAAGACTTTTCCCATAAAACAAGATAAAGAAATAAAGCTTCAACTTATTCCAAGTGTCTGAAATAAGCTTTCAACACGTTTAAATTGCAAAAACAAATTGTAATACATTCTCGGCGTACGTCATCGTGTTGCTGACCCTACAAAACACTGCAGATAATTAAAGCGCCCACTTGTAATTACTCCTTGAAGTTGGAATGCAAATGTTGTCGCCTCCAGTATCTTCAACGTGGATGTTGTGGCTCCAGTGAGGAGCGATCTGTGACGCTCGTGGCGAAGAGGGTATGGCCATCGTAAAGACGTTAATTTCATTGAGATGTGATAACTATTTGCTAAAGAAAATAGAATATGGTTAATCACAAATAACTATATTAATTTCAAGCCTAATCCCAATTTTTATACATGTATTTTGCAACTTTGAACGTGATATTAGAGAAATGGCTGAAAACTTTACTTACTCGATTTTTAGGTATAGGTTTACTTTGGTGAATAATGCTCCAGTCCTATGTATTTGTATTAAATCATTTGCTGGGATTGAAAATATGGTTGTTATTCTGTAGAATAACTTCTTGGTTTCCTTATTTTTTTGATGACTGGCTTCTTACGATTACTGAAAAAGGGCACTTTCATGGGTCGTGTATATATCAAGAATTTGCATAATCGCCGTACGCGCCGCTCGTACAGAACCCCGGGATCTGAGGACTAACAGCTTCGCGAATTGCTAAGATAAGCGAATGAGATTTACACCTCGCCATGTCATATCTTGAACCTTTACCGTTTGTTGACCGACACTGTTTTAGGAGTTATTTATTGTTGTTTCATTTTAAGAAGCGAGATTAAAATGTAGATACTTGGAATATGGAGAATTAAAAACAAATTGCCATGTCAGGACATAACAATATTTTGACGTTGGTATGTCAATTTTTGTAATAGCCTGATTTTGGAATAATTTACAAGTAGTTAATGTAATTTTAGAAGCATGCAAAAACTCAGATTGTTGCAGTTTAAGCTTAAATTGATGTCCTCCGAATAAAAATCCAAAGGGGTGAACCAAAAACAATTAAACTATTTTCGTATAGCATCAACATCAACATTTCAGCCATCATCGCAGTTGCATTCAAATCTACTTCTTTGGAGCACGACGTTTCACTCTTTTTGACATCGCATCCTTTTGATGATAGGTCAAGAGGTAGAAACTTCCATAAGCCATTGTCTTACCAAGACCAAGCCCTACCTACGCCAGAGCCTTGGTTAGATTGGAGGAGCACTCCAGCTGATCAACAGATGAGATAGTACATATTGTAGACTTGTGAGGTATCTACCCACAAGTCAAAATAATATTCAAAATTTTCGAAACAATATCGCGAAAATAGTAACAACTGTTTGGTGTAAATTATAGACTGAATTTAAAATACGGCTTCAATTTGCAGTTTAGGGCAAAAAGAAATGTAATCACCGACCGCGGTGCCAAACCATTTTGTATAGCGTGCTAAAACTAATGCGATTGTCTACAGCAACACTAATTCATAGGGGCAGTCTAAAGTATAGATATATTGCAGAATAAAGGTTCGTACAGATTAGCTACATTTCAATCAAAGAAATATATTTACTTATTTAAAAAGTTCAAATATTTATAGGTAGATACTGCCAGACTGAGGTGCTTGGTCGGGAGCCTTCATGCGGTGAATTCTAGCACAGAATACTTATAGACTGTCAGGGTAACGGAGACGGCAGTGCAAAAAGCTCCTTGAAAAACTCATCCACAGGCAACTTTATTATTTTATGAGAGCAACTGCTGTCTGACGCCCTAACTCTGAAAGCAAAGCCTACGCCAGAGTCTCGTCTAGTTTTTATCCGACTACCGAAGGAAGGAGGGTTATGTGTTTCGAGCCTATGTATGTATGTCCATTTATTTGGCACGGCCTTAAGCCTGAACGGCTTGATGGATTTGGACATGTGAGGTGTCATTGATTCGCCGTGATTGTGTGAGTGACATCAGGTAGATATATTAAAATTTCGAGAAAATGAAAATGGCGGATTTTTGGTGCCAAAACACATTTTTGACTCAAACTTATCGAGTAGGGTATCAAAATGAAGGAAATTAGAAGGAGATTACAAAAAGATATACATGTCATATCATAACTAAAAAGTATAAAATAAAACAAATTATTAAAAAATAAAAAAACCTGACTGCCACTGAAAAGATCGAAATAAGTTTAGTTTGATAGCAGGCGGTACCCATTAATTTTCTTTCGGTTTATGATTAGCAAATGGGTACCGCCTGCTATCAAGCTTTTTATTTCGATCATTCTCTTCAGTGGCAGTCGGGATTTTTTATTTTTTTAGCAGATGCTCCGACTAGCAGGTGAGTTTGACTTGTGCCCCAAATACGTTCCTTTAATAAACATAATATAACAGGATAACCGAAAATGTGTAGAATATTATTATATGTAATAATTAATAAATAAAAATATGTTACAGTTAATCCATCACATATCTTTTAATTCTTAGCAATACAGCTGCCAATATAGAAGGCCGACCGAGTGGTGAAAGGACGCCAAAATAAACACAAGACACGATTAGAAATATATTTTTTCCATAACACAAACAAACAATATCTTCTCGTTTTGCGAACAAGGCACAAGGAACAGACAACAAAAGCTAACAAATCCTGTTTGTCCTGTGGGAAGCGGCCGTGATTTAATACAAATTATTATTAGACGACATAAATAACGTGGTACGGGGGTGAGGCGGCCAGAAGCTCCTTAATAAGTAATAAAGGGGTCATCGTTCATACCGAGAGAGAGTGGAATTAACCTGCGTCAACATATGGCGTGGTAACCGCCGCACGGCTCTCCGAGGGGCTTGCACTCTGAAGCGCTTATTACACTGTGTTTTTTGACGCCAGTAGTGTGTATTGTGATAGGATTAAACATTTACTTTAGTGATAGGCACTCTCAAGCTTCATGTTTAGGTAACGATTTGTAAAATTCTCAGTTAAAGAAATTAAACATTTGATGATAAAGAACTGATGACGTAAGCTGCTTGTCTTTGTAGTTGAAGGTCTATTTTATAGTCGAGATAATAAAGAAAAATATGCCAGGGACTGAACTGTAACTGTATCATCTTTATAGTCATTCGTGTTACTGTATTTGATTAAGGATGTGTACAAAACATATTATTGGAATTCAGTTACATAGGTACATTTGTATAGTAAAGGTTAAACTAGACTACGAAGAAAAGTTATGTGTCAGATGTATGAAGATATGTATTATTATATTATATACCTACATCAAAGAATAAAACAACGATGGCACTTGCAGTAGCAGTCGTTTGTAAACTTGATAGGATTATTAAAGCTCTGTGCGGTGCACAAGGACATAGTTACTGTGATAACCTTGTCTCTACACTAATGCAGCTATTTTACCGTCCACAAAAGGTAGGTATAAGACATCTTAACACTATCATGTGAACTATAAATCTAGGAATCCTTATCTGTTCGTTCACGCTCAATAACAAAACTACTGAACGAATTTGGATATGGTATTTTATTAGGAAGGTCTTATCTAACTTAAAATATTACGTTTGTTTGATCGGTTGAGTAGATCCGGAGATAACTAAGTTTGGTCATAATAAGTCATAATAATATGCCTACGTGGCGTAGTGGTAGTGAACGCGGCCGCTACGCAAGAGGCGCGGGTTCGATCCCCGCTCAGTGCAAATATTTGTATGCATGAATATTTGCATTGGTTTGGTTGTGCCTCGGAGAGCACGTTAAGCTGTCGGTCCCGGTTGCCATACGAATATCTATGGAAGGCGTTACGAGTAGTTGGAGCCCTCAAAAGTCCATAAACTGGTCTAGCTGCAATGCTTCGATATCGCTTTTGGGTTGTGGAGGTCAGGTGGCAGTCGCTCCACAGAAAATATCGAAGTCCAGCCAAATCCGCAGTTAGACTGATAAATGCGGACCCCAGACTCCAAGCTGAAAGATTAACGCTAAGAGGAAGAAGAAGTCATAAGAAAAAGTCTCGATAACCGACTTCCACGCAAGCGGAGTCGCGGGTATTCGCTAGTGTAAAAATAAAGATAATATTCTAGTGCCTGCTAACTAAATAAATACGTAACATTTAATATCAATATTTCCGTACCTATATCTGCAATTTGAGGGCGAAATTCGTTTGACCTTGATGTAATTTTCTTTATACACAAAAATAAACTAATATTGTTTTCTGTGGGCACTTCATATATCGCTTTATTAGCAAGGTGCGTGCCAGGAATATCCACGCGCTATTAGCTATATTGGGGTTGGCTCACCACGGTATTATTATTTATTGGATTCAATTAACCCTTTATTGAATGATATCTTACTTAAACAATATGTTCTGCTTTTATTTGCTAAGAAACCTTTATTAGATGTGCGAGAAAGATTATATTTCATTAGTAATATTACTTGCTTAAATACATTATGATTTCCGAAGATCTTAATCCCTACCTAGATCTCTATATAATGTTATATTATACACGTAATAGGTGCTTATAATATATCACTCTCTTCTTATCATTCCTTCACCTCGGAGTTGGAGGTTCGTTTTTCCAGTCTAAGTATATTTTGCGTGAAGCAACTGCTGTCTGAAATCTACAACCCGTTGGCGTTATTGGAGTTCTGTAGTTTGACCAGTGGGCGGACTTTTTGGGCTCTTACCGCTCATGACGACGACATAGGTATTCGTATGGTAACCGGGATCGAGGGGTTAACGGAGGGGTTTCAATGATCACCCATCCTAAGATGGACTTTGCTAGTCATGCGTAACCTTGCAATGTGTTAACCTACTCGGTTACCACTTAGCCACGAGCCCCTCTAGCCACTCTCTCTTTATATAAATCCATATTAATAACAATATATACCTTGCATTTGCCTATCTATTACATTCATAGAGCTATAAATTTTAGTGTTAAGTGTAACATTATTACTGTAACCCGCCAGTCATCAGTGCGTAACCTCGTGAAATTGTAATAATATGTACCTAATATAATCCACTACGACAATATGAATTTCAACTTGTATTAATCCCTCTCTGAAATAATTTTGATAGCTTCAAAGCTGAAAGGGTTAGCGGGCAACGAGGCCCGCAAAGCACTGTAATTCCGTAAAGCTCGGCGTACACAAGCCGCACTAATCGGCGGAGTGCTGCCCGTTCTAAATATCGCTTTTACACGTCCATCGAACCATAAATAATAACTCTATGAAAACATAAATGTTCTCTTTTTCTATCGTTTTCCGAGTTTCGTATTTTTTTCATAGAGTCAAAAGCTTGAACAGACCACTTTCGCATTATGGAATTGCCAAAACTCAGTTTGTGCTCCGGGTCTAAACGGCGTATTTCAAAAATGAGTCTAACAATTTTGACTTCTAAGGTAAGTATGCAAGGTATATATTTTCTCTAAGTTACAAATATGTTAGGTCATTTTATATTACAGATGTACAGTGAGCGTAGAAATGAGATATTTTGGCAGTATTACGCAAATTGGATAGCTTTCAACACTCAACGGAGTAGGTTCCGAACTTTCGCGGGGAAAATTGAATTAAAAATATCATAAGACGTAAATATGTATGGGGATCGTAATGATGTTGCTTCTGCAGCCAGCCCGCAGACGTTTTGGATTTAGATTAAATAAGTTTTATTTGAACAAGTTTCTGCAAATATTCAAATGGTAGATAGGAATTTTATTTTATATTTTTTTGGGAACATTTCTATAGATCTCATGGAACACTTAGACTTCATATTGCAAGCTGCTGTAAGTCAAAAGAAGTAATAAAGGATTTAGCTTTTTTGTCCCGTAAATGGCTCACTCCTAGTGAGAAATAAATCTCCATTATCTGGAGATAGAGAGAATCCATAGAATATAGAGTCTGAAGTCCCTATATTTTATGGAGCGGCTCGTGGTTAAGTGTCAGGCGAGCAGGCTAGTGCACTGAAAAATTAAACAAATCTAGCCAGGCTTGTCTTAGGATGGTAACCATTCTTCAACCCCTTCATGCCTCGAAGAGCACATTAAGGTCCATCGGTCCCGATAGCCATTCACGCCTACATCTGTACCATCCGAATATACCTGACAGAAATTCAAGGATATTCACTAATCAGCAAGTAATGTGTATCAACCTTAAAATCTAACTACATATTTTATACTCAGGAGGTGCTTATACGTGTTATAAGCACCTTCAATGATATTGTTGATCAAAGCTATAATTTGTATTACAAACATAGTATCTATTATCTATAGATAGATACATGTATCTATAGGTAATAGATACTTATACGCAAAAATAAATAAGTAGACAGGACTTATTTATTTTTCATTTGTATGACCAAGCAACGATTAACTTTTAATTATGTTTTGCCAATAAGTAATTATTTAGTTATTGAGTATAGGAGGTATAGTTAAAGATAGGTGTATGTAGTATCGACCCTCCTTAATCCTGTCGATGTTCGTTGATGGTCCACTTAGGGATATTAATTATAATTATGGTAACGATCTCATTTCCATAGCTAATGCTAAGGTTTCGGGGCCGCCTACCAAATAGAGGTATCAAAATCTATTCGTGTTGTAGAGAATCTGAGAATTAATCGTTCATGTTGTTTGTGCTCGTTGTATTTTGTAATTATGATTTTGTAGCATGGGTTTTTTGGAAATAGTTACAAGTGGAAATCTTCAGATTTCAGGCAGATGCATTCAAAGACTCATAGATAGCTTTACAGTTTGCTGATCATAGAGTGGCCATAGATTAGAATTTGGTTACTCGTTGAGTAAGTACTTGGAGTTATAAAAAAAGCTAAACCTGAAACGATTTTTTTTCAATGAAGGTTATGTCCAAAATATATTTTTTGACGTGGGTATTGGTATTACGTTACTTGCGTTGTGAAAAGTGAGATACATTCTTGAATTTATGAAAATTTTGAACTCATTTCTAGATATTCTGAATTTGGATATTCACTTTGGTTTATCAAATACAACAATGAAATTAAATATATCTTACAATGGAATATAATAGCACATCAATGATTCACGTAGCACAGGTACGTTTCTAATCCCATAGCTATGGTTGCCAGTAAACAAAAAAGTCTGAAATTATACCAAAAAAACGCCATCGGTAATTTTTGATAATTACGTATAACCGGTCCAAAATGAACACGAGCAACTACTTGATCGTGGGATGTAGTGATGTAGACATACCTACGTATATAATTGTTTCTTATTAAAATCAACGTTAATCTTTTTTCGGAGCAGATTCCGGGCAAGAAACCATCGCATTATGTTTAAGATTCGACAGCTATAATTTCTGTTCAATCAAGATTTAATTGTTTTAATGAGGCTACATGCGTGAATGGTCGGCCCAATTATTGTTTATTTTTAATCGCCTCAAGTGGTTTTTATGTTCGCAAGGAGGCACGCATAGCGGCCGCTGGCGATCATTTTCATTATTTTAATAATGTAAACTTCCAATAATAATTTACAGTGATTTGGGGTTAAACACGTTAAGAGATATTTATGATTTACCCGAGAGCTTGAAACACAGTTAGCTGTGTAATTTGATCCTCGGCTTATGACTTCACTTTTGTATTCTTTGTTGCACTCGGAGTACAGAACCAGTTCACCAATTTTGTGTAGATAATAAAATTATCTTACAGTGTTTAGCGATAATATAATTATTTATTTTTTTTGTTCCTTTTATTTAATCCTTGCAACCCGCTTTACAATTAACAATCATAAAGTACGAGTTTCTGCATTCAAAATAACACAAAGTTTGTGCTTTTTAGGGTTCCGTGGCCAAATGGCAAAAAACGGCACCCTTATAGACTCGTCATGTATGTCCGTCCGTATGTCACAGCCACTTTTCTCAGAAAGTATAAGGCCTATTCTGTTGAAACTTGGCAAGTAGAGGTATTCTGTGAACCGCATTAGGTCTTCAAAAATGCTATTGAGGTTTCTAACATCTTTTTTTTTCTAAATTGAATAGTTTGCAAGAGAGATTCTTCCAAACTGGAAAAATGTGTGTTCCCCCCCTCTCTAACTTCTAAAATAAGAGAATGATAAATCTAAAACAAATATATGATGTACATTGCCATACAAACTTCCAACGAAAATTGGTTTGAACGAGATCTAGTAAGTAGATTTGTTTTAAAACGTCATAAATCGCAATTTCCGCCTTTCATTCAATTAAGTCAAAAAAATAAATAATGAACGTTGTTGTACAACTTATATTATGTTACTTGCTGCTACGGAACCCTTCATGGGCGAGTCCGACTCGCACTTGGCCGATTTTTTTATGTTGATCAAACAGAGCTCTCGATCCGGAAGCAGTTCTAGAGAAGTGGCAATTCGTTGGCCAGCATATTCCTGAATTGAAACATGAATGTACCCATGGGATGGGATGGACACGTGTTTTGACATTAATGACGTATATGACGGTCGTCAACATATGTCAATAAAATACTTCGGTCAATCTATTCTGTTCTATTCTATCCTACGAATGTATGTCTTGTCTAGAGGCACAGAATAGATAATAGTACTAGCGCTATAGGGGCAGCGCAGTTTATTCTTATTTTAAACTGGCAGCGTGTGCTAGTTTAACCCAGTGCAATTATAGCACAAGCACCTTACTCGTCTTTCCTAAAGCTTTCTATATTTGATATGAAAAAAACGTTACATAGATTTTTATATTCATCTCAGGGGATGAGTCCTGAAGTAAATCGGAAGAAGAGAGAAGATGGAAGAACAGCCCGTGCGCTGATGCAGGTGCAGGTGCGCCTCCACGTACCCGGGGCTAGATGGGGATATTAAGGTCCCCACAACCCGAAGGGGGCCATCTCGAAAGAGATGGTCCTGGGTCTGCCGGGGTGCGAGAGATATACTTTCGGCAATCTCACCAAAGACCCAAGACGGCGTGCGTTTTAGTCGGTTCGAGTCCGACATAACCACCTCCACCGGCTCCGTGGGGATTTTTCGCTCGACTGAAATAAAAAAAAGGTACTTGCAGAAAGACTTACCAAACAAATTATGCTGATTTATGACAAACGAATGCATCCCTTTGCCCAGTAATATTATTTAGTACGTATAAAAACATAACGTATTCATTTACTGACTGGTTGCACGAAATTTGTACTATTAAAGATGTGATTCTGAGGTCAACCGCGGACCGTAGCTCGTAGGTGGGTACTGTTGTTATGAAATTATCATATGGGTGATTTTCAACAAGTGATTTTTTTGTATCATTTCGGTGAGATTTTTCTATTACAATGTCTTGTTAATATATTTTGTAACGAAAATAAACTTTAATCTTATTTGTAACATATGCGTGAGTGGACATCATGTAACATCAAAACTTACTGAAATATTTAAGATTGAATTTTTGGGAGCCCACAGAAATGAAAAGTGTCCACTGAAATGATAAATCGTCCACCGAAATGACTAGACTGTGCACCGGAATGAAATTAGCCCACTGAAATGATACAGCCAAGGACATCATTTATTTTTTAGGAGGATTCCGTAGATTGTCTGAAACGAATCTAAATAAATTCCATAGAGATATCACTAGACTGTATTTGTGATATTTATTAAATATAAGATCAAACTATTATATTAGAGAAAAAAGGTTAATTTTTGCGGAACGAGTGTTGTGTTTTTACCCGACTGCGCGACGCAAAGGAGGATAATATCAGTCTATCGATTCGTCTTAACCTTGCTAGTGTCACTAGAAACATGACAGTAATCAAAATTCACCACGGCGACAACCAGACGCCATATTGTCAAAATGAAAAAAAAAGTCGATGAACTATGTCAAGTGGGGTGTCGTTGAATAGATAATTTAAAATCATTTTTAGGTTCCTTTTATCATTTTTCATTTAAAATAATAGTTTAGGATATATAACGATTTAAAGTTGTTTAACAAAACAATCGCTAATTTTCTTAGTTATTAATTTTAAGTTATAAGTTTTTATTTCAAGTATAAACGATATGAAGGAAATTAAAAGGAGATTACAAAAAGATACATGTCATATCATAACTAAAAAGTATAAAATAAAAAAAAATATAAAAAAAAAATACCCGACTGCCACTGAAAATACCGAAATAAGTTTGATAGCAGGCGGTACCCATTTGCCAATCATAAACCGAAAGAAAATTAATGGGTACCGGCTGCTGTCAAACTTATTTCGGTCTTTTTAGTGGCAGTCGGGTTTTTTTATTTACTGGTAATAATAATAGTGTTCTGTATGTAAAACTTCAAAATGTACTAAATCAACTCTTATATTTTTACGACACAATGATTTAATAAGAAAAAATATAAAAATAATGTAAGTATGTTCAAAAGAGCTAAACACTTCATCTTCATCAAACATAACAAAAAAAATAGATCACGTTATCGTAAATTATTGTAAACAGTTTGGCTATTTAATCCGATTATGTACTTATGCGAAAAGAATGAAAATAGCGCAATCACTAGTCACTATTGCAACAGATTGAATGAATTCAATGAATCGATCCTGCTTCTTTTTTTCTAGCATATCTCTCCCTGTCTTTTCTAAGAAACTCTTCGCGTGTGACGTCATTGCTCTTAATTCTCTCTTTTCTTCTTCTTTTTTCTAACCTTTCCTTTCTGGTCTGTAGCTTAGGTCGCGGCATCCTAAAATCCAAATCATAATTTTTAAACATTGAACATCACATTATCGTTGAGAATACACATTGTCTAGAAGTAAGTACATCTATTATCCATTTTCTAACAAGATATTTTAAACTGTTTTTTTATTGTATTGTGATAAATAAAAGAATAAAAACAAATATTAACACATCAAATTAATCCCAAATATCGAACCTACAATATCTAGAATTATCTCACCAAATGTTTATGATTTAATCTTAGACTCAAGGATCTCTAAAACTTATGATTTTATCATTTCTAAGTTAAATTTCATTTAAGTGGACTGTTGTCGGTATAACAGTCCACCGAATCCACTGAAATGATAACACCGAGGTGATAAAAATAATAAGTTTTACATTTAACTCCGATATTAGAATTAATATTAAAATGTCAACACTGCTGTAACAAAACATATCTTACGGCGAATTTAATATACAATTTTGAAATAAATTGAATGAACCTAACACGAGCTATAACGGCCACAGAAATGACACTATTTTTGTCCCCATATCACTGAAATTATATACTTACTTTTCGGGGGGAATCCACGATGATTTTGTGACGCGTTCGTGCGCTCCAACGAATGGAGGTGGCCTGATTCGAAGTAAGGAAAGGCACGGGGGGCGCAAAAACGCTATGTTGACGAAGTTACTCTACTAAAACTTACTGTCCACCAAAATGATAACTTTTTACAGGACAAAAGTAGACTGTTTAATATAATGTATAAGAAATAAGATAAACAAACAATATTAGTTTTTTTCTATGGGTCATATTATAATTTATTCATACAAAATGCGATTTTAGTCCAAATGTTAAATACAACTGCAGGGCAAGATATTTTACGAGTGAAATTCGATTCAGGACAGGTCACCGAAATGATAAAATGACACTTTGTAATTAATTTTTTTTATGTAATAGAGGACATTACTCAACAATTTTTTTTGCTATGGTAGAGAAGTACCTATTATACTATGAAAAGTAATCAAAAACGTAAAACCAACACATTGCACTACCGTTCTCAGGCTTGCCGTGTATTTTTATTGCTTTTGATATTCACCCATATACATACTCAAGTCTATTCATTATAAACTCTGCAACTGCTGCGGCACAGCCTCTTTGGAGAAGTGGCAACTCACTAGCCGTGCCATTTATTCGTATCGATGTTTAACAAGTACTTATACAGGGTGTATTTTTGACTGCAACGGTTAAGGTACTTGCCCTTACTGCCCGTAAGGGCAAGTACCTTAACCGTTGCAGTTACAGCAAAACGTTCTTAAAAGACCTTCCCTAACTTTTTGGGACATTTTGAACTGCATTCACAGATTTTGTAAAAAACTTACAGTTAGCAAAAAAAAATGCAAAAAGTTCAAATTTTTTTTTTATGCCTATCGATTCTATTTCATGTGGGGATCAAAAAACTCTATGGGACCATTTTAGCTTTCAGTACTAGAAAAGACAGAAATCGCCAAAAACGTTTCCCATACATTTCGTACGGAAATATGATAAATCAACTCGAAACTCATAGGTCAGGTAAAATTTTGAACTTTTTAAATAAAAAAAATCATTTAAACATTTAAGAAATTGGTTTATGAAATAAATTGCTCAAAATGATTTCCATTTTCACGAATACATAAGTCTATCCTTTTTTTTCGTTCAGTGAATCGATTGGCATAAAAAAAAAATTGAACTTTTTGCATCTTTTTTGCTAACTGTAAGTTTTTTTACATAATCTGTGAATGCAGTTCAAAATGTCCCAAAAAGTTAGGGAAGGTCTTTTAACAACGTTTTGCTGTAACTGCAACGGTTAAGGTACTTGCCCTTACTGCCCCGTTTCAAAAATACACCCTGTATAATAATATATGTGAAAAAATGCGGTTTGTCTCGAAATCATACCCTAAATTATATTAATGAAGACAATATTAAGCAAAACAAATGATAAAATAAGTAGGTAAGTAGGAAAAATATCAGGTTAATCAATCTGATACGATGGATGTGTTCTTACTCTTTGATATTTTTCATCAGTAGATTCTAACTAGAGTTTGCAAAGCCCGTATAATACCTTCGGAGCCCAAGTCAACCTCGCACCTGCTATAACAGCGGATGTGACTCTTTTCCTCTTTTCCTCTGGGGAGGCTGTAGTCATTTGTGTCAATAAACAAATCAAAATTAATAAGCGTGCTGCTCGGTTGACTAGTCTCCCCCGTGTCTGCTCCGACGTTTCCTTCACAAGCATTGCTTCCTTGCAGAAAAAGACGGTGGCAGCCCATGCATCCGCACCATCGCCGTGAGCAAGGCGGGTGAGAAAACTCCCACTCCTAGGGCGGTTACTAGAGTAGCTCTCAAGCAGCTTCTGTGACACCGGAATCTACTTTATACTTCTGGCCCATCAAATAATAATATTGATTTTTGAAAGACCGTCGTCGGCAGGCCGGATTAAATGCTTTCACGGGCCGGAGCTGGCCCGCAGGCCGTACTTTACGCATCCTTGTTTTATAGATTGCTCACCAAGATTTTAAGTCAGTATAGTTAAACGAATTTGTTTGTTGAAATTAAGTTTAAATTAAGTTTAAGTTTTCTAGAGTCCCCGTATAGCACAGTTCCCGTAAGTGACTGTGATAGACTGCGGTATACAGATTTTATAGGATTTGACTTTGTATTTTGTCACAGATTATAGTTCGATGTCGCCAATGAGTTGTGGAGGACAGATGGCACTAATGGCAGTCGTTTCACGGAAAATAGCTTAGTTCAGCCGCTCGTTGGAGTGTAAGCCGGCCTCAAATGCGAACAGGGTCTTTGTAAAAAATAATGAGTTCATTTGCCTGTGACTCATTAACTTCAAAGAACATTTACAAAGTTTTGAAACCGTCAATAATTTATAATTATTTGACAGACGTCGTACCTAAATCGATTTCAATTCATAGTATTTGCATTCTTCTCCGCAGAAGAAGTATATTAAAGCATCGGAAATCATCGGTGTTTTCCGCATTTAATCTTATACATGACATGTTGTCGACATGCAGTGAGGGCGAGAAAGGAGTACAAGGGGGAAGTGAGGCTCTAACTAACAAGTTAATCCAGCCTGGGGCGGATATGAAGTTTATATCACGCTTTGCATTATGGTTCATTATCTCAGTAATTTTTGCTTTGTTATGCTGCAAGTTCAGGGCTGTGCTGAGCATGACTTGACCTCTCAGTTAGAATTGCTGAAAGTCATTTGCTTACGGTTGATTCATTTATACATACATACAACTTTAAATGAAAAAGTGCAACCGTATCTCCTTTGTCGACTGTATCTAATGTGCTGTTAGATGTTTATGTAATAAACGCATCAGTTGTAAGCTCACTGTTACTTGATCAAGATATTTGAAACTAACACGTGGATAGATTTCGTTTCAAGTGCTTTGTGATAATGGCAATAAAGGCTATCTCAACCAAGCAGTTTTTTGTAGTGACTTTTCACATTCCATGATCGTGAGTCAAGTTTAATTGTAATGACGCAACAAAAAAGAGTTCAAATAATTCAAATACTTAATTAGCTATCTTCTTCTTCTATCGTGGCGATGACATCTCGTCTCTCAAATTGTGTTCTCCCAGTGAGCTGCTATCTGAATGAAATTTATGTGGGACAACCCTAATAGGTGTAACTTATTCTAAATAACAAAATAGTTGGTCCTGTTAAGGCCATCATAATTTTATGAGTTTTCACTATTTCTCTTTTTGAAGTCGGTTAAAACGGGATTGGGTAAAATTTATGCAACCATGAAAATTTAAATTAGGATAATTCTCTCAGCTTCAAAATTTTAATTTTTTTGTAAGTCGTTGTAGTTTGTGTTGAAAGGGTAAGTAATTTTTTTTTCAAGGGTAGTTTGTGAATTTTCGGCAGCCCTAAGGTGTTATTGCAGGTGAGACAGTGCGTCGCCTGCGGCGCTCCACCGCGTCGCTGCGCCGGCGCACCCTACCCCCGCACTCTCCTCTGCCCGCTCCTATTACGCCTCCTGCCATAGATCGATCACTCAAGCAACCGTCAATTAACTTATTGCCGGACAATCTCTGCTCTAAAATGTTTTGATCAAAAGTTTTTACTAATCGTTTGCTATTTTTATATTGGCATTTGATGAAGGACTGCGTTTGATCGTAGCCATTACGTAAAGTTTACATATCTAACTCAGTATATATCGGATTAATCTCTGTTATTTCTAAGAGGGAATTGTGAGTTCCTCAAATCCAAATAACATTAGGCCAGAGTACCTAATTAGATATAAAGTTAAGAAACTAAGACCAATGTACTTACTGTTATTAAACTCTGAAGTCCAAGATGACGTTCAGTATCAACCTCAACTGCTGATTGATGGACGAGCCTGTAGCGTATGCATTTCTCTCGGGGTCAAACGGCAACTCTTCAAGTAAAATAAGCCAAATGACGAGAAAGAAAGAGTTGCATCGAATGAAATTTTGGGTGAAACCCTGCCTAACGATGTGATGGTGATCCATGAAAAAAATAATTAATACCCACAATGTGCCAGAACACCATAATCTTGTTTTGTAACCTGAGTACTTAGTCAGCTAATCATTCTGTGTATTCGTAGGGCTCTAGTGCCCACTCTGAAACGCCTTTAGGAGTTGGTAAATTGTGGTGAGGCGAGGTTCACGCTCCACTCATTACCGCCACGTAATGTGTTCCGTCATCGAGATTAACTCCTCAGTAATGGCACCCCTTCTTATAGGTACAGTTCTACAGCGTCACTATTACAATTGTACGTAATTGAGGTTTGTCCGCTTTTAGTAAAATGGCCAATTTAGTTCTTAATGCTGTTTGTGATGTTGTTTTATTAAATGATGATAAACCTTTGAGGTCTCGTTTGTTGTGGTTATTTTCTCACCGACACTTACCGATACCAATTATAGAACAATGGACCCTTTCGAATAGGAGTAATTAGGAGAGGTAGGCTCCACTTAAATCTTCAATAATCAATAAGTACTTACCTCATTGGGAAAATACATCCATCTTTTTGAAGATAATAGTAGATTGGTGAGAATGAACTTTAAGGTTCATGGAATATGTTTATTTTCAAGAACCTGACACACGCAGAATTAAAAGATGCTTATTTTCAAGAAACTGAAAGGGACGCGGAATTATATGAAGTTTAGTTATATTTAAAGTGAGTAAACATATTATCTTCTATTTCTCGAAAACAGTTACAATTAAATACTTTAATCAGCTTAAGAAGGGATAGGAACTCAGATACTAATAGTTGAAGGCAGTATACAGAATGAAGTAAACGTACCTAGTGTACAATATCACATAGAAAAGGTAAGACATAGCATCAATTCCCTTACCAACTTATATCTTGAGTTTCATGTTACATTATTCAAAATTACCTCCTTTGCATCAGCAATAAATACTGCACTGACACCTAAATTTCAAAATCTAAAGGTCTATAAACTTGATGGTGATCGCAATGATAGAAAATTAGCAACATCCTGGTAAGAGTTAGGGTGAGGTATGGATTGCCGGCGGCGGAGATCGAACAATACTGGCCCACGAGCAGCGCACGCAGCGACAATGAAGCAGCCGCGGGCGCAAGCGACCGAGACGCAGCGCAACCACCCTCATACGACAGAAAGGGACAAGCTTTTGCACTAGCGAGATTTTGATTTATTTCGTATAATTATCGAATAATCTGCTTTGCATTTCTCGTTATAACATTACGATAATTTTGTTCCATTACATCGGGTTCTAAGCGGTGACCGTTCGCTAGCACAGCGATTGATAATAATCGCTTGCAAAGTATAATGGCGTACACCCACGGGTAATTATTGTTGTGCAGTCGTGAGTTCGTGAGCCAGTGGAATGGCGGAATGCATCTCCTTCGGGGGTTGCCCGCCGTAAACCAACACGGCTCGCCGTTCGGATGGCCGCGTAAATAACTGATCGCTTTCCTCGCGCTAATGATAGTGCGGCCGTTTGCTCTCGCGTCCTCTTTAGTCGATCCCGATAAAATAATTACCAGTATTTATAAGTGCTTGCACTTAATCGCATTCGCTTATTAAGTGCTATGCACGCTTTAAATTTCCTGGTGAAATCAACAGGAATGAATATGTCAATAATTAAACAAGTAATGAATAATTGGTTTGCGAAGATGACCGCCATACCTAAAGCAGGTTCTCGGAAGAGAAACAAAGTATGTGATGACTATTCGATGCAGAATGAAGTCATTCCTTTGTTCGCTGATGCCTGAGGGATGGTTTCGGCGTAACAAACGCACATGAAGTGTAGATGTTGCATTGACGTTTGGTCACGGGGTATCGTCGAGCGCAGTTCTCTTCCAACGTTAATGGGCTGTACTGGCCGTCGGCTCCGTTATCCCTCGTAGCTAATGATTGGCCGGCATTAAGTCCCGACTGTTCCGTGCGATTATTGGATCTAACAGATAATTTTATATCGCATTGTCCCGGAGCGTAAAATTTTCTGTTGTTATTACGGGACGGCAGGCACGCGCGGGACGCAGGCCGCCGAGATCTCTGACCGTATCTTCTCATCTGGCAAAGGGTATAAGAACGGCGGGGAAAATCACGATCCGTTTAGTACAACTGTAAAGTTTAACTAAAGGTACAATAAATTACCACTAAATGAGATGTATGCTCTCGTAACTACAGGGATGACGGGTACTCGTCAGTGCTCTTTGCAACCGGCATATGGTTTAAAGGTATGTTATCAAGATAAATGTATAAGTACTACAGTTATTATTCGTGTTTCTTAGAGCGCCCTTATGGGTGCACTAATACTAAGGATCGATATATTTCTGATATTGTATTTAGCTACACTTCACAGAGGGTAAGGGTATTATGACAGATTTATTTGATTTAAAAAACTGTATATACCCACACAACTAAGCTGTTGATAAGCTTTCGACAATACCTACCTAGATTCATGAAACTGCATCACTCACATACTGCCAACTTTATCACCTCTTAAAAAGCTTTTAAGACCATATAAGAATCATCACCTTAGCACTATTCCCAGTTCAAAATTCAAAAATTCAAAATTAAAAAATCGTTTATTCTGCATATACCATTAAATCGGAACTTACAAAACGTCAACATAAAGTAAATATTAAATACTAGATTAGCAAATGGACCAACCGGTTCGAAACGCGGCCGAGACCTGAGAAGTCTCCGGCAAGAAACTCAGCGGGCATTTTTTTTGGTCTATTTACAAACATTTACTTAGCCTAAACCTTATGGTCTAGATTCACTGCTTTGCTTGAGTAGCATAGCTGAGCGAACAGCTCATTTCCAAGCTAGTTTATCATTTAAATATTCTTGGATTTTATAATAGCCTTTCTGGCACAGTTTGCTCTTAACTGTATTTTTAAATTTATTTACAGGTAAGTTGCATCCGAAGCTTCCATCTTGGAACCCAGGGTTACACTACAAACTTGGAATCTACTCTTAGTCGTAGTTAGTAGTAGTTACTCTTATATGCAGGATTCCTTAAATACATACCTACATTAAACTTTATTGCAGTAAAATTTTGTTGAAATCACCTCCTATCACAAGTAAACGGTAGAAAAAAAGAACAAAATAAGAGAAATACTTATAAAAGATACTTACATTACGAGTCCTAAATCATTTACTAAACATAAGACGCAATGTATTAAGAGCATCACAGTTAAGTTTTAAGATGTCGGATTAAATTTGCATCCCAAATAGCGAAGACCACCATTGATGTTTTCATTGTTACAATGAACTGCACCTTTGACTACTGGTGGGACGTGTAAATAGTCCTACCAAATTGGTGTGTTTGCACACAGAGCGTAAAGAACCTAATATGACCTGGCGTTTGGTTGTACTAGAAAGGAAATACTCATGTAATCGCTTCTATGAATGAAAACGTAAGAAAATCGGCACTGACCTGTGTTCCACCTCGTGAGGATTCAGCTGCAGACAGGCGTGGTTCCTGGCACGTGTTGGTGGGTAGGTATATTTCGACCGGTCGGTTATTTTCTTGAATTTGTCGTTTTCTTCCGATACACTTCACTTATACTGACTTGAGAATGTGGCCAAAGGAACTTATAGAATTACACAGAAAGAAACGAGGAGTTGAATTAATCAAACTTCCGTTTTTGTGCGGTAGCGGAGTCAAAGACACCTTTCGGCGCTGGGGCGTTTTAGTGACTGATTCTAAATGAGCGGGTTGAACGTAATGAAGCTTGAGAGTCCCGCTCATAGAAACTTCGTTCTCAAAATATAGTTCGAACAGATCCATTCACAGCGCCATTCATTGGCCTCCTCCAACACTAAGTGGTCAACAAATGAGCGCCAATATTCAAACATTATTCGATACATAGAAGCGGTTTCTTAAATTACAAATTGAAACACAATTAAATTATGTGGGAAATAATTAAGAAAATACATAAGCGCTCCACCAACTACTACAAGCTCCGCTATCGTATCGCTATCTGGACAACAGCTACATAAACTGTGATAGCAATAAACGGTGCAAACATTGGTGCGACACTAAAGCATTTCGATAAAGAAATTATGAATAGTACACCGGTATTGTAGAGTACTGGTTCGCACCTTTGGCTCACGAACGCCATTCTTCCCGCGCCTGTAATGAACCCTCTAAATCAAACAATAGCATTAAAGTGTCAATACGGCCTCGATAACACCTCGCCGTTTTCTTTTGCACACGGAATTATGGCTATAAATCTATGGAAGGCTCGTTTACACTACACGATTCGTCTTCTATCGCCCCGCTTGCATTAAATTATTATCAATCGCGAGGCTTTAAGCATATCTTTATCACATTTTAAAAGATGCCCGCCAAAACTACCCAGGGGTGTCTATCTATGTTCGTCAAGTTTCTGATAATATTGATATTTGATAGTTAGGTATACAATAGTAAAAAAAACAAACAACAATCGCACTACACTAACAGCGTTATAAAAAAAAAAACAAATTAACGAAATACTGGCCATCAACAATGAGCGGTCTGAGTTAAATTGTTAGATTCTGTTGATTTAAGTTAAATCTGTATTTTAATCTGGCTCTAAATATGAATATATAAACAGGCTTGACAGTTATAGACATTATTCTGTTAAAAAAAAAGAAACTTAATTTAATATTGTCTGAAGCGAGAAGTGCATGATAATACGCTCACCTAAATAATACAAATTCTTATTAATCATTGGTGTTATCCTATGATCTCTTAAGAAATATTATAACAACACGGTCTCTGAGGTGGTAACTGGTAGTGTCCTTAATAATAGTTTATTGTCTTTATTATTCTATCGTACGTAACAAGCACAATCATTACTGTTCGTAATCTGAAGTGCTCTTAATTATGAGTGATCATACAATGAATGATTGCTTGTTGAAGATTGTTGAAATAAAGCTCGTCCTGTTTACACATTTCATAATCATAATATTTTATCCTTATGTAAAAAACTGTTAACTGTATTTCTAGTTGGTTATTCTGTATAAAGTAATGGAATATAGTGAAATAAGTGGGAGTACCTATTTATATTATGTTACAAATGCAGCCGATAATAATAATAAACAATAAAATTTAAACTGGCGGAAAATTTGATTATCCACTGCAATTACTATGTTCAAAATAATGAACATTGTGAGGTGAACTCAGTTCTGGTCGAGGAGATTTAGACATAGGCTTAGTAAACATCTCAACGGATGTACCGTCAAGTAGGTACTTTTTGGTATCTACAATAATTATAAATCATATATTTTTACAAGTTTTATTTCTTCCAAGTTTTATTTTGTAAAGGTGTAGTGAGATGTGTACTACCTTAGTAGCAGAAAAAACTAAAGGCACTGCGTGGCAAATTTCTATGGAAAGTTTTCCTGGCAGTCAAATTTTTGTAAATTATGTCGGTCCGTTCGTCCTGTAACCGTCTGCTAAACTATACCATGTTAGCACACCTTACACCGAGCAATATGTACATTACATATTGCTCGGTGTAAGTTCTGCATGTAATCAAAACTTAGATAACTGGTGCTCATATTATGCAGATATTCTCATTTATAATTCTACAAGCATATTGACGAAATAATGACTAAATTGAACCGCCCCATCAGAACGAACAGGTAGAGGTGCTCAAAAGGTCGGCAATGTAAATGTAACAAGAAATGTAGGAACAACCCTATTCTAAGAAGTTAACTGCATAATTTAGACAGTCATTTGTGGCTAGCGCCAAATGTCAGACAATTTTGTGCTCTTACGACCGAATTTATAGGAAACTTTTAATGTTTTACACACTGTTGCTTAACATGGCAAAGCTGCATATGAAACTAACAGGTATTGTTGTTTAAATATAAATTATGCGTTGTAAATTTAATGCCTCATGGCATATTAACGCAAATTTTCGTGTACTATCGTGGAGGTTCTGAGTACAATTCGTCGAGGGTCAAAAATGTTATTGAATTTAAAAATAAATTATTAGCAGCTTGAAAACAGAAATTCTTTGCCCCCCACGTAACAACGGACTTATTACTGTCTCATCGCCACTATCCTAGCGTTGTCTCCGGTTGCATTGCAGGAGTAACCGAAGTTCTGAACACGAGGTTCGGTTACTATTTCTCCTACTCTTAATTTGTCTTATACACCTTGCATGGAAGCGACTTCCTTCTGACTGCTAACGCCGAGAGGAAAGCTTGCTGCAGAGCCTCCATAAACAGCAGGTGTATGAGCTTGTATCGAAAGCTGCCCTTTGGGGATCGGAGTCCGCTGTCCTATATTTTTTAATTTTACGGAGCCAGACGTCAAACCAGATTTTCAGCACAGTTTAGGCTTGGGCTTCCAGATATTAGTCTTATACATACTTACACTTAAAAAGTGGTAAATTTGATGTTTTTTTTCATTTATCACTCTAAAAGCAAAAAAGAATTAACAATAAAGATTAGTCCCAACAAAAACAACAGCCAAATAAAAACGAAACAGTTCTGGTATCGACAATCGAACAAAACGTTACAAAGTCAATGCAATGTCGCCGTCGAAGGGTTGAAGATAAATACGTGCAAGGGGCCAGGAGGTCGGCCGTCGGAGATAAACAGGGGGCGAGCAATTTGTACAACTATACAAATGCACAACTCGTCCAACGATGAACGGGGTGCGGTTGGGAACGACTGCTGGAATTTTGAACTGTTGAGCTATTTGGAATTACTGTTCGTTGTTTTTATCATTGATCTTCTATTAAGATGAGGTAGATATGGTTATCTCAATATTATCGCAAAATATGATGATAATTCTCGGTGAGCCTACCGTAACGTAGCAATTCATAGTTTTAGACAGTACTTAAGACAGTAAGAACATATGATGGAGGATGACGCGTGTGTTCCCCACCTTCTCCCTTTCTGGGTAAGATGGGGAACACCATGCTTCTCACACCCAAGAGGGCTGTCATGGCACATGGTCAAGCAGGGTGCGAGGGAAATACCTTATTGGGTAACCTCACACCCAGGTAATTGAGACCCGAAAAAGGGTACGATATGCTACTAGTCCTAAATTAATATACTTACCTACTTGATGTTTATAACCTCCAGACCGGTTCTATGTGAGTAGACGCTTAGGCAATTCCAAAACATCTCTTCTTTTATACTTCAATGCCATAATGGTACAATAGCAAGTGGGCAATAAAAAACAAATAAATATCGAATTGCATCAAAACAACTTAGGAGTTCTCTGCATGTTTTAAACTTAAAAGGCGATTTAGGTAACACGATATTTTGTTGGTTTGAACATTAAATATCAATAACATTGAGTTTTGCAGAACGAAGGCTATTTAGTAAAATTTTAATGACCAATTTTTATAATACACACAGGTGGATTGCATATTTGTTTAATTCCTTTACCTGCATGTGGTTCAAGAAGAAGACTCCGTGTCTGGTAATAGATTAACTGGATATAACCATGTGGCTTTTTAAACGGGACAAAACTTAAAAATTTCTTCAATAGATATAAAATCTTAACTACTGCGATATTAAGTGTCGCTTCTTGTACACACAATAAAGTTTAAGACAATAGGCATACAAACGTATCTACTCTTTTCTGCATCAGACTCACCTTCTAATAAGGAACGCGCAGTCCACGTCTAAAGTCTTCAGTTTAATCCTCATTGGAACTGCTCTGAATAAACAGTAGCTCTCATTAATCACCCCGGGCCGCGGAAACTTTCTCTATTCAACTGAGACTCCACCTGACTTGGATATTTTCTTTTAACTTCTAAGCTTTGTTCAAAACTTTTGATGGACTTGGAGTTTTAAGTAACTTGAATAGTAATATATCTTGTGCAAGAGCGCTCCTTTATTGTGTTATCCAAGCTTGCCAGGTACATTTTGTGATACTGTTTGTAACAGATTTTGTACGGAGATTGCATAATGTTGTATCTATGGCTTGTCTGCGACACTGAGACGCTTGCTAATATGATTTTTTAAATTGTTAAACTAACTAATAACAATATCTGCTCTAAGTTATATGGTTCTAAACAAATTACTTACGCAAGGCATGGTAGGTCGAGGAATTCCTGGCTTGACGTGAGGGTGACATGCGTGCCAATGATCTCAACACCATGGACACCCACGCCCGTGGGATGTGAAGGAGAGAAAGCCGGCAAGCCGACCCTGAGCTCCGAGTTCAACTTGGCTACGGATGCAATCAGGAAAATATATCCTACGATGATGAAGGCCTTCGTGAACTTAAGATAGATTTTTCATTGAGTTCATGCGATTCCCAATATTGTGTGTCCTTTGCTTGATTTGTGTAATAATTTAGAACAAAAATGAGTTAGGTACCATTTATTCAAGTAATCATTTCACAATATTAGCAACAGCAAATGGGTAAATAAATAACCACTTGGAATTAGTTATTTGAGTGAGATAGTCGTAAATAGACGACTGACGTATAAGTACGAATTGATTGAAACCACTTAAGCCGTTATTGGGTAAACTAAGGATCTTTGCTTTATTTGCATTAGGCCGTAATGTGAGTTCAGTTAGAATTTGTCTTATACGAAGTTCACAACAGTACCTACTTGAGTATATAAATATTCAAATGATCGTACTCTCATTGATTTTCCCGGTTGCATCAGAGGCTTTCACCCCGTGATCTGAGGTTACTCTTTCTCTCCTCTCCGTCTGAGTTCCCAGCCCTGAAAGGAATACCTGAACAAAAGCCACGTTCGTCATTCAACAGGGCTACTGGCTTGGCTTGCAGGAGAACTTCGCTTGGATAAGGATCCTGAGATTGTGTCTCATTTGCCAGATAAAAGTTACTATTTCATTTTGGGTTATTTTACTAATTACTATATTTCATTAAATAAATCTACCTTTTCACCTACCTTACCTAACGTCAATGACCGTTCGGCTTTAAGATATTGAATTAAATTATGGAAACGAAAGATAAATAATTTCTAATTCTAAGTATAGTTATTCATAATTCAATACTTTACGATTAACCACAAAATACAGGGGTAAAAGATTCACTCGCCGCCATACCTGCAATCAATTTTTTAATTTACTGTACAACAAAAGCTTTTAGGTACATATTATTGGCAGAACAGATAATTGAATAATCCAATTTCAATTTCCAAAGAGTAATGGAAAATTGTTTCAATTTAATAAACAATACTATTATAGATTCTCATTATAATGAGATAATATTTTATCGGACTGCTCCGAGAGCGGCCCGGGTCACCGCAGCATTAAGTATGTACCTAATTCCATTAGGTAAGCGCCATTTCAATCTAACTCGGAATTAGTTCCACCTTATTGCCGGCTTGAGAATTTTTATCACAGCGAAAGCAATCAGAGCGCCAATAATTTCCCTCATAATGACTCGGTGGTCGTAAAATTTGAGCATTGCGCCAAAATGGTGGCACATTAAAATTCTCTCCCCATCGTTATAACTGGAGTTAGCGGCGGGTACCGATCCGTCGACGATCGGGACAATCGGCATTTCCATCTCAATCGGCCCCCGCAGCCCCCGCCCCTCTGCCGTTAGTTTTCTTTTTTAAATCGCGCGTTAAAGATTTGGCGTGAACGCGTGAAGGGTTGGCTCCCACCCGCGCCTTTCCTGATCGCCGCCTCCTCATATGTCCTCGTCGATATTGCAATACGATTTAGTAGCGCCCGAGTTGCTTTCTCAACGGATCTGCGTTTGCATTTACATACAATATTACTTGAGAGGATTTTGAAAGCAGGCTGAGATTATAGATGCAACACTTCTTACGTACGTACCTACTTACTGCTACTGATAGAATATGTAGATATGTGTTATAAGCCTTAAGAACTGTTTGTCAAAAACGTATTAGAAGCCTCTAGTTTCGTTGCTACATAGTGTGCTTATTCTGTTTAGGCAAATAGATTCCTCATCGTCTTCATAGTGTTATTCTTGATTGTATCCGAGGCTTAAACCTCGGAGCATGGGGTTCACTTACGTCTTCTCGTTCTTTTTATTTGGCTGCTGCTGGAAAGCGCGCTATAGCTGCGTCCGTCACTCGGTTGATGAACCAGTTTCCGAGTGAAGTTGGCTTGATTTCGTAGCAGTGGCGAGGAATCCCTACAAGACGATTCCTGCCGGCTTGCTCTGTAATGGGGACGCCGTGGTTGAGGTTTTTACATTAACACTTCAATATTTCTGCCTTCGCCACTGGTTCGTAGGATCCCTTACATCTAAAATATTATCTCTATAACATAATGTAGTTATAAATAAATACTGTCATCGGAGAAGAAATGAGTTGAAGCTTTAAATGTAGGTTAAATGGAGTGCATCATGGAAAATACATCCATTCAGCCTTCAAACTAACGTCCACCATTTTAAAATATATATACCTGGAATGTTTGCCTCAACTCAGTCGTATTGATCAAGCAGTGTGCCATAAAATAGACTAAACTTGAAAAAAGCCAAAATTACACGCAATCCAGTAGAAAAGTGTTTTTTGTTATGATATATTAATTATAGGTATGTACAAGTTCCGAAGTTTGCCAAATATTATAAGTTACTAAAAGTTGAGTAGGTATTCATCAATCAGGCGCGTCCTTGTAAAGCAGAATGAGTCGTCGCGTATCAGTAATTTTGTCTTACGCATTCTTTTATTTAGAACAACTTGTAAAAGAACCCAGTGCGAAATATCAAAAGTAGAAATGTTGTAGTTCACCTGTCGTGACCTTGCCACCTTATGGATACTGTAACTTTAACTTAGTTCGTAACAAACTTTGTAACTGCGAGTTAGACATGACACTCGAGTAATACAGGCAATAAGGGCTAGGGAATTACGTCATCAATTTCGCTACTATTCTCCCTGTGAAGCTTTGTTATGGCTGTTTTTACTTAAAGTATGGTATTAGAGACACACTGATTTGATAGTTAAGTTAGGCGACGTTACTGTAGTTTAATTTATAAATAGGTAACCTTTTTAATTTTAATGGATATTATCAAGGTTTACAATATAATTTCCATTTTGAAGAGATTATTCTACCTACCTCCGAGTTTCGAGGTGAGAGGGCAGTCGCAAGCCATCTGCATAGTAAAATTAGAATTTCAATTTCTTTGAATAAAATGTAGCTATAGGAAAAATACTACAGGTATATGTGCATAATATATCAAACGCATGAAACATTCCTATAATAATCCCCACTGTGTTGATTTACTATAAATTGTATTAGCTTCGCTTATTATCGTACCTCGTTACAACGCGCTACAATTATGGTACAAATAAATAACTTTAATTTAACATATTTTAATATATAAAACAATTTATTTTTATTGGAATCGTAAGCCAACTCCCAAGTGTAAAATCTCATTTAAGATTATATACGCGATACAATAACGGGGGAAAATTACTAGCTGCAACTATGTCTCATATATGTAAAATAATGTGGCCGATATATCCTACCACCCGCCACCCCGCGGGGGCGCGTGATCGAGGAGATAGAGGCTCCCGCGAGCGACTTATTCCGATATAATCAATAACTTAGTGAGATCCCCTTTGCATCCAGCCGTGTGACAGTTCCTCCAATCGAACGGGCTAAGGGTTGTTTTTTACATTTTTGTTCAAACACCGCGTGATTAGAGACGCGACGTGTGCGGGGGCTTTTTGAAGTACACGTCGCTTCACTCGGCTAGTTTGTGTTCGTTATTTTCTACCAGTTTTCGGTAATAAATGTTTGCGAACAGATTTGTCTTTTATGCATAACGAACACGTAAATGTTTGCTTCGTGTGTTGGTTTATTTGTTACTGTTCTATTAATGTGTTACCCTTTGATTTGCTGTATGGTACCTTTAAATGATGTATTTGACAGCACATTAATTTATTATTAAGAAAATGTGGATACAAAAGTTGATTCTACGTCTATATAGGTACTCACGCTTTGTGAGCAAACCTATGTAGTCATAGGTATAGGCTTCTCCTACCACGAACCATCTAAGCAAGTTACTAAATATAGACAGACGTTAAGCTACTGTGGCGTCATATTTTGTACCAGCATTATTAGTACAAGGGGTCTAAATTGCCTTATTTTTTTTTCTCATTTTCTTCTTTCTCTGGTCCTTCAAAGCCTCGTCTGTCAATCAGAAGGAGTACCGGCTTGCAGGAGAGGGTGGTTTCACTCCGAAGTTCTCCGTAAAGCCTAAGAACCCATAAATAAAAGGAAATCTATCTTTCCTCAGCCAGGGTGCAAGGGAACTTGTGAGGTTTGGGTCCACCATAACTGCTCCGCGGCGGGCGTGAAGATTTTCATATAAAAAGAAATCAAAATTGTCCTATCTAACCTGACCCATCATCATCGCTCACTCCTTCCCCTCTTGCTTGCATCATTTTTATGGGAGTGACTGTTGTCTGACGTCATAGCCCCGTGAGCAAGGTATGTGATAGACTCTGGCGGTCAATTAGCATACCCCACCTCAGCAGTATCCAATGATCGGTACATACCGAAATAACCGTTAAATAGTTTTAAAAACTGATTTTAGTTATTCTTTTGTGTTTGACAGGGAAGTCATATTGTGTGTTTAGCGTTTAGTTCTCAAAATGATCTTAAAACTCTCGTATGAAGAGCAAATCACACAGTTTTATTGATTAAAATGATATTATTGTCCACACTAAAGGTGTGTGCCAAATATAAGAACAATGGGCAACTGGAAGGTGGTAAAAAATAAACTAAGATCATTTTGAGTAATTTGTTCATCAACATCTTCCTGATACTAACTGTACATATAAATAAATAAATAAATATTCCTCAACATTCCACACAACGCTATCTAGACCCATGGTAAGCATAGCTTAACTAGCTTGTGTTATGGAATCTAGAATGCGGATAAACATACTTAAATACTTTTTTTTTGTAAATACATACATACTATACATAGAAACAACCAGACCAATGCAAATAGCCATATTCATGCATACAAATATTTGCACTGAGCGGGAATCGAACCCGCGCCTCCTGCGTAGCAGTCGCGTTCACAACCGCCACGCCACGGAGGCTGGTGATAATAAATTATAGTTACTGTCGTAAGTTTTTTTTTTTGAGAAAGTTTATAGTTACTTTTTTTTTAAATGTGCTACATGTAATTTTTCATTATTTGACATCGTAGTTAAAAAAAAGAACTTAGAACTTAAGTACTTAAATCAGAATTAAAATAAAACTAACACTAACTGTCGTAAGTAACAATTACTTACTGTTGTCAAAACATAATCAAAAGTAAAATCAAATTAGTTTCTTGAGTAAGTTGCCCATGTGGCGTAGCGGTAGAGTGTTGGTCTGCTACGCGCGGGTTTGTTTCCCGCTCAGTGCAAATATTTGTATGTATGAACATGTATATTTGCATTAGTTCGGATTATTCTATGCAGGAGGTATATTTTCTATCTCCTCTATAATTTAGTTTACTTGGCTTTACCGATATGGACTGCTGATTGACTTCTCAACCTCATTCGTTTGTCCTCCAAACCATCTCGTCAATGAAAGTAATTGCGGTCAAATCAAATTCCGTGTTGCTACTCATAAATTTCTAATAGTAAACACTATGAAACTCTAGCAGTCTAGCGGACTCGGGAATTGAACTCGAGACAGTCGGCATAGCAGATACGTAGGTATGACAGCCTCTGTGGCGTGGCGGTAGTAATGCGACTGCCACGCAGTAGGCGCGGGTTCGATCCCCACTCAGTGCAAATATTTGTATACATGAATATGGCAAACTTGCATTGGTCTGCGTGTTTCTATGTATAATATGTATGTATTTACAAAAAAAATTGTATCTAAGTATGTTTATCCGCATTCTAGATGCCATAATACAAACTATAGGCCATGCCAGATCGATTGAGAATAAATTTTGCAGTAAATAGGTAGTGATTTTTGTGAAACAAAATTAAAGATTCACACGGGTGCTACGTGGAACTGCAGTCGGTTTCGCTACAGTGTGAAAAATGCTTACAACCCCTAAGTAGCCGGTCTAAATTGGTCGCAAGGTTAACTCGGTCAACAAATTTTATTCTCAGTCCTTTTGGCACAAGGTATAGTTAAGCTTACCATAGGTCTAGATAGCGTTGTGTAGAATGTTGTGGAATATTTATATGTTTTATTTTCTTTCCATGCAACTTTCCATACTGCATACTGCTACATAGCCCATTACAAGCCCTGTCCCTGTCTGTCATACTAACTATGGGCAGAGTGCATTTATGATCAGATCATATTACACACATAATACTGTGTGCCGGAGTATCGATATTGTTTTTTTAGCACGAGAGTTACCAAGTTAAGGAAGATGTTATGTGACGATTACTTAGTATTTAGCAGTATCATGTTGTGAATAATGTAGTTTATCCTTTCTTTTGTTTCGTTTTGTTTTGTCGTCATATGTACAGTCACCATCAGAAAGACGACATACAAAGTACTCAAATTCATCTTAATTTCGTATTTTTACCCCGTTCCAGTTGCCTGATTGTTCTGATATTTGGTACACACCTTTCATATTGACAATAATATGAGATTTTTATAATAATCTTAATACGAGAGTTTTAGATCATTTTGAGACTTCGTTATCAAAAAATTTATGAAGCTTTTCTATGCGTAAAATCTTGTAATTAGCCATCACATTAACGTTCTTTTACATGTATCTACTCCAAATACTGGCTGCAAGTTTACTAAACTGGAAAAGAAAATACTAAAAAGTATACCTATATTTACTCATATTTACTCCTTTCTCGACTGTACAGTACCTAGTCCCATATGGCACAGGTGCCCCCACCAAGGTTTTAATGAAGTACTAGTAACAAAAATTACTCTGCTTACCCCTCTAACTTAGCTAAATTTATTGTGTTAGGAGCATGTCCACGTCAGTGTAATGGCCAGGATTCGAACCTGTAACCTCTCGATCTTGATGCGATCCCTTTATCAACACTATAGATAGTTATTTGAGGAACTTTATAAGTTTTAAAATGCTCTTTTGTTTGAATTGTAAGTATACTTACCCCAATGTGTGTCCCAGAAGGTTTATAGATGTTAACATGCTAGCATTGCACTAAGGCCCTTATAAATAAATAAGTTAATTTTTTTTTTTGGAAATAACAGTTATATATACATTCTCTGTTTTTATTATTAAGTGCCCATGTTTTTTTACCATTAAGTGTATAATGCCCTACCTTCGGAGCTCGATTCCACCTTATCTGCTAATATGTACATTCAGCCGAGGTGCGAGGGATATGTCGAAGACAACCTTATCTCTGGCACGACCCTCAGTCAGCGTGCGGTTTTAGTCGGTTCGAGTCCGACATAACCTCACCTTTCAGCTCCAGCGGGGGAGGTATCCGTGGAAAGAAAGCTAATATGTACATCTGCTAAACAACGGATGAGGTTCTGATACAGGCTCCCTAAATGGGGATGATGTGATGACCCTTTAACGTTAATCCTGGTTGACCATTGCGTGACGGTGCTCCAAATCAGCTCGTTTTTGATTAATTTAAGATATCGGTACTCATCCGTGCCCCGGAGAGCACGTTAAGCTTTCAGTCCCTGTTGCAATATGAACTTCTACGGTAATCGATATCGATCGCAAACGATAGGTAATTGAAGTCAGATGGTACTCGATTCATGAACAGTATCGAAGTTCGACCGTATCTTAGCTAGACTGAAAGCCGACCCCAACTGATTTGGGAAAAGTAGGGTATTGACTAGTAGCTCAAAGAAAGGGGAAATAAGGAAGGGCTAGAAATTAAATAAATATAAACGTAATCATTAATATTATCTTCGTAGAAATTGTATTCATTTATTTAAGAAATTACGACCTGTAAGGGTGATTGTAAACCTTCATTACATTGTTTTGATCTTCAATTTTATTCATCGCCCTAAGTTGCTCTTAAAGTGTAACACTCTTATTCATGTAACAATTCAATAATTTTGCTCCTTTCATACTCTTGACAAATGTAAAAAAAAACTAAAGTTAAATATTATTTTTTATGAATAAGAGTGCGTGAACCCTTTAGAAAAAGGATTAAAATAAAACTCCAGTATCTGATAAACTAACTTTGAGTTTATTTTTACCATTTACACTTGACAATGTATTCGTAATCTGTTGTCGGCTACGGATGGCATGCGGCGTAGGCGCGTAGCACACGCGTAGAAGGCTACGCACACGTCATGCGGGACGAACTTAAACTAACTGCTACGAAATAATTTAATTTGTCGAGTTTGACAATTGCACATACATTTTATTTGATAAATTAATATTAACATGAATAGTGGTACAGTAAGAGAAAGTTTCAACTTTTTGTTATACACAAACTCTTTTGCACTTAATAAATACTTCGCAGTACTTAGAAACTGAATATTATATTCTTCCAACTGTACCTAAAATTCGACAATATTTTTTAATAAGACATCTAGTAACAAAAACAAAGTGAATTTTGATTCTTATTGTGTATACATTCAACATTTCGTCACAGATTTAAAATAGTAGGAACGGTATATTTCACTAGTAAAGAATTTTAAAATAATTTTAGTAAGTTTTACCATACAGTATAGGAACTATGATAGACACGTATGCTACCTTTTTTAAGACCATAAACTAATATTTGTAACCAACATCATGTAATCATCTAGAGGGTTCAAAATTCTACACAAAATCTATTACTTTTAACAAAAATAATTTTAAAGTAAATACATAGATTGAGAGAAAATGTAAGTATAATAAATTAATATACAAATAAACAAACAACATGCCGTGGCGGCACCTCTAGCAGCAGACACAACAGACTAGTCCGAATTAATCTTAAATATTAAAATTTGTATTCGGAAAGTATAGTGAAACTCTAGATGCGATAATATTGAAATATACATAGGAACCATGATTCATTCCGCGGGCTCTCGTCCGCGGAGACACAACATCGCACTACCGACATGTCCACCTACACTAAACCAAACTTACACATAGGTACATATATACTCCCGATTACAAACCGAATAAAAATAATATATCTCCTATGGAACGCTAACCGACGTCACACCGTGGAGCTCTGAACATAACCGAGCCACAACAAACTATGAGTTCGGCAATAAATACTAAATACTAATCAAACAAAATAATTGTGTTGTATAGACGCGCGCCTTCGCGTACAACATTGTTCGGACGCGCCGACTTCCACTCCACACTCGTACTACTCGTACTTATATTTTTGTCTCGAACACGAGCGACGGCGATGTAATGATGTCAGATAAATTGTAGTTACGTTATAATCTATTTCGATATTTTCGATTGAGTCACATATCAATTTATAGAAATCCATTTCAATTTCAAATGTAATATTTGGTTTAATAACCTTGACGTGTAACCCCAGACGCCGCTGGGAATTGTCGCGCTAGGAGAGAGACGGCGCGCCCGAACTTCGACTCATTGCACACATATCATTATGTATAGACATAACAAGGACCGCCGGCTACCGGTGGAATAAAACATTGCACTTTATAAAAAAACAAACTCAATGTTGTAGTAGGAATCACTCGTAGATAAAATATTGTAGTACACTCCGCTAGATAAAATGTAAATATGTAAAATATTTTTAATAACGTGATCTGTGCCATCGAAAATATTAGGGACTCCACGCACACGGCAAAGCTTTCGAAGGTGCTTGTGGCGGAAGCGCACGCACGCGCGGGCGCCGCTCGCGCCCCCCCACCCCCGCCTTTAGACACTGGACTTACTTACGCCACTACTAATAATCATTACAATATCAATAAAAATTCAAGAATCACACTTAGTTCCAAAATAAACTCACTTGTTTGCGAGGTAGGCTGTGCGCTAGCGCGCAGCCCGAGTTTCGAGTTCGTTCGTTTTGGAAAAGTTTGCTACGATAATAATTATTATAATTAACTGTTATCAATAAGCCTACGCGGTGTCGTCGCGTCTCCGCGGGCGCGACGCGGAGCGGTACCGGGGTACCGGCGGTAACCGCGGCGTACTCGCGCGTGCGCCGCGACCTGCGCTTGCTGAGCGTTCATGCACCGAGCTCGTGACCACACATTACCGTGCTGAACGCGAAGCACTTTGCCGGTGCGAACGACAAGCCGTGTGCCAAATACACCAAGTATTTAGATTTCATGTCAGTTGCTTTTGCGTGAGTTCACGCCGTTTCCTGAGCGAGGAACCCGCGAGAGAGGACGACCGCTCTACTGCCTAACATACGTACCTAACTTCGCTTCATGTTTAAAAAAATCATATACGTATATCACTATATATATCTTCATACATTTACGATGCCTCAGGAACTTCTTACGAGAACGTATCTATGCCTAAAATTAGAACGATTATATGTATGTATTACATAGCTTTAAACAATAATTAAATCGTAATTATCAATATCGATAATATTATATGCCATAAAGATAGGAACTTGCTTTCCTGGGAGTTGATGTTAAGAGTGAGCTGCGCCGGCTCGGCCGCGGCGCTCGCCGCCGCAACGATAAACGTATATAATAAAACCTGTCTAACGTATGATATGAATGCGGCTGCGCGGCGCGGCCGGCCCGGCGTCGCCGCCGCCGCCCCCCAGTGCGCGGCGCGCGGCGCGGGAGCCGCCGGTAGGAACACGCGACCCGGCGAGCGCGCCCGGTGCCCCGACCCGACCCGGTGCGGGGCTCCTCGGGCGGCGCTCATTACATTCGTGTAAAACGGGACAACAACGGTCGGCCCCCGATTAACCTATACTTAAACGACTACAAGCTTTAAATATAACTAGGAAAGTGCCGCTTCCATGGCGACATTCGTCAACGAAAAGAAGCGTTAAGAGCTAATAGTGAACTGCTGCGTTGTCGGACAACGGAGAGAGCAAGGGGCTCTAATAGATAGTAACTATACATTTCTTCAGTGTAGGATTAGTGTCCGGCGCTCGCTAGGGAGAGCTCACCGGGATGCTGAAAGCGTGGCCCAGGTGCGCAAAAATTAGCGTTCGGGTCTTTGGGCGACGCGGTTTCTTGCGCAGCGCGGGCAGCCAGCAGCGTTATTTGGTTCACTACATCCTCCATCTCGTGCGTCAACGTCTCTGGCGGACCAACAGGAGGCTGCTGCGGTATCATAGTCCGAAGGTGCGGTTCAGAATCCGCGTGGCGGCGGAACTCTTGTGCGGTCCGAAAACGCTCTCCAGGGCAGGTGCGGCACTCGAGAGCAGGTTGTACGACACGTATGACGCCGCGCGTTGCCTCACGCCCAGCGTAGCACGAGCGCGTTTGGTGCACTTGTAGCGGAGCCGGAGACGGGAAAGCTACTTTACAATGCTTGCACACGTAACATAAGTCAAAGTCTAATTCGCGCGCGCCAGGTGGCGCTTCAGTTGCCGGAGGAGGAAGTCGCAAAGTGGATGCACCAGGATCAGCAGCGATGTGACGGATCTGTTCCAGGGTGGACGCTGGCAGCTGCAGCACGCTAGCGCCGTTTCCAGTCTCCACTATTAAGCCCTGAGGTTGCGGCTGCAGTACATTGTGGTTCCCGCTGGGTCCTATAACAAAAGAGAAAGGACTCTTAAAAATACAAAAGTTAAACTGCATGTCGCTTTAGAAAATAGTATCTTGCGTTAACATCTGTCTAAGTACCAGATTATTAGAAGAGGATTGGTAATTCGCAAAGCAAGGGGCATCGAATATCGGTCTTGTCGACACCCGCTTGCGTGACACTCAGCCGCGTTGTAAAGGGGTTAATCCACTTACAGCGAGGGCCGAGGGTCGGTCCGCAGCCGTGAACTGACCTTTCAATCGCGCAAAACTTTACACGTTTTTTCAACTTTGTCCTTGCAATAGTAACATACAAAGACGCCGTTGCATATCTCATTATTTATCAATAGATTTATTTGTTTTCGTATACCGATAAAGTCAATTCAAATGCATCCGAGAGACGAAAAGTAAAACATGATCGGTCGATCTCGTCGGAGCTCTCGAGCCCAAATTGGGAGCTCCATTGTTCGCAATAGGTTAGCACCAGATAAAGAGTGTTTACCTTACTGCGAGGCGATTGTACATGCGTGATGCGTTTCTAACGAGCCCGGCCCGCCTCTGTAATTGATTCGGACGCTGCTTTATGCGGCTTATATTCACGAATGCATAATACATAGCTTTCGAGTCACCATCGCGAGTTTTATATCGACGAACGAGCAGCAACTTGGGTAAAGTAGTTCTGGAAGATGAACATGGCGAACAATGAACTGAATGATAGAATATTGTTGTTTTACATTGTTACAATATTTTTAATTCTTTTTATTGTAAACACCAGATCAGCGAATTTCTCACATTGACTGAAGGAACACACAAAATTAGAATCTATACGATATAGGTATGGTTATTGACATAGAGTACTTAAAAACCTAAACATATACAAAGTACAGCAAAGGACCTAATTGCTCTGTATGTCTTACACTAATAGCTCGTACTCGTATGTACCTACTTTGTCCTTTAAAAAGTGTCAAAGGACTGTAATTTGCATCTCATAAATTCCATGTTTTATTTATCAGAGCAGATGTATATACTTCTTTAAACCACACGATACGATAGATATGTCTCCAATCAGCGTTCATTTATTATCACAACGAAAACCATCAACTTAACAATATAAAGAAAACGTTTCTAACGCTTCTAAAATCTCTATGGCCGATTGCCGATATGCCTGTGCCCGTTTTAGAGATGCGTACAGGGCTTAATCACGTATTGCCATCTCGAATAAGCCCGTGCGAAATCGAGCAGCTTTCAATCAGCCTCTTAACAATCGCTCGGCTGATTGGCCGGTCGTGTTTCGTGTAATGAGGCCTTAGGTACTGCTCATACGTATGTCATGTTCCTTCTAATGGTAATGAATGCCGTACATGGCTCAAATGGAATTCACGAGCTAATTTAATGACTGACTTTTGTTGTTATGTAGGACAAAGTGAACGAAAGTAGATACCTGCGTCTTTGGTACTGACAGACGTTATTTGAACGTTTAGAGTAATGTTCATTGTTTATTGATTTATGATATTAACGGTACAATATTTGTTATTAATAATCCGAATAAAGATAACGATCTATCTGGATACAATAATCAATATGTACCTACTTACCTATTGTCTTTTATTAAGCGTCGGTAGTTCAAAGGCAAGTCGCGACACGTTGGCCCTGACGTTAATTCGCAACCCTTTCTGCCAATTAGTTGCAAAATAGCCAGACTATTGTGCTGCTAACACGACCACACATCGCACCTAACAATACTGTACCGACAATTTAAAATGCACTCTATCGATACGTGATAAAGTTAATTATTGGTCAGATGTAGACTGTCGGTTAGCTCGTCCACTTGGTCCAGCTAGCAAGTTTAAGTCAAAGGGCTTCTTAATCCGGACTTGTAGGTCGTTACGCGTTATTATAACGCGGCCTGAGCCGAGTATTTCTTCGCTCATTTACATCTCATTAGAGATCCTATTATTGGACTAAATTTACAACACATTTTGCAAACTTTTGTTGTATCCGCTTGAGTTTCGCGCACAACATCACAATCTTTTGGAAGATTTTGTTATCCTTTTTAAAAGTTATAGGTATTTTGCTCCTACTGCACCCTATAGTTTTGCCCACAAGTTTCGGGGTGAAAATTAAAATAATTGAATATTTACAAGCTGTCAAGCAGGTTTTATAAAGATACTTTTAATTACCCAAGTTATCAAAATGTTTATATAATTACTATTAGAGATATCGTAATATTTACCATGTACCTATTGTTTCGAGTAGCCGAAATTTTGTTCTTTCCGATGTTTATAATAATGTTGATTAAATACCTTATAATCACCCTTCATTTGTTAAGGTGGTATACTTAAGGCTCAAAAGTAAAGTTAGCCTCAGTCTAAAGTTGTGACGTTTGTGTTGAAGAGCAACGCACCAGAGCTACGACTAGTGATAATTTCCTTGAACAAGTACTTAGAGACTGTCTTAAACGCCAGATACAGAATGCAGTGTTTATATTTCGAGTACTAAAATGCAACCTGCTGAATCTGACTGCTTAAAAGGAAACAAAATAATGTTTACTGTACAAGACAAATCGAATATTTATAAAGCCTTAAATAGGTAAATACCTATTTGGGATATTTCAATAACATTTCACCACAATTTACATAAAGTTCCTATCACCAAATCAATCTTCGTACAAAGCTAAACATTATCGGAGCAGTGTATTCCGAAAGCGTCCGAACCCCGGACAGGCGGACAGTCCGACAGCCGTCCCATCACTGTCCGTACATGTCCGAGCAATTAGACTAACGGACCTTAGACGTGAACTTGAGTCCTTGTTTGTTCCTACGAGATTGATCTCGTGCATCGCAATTATTTAAAGAATTCCATTTCTAATGGGTATTTGCATCTGTCGAGGTATGCTGATGTACACGGCGTATGTGTGTTTCCGCGCACTTATAAGGAATGTCAGGGTTTAGCTAGGAAATACTTCACAATCAGACGTCAACTTGCCTACATTAGTTTCATTTGGGTAGTAATTGTGGACATGGCTTTCTTGTTAACATTTTGATAGGTAGATAAAACGAAATCTCTAACGTGTGATTCTCCGTAGCACGACCACGGATGATTATCTTAATTTTCATGTAGTACAAATTCATGAAAAAAAGTGTACTTTATTGTACTATAGAATAAAATATATGTACTCTGATATTTTCGCTGATATAACGTATGTGCCCTGTAGTACCTTTCTGGCACGACCACTACACATTTTAGGTATTTTTAACAACTTTAAGGTGAAAAATACTATAAATGAAATTGTACTTAATTGTACTCAATTTTACAGACAATTTTGAGCGGTGGTTTACATATACGATGACTTAGAAAAAAATGTCATGACGTCCGATTGTGATAGAAATATTAATGTGGTTTTATTAATGTATGCTGCTATTTAATGATCATTAAAATTATGTACTAAGTGTATCAAATAATAGTGTTTATTTTTTTCTCTTCTATATAATAGTAGGTATATTATGGTATGAATGTGTAACTTTGGTGATTTCCGCTAAGACGCTATTGTCTTAAGACAGCCGAGCCGAAGACGGTACATACATTTCGTCTATAAAGTACACAATTTTTCATGAATTTGTACTACATGAAAATTAAGATAATCATCCGTGGTCGTGCTACGGAGAATCACACATCTCTAACCTATTGAAAATTGTGCAATTTCAAGTGACACCGCATTTTTATCATATAATGTGTATTGTGGAGTATTTGCTGCATTTTATAAGAACGCATGTATGTGCCTATATCGAAAAAAAAGGGGTACTCGAAGGTGTCTAGAGGTACAGTGAAATATTTTGTTATAACCCACTTACACCATAAATGTACACACTAACACCTCCTAAGTCGCTTGATGAGAAACCCTAGGTGTCAGTCGTTTTCTACGATGGACATAGTACCAGTGTAAATACGTGAATCCGCTTTGTTACCGCGTTTACTTATTGCGGTAATCGAATTACTGAGTGGCATGTTCCTTACTGCTTGACACGTTCAGCGTCATGTGCTTATATGGTGTAATTGTGTTCATAATAAACATGTATGGTGTTAGTGAAACAAAAATAGGAGGTGAGTATACAGAGTAGAATATCGTTTGATTGTTTGTGAATGAACTGGGTCGTTATACGCTCTATGACAGCTGTCATTTGTGTTTGCCAAGTTGACAGTTCGAAAAAACAGAATAGAGGTGTTTATTTTGTGAATCGTTAATAGGTACTTTAAAAATCGAATATAAATTACAATCTCAGATGCTAAATTATTATTTTAAGCCAATTTTAATGTAATTTGTACTGGTAATGTCGAGCATTTGTAGGAAATCTGGTACTTTGATAATAATATCTACCCATGTTCTAAAATGATAAATATGAAAATTGAAAATATTCTCAAAATTCTGAATTTTAAAAAGAGGGACCAACCATTTATTTTGTTTGTTTCTCTCATTCTCGCAGATTTCTACTGCGTTTTATACATACTGGATTAGTGAAGTGAGTAGATATGAGTGTATTTGTGTATGAAATTTACAATTTGCAGAGTAAAAATCTTTACTAATATAGTTCCCTTTGTATACCTATATAATTGTATTTTAAGACACGGGGAAGAATGTTTTATATATATGACCTAAAATGGTATTTATATTATTCTTGGAGAATATCAAGTCTTCAATGAAACCTGTCTTAATAATGGGCTACTTATAAATAAGTAATGAATATAAAACTTGAAGTCAAGCAAATAATAATAAAAGAGCTGATTTTATCACAATAGGGAGCAGTTGAATAACCTTTTTTTTAGCCGGACTAACAAAACGTCTTGCAATCTAAAGCGATAATCGTTGGACAGGAAAGGAGGGAGCGCTCAAACTGACTGACTCTCGTCATCAATCAGCCACTGGACTATCTTAGCTAACAACATACAAACAACATTAAAACAAACTGAATGCTTTAACAGTTATTTATGGTTTAATTTATCCATTTTACGAAACAAAATACTGCTGAATAAAGTTGTTTTAACGAGAAAATGCAGCAATACCATTTCAGCTGCGAGGTAATTCTAACAGCCATTAACCAATAATTTCATCGAATTTTATATCCATCATATTAACGCGCGAATGGACGCCCGCCACGTCCATTATCCCGTTTCCTTCAACTCCCCGCGGAAATCTCGCCGTATTCAAATATTTAATTACTTTAGCTCTCAATCGTTTATAAATTTGTGCGGGAGAGGTATCATAAAACGCGCTAATGCTTTATAATTAAAATATTCTCAACAAGCCGTGGCGTAATGGCACCTCCGGCGACGGTCTCCTCCTTCGAAAAAAAACGCATAAAAAATTACATTCACCCCAGAGGACTCACCCCTTGTGTCGGGAAAATCGATTAAAAAGAGGAGTCGCGGGGCGAAGTGACGCGGGCAGCGGGCGGCGGGGACTTTAATATGTACGAAAAAATGCACGACGCGGTGGGAGCGAGGGAGAGACCCAAGGAGTGGGTCTCGAGTTGCCTTCAATTTTTATAATTACGTTCATACGTGAGCGCCGCTGCTGCCCGCCGTCGCTTTCCACGGCCGGCTACGCCGCACAGCGTCGAACGCTCTCTGATTACTTATTAACAATAATTTTCCACTTTACTTTATTCTCTCATTCAACCTTTTAATTATTTAACCAACTAGGTATAATATGAAACAATTTCTGAGTACAAAACAGTTTGAAAAGCCATAGAACGTTTATGCACAACACTGTATCGTCGCAAGGACTTAACGACAACACGCTTTCAAATAAGACGTATTGTAACTTTTTCGTTTTCAGCGACAAAATCAATTTCCATCAGTGAGAGAGCTCCAAAGTTTTCCACACACACAGCAATCAAGGAAAGATGGAGGCAATAAGAACGGGATAACCGACTAGAGGACGTTATCTCAGGAGACGGTTTGCAAATGAGCGGGCGGCGCACACACTCGCACGTAGCCACACACACATACACTAATACCGTGTCCACACACGACACGTATATGCGTGCGTACATTTTATAAATAGATATCGCTTTTTTTATCCGGGTACAAGAATAGGGGGTCGCCACCCGAGAAGGAGGGAGACCCTGCGGGGGACGTGTTGGATTTCAGATTGCTACGAACTGCAAAAATGAGGGATGAAAGAAATATAGCTTAAAACGCAGATATTTCCCGGCGTCTTAAGGCGCAGGCAGGGAGGGGGCCGCGAGCGGGCGGAGGGAGTGTGTGGAACAAAGTAGAGTGGCGATATTGAACCAAAATGAAATGGTAAACGAACCGTGCGCGTCCGATCTAATGCGAATTTATAATTTGGACATTGCCCCGGACGGCGCACTCTTTGAACTCGGAGAGGGGTGGTCTCCGAAGGTGAATTTACAAAGAGTGCGGATGTGATTTATAAATAGGGGAGAGCGGCTGTGTGTACTGACCATTCATTTTTGTTGAAGGTTATTTTTTCCATTAGCTTTGAGGTCGTTAATAAGCGTGCATGCCGGTCGTTTTGGCACAACGAGCGAGTGTTTAGGCGTATCCTCATTGCGCAGGTTAACGCGTATGTCCGTCGACCTAATTGTCGTCGCGCCGCGTCTAATCGGGATATGCGCCACGCGATAATTGCGTCAGATTACCGACAATATGCGCTCTTCTGATTACCGTCTTAACCACTCATATTACCGTAACTACTGCGTCGGTAGTCGTATTAATTCATTAGCAGAATTCATAATTACATCTTGTTCAAACTTAAAGGTGTGTTGTCATACTTAAAACTATGTCAAATGAAAAGTTTACTACATCTGTCGCGTCTCCGAGTTGAATCTTGATGGACTTTATTACCGCTGTTAAGTGCGACAATTGCAATCTTGCTAATTCATTAATGAGGTATGTAGGTGTAGCGCGGGCGAACAACGTTTAACGCTAACAACCGGCACACATTAATGATAACTAGACAAAAGAATGTTGGTCCGCATATGATGCAATCAAGTTTGGCGTGTAGATAGAGAGATCTTGCGAAACGGATGCAATGATAGTAAGCGTATGACGTCACTATTCAAACATAGAGGCTCGAAACTGCGCTGGCTAAGCGGGAAAGTGAAAATTGCGTACGTGAACTGGAAGAAAAAATATTAAAAATTAATCAAGACCCAGACCCGGTGAGGCGGGGAGAGGGGGAGCACATGTGTCGACAAAAAAGCGTCTCCCTGTACTGGGGCACGTGCGAAGAGCCGTTCCGGCCCCGTTCCGCCGCCGAGTTAAAAGTTTCTTCGGACAAACAGAGGATTTGTCACAATTACGGCGGGGCGGTGCGTCCCTACTTGATTAAAACCTAAATCACGTGACGTGTTTACAGCCACGCCGGAGGTGTTTTCAATTTGCCGACTCTTGGACTCGCCATTGGCGTTCCGGACACGTTTCGACGCACCTATCTGGGGGCGGACCGGTGTTTTGAATTTGTTGCGAATTAAATTATTGACGATCTAATCGGTCGAGCCGATCTTGTACTTGCACCCACCCGGCGTCGCAGCTCGGACCCGGCGACCGACCAGCTGGAAGACCGTCACGTTTTTTAATTATTCGTAAGCGTCGTACCCAAAATCCGTAGTGATTGCGATCCTCTGTGTTTCGACACGGCAACGTTTTATCCATAAAAAGCTACGTGAAAAGAGGAGATTAACATTTGAATTAATCGGGAGATTAAACATAATGAAAGAAAATCTCATTACGGCGGGTATAATGGCGGTGAGAAATATCGCCGAGCGAACGGAAAAGAAAAACGCCGCATAAAAGAAAAGGCGCGCGCGAAGAAAATTAAAAGCTCGAACGAAATTAAAAAATGTTAAAAAAATGTAATCGACGCCGGAGCGCGATTAGGGGGAAATGCAAACAGTACGCGGGAGTGTTTGAGAAGGGGGGGGGGGTGAAGATTGTGAGGGGAGTAAAAGTTCTCAATTAAAGGCTGGGCACGGAGAGTCACCGTAATTAGATTCTTTTTCATCTCCTTGAATCAGTGGCGTAGAGGCTGACACTCAGCCTGTTTAATTTGTAATCGAGACTTGTTAGCATCCGTGTTCTTTTAATTCAATTTCCACAGTAATTTTCTAGCGGACCACTGATTGATATTAAGTTACGTGTTTGCAGTTCCGTGATCGCTTTCTGATTACTTTAATTTCTCCTCCTTTTCTTAGAGATGGTGAGTGTGGCAGTCCTCAAGAGTTCGAAATTTATATGACAATTGATCCATACCACTTCAGACAAAATGTGGACATTGTACTTTCATCTCCTGCAGATAAATAAGAAAACCATTCAATTATACTTTACTTGAGAAATTTACATAAAACTATTGTTAAACAATTGTGTGTGAATGAATTGAGCGGGAATCGAACCCGCGATCTCTACTCTGACTGCTGTACGCTCTACTGCTACTAACCCACATATGTAGGATAGACACCTCTAACCTACATATATAGGATAGATACGCATTGTTTTAGGAAGTATCACCGTATTTGTCCTGAATGTGTGACCTAGAAAGGCTAGGAGCGGTCGCATTAACCAATAAACATAGTCCGGTGGACCTCATTGCAACTATCCGCCGCCCCCACTAGCGTGTATCCTCTTTCTTGGGTTATAATTAGTGAATACGTATCTACACGTTATATCAATATTGCTACGGAGTTATTTAGACAAGAGATAAACAAAGAAACAACATTTATGTGAAGAAATAAAAATGCACAAAAAAACACGATATCCATCAAATGGGTCATTCATCAACTCGCGGCCATCTCAACGAAAAAGTTAATTAACATTACAATATTTACAAACTGGCAACTGTTACAGATATAAAAAAACATTTATTTGTTTCCGGTACCCATTACATTTGATCAAGATTAGCCATAATGTGCATGTAGTAGAAGAAGCAATACGCGTAGCAAGCAGCAAGATTTTGTCGTTGCCTACCTCTATAGAAAAAAGACGTGACTATATGTATGTATGTATTGTCAATGACAGTACCATCTTTGTTATAATAAGCATTTTGCTACAAGGCTCTTCAGTTACGGCGAAAGGTTAAATCATTGTCATATGAACTCTCTACCGGATCACAGGAGTTTGATACTATCTTACAGATATTTTTTAATATATGATAAGTTTGTCAGGGCTTATTAACTTCCCTAGAATTAAATAAAACTAATGTATTGAGACCTGATAATGTAAACACTGTGTCTAATGCGAGCCTTTCTTTCTTGAAGACACTTGAGCGGACTTTTCTCCATTATTTTCTTTATATACCTACAATTTCGAACTACAAAGAACTTCAAACTTTGTTTTGCAAAATGTGCCATATACGAGTGCATTGACCCATTAGGAATCCTTTAACTAGGGTCCAAGAAGCCAGTAATAAGGTGATGCTATATGCCGAATAAATGTTGATTAAATGAAATAAAACCAGGTATTGCAAAACATTAAAAACCTTTTACAAACTTAAAAACTGTTAAAACTAAAAGACTACAACATTTCTTATATACTGCGTTTCCATTACGTATACCAATATCAATTACCGACAATGCTTTCATTAACTCAATGAAAAGTCAACACAAAATTAAAAAATCTCTTATCCCCGCCCAATAATCCAAGAAAGTCAACATTTAAGTGATATCATTAAACATTTCCCCTTGTTAATTATTCATAAAAATAAAACAAGAGCTTTCCTGCCGACCTTCCAGCCATTTAAAACTGAAACTCGAGGAAAATCCTCAAACACGAACCCTCAAGCAACAAGCGTCGAACTGAGTAATTAATTCGTGGTGTCCGAGCGAGCGACCGAGCGTAATTAAACATCTCGCCTTGTAATTACTGCTCAAACTTGTCGGAAGTTGTCGGAAATTGTCGGCAGTTGTCGGCCCCTGTGTCGGACTTAAGCGGTCAGGCTGAGGCCAATTAAAGCCGCCCCTGACGACGCGATTAAGCAATTAACGCGGATGGGCGGGCGGACACTTGCTCATTTAAACAATCCTGGCTTTCCTACCGGGAAACTTTTCACTTCAGGGTAGAATTTTGTTTTTTGTATAGGAGTTTTGTTTATGCAAATATTTTAAAGCTGTTTCGAAGTTTGAATTGGGATTCAGTAAAGAAGCCTGAGGGGTTTCTTTTACCATTAATGATTATATAAATAAAATAAAGTCATTAATGAATTTGTACCATTGATTGCAAGTATGGCGCAGTGGTACAGAACAGATAATAGTACTAGCGTGGCAGTGGTCTAAGTGGTCACTTAGCCAACAGCCACTGCATTATATTATCATTAGTTATTACCAAGACATTTATCTTATACGGATAATAATGAACTCGAAAAGTGCGAGTCCAATAGACCACCACTCTTTCAATTTTTGACATAACAGTTGAAAATTTAAATTTTACAAATTCTTCAGTTGTAGCACTTGTAGCGTCTATGAAAATACAAAATTATTATCATAAAAATCGTAACATTAAAGAAATATCTTCATTTTGCCAATTTTTTATATACCTAATATGAATGCACACAATGCATATACATGTGCAATAAATAGTTTTACATATAGCTACATACAGTTTTACATACACTGCACAGACACCGTCACCGCGTCGTTTACTCTATCTTGTTTTCATCTAAATTTAAAAATAATTGTTCCAATAATAAATATAATTACTAATTATTGTAAATCTAACACAGTGTATTGTAATTTTACTGTAAGATAGATAATGTGAGCAAGTTATTGTAAATATAAATAAATTGAATTGAATATATGTGCAACAATGTAGGTATTACTTATTATATTACTATCAAACATACACATAAAAAAGTTATGAATGAATGAATTCATGTAGTTTGAAATATATTCGAGAAATATGTACAACACATAAATAATACAAGAGATGAATAATATCTTTACTTATAAAAATATTAAGAACATCTAAAATTATCCCAAACAAATAAACCCTTTGAGGATAAATCAAAGAAAACGATTAACCCATTAACATCCTGACCTCAACCTTTAGACAATTAAACAACAACCTAATGACAAGGCCCTGAGGGTCTTATTAATTAATAGGCACCGGAATCTTACAAACAGTATCATCCCTCAACCCTTTTATTAACCAGTTCGCTTTAATTCAATAAAGCGGTTGTAAACTGCGCAAAGCTGGCAGGGAAAGGGTTAATTTGCATGCCAGTGTTTGCAGGGTTAACCAATACTTCGTTAAAGCTCTCAATTAGGGGAGGAAAACTCATGGGAAACTTGTTGTAGGTCAGGACTCGGTACTGTGTTATTAATTAGGTAGTTCAGGGTTCATATTGGGGTTGTAATGGGCTACCACTGTACTAGGTTTTTTTTAATTCCATGCTCTACCTCCTTTAAACGAACGGTGTGATTGCTATTTGCTTACAATAAGTAGATTATGTCTAATATGATGATTCAAGTTATTGTCATTTTCATATAACAATAATATTGAAGGAGACTTTATAGAAGGTGCCATCTAGATATTAATTAAGAATAGTTTGAAAAACCTCACGACCTTTTCGAATCGTTTTTCGAACTTTGAAGTTAGCATTAAAAATGCTATAAAAAATTCAGTCAAATAAGAATAGTTGGTAATAAAAGCGAAAGCGGTAGGTTAAATCGGAGCTAAGACTACACATTATTTAAGTACTAAGCAGGAAGAATACTTTATTGTTTACAAAGCATTTATTATAGAAGGATAACTTTTGAAAAAAAAAATTATAAAATGTTTCATTATAACAGTTTAGCTGAAACTAAAAAAAACAAAAAAATACCTACTGATATTAAATAAACACTGTACTGACTCCAAACAGCTACTTATCAAGTTATAGCAGCCGTTTATAGCAACGTAAACTATAATTATCATAGAACTTTATTAAAACGGAAGGGAAAAATGTAAAAATATATTACGAGAACGTTTTTACAAAAGACAAATGAAGAAATGTTCTGGACACGCAGTGGGGGCGTTCCTCATGCATTCATAATCCACTAATTTGTTGTTTGAAACGGGTAAAATTACAGCCTACCAATTATATTAGTATTAATGAGAGCTTCCCACTGTTTCGCTTACACTTCTTTTTCTGTTTTATAATTATTAATTCAGAGATGATACGTTAGGGTGTGGCATACCGTGTTTTAGGAAGCGTTATAATTATTTGGTTGAGCAACTTAATTATTTTAGACAGTTATTTGAATAGGTGTTGCGTTAGTGTTGAATGGTTTGGACAGTTTCAAACATGTATTGAGTCTCGTAGGTCAGGTAGTATTTTCGTTCTGTCGTGATGTCTCGAGATCGATTGCTGGGTAGGGTATAGTAACATCAGAGGAAGAAAGTGCAAAATAGACAGCAATAATCCATACTAATATTATAAATGCGAAAGTAACTCTGTCTGTCTATCTATCTGTCTGTATGTTACGCTTTCACACCTAAACCACTGAACCGATTTTGATGAAATTTGGTATAGGGAAGATTAGACCTTAGAAAGGATATATGCTATGTTTGATCGCGATGACCGACATCCACGCGGGCGGAGCTGCGGGCAAAAGCTAGTTAGTATATAAATGGAAAACAAAAATCTTTTATAAGTGATATATACTCTTTAAAATTCATGATCCATTAGCTGATTGAGTTAACATTACGAAGAGTAGCTATTCAATTACGTAGACAGTAAACAAATTCAACGTAGTTACAACATAATCAACTCTGTTTAATATAAATATGATTAACAACTTCTAAAAAAAATGTGTGTTTACATAAACTTTCTGATATTTTAACTTATTTGCAGCTCATTTCTAAACACAAGTTGTTTCTCCAAACTCATTTAAAAGCAGAAATTCACTCAAACGTAACTAAAATATTCTTTAAGCATCGCGATGATACTAAAAACATGTAACACCAATTAAATTAAAAACTACAGTGTAGTAACATGCTATTATATCGATAAGTGTGAACTGCTGACAGCTAGGTGTTAGGAACAACACTAGTAAATATGGCTATCATTAAACGATGCAAGATATCAAGTAATTGTTACGTTTTTGTTAGAATTACACGCGCCGTTTCCCAAGCGGCTTAGTGAAAAGCTTAGAGCCGTTTTTTTAATTAAAGGCTTGTTTCTTTAGTTTGCGTGACGAGATGTGTGAACAGTTTATGTTTATCATTATTAATTTGTTGTGTTTAATTTATGAGTTAAGTTAAATAGCTTCTGATTTATCCGTGACTGTTGAATATTTGTTAATAAAAAAACTGATAGGTACATGTGGCCGAGTATTTTGTAAAAAAAATTTAAGCACGGAATATATTTATTTTTATCCATTTACATACTCACATCGCCCCACCTCTAGGTAAAGAGAACATTCTGCAGGCCAGGTTCGTGCAACTGCTGCATGCTCCGCAGCAGACGATGGCCTGCAGGGCCATTAGGGGGTACCGCACGATATCCTTTGAAGCGGCGAGTCTCCTAGCCGGATCGCCACCGTGGATCCTGGAAGCGAGATCCCTTGCGGCACTGTATGTAGCGCGCCTCCCCATTCCGGGGGCGAGTTGGGGACACCGTTGTCCCCCCTCCTGAGGAGGGCCAGACCGTAAGGGATGGCCCTGGGTCAGCCGGGGTGCGAGGGATATGTCTATAACAACCTCACCTCCGGCCTAGCACCAAGACCCACAGTCGGCGTGCGGTTTTAGTCGGTTCGAGTCCGACATAAGCTCCCCTTCCGGCTCCGGCAGGGGGGGTATCCGAGGGGATTTCCGCACGAAAAAAAAAAAAAAAAAGGTAAAGAGAACATTTCGACTCTGATTTGGTCCTTACACATTTTCCAATGAGAGAAACTACCTATCATTGAATCTTTCAAGCAAGCTCACTGGTGTTTTTGACTTGAAATTTTATCAAGATTTTAATATTTGAATAATAATAATTACCGTAATAAATTCATGCAAATTATTTTCTGTACCTGGTTAAAAAATTATCGGAACCATAATGAAATAAAATAACGTAAACCACATAAAATACTTGTGCGCAAATGGTCGTGGCTAGGCAGGGGCGAGCGTGCGTCGAGTCTATCAACCGATGCAATTTTGATTGATTGCATTGCTTAGTGTAGTGTAACCAATCTTATTGAAAACTGCTATTGTATGGCATCGGAAAGGCCATAGCTGCGTTCGACGCGCGGCTTGTCAAACGGTTTAAATTGAAAAAACAGGGGACAACCCTAAATCCGGCCGGTAATGCGTCTCTGACATTTTATATTCTGAGTAGTTATTATATTCGATTTTTAATGAAAAAAAACCGTCAACTAATTGAACTTCGATATATAATAAACGGTATTCCACTTCTAACAAAACTAGGTTTAAAACTTCATCATCATCATATTAGTATGAGTTATACTTAGTCTTTTGTAAGCGCACGTCTTGTAATAAGCAGGTATAAACTTTAATATAGCGAGGTAGGAGCTAAGTTAGCATGTATGTAAACATAGAGTCCAATAATGATACCTTCATATGTAGATATACCTACAATTTGCTGAACACATGTGTTCGTGATTGAATCAAATTATACAGATGATAGCTTTAATAGAATACATACTTTGTTACTTTACAAGAAATGATTTGCATACGTTTAACTAAGTGCAAACAAACGCTGTATTGGTTACTTGTTTATTCAAAAATGTCAGTACCTATCCGTAAATAGTACTCAATGAGTTAAAGAAACGAATACAAATCAATACAAATAAGTGATGGGAGGGCACAAAGCTGAAATCGAATGACATGTCAGACGCAACTGTCGATTCTTTTTAACATTTTAAATCGATAGAATAGGGTGATTTAATATGCTTCGGAGAGGGTTGGAACTGGAGTAGAAGTTCAAACGCGATTAATTAGAGAGAACTTTCTATGAAATAGCAAATATTGTTGTTAAGAAAAAAACCCCAGCGAGTTAACGAAGTGGTATATTTTTTTGAATTACAAAGAAATGTAAACATCGTCGGAGAAACAACAATTAGAATAACCGATATCGGAGCATCGCTGCGGGCGCCGGCCACCCCACGCCACCCCATTATTTTATCTAATCAAAAAGTTTTAAAAGGAAAAATTATGCCGTCCTTTATTATGAGTCAACTTTCTTTACGAGGGGTACAGAGGATATATTTTTAATAACGATTCGACTAAAGTCATCGTAAGAAAGAATTCTTTTTGCACGAAATGAAAACCTCGACTTAATCTAAGTGTGAAGTTTTGTGAATGTTTATTATATTTTTTTAATAAAAAATGTAATAAAGAATAGTATAAGGTACCTACTTTTATTGTATTTTGAAATTAAAATAGTACAGATGGGTTACTTTAGATAGAAACGCTGTGATTACAATGAATATACTTATTTAAATACGTGTTAGCTCCTGTAACCGCGTAGTCCGCCACCCATTCCCATTGTCCCGTTATCGGAATACTAGGGGGAAGTCCTGGACGGAACCCTGCCTGGACCACCTGGAAGTCTTTGAATAGACTTCGGACGCAGGTCGGCCGAAGCAACGAAAACCAGGTCAGGGTGCGGTTTCGCGGATGGCGTGGACCCAAACTATGACCCACCTGCTAACGTGTACTACTTGCCCACACGTGTACACCGGAGGAACTCATGAGTGCCTCTGAGAACGCCCTCAAAGTGACTGCACACTGGGCAAACAAGATTTGACATGACATGCCGGCGACCCGACAGAAGAAGAAGAATCTCCTGTTATAACGTATCAATAGTTTAGTGGTTAAGATGTCTGCCTAATTATTAAGTGACTATCAATTACATCCATGTTATTATTATATTCTATATGCTATACTTTTAGAAACCAAGTAACATTCTAAATTTATATCTAATGGTGGTCACTGTGCAAACCATCATCTATTTATAGTCACAATTGAATAGAAATAACATGAATTTGTTTTGGTGTCATATAAATACTCATATTTATTTGTACTTTTCGCAGGTTTATGAGTGCCCGGTTAATGGCAATAGGCTCGCCACCTATTACATTGGGACCTAAACATAAACTGGCGAAATGTGGGTTCTAGCACCTCTGCTTACCACTTCGGGGAATACAGGCGTGAGTTTATGTTATGTTATGTTATGTTATTTTACTTTTCTGTTTCAGTTCAGTTGGTTCTTATAGGTAACTTTTATGTTGCTTTTATCACCCATTCCCAGAAAATGCTAGTAGGTATTTCCTATATACAAAAGCCAACATTAATTAAATTATAAATATGTTTTAATACAGGTATTTCTTAATAATAAGGAAACGTAGAAATGATTGCTAAATAGAATAAAAGCAAACGTAATTGCATCAATTTCAAATCACCATCAATATCTATGCTAATTTAATTTTCATATTCACAAGAAGAGACCATTACTTAGTCTAAGATACTACTAATAGAAAATGTAAATTGAAATAGAAAATTTCAGTGGTGTCGTAAAGCTTGTTACGTTCAAAGGCGTCAGATGAGACCAAACATTTCTATATAAATTAAGGAAAAGATGCTCGAAAAAACCGAGGGTGAGTCGCGGCTCCCCAAGCTTCTTTACTCAACGTTTTCAGTAAATACGGTTTGTTTATTACGAGCTCACACTAAAACAACTCTTACACTCACACGTTAAAGTACACATTCCCGTCTTCTTGATTGTATGTTTGAATAATATTTTTCTGAGGCGGCGTTATTATTGCACACCTTGTATGCGTAAATCAGTGCTCGGGGCGAGCATTTTTCAGACAAAAAAGATGCAATTATATGCAAAGGGCGGAGGGTAGAACACTCGCGTAATGAGCCACATTTCGAATTCTATTTTGTACCGTCTTCGTAGACGAATACGTAAATGGCGATGACGACGGGAATATATTTCAAATGTATTTTATACTTCTGTTAGTGTAACCAAATAACTCTTTATGTCGAAATAAGATGTTGATTGTATTTTACTGCCATGTGAGTACGGATTACTCTATAAAGCGCTAGATGGCGTTGGCTGTACGAAAGTAAATGTAGGTTTGAAAGGAAAACTCGACGGCAAAACTACATGAAAGTTAAGTAGAACTTGAAACATTGTAACTTTACAGTAATAAGTAAATGTAATTAAAGAAAAAATAATTAGTAATAGTTTTATATTGATAATGTTCGGTAAATATTGTTTTTGTTTGTGGGACAAATACTTGATGTAGGTACGGTGGATGGTAACAAATATTAGGCCAAGGTTTGTCAACCCGCTGAAATAATATCCAACGGAATTGCGTTGATTGACAGACTCTTTTTATTAATAACTAGCTTTTGCCCGCGGCTCCGCCCGCGTGGATGTCGGTTATCGCGACCAAACATAGCCTATGTCCTTTCTCATGGTCTAACCTATCCCTATACCAAATTTCATCAAAATCGGTTCAGTGGTTTAGGCGTGAAAGCGTAACATACAGACAGACAGACAGACAGAGTTACTTTCGCATTTATAATATTAGTATGGATACTATAGTATTATATACTTCTTCATCCTTTTGTAAAAGATGCAAACTTTGAGCAGGTACTTATATTTTTTAAGGATAGTACTTACCTGTGATTGATATTTTAATTGAAAAAGAGTTGGGTTTTTACAGATACGCGATATGCGTATTACATAACTAATAGTCTTTCGTGAGACCATGAGTCACTCATGTTTTTGTTAGTTAGTTCGAGAGACTAGTTTTTGTTTTATTAAAGTTGACTAAACAAAAAACGGATATTGCCTATTTTGTTCCTATATCAGTAGCAATGTTTTTTGATGCGTACTTATTAGTAATGGACTAAATATCGATTATAAAAAATTATAAAAAATCATTCGGCAAGGTGTAATAAATTTGTCTGTTAGGAAATCCTCCGTAGCCCCGGTGCGGTTAAATCTGGGAAAATGGGCAAGTTCCGGTAAAGGAACACAACGTACGTGTGTATTTTAGAACTATTTTATAAAAAAAAAACATGTTAGGGTCTTTCTCGTACCTCAGAGAAAGAAAGGAGCAAATACAATAAACAAGCGTCGTCGGTAGCTTAGTGGTTAAGGAGTCGGCCTTACGATCGAGAGGTCCCGGGTTCGATCCTGGCCATTACACTACGGACGTAAACCCACTCCTAGCACAAGAAATTTAGCTTAGTGGGAGGGGTTAGAGGGAATATTAGTAACTTCGGTTCTAATATTCTTTAAAAAAAAAAGGTACTTATTGGTACTTACGTAAAAAAGTAAGTATTTAGAATAGATATAATAACTTATATAGAATATGAGAAGTTCTACTGTTCTCTGAGTGGTGAATTTCAAAATTGTAAAAATCGGACATGATGTCAACACTACAGTGTAGAATCTAATTTACTATTATTTGTGTGACCTAGAACTAACGTAGCAGATAGATGTTTTTGTTTTTCATTTCTTTGTTACGATTTAAGCATGTTACAAAATATAATTTACAATTGAAAAGGTCACTTCGTTTATTAAAAACAATAACGTCACTAAAAACCTTGCTTCCATCAAAACAGACGCAAAAAAAGACTGCATAAAATATATCAAGGACGCATTTACAGATGGCTATTGATTTGATTATGATAATACCACTATTTGTAGACAGAGTACCCACAAACAGAAAAAACTACTAACTACCTGGATTTTATGGATTTATCGAAATTTATACATATTAGGGTTAATGTTAGTGTTTGTTGAATATTGTTATTGGCACGAGTGTAGCCTTGATGTTAAGTTACGTCGCAGTCTGCGATGGAGACGTTTGCATTAATATCCATATTATAGCCACCATCTTGCTGTGTATGGGGTCGCACCAAGATTTTCAGGGCTTTTGCATCTTGCCAGTACAACTGTTAGCTAACAGATGATACTTCGGCCCAGGCTTGCCTATTGAGGAGGTTTGACAGCTGATCGCAACCTTTAACCTGTCAAGCCACGCAACAAATAGAACAATAAATAAACAATAGACTCGCGGTGCCCGGGCACCGGTTGGTGTTTGATAGGTTAAAGTCGTATAAATAAAACCACAGGGAGAAGAAGGAGTAAGGAGACTTTGGGCTCCAAGGTGAAAGATTATGAATCAATACATTCACAGAACAATGGATGATCGCTAATGGGCGAAATTAAAATTGGAATAATATCTCTAATTGATAATAATACTAATAACTTCCTCCACTTTACCTCCTCCAGCTAAGTTAAAATAAAATATAACCTATAAAGCATTGACCGATCCGGGCAACGAACCTGCGACCTCTTTCGGGCATAACTGTTACTACTACGCCACCGGAACAAAATTATGTATTTGGTGCTCAGACTGCTCCCATTTTCAGGTGTTTCATCAACTACTAAATATACCGCGAGAGAGGGCAATGTATGTATGCGTGACGCATCCGTTGTATAACATTATCATGTGATCAAAATTGTGCATCTTGATTCGTTCACATTCGGTATAGAGTCCCGAGGACCCAAGTTCCCGGCGCACACTTAAGCCCTGTAAGTACCTACGTACAGCGAGTAGGACCCCACGCTGCGCTCTTTTACTTCCACAAAACACATTTCCGTAATCACCTTATAAAGGGATTACTATAAATAAAGAGGAAAAAAGGAAATTAACCGCATTAGGAGGAAAAAATTCCGTCCCCTTGCAATATGTGGGCTCCCACTGATAAAACACTTTATGTACGTTTTGCGCGTAAATGAAACAATGTGTTATTATGTATTCCTGTCAGTTACTACTTATGTAATCTGCCGAGGAAAATTCAACCTTAGTGAATAAGCCTACAACTCAAATTAGAGTAATTTGATTTACGTAAGTATAAGAAAATATGATCATCTTGATTTATAAAGGTTCGGACGTTAGAAAAGAAGTAAATTCATGACAGATGTGATTAAAATTACAAGAGGGCAGTTTACATGAGGAAAATCCGCGTAAAAACCATAAAATATATGCAGTTACCCCTGTAGGTTTATGCCCCGTCGGGGTGGCGTGAGTAGGGGATAAAAAACAAAATGAGGAGTTATGTTTTGGGTAATAAAGGACGGACGAGAGAAATCGTTTAAGACGCCGCCAAATGAGATGGAACGAATATATTTGATTATTTTTATGGCGCGGAATGGCGATACGGTGCACGCCACCACACCGTCTCGATCCTAATGTCTATTTGTTTTACTACACTTTAATATATTTTATATTCTAGTAGCGATCGTTGTCAGGATATCACATGGTTTGGTATTGGATTTTGCAAGTGGCGCTTATTTTGAAACAAAAATGCGATATTTTTCTAACAATGTGTTCAAAGCCAAATAAATCAATTCATGATATCTATATTTTTCATCCTTTTTTCCAAGAAAACGGTGTGACAACAAATTTGTCTTATATTTATTTCGTGTGTAGGATCTTCAGAGCCCTTGTACTTACTGCCTAGAACTCTACGAAGACTATAATGAGATATCTATAACGCCATACCTCATTGCTGTCAAATAAATTACTAATATTGATTGGGTGAATAACCAGTTAAGTAATTCATTTTAACCCATGGTTTTAACTTTAAGAAACTACCCTACTTTCATTACCATAAAAACCACCCTATTCTCATTGTCTTTGAAAATTATTTTCATGAATATACAAAGCTCTCATTACCATCACATAAAATTTTATACAGAAACTAGATACCATAAAAGTGTATCGATAATATTAATCAAACACTAGGGTTGTTTTCTATCGATTTATGATCGTTACGATTGGGTGACAGTAGTTATTTTTATGGCTTAAAAAATATCGATGTGTGGGACAAAGGATGTACAGCTTGCTTTAATTGCGAATGGCGACGTTGGGAGTGTAAAAAATGGCACCCACGTTGTGTAGCTTTCTCCCTGTTAATTTTGTTACAGATTCGATATGCTAGGGTGCTGATGACGCTCAGATGAAACTGGAGCTAGACTATTGCCATATTTTATTAGTTTTTATGTGAGGACTTCTCGAAATATTTCCTCGGGGTCGTTATTAATATTAAATTAAATGATGTAAATACACGATAAAAGCGATGTGCTGTCCCAGCAGTCAAAGTTGGAACCTAATCTTATTAGTTTTTAAGACTAACATGCGTCAAACAGTAGGCATTATTGTCAACGAATTCTGAGGGATGATTCTGGTGACATAACGGGTAAGGTTCGAAGTCGTAACCCCACGATCATAAACCTAAAGCTTACTTTTCACTATTTTTCTATTACACAACTGGTATTTAATTCTATAAATAATACAATCGATCTCAGCCAAGTCGAATGCTCACACTTACCGTTTAAAAAAAGAATTAAAGAAATTACCAGACCAGCTGATGCTAGTACTAATGCGATTTATTGCAAGATTAATAGGTATATCTTATAAGATTTACATTTAATAAGAAATATTGGTATTCAGTGAAATTTTAATTAAGAGTAAAATTAAATCGGTGATCTTTAAAGATATTGTTTGGATATGTTGTGGTACCCACACATGGGTACGCAAAAAATGTACTCGCACACAAAGATACTGACCCTCGCGACAAATAATGAAGGGAGGGCAACGTGATATAATGCACTTTTTTATTGCTTACTCCTTATACCCACAAGCAAAAAAACTGTACTATACACGCGCATTATACATTTTAACTATTAGTGTTTTTTCTCTATGGGTTGGGGAAGGGTTCGGACGACAGGGGCTAGAGGGTTAAGCTTGATAAAAAATTTACGTCGATGCGAATTTCGCGAGGATGTTAGTTTAGATGAGAGTAAACTTATAAGGGTCATTGGAGTGCTTTGTTGAGACGCATCCTGATATCCAATAACTTTGGGATTTACCCAAAATATTACCAAGTATGATGGTGACACTAATGACAATATTATACTTCAGATAGAGACCAACCTGATGAATAAGAATTGTAGCCCTAATTTCATATCAGAATCAAAAGTTTAAGGCCAAACCAAAGATACTCTTCGATTTATCATTCTAATTTAATTCGGCTCGGAGTTCGTCTGTCGCCTGTGTTTTATCGTCAGGTAGCGTCTCGTTTCTAAGAAAAAAATATTTATATCTTTTTTCTATTAGATATCCCATTGTTCGCGCGAGGGCACGTCAGCACGCGACAAAAGGAACATTAATTATAATATCCGATTAAAAAATGCCATTTAGCTACGCCAGAGACGTCCTTTGTTTGAGATGATTGAATTCAGAATTACTAGCATTAGCTACCATCCCGGGGGAAACTAAGCTGCATAAAAAGCAGTCTTCTAATCACTATTTATTTGAGTACGTCCCGTTTTTCTTGCGCGGAGACCCGGCTGGGCCGATGAGAGGTCGCAGCGTAGCTCGCAGTTTTTTTATGTATACTTGACTTCCGAGTGTTGGATCTATAAACATATCAGCTTACATGGGAAAGTGTTGCTTTCAAGACACGGACAAAAACTACGGCCACCGAGAGACTGCCGAAATATGAGCATCCAATTCCATAAACCACATTGGTGGGAGGAAGCACACGAGTTATGTCTGTACGTGCTCGCACATAGTAATTAGATATTACGTTACCCAACTAATCGTAACTCGCACGGGTGTTGTTTTAACCAAAAGGGGGGAATAAATCACGCGCGCTCCACGATGGCAACACCGCAACACAATGAAAAAATATAACAAAAAAAGAAACAATATCAGAGCGCGGAACAAAAGAAATTATGCCAACGAGCGGATCCGTGGCGAAAAAATCGTTATGATAATAAAATAAAATGGTTAAATAAAAAGCAGTAATAATAAGCGCGCAGAACAATATGCCGCGTTTACGCGTTTAGAAATGAATCAACATTTATTTAGCTAGTCGCGTCGTAGATAAACTTTTGACATCTCATGGCCGAGTGTTTGCTGCGGCAGCTGTTGCGATTTTTTGGATTTAATTCGCTCAAATGAAGTACTGCATTTTAATTAGGCATTTTTGTTTCGCTTGTCTGCTTTTATAACAACTAGTGTAAAATACATTTTTTAAAATAGGGGGTGTCAATTTGCAAATAATACTGCACCTAGCCCAGCAATGTATGTGAAGTATGGACCTGAACAAAATTGTGCAAGGGCCGCCCGCACCGAATCATATTTTTTTAATAAAGCTGGCCACAGATGCACTATTAATCTCGAACAAGATGCGTGGTTATTAAATCTCAGAGCGGGTACGATGTCGTCCGACATATTATTAATGGAAGTGTATCACGGGAGCCATTAGATACATAATTAACATCGATCGCCGGCTAAAAAACAAAGTCTCGAACGATCCCAGGGAAAAGCGAGAGTAGCGTCACTCTCGCGACGAATAAAAACGTCATTAAAGATTGATTGCTGCGAGGAAGTATCATTAATATTATTCAATTAATAAAACGTAATTTCGCGAGGTGAAATACGCACCCCGAGGAGGAAAAAGCAATTAGTGGCTAGATTGCGATCCGTCAAAACAACTACGTCGAGTGATGGTGAAAAAAAAGTCGACGAGCATTCATTAAAGTAAATTTCGCGAGGGGTGAATATGTAAGGACTTTTTTGCATAAGACGGTGGCGCCCTCGATTTAAAGTTTTTTTTGTATTGAAAACAAACTATGTGGGCGCACCGTAAGCGGTTTTCGTCACACTTGCACAGTGTTAGCGTTGACGAAGTTTTTTTTTAATTGTGCTCGTAATGACTGTTGTTATGGTTTTATGGCACAGTAATGAGCGAAATCGCGGCGACATTTGCATGTGATCGCGGGGACTTTTTTGTCACTTTTGTTGATGAAGTTTTTTCGACAGTTTTTTTTGCTAGATTGTTTATAGCGTGCGATATGGCTTTATTTGGAGTTTGTGGTTAAACATTTCAGTAACTCCTTGTTTATGGCTGAGGGGTGCTTTATTGTTCTTTTTTGAGTGTTTGCTTTTGTCGTATCATGTGGAATTAACACGACTGAGGGAGTAAAGTTGTCGCAAAATAATCCTATAGCTACCTATTTCTATAATTTATATGACCTTGTTTGAACAAGAAAGTCATTTAGTGGAGAAATAGTAACTTTTAAAATAAAATTATAAGTTAGGTAAGCTATTGACTAGACAATTCGGCTGAACCGATAATAAACGACGACCGCACTGACGTGCCGGCAGCCCCGATTTGGTATTAGCAATCATTAAATTGGAAATAACGCTATATCGGCGATACACGGCTTTTCTTTTATAAATATCTCTCACGTGATCCCGGTGCCGCGTCGTGTCACGAACCTAACTGAAACGATGGTAATATTCAAATAGCGATATAAAAAAGACAAGTTAGGTAGCATTTAAAAAGCTTGTTTGTTTAGCGACGAATCGCTTTTAGTCATGACAAGGTGCACGGCGCATCCAAACCTCTGGATACGTGACAAGTTTACGATGCGGCCATCATAAACTTTGTGATCAATGTCATAAGGTATACTTTGCGAGCGTTGACGGCAATAAATATGTGCACTTATTTGTGGGATGAAAAATGAATGTGAATTATGGAAGGTCTTGAAGAAATGGGGAAACGAAATGAGTTAACAGTCCGTTTGTATTGTATTTTACCTATTGCTTCTAATAAGATTTATTCTGATAAGAGAATTGAGTATGATCTGAATATTTTGTTTTGATTTCCAATTGGATACTGACATTGTTATTTATTTATTTTTTATTGTAGGAGGCATAACACAATATTAATGCACCTACCTCGTACTAGGTCTGCACCACCCTATAGTAGACTGGCAGAGAATGCCTTCGGCTTTAAGTCCGCCTATGTACTTCGTGCATAAAGTATAAATAAATAAATAAATAAACACCATTCTTGACCCATGAGGTTTACCTTAGTTTCAAATATTATATACTTTGATTAATAAGTGTATGTTTTTTAAGTTTTTTTAGTATGGTTTTTAAACACCAGGTGCTTTCCACATCCATTATTTCCATTACTGGAATCTCTTCCACGTAGGTCTAGTCTGGTCTTAACATTAAGGATCGCGACTGAATATAAAGTACAGAAATAAATAAATATCATCGCATAATATCAAGCAGCGCCATCTATCGACTTATCTATCTACATTCAAACTAAGCCCAGTTTGTATCTAGATGGCGCTGGGTTCTAGAATACGAATAAATATATTTACTTAAATATACTTGTATTTTTATGAATACATACATATTATCAGATCAATGCAAATAGACATTCATTCATGTTTACAAATATTTGCACAGACCGGAAGCGAACTCGTATCTGCTAGTGTAGCTGTCAAACGCTCTACCGCCACGCGACGCGTAGTTAGGTAAGTATAGTACATATGTTCTAGCTACGTTTGCCTTATGTATCGTAGCGTGAGGTAGTATTCAAAGGAAAATATAGACAAATTATGTCATATATTTTATAAAGTTTTAAACTGAGTTACATTGTTCACAGTAAATCTACGTTTTCAACGAAGCGTTTTATGCATTTTATTCCCACTAGAAACACATTTTATGACAAACACCAATATAAAATTCAATATTTTTATGAGCCGTAATACATATATATAATAGATTAGTTACATGTTTTGCATTAAATCAAAATTAATATTTTCAATAACAAGGCACACGTGCGCCAGCATGCAGCCAATAATGTTACAGTGTTTAATACCTTTTTAATATATAAAAATAATGTTCTTTTTGTCAATAAATAACGAATGCGGCACATTAAAACTAAAATATGAACATGAATATTCATATAAATCAATATTAAACTTTAACAATACGCATTTATCGAATAGCAATTTATTTGCTTATTTATTGAAATTTGTTACGCATGTTAATATTTTAGTTAGTGAATGCGTTCGGCTAATTCTGTTTCTGTTCTCATAAAGTTCTGATTGTAAGTGTGAAAGAGACGAATGTATGACTAGGGCAGCTTCTAATGCAACTGATTTTGTCATTCGAATGGAAGTCATTGATAGGATTTTTAATGGCCTTAAAAATGGCGACAATGGTGCGCGGAGTTGATGCGACAGTATTATTTATTGCCGCTCGTAAATTGTAGTTTAAATTAAATCGATTCTAAATCCAAGCTACTTTTACCGATATTGTAACTATAATTATTACTATAAATCAATTTTCTTAATGCTTAATGCAGCCTGTAACTTATTTTTGTTATTTTTCGTTATGAACTGCTGAGATTGGTTCATTTCAATGTACCTATGTTCAAAATGTGTGGCGTTAAATAGTTTGCACAATTCGTAATTTGTGCGTCCACAATGGTCCCTTTAGGGAGACAAAGACCGCATCTATAAAAATCTTGGAAAACACAAAGGAATGCGAACTAAGCAACCACACTGCTCTGAGGTGCCAAAGACAATGATAATTGTTCCACGTGAAATATAGTGTTGCCACCGACAAAAGGAGCGTAAAAAAATACATTTTTCATTGTAACGCTCGGGCCATTCAGTACAGGTGGGTCGATGTGGGGTGGGCACGGACAATGCCACGTATCAATGGACGATACCAATATTTTTTTTGCATATAAAAGGATGTATGTTCTGAGTAAAGATTTCACCATTAATTATGTCTAAAATGATGATGATACAGGCGTGATGTTAGCGGGGTATAATAAATATTATCTGTAGGTAGGCAAAATGGAAATGAGTATTGACAAAACACGAGTGAATACGCATATTAATATGTAAACATAGTAGATTAAAACGTAATGTTTCAGGTTGAACATGAGACTATTACAACCGATATTTATGCAAGAACGTTTCACGACAAATAATATATTTGGCATTCGACTACATAAGTCCATACGTAAATTTAAAATAATAATAAAAAGAAAACATAATACAAGAGAACCCAATCACTATTAACTAAAGAACTCCGAGATGTAAAGGAATTACGGACACCTCTCCACACCAATCGGCAGCTGTTCGATGTGCATGCGCATCGATGTGTAAATTTGATACCGATGACAAAAGCCCGCCCTTGATGAGTGGGTAAATTAATAACAATTGCAAAAAATACTGTAAAAACAGTTCCAGAGACGTGCAGAAAGGGTGATTGAATTTGAGCTAAAAGATGATTTCAAAAAATATTTCAAATATGAGTATTATTTAGCTTTCAGTTGTAATTAAGAAACAGATAATTTAGTCAATATAAATGAACAATTCGGCTTCATCATAGTCGGGTAAAAATAAACATTGATCGCTTTCGGATTAAACGTAAAATAAAGGTAGATCACTCTTTCGGTTTGAATCCAGAATAAAAGGCTCTACAAAATCAAATGTGTATCACTCTTTCGGTTAGAATGCAGAATAAAAGGCTCTACAAAAACAAATGTGAATCACTCTTTCGGTTAGAATGCAGAATAAAAGGCTCTACAAAAACAAATGTGAATCACTCTTTCGGTTAGAATGCAGAATAAAAGGCTCTACAAAAACAAATGTGTATCACTCTTCGGTTAGAATGCAGAATAAAAGGCTCTACAAAAACAAATGTGAATCACTCTTTCGGTTAGAATGCAGAATAAAAGGCTCTACAAAAACAAATGTGAATCACTCTTTCGGTTTGAACGCAAGAACCATAAAGAGCTGTATAAAAGCAAAGGTGGGTTGCACTAACTTCCTGTTAGAACTCATAATGAAGGGTTTGCAAAATATAAACCTTGAATACTCTAACTTTCAGTTAAGACTTAGGTTTGAACACAGAATAAAAGTCAATTCAAAATAAATTTCTAGACAAAACAAAGAAATTTAAATGGGACCTGTTTGAAATTATTCAATCTGTTTCTTTGTTTTAGTGAAATAAAAATTTCAGCAGAGAGAGCTATTAAGTTATTAAAGGTGAGCTTGCATTGTCTTTTTAATTATCTTAACAATAGACTTAAATGCTTTGAATATAAAAAAAAGTACAAACGCAAGTGGCTCGTGCTCGTAACAATAGATTTATGACAAAAATCTTAAAGAATATCTTTGGACTATTGTTTTACTCCACAAGTAATTTGTAACACTTATACAAGTAACAAAGGATCGGTCTTTTAAATTACAGAAAGTGCAAAAAACGTTACAATAGCGGTTTTTTTAGATTTAGATAAAAAAATATTTAATACAATAATCCAAAAACAAAGCGTTATGTACGTTCTAAAATAAAAGGTGCCGTTTGTCAAGGGATTACGCCCTTTGAAATACGGGACTAGTGCAACAATTGTGTTTCGACAATGCATATGAGTTCAGGTAGCACGTGATTTGGTATCTAAGCTATTGTGTTCACACAAACTTCGCTTTGTTCATACCGAGAAACTTTGCTTTGTTAACGGGAATAATCTTGATGAAGGTAACCAATTTTTAGAAATCGAATTTATTTCATTTCATTATTATTAGGTACATCTTATTTTATAATTATTTTTACCTAGCCGTGTGGTTCCCGGCAGAATAGAACTTGGGCCACCCCATCTCATCACATGCGGTGTCGTACAAGGCGACTAAGGGATAGGGCTGTTTAACAGCAGACAGATATATACAGCCCAGACTCAGCCTCAAATGCATGGCTTGAGTAAACAATAGTGCCCAGAATACGGCAATAGGCTCACCCCCTATTACGTAGGACCAAATACAATGATTGGTGAAATATGGGTGTTAATTCACCTCTGCCTAACCTCAGGGGATAAAGGCGTGATTCTATGTATGTATGTATGTTTTACCTACGAAAGACATGTAAACAAACAAATTATTATTAATATTATTAAATAACATTTATTTTGAAAATTAATATTGACTGAATAGAAATAGAATACTTGTCTGTTTTTTTGTACGAGTTGACTAATCTATGTAAACGGGTAAGCCGATTTTGACGGAACTTTCACTGGCAGATAGCTGCTGTTATGGTACTTAAGCTTGTTTTATTTTTTTAGTCTCAAAATTTTCCCATGCAAAGCCGGACGAGTCGCAGGTTATTAATACAACTATTATTGTCTTATTTCATACAAGTAAACATAAGTGTAAGACAAAGCAAACAGGATGTTAGGATTAGATCACATATTCTAAAATCAATACTTCCTTGACATTGACCAAATTCCGCGAAGGTAACATATTTGAATAAGATAACGTTTGCTCAGAAGATGTTAGTTTTACATATCTCGTCCAATGGACGGGTAAACAACGTGCAATAAGCGGCCATATAAATTATAACCGAATATCGATCCTATCTCTTAAACCGGGGTAAAAATGGGAACAAACTATTGACGTGACTTCGGCAAACCAAGATAAAATAAATATTTTAGGGTGGGCGCGCCCTAAACAAACACATTCAGGATTTGCTGACCGTCGATATAGTTTCAATTTAATACGCCGAAATTTCATCACTTTCGTGTTTATTCAAAAACACGTTTTATTATAAGGGTAGAAGATAGAGTATACGTGTTACATTATTTTTGTTTTAATCTTCACAAAACTGAGATTGGAGGTACGGGATCTAAGAAGTAGTAATTCGTTAATAATGTTTTTTGGTTTTTTGTTACCTCTGAAAATAATATTGTTATTTTTTGGAGATGTTTTATTTTTCAGCATTGCGTGTACGGTGTCTATCTTCATCTTATAGTAATGCGCTTAATACGTTCTAGAGTGGAGTTCAACATCAGGTCTGTAATTAATATTGAGAGTGGATTGCGCTCGGGGCGACGCGGTTATCGCGCGAATCATCAAAAGCTTGCAATATTTCTTCATTAACGACGTAAGTACCATGAGGAGCAATGCAACTCGTCGTCTTAGCATCTGCTATAGATTTAAGATTCTATACCTACTTGAATGCAACATAATCACGACTTAAATATTAATCATTTTCTCGAGTTATTTCTGCGGTCGTCGCATAACGAAAGAAATTGTTTGTGTGTTTGTTGTGGTGAACGGGTTGTTCATGAAGGTTAAGGTGCAAATGGTATTTACTAGGTTTTTTCTTCACTTGTATTATTTAGTGAGTTTCATATATTATTGCTATGGGGTTGGGTTGGTTTTAGAATCTTGTAGTAATAATAATAGGGATTACTTTTGTATCGCTGGAAGGATATACGATTACTATGTTTTTTGTCTTTTGTGTTATTCAGTCAAGTGTCAACGGTCACAATTTTATATATAGAAAACTTGACTCATTTTAAGACATAAGTCCCACTACTTAAGTAATTTAGTAGAGTAGCGTGTAAGCCTATACCGAATTAGGCTTTAGGGAGTTTATGACAGGATAGTATATCAATATAAAACCCGTCATGAATTTATTTCAAGAGATTATATATTACATTTTCTCTTTAATACATATTTTTAATTAGTTACAAGTTACGTAATTTTAATTTCTACGGTAGGCTTGGCTACTGCGGCAACTATACCTTAACCGCTCTGATAAGATATCTGCCGTGGTCCTAACCCACGTGGTCACGATCGTTAGTACCACGTGGGTTCGAACCCTGGCCGTAATGAACGAGGTTCGAATGCATACGGTTACAGTAATTAAGAAACTAGCAATTTCAGTTACAAAATTTTCTAAATAAAAATTAAGTATCAGTATGTTTTATTTGTATGGTGACGTCACATGATAGGCTGCGGTCTCTTTTTTTGCATAGTTTCATGGATTTGGACGCATTTCCTATGACAAAGGTGTCACGGACGGAAATTGCGCGCGCGTCTGTAAAATCGGACATCTGTCGTGAAAAGCGGCCCTTTACTAGACGTGCTAAATCAAAACCATATCAACATTTTGTTGTACCCAAATCTTTTCATTCGGTTAGAAACTATTCTATCGTCGTTAAATCTTTTTTTAAACAAATACAAAATAGCTGTTTTTATTATTAAACAGAAGTCCGAGTTATAATGCGATTAATCATGGAATATGACAGCGCTCAAAGAACATTATTTTTGAGAAAATTGTAAAGAGTATTGTGTTTCATAATTAATGAAGCAAAAGGTTTTCTCAGTAACAAAATATACCCGATCTAAGTTTCGGATCGTCATTACTGATCTCTTTGTGCGACATTCTTTTGCGCCCAGGTGTTCATATAATTACATTGGATGACGCTAGAGAAGGACGTATAGATGCGGAATAATTTAAAACGGAAAGAGACGCAACTAGCCCCTTGCGTTGATTGATAACTGTGACAAAAACGTAACAAATGAAAAATAATAATTATTAGATCCATTGTTAAAGGTGGAATTTGGACAGGGGTGGCAGGACGAGCCATCTTTTAAAATAAAACTGAATTATAAAGTATTTGATTACATTGTTATATTTACCTACGTGTATAATGTTCCTAATGTTCCTGCCTATATATTTTAAGAATGAACTGGATTAGGGTTATTAATTTTTATATTTTTGGAAATCTTTATTTTTAGTATCAAGTAGTTTCTAGAATATAAGAATCCCATCTTTCCATTCTAGAATATTCTACAAGTGCCTATTACTGGTAGGTCTTTTTAATGACGTGCCTAGATAATGGCAAGAAGCATGGATGGATTTACCTATCAAGAAATTATTACAAAATTATCAGAACCAATATTACTAATGACAGCCCTAAATCGATGCATTGCCGGCTGTGCAGTTTACATTCACTTATATTAGACAATAAGCTGCAAAGCGCGCAGGTAGATATAAAAACCACTATAATTTACGTAACAAAATTAAAACTCATTACAAACTTGAATCTTATTACCCAGATAATAAAGTGCTGTTTTAATTCACTTCAAAATTTGGGTGTAAAGTTATGTTTGCACAGGTGTGCTTATTTTTTTATTTCATTAGCTAAGTTTGCGCTTTATGGATCACGATCGTAGGCAGACCGACGTGTCTTATTGTTTTGTCAAACACATGAGAAATTTTGTCAATAAAAGTTGGGTGGTTCGAGTTTTTGTTACTTAAGGTTACGATCACATTGTTAGGGTAGCTGATTCAAATATATGAAAAGAGCAGTTAACTATTGTGAACAGTAATTTATATAACTTATGTAACATATATAATTATACAAATTGTAAATAGATTACTAAAATAAAAAAAAGACGAAGCTGTGCACGGGAGTTCGTGGATCTGGATTTAATTTAATTTTGCACCAGACTTAAATTATTTTTAAAGAATTGCGATATAGTAACAGTTAATCAGCTAAACAGCAGTGGAAACTGACATTTAAATATGCATTTTAAATATTTTTATGTTAACAATAATTATTTTGAAACTTAATATAATATAAAAAATAAAGTAATAAAAATCATAAATGTTCACGTAGGTACAGGCATGTGCACGCATGCATGTGCTTGCGTCACAGAACTCTTCGGCAGCATCACTGCCTGGTAATTTGCCCAGAATGGCATTGCCACGTTGGGTGGCAATTCTAATACTTTGGGCAAGATAATATCCAGCCTTCGTTACGTGTAGTATTCATTAGCCGCTTTGCCCAGTCTTTGTATTTTAAAGAACAGAAAAGTATTTCTATGTATTATTCTACTAGCGAACCGACAGACATTGTCTTATCCAACTAGTACAAACCGTTAAAAAAACTCCTAGGACCCTTTTGTACCCTATTGTCGACTATTGGGCCCGGTATGGTTCCGGGGCCAATAGTAATCGAACTTAACCATCAAGGGACCAAGAATTTTTGAAAATTGATGCAACTATTTAGAAGAAATAGATTTTATTAATTCTTATCCTATTAATTTCATAAATGTGAAAGTTTGTAAGGATAAATGTGTGAATTGATGTTTATTATTATTTCACACAAAAACGGGGCTTGTAACGCCACATTCATTTAAAGCAACGATTCTGGTAAAACGAGTAACTTTTGAATTTCCAATGAAATTCCTGTCACTTAAGAGCCGAGTAGAATCACAACAATTAATTTACTAAGCAGATTCTAATTTTATCTAAGTCAATAATGTGTAAAAGACGACATAATATATATTTTCCTAATACAATTCCAATGAGGTGGCCTTTTTAGACCTGTTGGATGAATTTATGTTATTTATGCAACACAGAGATTGATTACAAATTACAAACGAAGTAAGCACATATTTTTCTTTGCATCTTCATGTTCTCTAATTTCAATTTTATTCTATTCTTTTACTTTTCTGAACCTTATTAAGTATGAAAATAATCTATTTACAACAGAAAAATATCGAATGACTGAAACCGAATATCGAAATGAAAATATAACTTCTGTCGGCGTCCACAAAGTTACAGTTTACTAGTTACGGTGTGCTTACCAATTATTGTAATTACACTTTGGTACCTGTAATGTTAATCTACGATTTTTTGCTGTCTCCCTATATAACAAAAGGTGCATTATGTGTGGTACCTACATTGTAGTGAACTGACAAGCATTCTTGTTTAGTACCAAATATTGTTAAGGAAGGGTAATCTACGGGAGATTTATCTTTACGTGCAGATAAGAGCGGAAACTTTTGTTTTATAGCAGTGCAGAAATAGAGAGTGGGTCTGCGCTTAGATTTACATAAGGGCCCGTTTCGAAAATGGTTTGAAAACATTTTTTTAAATGTGTTATTGGGATTTTTGCGTTAGGAATTGCTTAGTAACAACTTTTATTTTGTAAGAGGGTTTGTTTCACAATGGCTTGCTCGTTTTGTCTTCGCAAGAGCCACAATGCACTTGCAGCTTGCCGCATGTCAATGTTTTATATGAAACAGCCTTCAACTCTGTTATAATTTCCCGCCTCGTAGCGGTAGATCAGTCGACTGCTACGCAGAGCGTGGGTTTGATGCCCGCTCAGTGCAAATATTTTTTGTATGTATGATTGCTCTGGGTCTCAGTGTGGTGCGGGGGCGTAGCGATAGATCGCTCAGCAGCTACGTAAGGGGGCGCGGGTTTGATTCTTGCCTAGTTGTTCAAATATTTGCATGCATGAATATGTATAATTTGCACTGGTTTGTATCGTATAATTTTTATTTATTTACAAAAAAAAAGTATTCTTAACAGCATTTCACACAAGCTAGTTAAGCTAGGATAAATTTAGGTCTAGATAGCGCAGTGTACAATGTCGTACAATATTTATTTTTTATTTACATACGGATGGCCACATGCGAAAGACCGCTTGCGGCCATCACGAAAGCACGTGGTCAGCCTGGAAGAACTACCTTACAGGCCCCATTCTTCGCACTAAATAAAAAAAAAATATTTAAAAATGTTTCCAATATTCCAAATTTAAACAGCACTGTGGATTTCACGGAGTTCTATTGACTCACAGTTTTACACCAGTCTTTGTTAATAAGACAATGAAATATACTGTTGACGAATATACAGGTGAAGAATGTTATTTCCTCTCGACAGAACAGGCACTAATACCTCCGGTGCTAGGTACTACCGCTTCTAAGCACAGTAACTTTATAGTTCTTATTTAGTAGTGTAGTAGTGTACTGAGATATTATGAACCCATACAATGTACCCACAGCGCACTCTTATTCGCTCTGCAATAAGGTTGCACTTTGTTCGCACAATAGCTTATGTCACGTAAACAAAATTCAGTCTAAAAAGTAATAATAATATTATAGATACTGTAATACTCTAAACACATTGTTTGCATTTTGTCCGCCACTGTCCTTTGTCAGTTAAGTACAGACCCTTATTCTATTTGGAAAAATGTCTAATCAGATTCAAAGTAGTCCGATGTTTCAATTGGTTTACAAGTAAACAAGAATGTGTTGACCAATATGAACTCGAGTGTTTCAAGCACTTTCTTTTGTATTTTATTTGATGTTTCTATGTATAAATGTGTGTTTTTATAAAAATAAGTATCTAAGTATGTTTATCCGCATTCTAAATTCCATAACACAAGCTAGTTAAGCTTACCAGGGTCTAGATAGCGTTGTGTAGAATGTTGTAGAATTTTTATTTATTTATTATCATATTTTTTTAATAAATAAATAAATATTCCACAACATTCCACACAACGCTATCTAGACCCATGGTAAGCATAGCTTAACTAGCTTGTGTTATGGAATCTAGAATGCGGATAAACATACTCAGATAGGTACTTTTTTTTTGTAAATACGTACATACTATACATAGAAACATCCAGACCAATGCAAAAAGTCATATTCATGCACACAAATATTTGCACTGAGCGGGAATCGAACCCGCGCCTCGCGCGTAGTAGTCGCGTTCACTACCGCTGCGCCACGGAGGCTGTCTATTATACTACTATGGTGAATGTTTACAAGAAGGCGGTACTTGTGCTTGTTTGCCACATAAGTAGTATCAAAGTAGCCGAAATATGTATCTCAACAATGACCTATACATTTCAAAGTTCATTATTAGGAGAGTTTAATTACCTTCAACTATTCGTGTTTATCTCATTATCCGATCTATTTAAAATAAATCAATTTAATCTAATTAAAAGCATTACATGTTTTTTTGCCCGCCAACGAAACAAGACGAGGAACTAGTATTAGAGATGGAATCGTGGAGATTAGAAGGTGAGGTTGTATCAGCGGGTCACCGATCATATCTCCGTACCGTACGTCAAGCCGTCCATCCACTGTCGTGTTCTATCAATTATTTATATAATGTAATTTAATTTAAGTCTCGCGACCTTTCCTTTGCACTTGATCTGGAAAATATTTCTGGAAACCCTCCGAACTCATACAATTTTCATTATGCCTTATTGTATTACGGTAGGGATCGCATTAGGCTCCGTTAGTCGGTGTTATGCGGACGATTCTAGATCGGTATTGCAAATCATCGCGTCTATGTTGTATGTAATGAATTACAAATATTATATCCAATTGATTCTTATTTGAATACATTTAACGAACGACGCGAGCATCATCATTTCGATGCTTTGAGCGGCTTGATTTGTTTGTGTCGGGTCGTGTGACTTATAACCTTGTTTTTATGGAATGCATGAGCTTGGTAGCTAATAGTGTGTGTGTAGCCGGTAGATGTAAGTTCACGTAGGCGAGCATGAGGTGTGTGGTATAGCGGCATGGCGCGCCGTGGTGCGCTGGGCGCTGGGTGTCGCCGGGCGCGCTCCGGCCTTGCACCGCGTCTCGCCACGCAGTCTACGACGGAAGTTTACGACCGAACGCCAGCCACTTTTATTGGCTACCTCACATCGAAGCCTCCTCGCAGCCTCCCATTCACTCCACAAGAAATACACTTTTTTATTGCTCTGTCACTCGAGTAATTTATTGACAATGAACACACGTGCATTTCTATTAATATTTTATGTCGTAAGAGTTTTTATGCGGCAGCGTTCGTCCGGGCCATTGTTCGATCCAACTGGACAGTTTGTTTTATGTCCACTCTTATTGAGGGCCACTTAATTGTTGTACGAATTGGTCGTGATAGGTCAGGTCGATACAGCAGTGCTGACATTTGGTTGGTTACTTTTTGCTAGTCGGATGTTATTGAAAGTAATCGTAATCGTCTATTTATGCAAAAGTGTTCCACGGTAATCAATAAAAAACTTAGAAGGCCAAGTACCCATGTTTACGCAAGTAAATTCCTGGGAGTTCACATAAATGAGTATAATATATATATTAATTTAATGACTGGTCGCAAATTGCGATCATTTTAAGATAATTTATGACATGTTTACAGGCAAAGTGCGCTAAAAGCGGGCAATTAAAGAGAGAATGGAGGCGTCGGTGCTAATTGCAGGTTCGAATGTTAATCGAACAGTATAGGGAATGACTGACAGTCGTCCATAAACAACCCTACCTGTCGCCGTAAAAGTCGTGTGCGGTTTTTCATCGTCTGACGCGAGAGCCTTTGGAATTATACCCCAAATAATGACAATTCTTATTCTGTCTGCAGGGCGCTTTTCCATTGTAGATTTTCAAGTGTATGCGATTTTATTTGTCAACTTAAAACTTAACGTAGATTTATTTACTTCATAGTTAGGTAGAATTAGATTTTATTAAAATTTATGATTAAATTTAAAATAAAAAATAGTGAAATAATTATCGCACCAGATTACACATTTTCAAAATAACTAAATAACTTTTGTTAGTAAATAAAAATTCAACGACCTTTTCCTTATAAACTCACATCTACAGTTACATCCAAAGTTATCACCTGAGACATGATCTATTATGTGCTAGAGATTTATTATCCATCCATATCGCTCTAACTATCTATTCATGTAGATTGTACACATTAAGTATGCAAATTACTTTCGCCATAGTTCGGCAAGTATCAATACCGATCGACACGTAGGTACAATGGACATGCACATTCATAAATATTATCGGACAAAGTGGTGTCGGACGACCACATAATATGCGCTACATAATTAACAGTTATAGCAGTATGGCACTAACTCAAACGCGGGCGAAGAAGAGAACAATGTGCACGATGTTTGGCACCTAATGGATGCGTTGATTGAGCTCCTGCAATAATGTTGCGGGATGTGTATGCGCATGTGTGAGTTCGCGACTACCCTAAAATATGAGACGGTGTGCGTAGTGGTGCCACTAATGCTGTGGTGCTCTACACACGTAGAGCGTTATAAAGTAGTAATCCGAATATAATGTGAGAAACGCAGGTTAAAATAATCTTTTTCTTTTTAATTACTTTGTGTAATTTATTTTTTATATACCTATTTAGATTTTCTAATAATAATTTACGATAGTTATAAGTTCTGCATGTGGTCATCGAGATTTGTTTTACAGATTCCTAGAAAATGAAGGGGAACTCTAGACGAGAAAATGCAAGATACTATTTTTATATTTACTTACAAAATGTAGAGAAGAGCGAAGTTGGCTCGTACTTACCTGAAAACGAAACATAAGATAAATATTAAGTAAAACTTAGTAGATATGTGTGTGGTATTTTACATTGCCTGCATTTGACTTACTAAATCACTTCAGCAAGAAGCAATTATCACCGAGAATTGAGGCCTGAGATTGGAAATTCCAACATACCAGACGTGATTGAGTCTTACTTTGAGCATAAGAAAGGTGAAAATAAGCTATCGACAGAATACAATCGCGCGGAGGCACTATGAAGTGTGGCGCGAGAGGACGAGGAGTGAGAGGGATGCGCAGGAGTGCGTTCCGATCCACACGTAACTGGCGTCGCGAGGACATACCAACGCTTTTTCAACAAATTCCCACACGCCGTCTCGTTCCTCTAATTGCACTTAATTTCTGCTTCGTGCCTGTTTAAATACGCCCCAGCAACGTTTAAAATTGCTATGGAGAGCGACCAAAGACACGAGTTTAGTTCTGTCTTCGATGGCTTTTGAAGTTCGACGGAATGGAGGTTAATAATCTTTTTGTTTGCGGCGAGGTGTGAGATTGGCAATTAGTTGTTTTACAATTTAGAGCAGAGATTTTATTAAAAGGTAAGATATTGGCGGTTGTTTTTCACACGTTCTCACAATTCACGATCAATTTGTTTGTCTGTATATTTTAGCGAGACCAAGTTTTAACGCTTTCACGAAAAATTTAGTTCATTTCTAGCACGTAATCACGTGAATGAATGGAGAAAATACATAAAACAATATTTGCGTTACGTACGTACGTTATTAGCGGTTTATTATTATGAAATAATATAAAATAGCAAAAAAATAAACACTCTAATAAAAATCTAAAATTCTCGGTAAACCCAGATAAGCAAAATTGGATTATACGGCTAAAATCTACAAGGCTGAATCGCAAAGTGTCGGTCTATTTTTTATTCATATAAACGTTTACGATGGGCGCGGAGCTCGATCGAGCATCCCGAGGCGCAGATATCTCTGATTGAGAGCTAATTGTAGCTCTCTCGATTACCAAGTTTTGAGCTCTGACCACTTCGACTACAAACCACGACTGAACAAATGGGGATTATGTGAATCGTGATGTTTCGCGTAAAGGAGCCATTCAATTGAGAAAAGGACTTTTTATTCTGCGGTGACAATGATACTATTGGTATTTAAAATGAATGTGATTTAAATTAGATTATGCGGCTAAAATTTACAAGGTTGAATCGCAAAGTGCACATTGGGAGATACCTATGTCCAGCAGTGAACTGCGGTGTGCTAATTGATGATGATGATGATGATTTAAATTACTGAATTATTCATAGTTAGATGCCTTCATTTAGCAACGATAATCCACATAAGCGATAACTGAAATCTAGATTGACGAGACCTGCTTGTCATGGTGGTAGAGAATGAGAGAGTGCTCTACCTCGCTCTGCACACATCAGAGATCGGAGGTTTGATTCTCGTTCAGTACAACTATATGATGTTTGCATTGATTTGGGTGTTTCAAAGTAAAATGAGACACACGAACGTACATTATGTACAATATTAAAAAACAAAAATAACATGTAGATATATCCGTGTCTATTGTGTTGTGAATAAGTTCTTCAAAATAATAATATAGCATGAACTACACTACATCTCTATTACATTTGACACTCGCGCAGATAGCTTGTATCATTTAGCTTGTTAGCGGGCGCATATCACTGCTACCTACTTAAGTACGCATTGCCATTACATAGTAGCGATGTAACTTAAATCACACCCAATTTAAAAGCAACAGGAAAAACAAGCGATACAGCGAGTGAAGAAAGCATGGGAACCATGTAACGAGTCTTAACTATTAAAGGGGCGAAGCGTAGAGAAATATCTCACGATCCTTGCTCATTACAAATTATGGCCGCATTCCTATCAGACAAACATCAACTGTTTAGATATGACATTCTGAATCAAGAGACGCAATTAATCTGTACGTACATGTCAAAAAGTGTAGATAGTTTTAGTTTTAGGGTTTTATCGTCACGCTGCTAGGCGCGCTGTTGAGCAGCGCGCTGTTAACAGCACGCGTTTGAACAGCGGTGCACTATAAAACGAGATTAGTAGCACGCGTTCCGCTGCTGTGAGACAGTCGTGTACAATATTATGCAGGTTAATGCTAGTCGAGTACTGGCTATTTACTATTTATGGAAAAGAAGGCAACGGCGAAAAAGAGTAGTTCCAATTCCTTTCCAAGTTCTTCCCAGGCTTTATTTTTTGCATCCTTATTTTTGTATAATTCATCGGCCGGGTCCCATAAACACCTTCTGGATCGAACTTCCTCGATTACTCGTCCCGTATCGATGTAATTCATTTCTTACACAATTATACCTACGGCGCGTCTCAACAGCGTCACACTAAAACGCACACTGGCCGTAGAAGCGAATGAGCAGCGCGCGTTTGGACAGCGCTGTCGAACATCGCGCACTCCAACGGCGCTGCCGAAACGCGTAACGATAAAACCAGCCTTATATGTTGGTATTTTCAGTGATTCCATACTTTACCTATCTAAAAAGATAAGAGTAAAATTGTTTGTTAAGTTCGATATAATATCGATATGAAAAATTCACTCAAATTGTTTATTAAGTGAAAATTTCTTTGGACGCGTTTGGCATTTTTTGACGTGGGAATAAACAATGGAACTCGCGACACTGTTACCGTAACCGATACCTCTGTATATAAGTGTCTGTATCCATATTATATTGACCAAATTTAAATTTCAGTCAGAACTCTTAATGTTTAACACTGACTATCAATACAAACATGCTTAGCTCGAAGATGTAGAATACTAGTAGGTAATTTTGGTTACTATTACTCATTAACAAAATCTGCAACGAACGGAAATTCACATTGCGAAATTTTCCGTTCCCAAAGTAGCAGTTGAACGTTCTACGGCTTCGTCACATAATTCGTAAATAATTTGACATTAAAAATAACTGTACCGACATTGACATTCTATTTATAGTTCTATTTATAAATAGATATGAAAAAACTGTATCTTACGGACAAAGTCGCGACCACAGTTACTACGATGTTATTTCAACACAAACGTGCCAGCTGACAAATTACTTTGTTGGTAAAAAGTGGGGCTCACATCAACCGGGATTTTAATGATGCACTCGATATAATATGCCTAATCGGCATAAATCTTGTGATCGTTATTGGTCATGATATTAATTAGAACATTTGTAAAATAATGTATGTCGGTTAGTTGACATACCACCTTAAACTTTGACGCTCAAATCATCTTCACCTACAGACCGGAATACTGTATGGCCCACAACCCTGATAGAAAAGTCTACGCCACTTGCAGGTGAGGTTGGGTTAAGCCCCAAAAATTTTGGTGGGGCCCCATACATTCTACATCTAAGTACACAATACGATAGATAACACAATAGTATAAAAATCTCTAAAGAAACAAAATGATCTTCAGTTCTATTCTGAAACAAGTAGGTAACTTGCTTAACAAAAGGTATAGTTATCAATTCAAGTGATCAATAGATTCATCATGTTGAAATTGTTTAAGCGTGTTAATACCGCTATCAAAGTTAGTTGGAATAGACACATGTCTCAAAAGACTTAATTTGGCGCTCAGCTGACAAGACGTAGCACTTCAAAACAACCTTTGTATACTCTCGTTACCTCCGTAACGACCACCCGATAAGAATAAGACAGGAATTCCACAAGCGCGCGCCGATTAAACTCTTAGGTGAAAATAAAAGAGATTGTTTATAAAAGCAGAGAAGACGACATGACAATAGAATACGGTGATGAACCGAGACTCCACGGCGTTCAGCACACGACAGTACACATCGATCCAAAATCGTATTTACTACAAAAGATTTAGAGTTCATTAATTTAAAGACGTGACCAAAACATGTGACTTTAAGAAGATGATTAGGAAAAGTGGGGGCGTGATGTGCGAGCGAGAGCGCGAGCTACGAACGATAGAGATGCCGCTACGGCGCGGGTCACAGGCGTGATGTCAGGTCAGCCACTTTTGCACCTCGCCATAACAACGCGTCTCAAATTATTATGGACGTTTGATAAGTGTTGGGAGATTGTACGGTCTTGGTACTTTATGATGCTAATTAAGTGTTTACGTTACAAGCTGTAGTATTTTGTTGACACTTGGCGATGGGCGACGATTCTGTTTGTTTGAGGAAACGTCACTCAAACTCGAAGGGGTACTTTCACCGGCCGAACATTAACAAAGAGAGCATTGACATCTCAGCATAGCTATGAAAAAAAAAATAGAACATTTATCGTCTGAACGATTTTCGTAGATATCAATTCATTGATACGTTATCTGTCGCCGGAGAATTTCATCTGAACGCCACTGATAAGATGGCAACATCTAACGATTTATTTAGGCTAAGAACAGCTTCAAAATAGCCATAATAAAATAATATTAGAGTAATAACTGATTTGAAGCAATAAAAGCTGTTATGAGTTTGGCCAATAAACTTGGTTGGTTTTAAAATAACTGAAGATTAAGGGGTGAAAGACTTGAGCTGTCTGAATCTATAACGGCGGTGTCTTAATGCGTCTTAATGTGTATTTTACGATTGTTACACAAGACGCGAGCAGTTTTACATCGGTTTAAGCGATGTCTATCTGGTGTTATTAAATCCTCTGATGTTCCGAAACATCAAATTATGAATGAGAAATAAATCAACAGGGGCGATCGTAAAAAGCTTTATGTTTTTGTTCTGTTCGGCCGATTCGATTACTCTCCTAAATTGCCCCAGATGTGGCCACGCGCAAAATCATAATGTTTTCATTCTGTCTGTATCCAAATTAAAAATAAAGTAATAGTCAATTTTGATGTACCTTTCTGCAAGCACTTGTGCTTTACTGTGAGATGATATTGATCATAAAACTAAATAAACTGAATCGATACTAATCTATCGATTGATGCTCGAATGACGCACACTGTTTATCGAAATAATACTTTATATTAAAGATAACAAAACAGTCCACAAGATGACTGTTAAGATAGTGTGATTCTTTTAATCTTTGGGACGGTTTTTTATGCTGCATAACACTGAGATAACACTTCAGATCTTCAAAAATATTACACTCACTTAATGAAATGTAACAAAATTGTACCCAATACACATGCATACTTGTACTCGTTTATTATACCTATATAATCGGAGTTTACTAACGGTGATACGAACTTGAATGGCGTGTATTTGTCAAGACCTATGTTACAGGTATTTTACATTTGAAATATATAATGAAACTGGATAGTTTGTATGAAATAATTAATCTTGTGAATAACAATAAGTAAATGACGAGCTGTTTATTGTCTTCATTATCCCAAAACATAAATGTGGTGGCCTGATCAATAAAAAAAATTGTAAAAGCCTGTAAAAAAATCAATAGCCTAGGATTATCAGTTTTGTAATACGGACGACATTGTAAAATTACACAACATAGAAAAATATATCTAGCTAGTCGATGTGTGTTATACATGACTACGTGACCTTTCCAGGTGACTACATGTTTATAAAATCCCACTTTACCCGCGTTAAAATATTAGGTACATTGATAACACATCAATTTGATCGTTTGATCGCGTATCATAAACGCATTACCACTTAATGAAACATTATGAATAGCTCACATGTTAGAGGTGCAGCCGCGTCGATATGATAAATGTTTAGCCCATGACTAGCGGTAAGTCCCTTCGATTCCCGATTGGCATGACATTAAAGAAAGTATTTGCAGCATAGTCTACGGTCAGGGACATGCGATCAATCAATATTAAGGAATATAAGTAGTTTGGTGGCAGAGGGTGGTTTTGTAATGTGTAAGATTTTATGTCGTAAGGAAGATAATTGCTGTAACAGTTAATACTTAGTAGCTACAACTACTTACTTATTGGAATCGAATAAGTGCAAGGTTCAACAAGAGAATGTCACGCTGATTCATTTCGTCTAATCTTACACCGATAACTGGTCCGGAGCCTTTAATTTCTCCAAATATTTAGTATTATTTTTTTGTTTTTCTTTTTTTTCTGAAATTTATAAAGGCTGGAATATATGTACGAGTATATATATATATATTAACTTAAATGTTTACAACAGTAATGAACAGTAGTTAGGTATTTCGGATATCGCAGTCTTAAGAAAATTACATTTACGACTAAAACATTCAAACCAAACGTTTTACCATTAAAGTTAGCCTAATTAAATTATCTTAACACAGACAACTTTATTTTATATAGCTACATGAGTAACATCTGATTTGAAATTCAACAGATTGATTAAGCACCTCGAATTACCATACCGTAGAAAAACGAAAACAACCCCGGCTGGGTTCTTTAAAACACACAAACAATTGGAAGAGGTAAAGAAAAAAACATGATCAAAACCTGAACTCATACAATGACAGCAGCATGTTGATTCAATCACAAAAAAAACGGGAATTCGGACAAAAAACAACAATTAAATATCGAAGCCTTTCGGCCGCCTCAAGAAATATTTAGAATACGTTACCGAAGAAACATTTTCTTTTTTTATTACTAAAAAGCACACGTGTCTAAAGATGTCGTCTTTATTGGTTTAGCCCAATTAATGGCCCCAAATGTTCCCAGAAACTGACCCTAAAATAATATATCACAATTTTTTCATTTCTAACTTTTAATTTTTATTAGGCACATTATTCATACAAACACGAATATTATATTTGTAAGTTATAAATCTGATTCTAAATAAATTGTTGGCAACAATGAACATTAACAATACAACATTATGAAAGTTTTTAGATAAAAATAGAGGTGAGTTACGAATATGACTTTTCTATGGCTACTAAGGATCTTATACAATGGTATCGATATTATCGTTGGTTTAATTTGCAAATGCGAGATCGATATACTTGGCTGAGTGATTGAGTCTGAGCGCGGGGAAGCATTGACAGGGCAGCGCATTCTATGTAAAATATGAAAGAGTCTCGCTCCCGGACCACGATGCCGGACAAATGACCTCCCAGATGGATGTGGCAGTCGTCTAGAGACTTTGAGAGCTTCACTACGAACCGGAAAGTTTATAAAACTGGTACAGGATGCTTACACACAGATGTTGTAGGAACTGAATAAATCAGGTTTGTAGAAAGATTGATAAAGTGCTATTAATGTAATTAGCTTTATAATTTTTTCGTTGATAGACTGAGGCATGAAGATATTTGATAGAAAAAATCTTTGGTTTTTTGAAACATTTGAAAATATCATAATACTAGCTTTTGCCCGCGGCTCCGCCCACGTGGATGTCGGGTATTGCGACCAAATATAGCCTATGACTTTTCCCATGGTCTAATCTACCCCTATACCAAATTTAATCAAAATCCGTTCAGTGGTTTGGGTGTGAAAGTGTAACATACAGACAGACAGACAGAGTTACTTTCACATTTATAATATTAGTATGGATTTTAAAGTTTGTTGAACGATGGCTGCATACAATAATGAACGTGAATAAACCCTCATATAATACGACGTGAATAAATAGGCCTCATAGATCATTCCTAACACAACGCTAAGAACTTCTTAAAGAAGAATATGACGATGGTTGTAAATATCTGCATATAACCTAAAATCAAAGAGATTTGATTTCGAAAACCTTCTAGGGTTGGCACAAAAATGCTGACTCTGACTTCTAAGTTTCCTCTAGTACAGACATGTCTACCAGCACATCCACGTAGTATTCCCACATCTGACACATTGGTCATTCCACACATACATAAAACAGGCGGTGACCGCGGCCGGTGCCTACCACTGATTGAATTATGGTTGCACTACAACTGATTAATGCGACATCGACCACTGACGTACTATTGTCTGTTCCAATCTGCATCCACCAATAAGAGAGTAAAACGATCGAACAGACCGGATCCGGAATGTGCAACTATCAACATTTTGTCTCTGTGTGTTTCACTATGTAGATGTTACGTTTAGATTCAAGTTTGCGTGTACACTTAGATTTAGTACTTGTTCGAAACATTGCTTGCACAGTGGTTCTGTGGATTATTTCAGTTTTGCTGTACAAAGTTTGATTGGGTTGAGTTTTCAGTTCTAATATAAGTAAACATAGTTTTCTTGTACCATGTTGATCGATGAATATGAAACGGACCAAGTCTTAGAATATTTTTTAGTGGTAAAATATTCTCTACATATTCGCTACAAAAAATTAGTACTAGTTTTGAATGTAATGTTTAACCGATTGATTGAGAATTCTAATACGAGGGGAAAAATCAAAACGATATTTGCTTATTTTTCTGTTTGAAAGCTTCTGGATAAAATATGGTACAAAACAACTAGTGGTACAAGTCTATTTTCAAAGAATTGTACCACCAGTTATTTTGTACCATATTCCCAGGCTGCGTATGTGAAAATCTATGACTGAAAATAAAATGCACGCCTTATTAAACTTTTCATACGCATATTCATTGAACACAGCAATAAGATAATGTGAATTATAAATGAATAACGTCCAATAATTGAAATCAATAGAACCTCTCAAAACGAAACACACCGCGAACCTTTTCCTTAAACAAACAAAAATAAATGAAAATTCAAAGGCCAAAATATAAAACGATAAGAGGATTAGGTGGAACGGAGATGACATTGGAAATTAAGGCTGTTTTCTTTTGTAATTTTCCCCCGTCTCACCCTCGGGTGGTAAGAGGGTGGCCACGTTAAAAATGTATGTTTTCTTAAGACCCCGGTCAACGGGGAGTCTCCACTCGGATAATTTTCAGGACATGTCGGTGTCCACACGGTTTATGACCTGAGACAAGCCTCGGAATCTAATTATACGATGTGCAGTCAGCACATTGTTTAATTTATATGTACCTATTTATTTATCATAGAAGTACTCTTTATTTTATTTGCAAACGGTATGCTGTTGCTCCATTTTATTGAACAAAATATAGCATTTAGATAGTCTAACTTCCATAAATGTATTAAATGGCTTGTACTGAACCGAACGCAAAGAAGCACGACAATAGCCAACAGACATGGCGCGTTCCAAACGCCGTAATTAAAGCGATATGCGAATAAAAACGCGCGGGCGATTCGCGCGGTGTTCGCTTGGGAGCCGCGGTTTTTGTCGCGCCAAAAACACACAGTGCGAACGCTCAGACCTGCAATAAATTAGGCCGAGTGACGAAAGCCGACACCGACTCAATACCCAAAGGCGTTAAATAAAAACATTAAAGGCTGCTTGAAATAATCGACGGGAAAAAGCTATATTGAACCGATTTGGTGGCGACAAGGGCTTGGGAACGTGAGTGGATGCGCCTCGTTTCAATCTGGCGCTCGGAGAGTATTTTACGAGTATTTGTATTGGCTTTTACTTCTTAAGATCGGGGAATGATAGCGAAAATATATGATTTCACCTCCAACATACAGCTGTGTTGGAATTTCAATTTTGGTTTACTTTTGAATTCTATGATAAATTGTAACATAACAGCGATTTTTGACGTGGTTAAAAATAGCTTAACGACTAATATTGGGATTCCTTACCCCCTTGGGTACCGACGGAACCAAAATAAATAAAGAGTTTAACAAAAACTGAGCATTTGAAATAGAATCTGTGATGTTGCAGTACTCAATAAGCTTGGTACTGACATCTTATAGCTCCTACGCAAATGTCATCAGAGTACCTTGTGCTTATGAAGGGTGAGTGACGTTTTTTATTGGGCCAGGAAATCTGCGATGATTCAAATAAGTAGAAGCTTAAAGCAGCTTAGTGGTTCAGACTAGATGGATGATATTTTTTACTATGTTTAAATCTGAATAGTTGATGTCTAGAATACTATATTTATATATTTACATAAAAACCTTGTGTAGGTACGTAGCTCTGGTAGCTCATCATCCAGGGCAAGATACAGGGTAAACGCATTGTTGGCAGACGAAGAATATCATGGCTGAAGAACTTGCGCCAGTGGTACAATAAGAGCACCCGTTCTCTCTTCAGGGCTGCTGTGTCAAAGATCCAAATTGCCCTAATGGTCGCCGACCTTCATTAAGAAGATGGCACCCCAAGAAGAAAAAGGTACGTGTATGTGCCAGTGGCACCGATTTTTACGACTAATTTAAATCCCGATTGTTATCTAGATAAGTGTTAAGTATCTAACTAATCATCCCAAGTTGATCAAAATACCTTTTTTGATCCTTTGCACAGATATAAGCCTCACATTCAAATTATATCTCAATAGAATACACTAAATCAGTAGCTAAAATGATGACATTTTTATCGTTCGGCCAAAAATAGCTAGTTAAAATAATTTAACTTACGGTATTTTGATATAATTTTACAATAATTCATTTAGGTTTTGAAACAACGTAACTAAACGGTAAAACAGAATATTATTGCTATAAATTGTTGCACATTGAGACGTGGAATAATGTCGACACAAATAGTCGCTGGTTTTGTGGACACGTAGACATCGGCCTTCTACGCACATTCGCTGTGACGTAGCGGGAGAAACGTTACAAGGAAATGTAAACAAATAACTACTTATTGATACTTTGGTGTTTAAATAGTAATTCCCTTAAGAAATTGGAAATGGAGATCCTACATACATATATGTAAGTACTTATGTATATGTATGTAGGATCATTATTTGGTATACATTTCGGTTTCGTTCTAGAAAATACTACAACGCATTCGATGATATATTTAAATTACTCCGTTATAACTGATATGTAAAGTATGTTTGCTCATTGAATACTGATCCATAATTTTACATGTTGTGAAATTTTACTGACACGATATTATATTTATGGACAACATGATCTCATAATTTCGAGTTTCTAATATGAAACATTTCTGTAAGAAATTGGAAATGGAGATCCTACATATATGTGAGTACTTACGACTTTCTCACTCTCATTATTAGATATAGATTCCGATTTCCTTCTAGAAAATACTACAACGCATTCGATGATATATTTAAATTACTCCGTTATAACTGATATGTAAAGTATCTTTGCTCATTGAATACTGATTCATAATTTACCCCATTGTGAAATTTTACTGACACGATATTATATTTATAGACAACATGATCTCATAATTTCGAGTTTCTAATATGAAATATTTCTGTAAGAAATTGAAATGGAGATCCTACATACATATATGTAAGTACTTACGACTTTCTCACTCTCATTATTAGATATAGATTCCGATTTCATTCTAGAAAATACTACAACGCATTCGACGATATATTTAAATTATTTCGTTATAACTGATATGTAAAGTATCTTTGCTCATTGAATACTGATTCATAATTTACCCTATTGTGAAATTTTACTGACACGATATTATATTTATAGACAACATGCTCTCATAATTTCGAGTTTCCAATATGAAAAATTTCTGTAAGAAATTGGAAATGGAGATCCTACATACATATATGTAAGTACTTACGACTTTCTCACTCTCATTATTAGATATAGATTTTGATTGCCTTCTAGAAAAACTACTACGCATTCGACGATATATTTAAATTACTCCGTTATAACTGATATGTAAAGTATCTTTGCTCATTGAATACTGATTCATAATTTTATATTATATGTATAGACAACATGATCTCATAATTTGGAGTTTTTATTATGAAACATTTCTGTTAGATCTTACTCTTATCCTAACATAAAAATAATAACGTTTGATATCACAAAAGAGTGAAAAGATGGTAAATCTCTATTCGCTATTAACTTAAATAAGCACTTTTCCTAAAAGGTTGGCAAGTAGAAAAAGGAATTAGTATTCGAAAATGCAATTTCGGTGCAGCGCCGAGAGCTGTCGTATCTACATAGGGGGCGGTCCGAAAGGGGTAGGGTGGGCAAGTACATATCCATCTTGTTAGGTATGCGCCCGGATGCGCCAGCTTCTACAAACACAATAAGAGCCTTGCCTTCTTACCCCATTCTCCCCCACCGCCCACCTCTCTTATGGAAAACTTATTAGAGCGCGGCCCGTCGGGGAATCCTTTTTCCTTCGGTAAATATTTGAAGGAGAAATTAAAATTTGACAGCGGACGTTCTTACGAGTTACGAAGGACGGTGGAGTCTATTCTATATGCCCGTACGTGATACTTGAGGCGTAAAATGAAATTTAGATTGAATTTGGACAGTATTGCTTCGTAACTCGTTACGATACGATACGTTCGTCGATCACTTGTGTTTACATACTATCATTTATGCATCGTTTTTTTATGTTTATCCATGTTATGACGTTACTCAATTCATATAAAGATTTATACAAATATATTTGGATAGAGTGCCCAGCTTTCAGTTTCCTCTATATAACTGTTGGTTTGCATAATACCTTATAATGTCAAGAAAATTTCAAAATACATTACGGACTGCTATATATTATCTTTTTTTTCATATGTTTTTATGTGTTTTTAAGGCAGATACATACAAAACTGTCTACATAATTACTTATCACACCTATTTTAACTTTTTCAAAATATTTCACCTTCTGTCCACCCCATACCATATGATATTTTATTTATCCAGTAATCTTCAAATCTATACCTATAGAAAAAGAATGTATTTTTTTCGGAATTTAAGCAGCCTCTAACTCATTTTAATTTCCCATTTTGTAAACAAATACGAACGTAACAAACAGTCATTCACGTAAAACCAATCTAATGAAAAATGAGGGAGGTTGTGAACGTGAGCAGCATCCTCAACATCCTCAATTAACAAATGAGAGCACTTGGCTCCGGTCATATAACACCTACGACGACCATTTTTAAATTTGTCATTTTCTTAATGGATTAATATATTTAGTACTGCGATAGAAAGACAGCATTTGCGCTAGTGTCAATTTATTTATGTATGCAATTGTAATGTTATTAAAAAATCATTTCAGACGTGCCAATTCATGGGCTTATAGGTAAAGTCTTAACAGGAAAACCCAAATTTTACGCTTAACTTGGGTGCTGTGTTACGTTCTAGAATTCCGATACTAACAATTTTCGTAAATACATACATGGAAACACCTAGATCAGTGGAAAAAAACATACGCACTTAGCGGGGATGGAACTCGCGAGCTCGAGACTTGTAACGAAGCAGTTGAAAGTTCTACAGCTCTACACCGAAGTCAGAACAACGAGTATTGATGTTATTTTAGTAAGAAGCGTTCCACCTCAGACGGTCATGTAACTGCGTACCCTCAGGGGAATCATATCGTTGTTTGCTACCTTAGCAGTGTAAAAAAACAAACAATGAAGGTGTCAAGACAGCCCATCAAACGTGAAAGTTATATAAACAAAATAAACTTTATGGCATGCTTGTATTACGTTTTATATAGTTCACACTTTTTATGGCGTAAGCGTATAGGCAGAGCCACAAGTGGTTCTTCAACATAAAAACTTTCAGGAAACTATTATTGCTACGGCTACAGCTCGTAACCCTGAATACCTAAGACTACATAACAATGATAATGAACCTAAACTTCTTTGTCTTCATAAAACACAAAGCTGTAATTCCCTTCTAACAAAAGAACCAAAATCAGACGTATGTAATGAAATTTTCTGAGCATAACGGTACACAATCTACGAGGCTTATATAATAGCATTAAGGGGTAATGTCTTGGCAGTAATTAAAGGCCGGGGGTGGTTGGTGCGGAGGCTGCGCGGCTGGGCGTGGCTGGCGCATGCGTACAGACGTTTAATTACGTTGAACAAACGCTCATCGACGCCTCGCCTTCATTAGAGATATACATAGAAAGAAGAGGCGTGGGTGTGGGGTAAATACACCCTTAATTAGACGGCGCTAAGATCGAGAAAAGACATTATGTGGCTAAGAGGGAGGATTGCTGAATTAGGTAGTTTTATATCTTTTTTGAATTGTAAGTATACATAGAGGTAGGAAATCATTTGGTTTGTGGAAGTTATGTCGGAGCCTTAGCACTATTGTTTCACGAAGATAATTTTAGTTTTACTTCTCTACCAGTCCCAATGAAAAAGAGACGTGATTGTATGTATATAGAGACTTTTCAATCTAAATAGTGTTTCATAAACTATTCACATCATAATTTTCAAGAAATGTTATCCATCATATTTGCGAGTTTGCTTATAAATACGAAAATTCAATAGGTACTGATTATAGTATAAGCAAGAAACATTAGAAGATACAGACGTAGCGTAGAAACATTCAAATGAAATGGGCTCAAAATTGTAGATAAGGGGGCTTTATGAAAGAAACGAGGTGGGGTAGGGAGACGGGTGTAGGGGAGTGTGAGCCTTATCATATATGTGGAGGTACCGGTTAATATATTGGGGTGCACGGAGTAATGTTTATTTTAATGGTTTTATAAGATGTACGTCTGTTATTTGATTAGAAATAGGCAGAGTTTTACGAAGGAGCTATGTTTTTTCTTGTTGTTGTTAGCTTCATAAAGCTGCGTAGTCAAATATTATTAGAATTATTTTAGATGGAGTATTTAGAAGTTTGTTTAGTAGTATACAAGAGTTATTGATATAATTTTTGTTAGATTTTTTTTGAGTGCTATTTCTGTGCCTACCTAAGGAATACACGATAATTTAGCCATGGAACTAGATTTTCATATAAGCAGTTTTGTGTGAGCTATTTTCAGAACAAGGTTCCTTTAAGCGGGGCGTGAAAAGGCATCTAATGAGGCCGTCAAGCTGAGTGCCACCACTATTAACATGGTACATGTTTGCAATAGTGACCCTTTCTCCGAGACTTTGCCTTTAGCTTAACATCAGGTGAGGTGAAGTCAAATTGACGTGACCTAGATAAAAAAAAAGAATACAGTGGAAAATATTTTGAAATCGAGAGATTGAATTTTGCTCTCGGCCCAATTGTCATTCTTCATGATCCGTTATTAATAAACCTATAGGATATTTTTATGGCAGGTTATAAGAGAAATACTGTATTGAACACTGATTTATTGTCGTAGCGGTGTTCGCAGAAAACAACTTCAGCTTATACAGTCAGCGTAAGAACGATCTTGACTAGGAAGCGTCAAAGGAATCTTAATAGTAAAGTAAATAAATAGTCTAAGTAGTAATAATGTTTTTTTTTATTTTTCCATTGTACATCAAATATCAGAACAATGAGTTAACAGGAAAGAGGGAAAAAACTAAGATCGTTTTGAGTACTCTGTTTGTCAAGATCGATCTGACTGCTCTGATGCTGATTGTACTGAGATTGAACGAAGAGTTAACTCATACATGTAGTTAACTGTAGCTATTTCGAATAGTGGGCGTAAAAAGCTTTTACGTATTCATGTAATTTTATATGTTAACATATTACAAAGAGTATAATTCAATCAGTGCCTATATACAAGACTATGAAAGTATTTTGAATGTTTTTGTAAGGTTTCTTAGTAGAGGGCAAATGAGTCGTAACCTTTTGACTCTTTGAGGTACTTTATAATTGGATATCAACTACGAGTAATATGCAGACCTACCAATGATGTTGTTTTGCTGTTTAGAGACAGGAATTTAGAACAAAATCTTATTCCTTGAGTAGGGTGGGAAAGAATTTAGAATTTCCAGTTTTTATTGGGTCCAATAGATAAACTAACGGATTCGGTTGTGGGGGACGCTGCAATAAGGTTATACTTTTTTTCAGAAATTTCCCGATCGAAGGCTCTTGAGTAAAAATGCAAAGGCCTATCAAAACCTCAAGTCAATCCAAGCCATGCATCGACTACATTTCGAGGTTTCTGATCAAAAAAATGCGGACGTTGTTTTTATGTAGATGACAAATTGATGTGCTTACAGATAAATCCCAAAGTTTAAAAAGTTATTTTTACTGTCCGTGGGTACAGTGAAGGTGAAATGTGTTGCGGCATATCTAAATGGTATGATTTAAATAAAAAATGGCGGCACGCGACGAGGTGACTGTGTTCATGTAAATCGCTGCTTCTGAAGCGCCTCACGTAGGGCAGAAGGGTGCATATATTTTTTGATTTGTTCTATGCTAGGCAATTTTTTTCTTATACTTCATCTTTTTGTGTGTATGGGGTGGTAATCCGTACAGTAATTGAATGGGCTCACGACTTCTTTGCGTTGTTATGGCTTTTGATCAATTGCTGCCGGAGATGTGTTATTCACACAACAAACACAGATTTATGACCCTTTAGAGGATAGTGTCAATCAGATTGAAGGAAGACAGTTTAAGGAAAGGCCAGGTGTAACCGGTGAGTATGTATGAAAACAATTATCCAAGTAATAACAGAGAAAGACATAAGCAGCGTTCGTTCCAAGTGAAAAGTTATTTGTCGGGATGCATCTATAAATTACACAAATTTAGTTTTAGCGGGCTGTTTAAGGTCTTGGGTTCAAGTCCCGTCCTCGATGTTGACTTTTTCCGCACTAAACCTTAAGCTGAAACGGCCTAATTAGATGTTCTGAACCGGTCCGACAAAAATGTAAGTAATAAGAGATGAATAGCAAAAGTTGTCTTGTCAGTCCGTTTCAGCTTCTGCAGTGCATGTATTTGTGCTGATATGCCTACGCAGCTACACCGTGCACACGTGCGACAGGACGAGTACCTACTAAATTACAAGGAGTAAGGTGTGCACCCACCTCGTGCGCGTTGTGCCCATAAAAGTGCAAGCACACTGATCGCCCAGTACGTAAGTATTGCTGCACGAGCTTTTTTGGTATTACAATATTCCCATTTTTTTTTTTTGATCATAATATTTCTAAGTATAGTGAAACACAGTTGTGTTCGATTGTACCCTAATTTTGAATAAATTTATATAAGGATGAAGCATTTTCAAATGATAAATAATAAAAACTGTTACAAAGGATATACATCTACATATTGTGTTTTATTTCACAACTAAGGTAGGAAATAGAGCCATAGATAATAGAGGCTCTTTATGGTCTGCTGGTGGCCATATACTGGACGTTAGTGGCTACTTTGTTTGAGCAAATTATAGGTTCGTCTCAATTTATTTACACTGACTCTTAAAGAAACTATCCTGTAATGATCCGAGAAAATGTTTTTAAAAAGCTAATTTTGCAATTTGAGCTATATTAGTGAGGGCACTTTACTTTAAAGGTTACAATTTCAAGAACTTTTTTATAGTAGTAAGTTTTTACACCAGTCCACCATCTACTTCTATATTTGGGTTTGCTTTGGTGTTTAATGCCGTCTCATAGTCTTGAGTAACAAGTAGGTAAGCTAACAATCAATACCAACAAGAAATGGCGTTAAAAATGAAAAGGGGATTTTGTAAAAATATTTGATGAAATTCAAATGTTAGAGTAGTTTCCAAGAGTTTATATCTATCCGATTATCATGGTAGCAAACAATAAACCGAAGTGTACCCTACTACCTTTTAAATAACGCTTATCGCAGAATAGGGATGTTTGTAATACAAAAGGTAGGCATACCTAACTCACTCGTTGCTGTGGTAGACCGAAATCAAAACATACAAAGGTTTTGGTTGAACGCCAAGTATACCTACGCATAAAATAATGAGTTTTAAAATGGCAACTTCAGCCAAGTTATTTAAGAATAATAATTTATAAATTTAAATACCGTTAGGTTAGCTAAATAACAATGATTTGAAGTGAAGACCTAGCCATAATTAGTTGAATATCCTAGAATTTTTTTTATGTTAATAATAATATAGGTACTATATTTTAAGATTACAATCTATAAATTGAAAGATGATCATCATATCTCAAAAGTAAACAAGCTCATTTTTGGCAAATGGAATGTCAAACCAATATAAAATACTTACGAAAAATCAAGCTTCAATAAAATAAAAGAAAATCGTTTCTAATAAAAGCCCATTATTTTCAACTGCACTATACGAATGCAGAAAAAAATCAAACTCAAACATTGACCACGTTAAAATAACAACAGTGACACATTTTCCAAGGTTCGCCCGGAGTGGGGACAGGAGAGGGTGGCCGATATACCATCCCTGCCTTCATTTATCTCTATGTCGCGCCCGACTCCGAATTACACCCAAAGATGTTTCGATCCCGATCCAACAAGATATGTATCCGAGCTGTAATTTTTCTTAACCATCTTAGTATTCAAGACACAAAATGTGTCCGTCCGATATGCTTAATGCGATTTATATTTAACTATACGTTATATATTCGCTGGACAGACATTTGCATATGTTAGATATTGATAGTAGCTATATAGTAAGGGGTTATTGAACTTGCTTGATTTAAAAAACGAAGGCTTTAGTTTAGGTTTGGTTTTGGTTCGAGAAAGTTCCAATTCTTTGATCGTAGATATATAGTTATTTTTGTGTATGTACGTTAGTTAAATTTTATGGTAGGTTTAAAACATTTTTATATAAGTGTGTTATTTTATTTAGACGTGTGACTGGGTTTTGATAGTTATTACATTTATTTCACGGCTTCGAATATTGCAGCTTCGTACTCCACATGGGACAAATCAAATATATCGTTGGATACTTATCTGAGTTTAATAAGTACTAACTACATAAAAATCTAATTGTTAGTTAAATATAAGATGATATTCTCATGAATCAAATATGCCATATTTATATTTTCAGAGGTAGGTAAAGTCTTTTCAAACTATTATGTAGTGGTTTCGGCAATTTGGGATTGCGAATGTTATTAGCAATAAACCCTGGAATTGCTTATATCATCATATTTTATTTTTTATTTTTATTTATTTTATTTATTTCATATAATTGCAAATACAGGTATATGGGATGTTATGTTCATACAATTAGGTACACTATATTTAGCCTTGCGGCATGCAATTTTACGTCCGTAGAAGTCAAGGAAATATAAAATTAAAATAATATAAAAATGTCAATGTGGGTGTCAATAGAAGGTCAAAAGTACATGACAATAAACTAATTCTACTATAAATTTTATAACATGTCTATAATATATTTAGCCCTGCGGGCGATATTTGTGCTGTAATAGAGGTTAAGGGATACACAATTAGTAACAATGTAATACTCGTCATCACAATGTAAATAGTACATGTCAACATCAATAAACTAATTCTAAATTGAATGTCAGTACAGTTGTCTATCGCAGCTGATCACGTAATAATATGCATACTTATAATGCCAAGTTAAGATATCATATATCTACCAATCAAAACACATCCAATATGACCCTCCCGTATGTAGTACTTATATTGGTAAGGAAAAATCGTTGGAGGGAAAATGAAAAAAAGTCAATGATTGAACGTCATACCTATGGGAATAAATTTCGTGGGGGTGGTTGAGGGGGCACACGTGTCACCCAGTAGAATTGTCAATTTGATTCGTCGAACAAATACATTATGAAAAGATGTTGTTGAATGTTCACCGAACGGTATATGGATAATGCTTCTTACATCAGTATCAAATGTAATGTTAGATTTAAGTAACAACGTTAAAGCCCTTCAGTTTTCCTTGGACAATATCTGGTTTTTCTCGTCTCTGAAATAATTACGCTTTACAAACTGTCCCCTTTATCTCTGGCCGGTCGTTTCCTATCCTCGTTTGTCCCATTTATCCTCGGACCATTCTCCGTTGCACGTACTCACAATATATACTTGTATGTACCTATGTAATGTGTGTTGTAATTATGTGTTTCGAGTTCAGGAACTGTTTGCACACATGTTGACATGATAATGTATTTTGTTGATTTTTGTTGCTACCAGTGATTACAATCGCGATAATTATTTATCTTGTAATACTACTAAACTAAATAATTTTATTATTGTGGAGCCTAGTGGTATGGGTAATGGAATGCTGAGACGAGGTCCCGGGTTCGATCCCAGGTCCCACCAATGACTTTTCGATGCTTTTCGAAGTTATGTCTGTATTTGTCGCCGGTTTATAAGTGCCCGGTTAATGGCAAAAGGCTCGCCACCTCTTACATTGGGACCTAAACATAAACTGGCGGAATGTGGGTGCTAGAACCTCTGCCTACCCCTTCAGGGAATATAGGCGTGAGTTTATGTTATGTTATGTTACTTTTGTCTAATTAATTGACCTAAAATTTATATAGTTGTATAGTTACATCCAACTCAGCGATTTTATTACAAATTGTGATTGTTTCTCAACAACAATGGCTGGTGGATTTTATTAATTTAAGGTGATCGTAGATCTGGCAACTTGTATTAGGTTTGCCTATGTACAAAGAAAGGAGAAAGTATAATTACATGTTAAAGAATTACGATGTCGAGACATTTGACTGATGAGACTGTAATACTATCTTGATTATTACGTTATGAGATTCGAATTATGTTTGAGCATTCTAAATCACTCTTGAATAACCATAATTCAACGTTTCTTATAAATTTTATGAATGGAAGCGAAATTTATAGAAAAAGTTAGCATATCAAGTTAGCAGATTTAAATCAGTTAGTTGCACCCCTTTTACGTATTTTAGCCGCTGAATATTTCATATTCTCTGCCTAATACACCGTTTCTGTCCTTTACTATTTCTCTTCTCGAGTTAGTCAATTTAATATTGAACACAAGTACCTACCCAGAAGCTTATTCCACTCTAACGAATATGAGTTATCTAATAACCATCTACGATAGACATGTAACTTTACCCATATTTAAAATGAAATTGTAATACAGAAAAAAAAATACTTAAGTACTATTTGCTCCATTTTATAGGTATGTTATATTATAAATAATTGGACTCCGCATGGCATTGGTAACAAGCACTCGTAAGCTCACCAGAGTATTTTATCTTCACATGTTTACCTTCTTTTTCATAACGAAATTAATTTTGTGTTTCCATCGGCATTATTTATGAGTTCGAATAAGCAATAAACGTATACCGATAACATGTATTTGCTTACGGTCGTTAAGACCGTGGATTTATCTAAAAAGGAGAACAAAAATGTCCCGGGTTAACCCTGCGCCCGACGTCGTAAAAGACCCAAGAAGTACTGCGGGCAGAGCGACGCAACAAAAATACTTTATTTATATGCTAATGTAATTTATATGACGCTTAATGTCTCGTGGCTGGTAACGCACGATTCTGTTCCATTATTTCAGTGGGTATCGAGTTTTCGAATATGTGTGTACAGTGTAGGTATTAAGGTAGTATTTAGCGTGCTTCGGATGTCGTGTGTGTCGATGCGATTATGAATGCGCGGTAGGAGGCAGCTTCCAACCCAGCTTCCTCCACGAGGTAGGGTGGAGGGGGGCAGCAGTCGCGCTCTCCGTGAATCAATAAAAATACGCGAGAAAAGCGTTGATTATACAACGGGAATTCGGTAGGAAACTGCTCTTTCAATAATGCCCGCCTACTACGAGACGTAAATTGAAATAAAGATACGTTTATAGGCTTACCATAGTCAAATATTGAAATCTGTTTATATTAAACGTCGTAGCGACGGGCGAGATTTTTATGTCGCAAAGCAATTGCTTATTATAAGGAATCTATACATTTCTTATGAATAGAACGTATAGAAACCAGCTATAAATAGTACAGTCAGGTACACAAACACAACTGGTTTTGAAAATTCAAGCTCAACAACTTTGTTGTACGCATCTGTACGCATATCATTTAGCCATATTTGTAAATGATAAGGAGTTGGGTACATTAAACATTCAAATTAGACTAAAACAAACTATGGAGGACGGGTGATGGATATTCCATCTGCGTATTGTGGCGTATTTGCATAAAAATCCATCAGTTCCGATCGATGGACTTGGCCGCTTCAAATGCAGATTCTGGATAGCAATGAGATAAATACAAACATAAATAGCTATAAAGCAAATGTCAGAATATGGTTGGACTGAATAATGGCCCTTGTGACTGCGTGGAGGTTTTAATCTCAATATTAGGAAATAAGGCTAAACTTGAATATCAGACGAGGTATAAAAAGGGTATATATTTTATAAAGAAAAACCTACATTATCTCTTGCGTCGGTGTAGTTAAGAATTTAACGCAAATAAATTGAGTAAGAAACTTTTTATGCTTTAAATACCAACTGGGACCAAACTATTCTAGGGGTCTTTTAAAATTAATGAGTCAGCTTTATGCTTGTGCCTACTTTGGACTCTAGATTAGATAGGTACAATAGATTTAAATTATATCATATTGTATCTATCCCAAAATAGATTTTCCAACTTCGAGAGAAATACCTGTGAGAGTATCTTGTCCGTTAATCAGCATATAGTATCGGCTCAGAGATAATTTTACCTTAGATTCCGAAGGGATCCCCATAGACCCAAAATAAAAGTTAAATATACCAACATAAAACATGTCTAGAACGAAATCCATATTATATCATAAGCTCGTATATAATTTAAATTCAAAGTTTCAAACAAGTGAATGAATTGGAATCGATTGAATCAAAACATGGCGTCTGCGTCTTGCGATCGGTGACCGTAACCCGCCCACTGCGCGCGCGCACACCTATACGTACCCGACGCGATAAGTAGGTACCTAATTGTAACATAAATAATCTAAATAAAGACCTCACAATACTAACAAAACGAATAATAAAAACTTGTGTTTATTTTATATTTGCTTTAATAAATAAAGGTTTGCAATAACCGTAAATTAAATAAGATTATCTACTTTTATTTCACCTAATTGTTTCGAAGATAATTACCTGCTCAGAATTTTATGCATAAATATTATAAAAAAGATATATAAAGAATAAATACGATCAATTTTCGATGTCCACCTGCGGTAATTTATTACGTTCTGATATATATAGTGACGCTTCACAGCTTAAAAGTGTTAATAAATTTTATTGTGCTTAACTTACCAATGAATAAACTATATAATATATTATTAAATAATTACGACAGCATCTATTTTATATTCTTGTTACCTAAATGCTTTCGTTTAAATGACTGCAGCACACATTTAGGTACTTATATCCTTTTTAACGAGAGGTGATCTTGGCTACGTAAATAATGTGCTTTTGGCAGCTGCTAATTTAATATTTTTTTATCCATACTTTAGTGGTATAAAAAATGTTGAAACAAGTATTCACCCTTCACCATTTTTTTGAGTACAAACATTGACATTTAAAGCCGAGATGATTATAGCCTTAAACTCAGTTTTGTGGAGGACGTCCAGGTCTAACAGTGTTATAGTTGCGGCACGCTATTATGGCCGTTTTGAATAGAACAATAACATTAACATAAACTGAAACAGATGTACAAAAATAATAATGACAATGATTATTAATCATTTATAATTACATTATTATTCATTTTTATTTTTATTATAAGATTATTATTACTGTAATGTAGGGAGCATGCATGAAGAATGTAATGAGAGTGAATGAAGCGAGAGTAGTAGGTATGTCAGGATCGTAGCAAATGGAGATCCGTGACCTCTGCTTACCCCTATGGGAAACAGGTGTGATTTTATGTATGTATGTATGTATGTATCATAAACGTAAACTATAGGTATAATTACGGTTATCATAGCGTGCTGATAGTGTAAGTTAAGATAATGAAAACTTTTATAGAATGAGGTATATTGGTTACTACATCATCATGCCTTCTGAATTTAATATCGTTCAAGCACACGTCCAAAAATAAACAAATTGATCATACATTTTATAACCGTTCAATTACATCGCCGTCGCAACATTTTACGAGAGCAACCCAAAACTGAATGAACAAAAGCACGCTTGCACGGACGTAAACGTTCTATCTCACAGTACCTCCCAATACGAAGGCTTCGCTCCTCACAATCTTCTCATTTCCCTTCGTAAAAAAAGGAATTTAATATTTGCAGCACGGCGAATTTAAAGAGCTATAAATTTTAGTCATTAGGATAATAATAACAGTTGGAGTGGTGTCGCGGGAACAGGATGTTATAATGTCTTTTGTTCGACTCTTCGTAATTCGCATACCAATGATCTCAGACCTTAATATACATACCTACATTTTTTTCCGATTGCAGTATCATTCAGTGGTTTAACAAGATTTTTTTTCATAACGCTATAAAACAAGACACTTAGCAGCACCTGCGATACTTTAAAATTTTAAATTGTATCGTTTAATATCTTGTGCAAACAACATATTACATTATACCCTTTTAATGTTTGATTTTTTTACAGATACGGGATATAAAAACGTTGTAGTTGTTAATTCTAATTAAAATCAGAATAGGATTGTCGTTTTATGAACAGATATAGGGAGTGTAGAAATACCTAGTCGTGATTGACTATGAAAGATAGAATCATTTTCCATGAGGTAAGAACAATAATGATCAAACATTTGTGCAGGGCTCTGATAGCTAGTATTATGGAGGTGAGTCCATAAGTTGATACTTCACCACCGGGAACTTGAAACCCATCATTACATATTAGCGTAACAACGCCAAACAAAAACTCGACATCAACCGTCAGAAAGCGCAAAGTGTAAGGTGGCGTAGAGAATCGTAACAACACACGAGGGAAAGTCTCACAACCACTGATTTATCGTTGCGTTTGATAACTTATTTGATCACTTTATGATGGCGAAAACTGCTAGGAAAGCTCATAAGGCACCGTAATGCAAATCGAATGTATTAAGGCGGATATAGCATGTGGTAGTTGTAACGCGCATGTGACAAAGCGACGTACTTGCACATCTTCATAACGGGATAGAAATCACATAACAACCGTGCAGTGGACTAAACATTAGTTGCACATAACTTTAAAGGTAAATGACTTTTTAACGTGTCCCTTGCCTACATAATATGGATATAGGTATATGACAAATACAGCAGTAAGTAATGAATCGATGCCAAGTGTAAAGAACCCATTCAAAGATCCCACATGACTCATTTAAACGTAAAAATAGCATTATAAATTTTAACAGCAGTTGGACATAGGACACGTTTATAATAAGAATAAGTTTATTTAAATAAAATGTAGGAATTAGCATGCCAGTGCGCGCACAAATCTTTCCATTGTTTTCGCTAAATGACATCAAAGTTGTGGCGGCGATGCGTATTTAGTAGGTACGTGAAATAAAAATCGTTCTGTTCTTAGAAATATGTAGGAGTTAACAGGTGTACGCCTCAGTTTGGTGACCTTTAATATACTTGACGAGGTTTTCCTTTGCAATACACGATTTTTATTTGACGATCAGGTATTCTTCGTCTAACAATTAAATTCCATCGACGTATCTGCACGTGAAATATGTTAATTTTGCTCTAAAACCACAGTATGACGTATAAACAGTAATCTATCTGCTTGTAATAAGATCAAGAAATTCGTTTTGAAAACCGTATTTTAAAATCTCAATCTCGTAACTTACCTACTCAGCAAATGTCTGTGTTTCGTATGCATGAATTTGTACTAGGTGTACTCGTAATAAATAAATATTTATACCTACTCATACTATTATATGGCATCATGGATCAGTACATGAAACAAAAAGATTACGAAATTAAATATATATCAGTTAGATTATACTTAAATATTCAGGTACAACACATAGATAAATACTAAAACATAATTTATGAAACTCAGGGGCTTTTTCAACGTGTAAACATATGTGCGGATCTTCGACATCAGAATACGAAATAAGCGAAGCTCTACAAGGTGAAATTGGGTTGCCATCAATCAAAACATTCTTCCAATCGTAGGTAATTTTCTTAACAAAAACTCAATCGCAAATATAAGTAAAAGTTTTTCTATTAAGGAGTTACACATGGGCATTTATAAAAGTTTCATCAGTTCAGTGTTTACTTGATTTCGCTAGTTGGTCCCCCATGAAATGTAGATCACAAGGACTTATGGTAATCCACTCAACGTAATTGAGCGTTTCGAGAAACTGCGTCTGAATTATTATTATATCAATTTACGTGAAAAATCCGTTAGAGGTGTCACGTCGAGAGTACAAAAAGTCAATATGAAAAAACGCAAAATTGACGGAAAAGAGTAAAAAATCAGGGTGATATTAAAATAAACGAGACATGCGTGGCAGCGGGCGCAGTGTTTGGGTTACAGTCACGTTCGACGGTAATGACAAATTCGCGACCATTGTTGCTGTTGACTGAGGATTTTTTCAACGTTCAAGGTTTTCATTTTAGTAACAATACGAACGTGCCAATAGCACATTTTATAAGAATTAATTATACACAAAAAATGTGTTATCGGGTGACAAGACGGTGCGAGGTTGCGACTCAGACAATAAGTTAATTTCCAATTAAATTTCTACCTTTGGGTCAGAAGTGAAATCTTTTATCACGCTGCGCACGCGCCCTCAAACCATGGATGCGTGTAATTGCGATAAACATGCCAATTAAATGTTTGTCGATCCGACGGCTATTAGCTCTGAGATGCACCGACGCACGCTGATGATCCTAATGTATAAACCAGAATGTTGGCCCACATACCTTCTCAATGTTACACTGAACTAGGAGTGAAAATAGTCGATTTTTCTTCTATTTACATAATTTAGTTACTGTAAGTAATTGGGAACGTTTTAATTAAAGCCAGGTACTTGCCAAGTTTATAATAGTTAATTTAGTATTAGTCAACATCTTATTCAGGTAGATAATCTTTACAATAGTTTTAACCTAATAAACTTCTCCTGAAACCATTGTACAACTTAGCTAGCTCTACAGGGTGAAAGAGCCCAAACGCTTTTGGCCAGTTTAAATTTCAATTAAAACGATTCCGTCCTATAACACTAGGTATATTTTCAGCTTATAGATGCAAGTAGAATCAGTGCAAATTTCTCCATTTCTCAAAGTATTCTTGATGTGAACAGTAATTTCAACTTATTTAACAAGAATGACAAGAAAACTTTTAGTTTTTTTCCACAACACAAGACCAAGACATAATGTCCATCGCGCAGTGTCTATAAACGACTATAGCGTGAATACAAAACGGGTAATGAATCGTCACATACTAAATAACTCAGTCAGCAAGTGATTTGAGTTGGCGAGCATTAATTACAGCGTCACGCAGGCCACATTAGAGTGCTCATTAAGTGAATAATGGTTGTGTAAACAATGTAGTGATGGGGGAATCACGCGACGGTGACTTGCACGCCCGACTGTGGTCTTGAACACCTTTGCCTGTTACTGTATCCGCTTTCAAATATGAAAAATTACATTTGCAATTATTTTGTAATTAACCAAGTACAATTTATATTTTTAACCAGAATAAATAATGCTTAATTTCCGACGCAAACCTATTGTTACACACTTGTGGTTTAATTTACATGCATTGTGCTAGATTTTGTTAATTAAGACTTTTAATTATATCCGAAATTACTTTATTTAATTAATTCTTTGTTGCATTATAATTGCAAATTACATTTTCAGAACAAAGTTACTTATAAAAATGTTCTGTGAAAGTTACGTTGTAATGTTATTTGTTTATTTTCATCGACAGACTGTTGAATTTCGAATTTATTCTTATGTGTATCTGTTGCAGAATGCCGCAACAACCCGTTGATGTCAGTTAGCAAATAATAGCTAATTTGCACTCTTAATAATTATACGGTGAACGGTTTGCATGACAGTTAAAGTCTGTTTGTATTGTCTACAATTGTTGCATTGTTCGAAGTACTTAGTATAATATATAGTTAGAGACAAGACAACATACACACAAATGAACATAGACCAGAGCAGTGAGCACTATGAGCAGCGAATAAATCAAATGCTTATTCAAAAATAACATTAAACTTATAAATCAAAGTTATGATATTATGTTTATAGCTGTTAGTGACAATAAAACGTAGGCTAGCTTGATTCTAAGAATTTTTTATGAGCTATTGTAATTTTAATTTATTTTACTATGTAAATGTAAATAAAATCATTGAGCATTTTGTATTTTTAATAAAATAGTATTACAGACCTACAATGTTCTATATTGTTGTTTGATTTACCTATTACTTTGTATGTACGAGTAGGTATATGAAATTCACGGCAATATAGATAACATGATTGAATGTCGAGATAAGGCGTCTTGCTTGAAAAATTAATGGAATATAATATTTTTGTATGCATGAAAAATTGCAAGTTTTGATTAAGAAATTTTTAGTTTCATTATAACGTTTTAACATATTTGTTCGTGCATGTTCGAGAAAATTACTTGAAGTTTTATATACCTATTTATAATATTTTGATTTACTTTTGCAAAGATGTTTCCTCCCGAGATTAAATTGTAAAGTACAAAATACTTAATTGTTGGAAATGAGTCAATAATGTAACAACTCAAAATGTTACAGGTAATTCCTTACCTATTTAATTTCTTTAGTAAGTAGGTGTCTAATAGAATTCTACGTTCATTTCAAACTAATCTCATGATATTTTTGCTATAGCACTTTCCGTGATAGCTAGTTAAAGTAATGAAAGGGTGTATCTCGTCGACTGCGGGCGCGGGTCGTGAGTCGAGTCGAGGAGAATACTTGATAATTAGCAGTTCATCTCAGGTGTTTTACCTTCAGAGATCTAGACGTTAGTTAGGGGAACTAGCGGCTAAACGGTTAAGGGAAATTCCTGAGAAAACAGCAACTGCTGGGAACTCTGTGTGAAAAAGAGCGTATACAAATTCGTGTTTTAGGAGTATCGGTATGACAATACTAATATTATTATAATAGTCCAATAATAATACTATCTTTCATTCTGTGTCCATTGCGTTGTATTCAGACAAAAGCATCTCAATACAAAGACAATCCCCTTAATTAAAACTAAAGTTAAGACCCAGAGGGTGACGTATGAAGTGGTCATGAATAACGAAAACTTACGAGGGGCATTTTGATTTGATACACTTATTGTCGAGCCCGTTGCTTTGCTAAAAGAACTGGTTCTTAGGACAAAGGACCCTTATAATGAGGCCAGCATATTGTATGAAGAGCCCTCAAAATCAAGTCCGATATTTCGACAATATGCTTTTTTATAATGGGAGCGAAATTTTTGAGACTTGTTACACTTGGATGGTTGTCAGAGATCGTATTTAACTTATTACTTTTTGTGTGTGAATGCTCCGAGCATTTTATATTGAAACAAATTAAAAGCTTTCGAACTTTACGCGCACGTACACATTACAATAATATGAAATAAAAAAAACATATAAATACATTTATTTGATTCAAATACGACAGCTTTCACTTGACTTAGCGGACACTAAGTCGCACTAGTGTTTTAGCCTCATTGTCATCAATTTCTTGAAATATGAATCAACTAGCTGTTCTCTTGGTTATATTATATTATATTATAGTATAGTATAGTATAGTAGTATATCTTTATTGTGCACACTAAGGATGTTATTTGGTCGTACATCGTGGGTATTCACCCCGTTAAAGCGAATCACAACCACTTATTCCCGGGATTATTGTTGCCTATGTGATATTTCAGAATATAATTATTTTTCATTTAACTTTATGCACAAGTGAATAGGCGGACTTAAGCCACAGGCATTCTCTACCAGCTAACCAATTGTGGTGCAAAGATAGAATAAGGAGGTGCATTAATAAGTTTAGCTGAGTATAATCTATTCAATTTTTGTATCATATTTCACTGAAATGACTATACAAACGACTGAAAGGATTCTCCGTTCAGTCATTTGCCAATAAGTACGAGAACAACTCTGTAGTTAGTTCTTGTTCCCCAAAAATCAATAATTGTATCTATCATGAATAGCATACATATTCCCAAGTAGAGGAAATAGAATCTCTAACCACAATGAGTGTTCACTTAAAATTTAAATCAGTGCCGGCGTGAACACGACACTTCATCATTAAATAATAGACAATAATGTGATTCTAATACTCAATATCCCGTGTTGGAGAACAAACGTAGACGTGGACTTCCTTATTGCATTAGAGATCGCAGTTGAAACGTTGAATCAGATAACAATCCCTCTAGCGGCCCAATCTCGACTATTTAGCGCGACGGAATGGGCTCAATTAGGATATGGCGGATATGCGGGCCCCTTCCTAGCGGTCGGATGCCGCTAAAATGTTGCACTAGTTTTGTAGGTACATACATAGTTCGGTTGAGTGTGAGGACTGTATTTTGTTATTTTCATTTTCTCTGAATATTTAAAAAAGTGCCTATTTATTAATCTGAAAAATTGTCTATTATTATAATAACTAAAATCGTTCTTATAAATAATAATAATAATAAATAAATATTTCCCAACATTCTACACAACGCTATCTAGACCCATGGTAAGCATAGCTAAACTAGCTTGTGTTATGGAATCTAGAATGCGGATAAACATACTTAAATACATTTTTTTTTGTAAATACATACATAATATACATAGAAACACCCAGACCAATGCAAATAGCCATATTCATGCATACAAATATTTGCACTGAGCGGGAATCGAACCCGCGCCTCCTGCGTGGCAGTCGCGTTCACTACCACCACGCCACGGAGGCTGTCAATGTGTGTCTTAATGCATTTGGCTCTACCAAACTATTTAATTATAGGTACTTAATACATTTAAACTAAAAACCTAAATCATTAGAACTACAAATATCTACTTATATTTTTACATATTGAATAATACACTTGTACTTTTCCATAGAGACAAATCTCTGTCTACGAAGTGCCATTAATCTCCAGTATAAACAGACTTATATTTTTGATGTTGACTTCGTATAGATAGTCAGAGCGTTCCAAACAAATTTAATAAATGATATATTTCTAATATATTTATTGTTTCAATTGGATAAACCATAAGTGAATAACAGCAACATTTTAGGCGTTCTGACGCATATTCACAGTGATTCCCGCTCTGATTAGTGGAAGAACGTTTTGGACGACAATCAGTGGAGCTCAAGCGTTAAAAGATTGTTCGAGATTTAGCTCAGATTTATTGAATTAACGGTTCTGTGTACTGATAGCTCTTAAGAACGATTTATTTACGCTTAACATTTAAATACCGAATTGGTATGTGCTAATGTTTGTACTACTGTCATTTATCAAATTTCATTGTATCCAATTACCTACATACAAACGTATAGTTTATCAAAAAAATTAAGTCTAAAATGAAATAAATGTCGTTGCGCAAGATTACCATAAAGTGGGACAATAACAGAAAAACAATCATGGCCCAGCTACGTCGTAAATTCAATAAATCCTAACTATCTATGCAAAATTATACGATTATTTAATGAATACCTTCTAGAACTTGTCATAATGTTTATACAGAACGTAGTGATATGCTAAGGAGATCGTCAGAACATTGTGCTTGGGACGAAAATTTTCCACTACGAATTTAAGTAACGGCCACGTCATCGTCATAAATTCATCTCACAGTCAAATCTTAAGGTAATTTATGACGATTTTGTAACTCATTTAATGTGCAAGGAATATAAAGTACCAAGTGTCTGACCGTTACCCAGTTTTAAGATCAGACTGAAACCATTCATCATTAGCTTCAGAAATTGGACATAGTTTGTTCAAAATGAGAATATTTTATTGCTTTTCCTTTGTTTTATAGGTATGTAAGAAATATTGACTGAAAGTAACTCCACTTAACTTAACGTAACTCTTTTTTTTTTTATACAGGACACGTCAATTTGACTTCACCTCGCCTGTATTGAGGAAAGGCAGTATTGAGGAAATATTAAAATATTTTTATTTGTATAACGAGCTTTTCCTTCAAATGCAATAAGGACAAGGGTAGAAATAGAAAAAGAAAGTATAAGAAGGTTTACAAGCCTCGAAAAAAATGATACTGGTGCTGTTTTATAGCTGCGTACTCTGGAATTTGATTAAGGTAATTGACAAACACTGTTAGATATATATCTTAGAAACTGTAAAAAATTACATTTCATTTTAGACTTTACTGCTATGCTGTTAAAATCTTTAGATATTAAATATAATAAAACTAAAATCTTGTATAGTAAATGAAAAAATGTGATGGAATCTTTTTTATTAAATTATTGACTTAAGTCTCAAATTCAAGTGAAGCCTAAAATTTTATGACATTAGCTATGACTTTCGCACATGGAACTACCGCCTAAATAAAAAAAATAAGGAAGTTAAGTGACGTGCGATCGAAATATTGGCGTCACCCTCTGATTACAAATCTGTTTTGTTGGGTATTCATTAATATAATATATACGGACGTCTACTCTCATCCGTTTTCACTTACTATGCACGTAACTTTGTGTTATCTATAAAATTAACATCATCAAATGCGTTGTTTATATCACAGATGTGACAGGCTCTGAATCATTTTAATAGATTCGAAGGAATCAATTCATACAATGCACGTACCAAACAAGTGATTAGTTTATTACAGCGCAGTACTGATATCGTATTTAGACAGTGACAGACCTACTATCATGATGTTATCAACAGACAATCTCTCTGGAGATTTATAAAAACAATATATCTAAATTTATTACGACAGCCTCTGTGGCGTGGCGGTAGTGCACGGGACTGCCACGCAGGAGGCGCGGGTTCGATTCCCGCTCAGTACAAATATTTGTATGCATGAATATGGCTATTTGCATTGGTCTGGGTGTTTCTATGTATAATATGTATGTATTTACAAAAAAAAAAGTATATAAGTATGTTTATCCGCATTCTAGATTCCATAACACAAGCTATAATAGCTTACCATGGGTCTAGATAGCGTTGTGTAGAATGTTGTGGAATATTTATTTATTTATTATTTATTACCCAAATGAAATGTTATTTCAGGCACTAAGGGTAAACTATTGAAGTGCACATTATAGAACAGTATTTTTTTAATGGACATATTTTGTATTAAAATTAATTACGTAAACAATAAGTAGTCTATAATTCTGCTGTTAATGCGAACACTATCGGATCGAATCAACAACCAATCACGATATGGAATGTCTTCACACGATTTTATACAATTTCTCACGCGGGCAATTCCCAATAGTTTACAACCCGCATAAAAAAATACGTCAACAACTAAAGTATTCTCCTTCAAGTCATAGTTCAAACCTATCTGAATTATCTATAAAAAGCAAAAGTGTTGTGAACCCTGTGAGCAAAAAGCTCATGCATTGATGTATGCTTCTGGAAGTATTGTATGATGTCAAGATTGATCAAATAGTGAGCGCCTTTTTAACACGTGACTTTCAGTATCAGCATCATAGTTTTTCGATCACGTTTCTATACAGTATTTATTACATTTGCATTTCACATAATAATTTCTTGTTATTTGTTCTAGAATCGTCGAAAATTACAATTATTAGTAGATATTGGTCGAGCCGGACTGTATAACTGGATAATTTTAAATAAACTTATAGTTTTTTCACTTGATTATATTACAGATACACGGAAATTTTTCATTTGTCAAGGTTTGAATAATTGATCTTATTTGTCTTAAAGATGCAATGACGCCACAATGAGTAGCTACTTCTCATTGTTCTAGAACATTCTACGGAGGGGAAAGTTTGTTATGTTGTTCGATGAAATGACGTCACAATTTGGTTACACTATTATTGTTTAGTTGGTGGATACAACTTGTATTTTTCACCGAGAAGATGAGTTATTGTTATGCGGTGACCTGAAATTCGGGTCGACCGTCTTGAGACGCCATCAAGAGTTTCTAAGTAGGTAGTTTTTCAGTCTGGTGATTTAATTTAACATATTCATCCAATATGTAATCCGAAATATGAGATTATTATACTGTAGTTACACAATAAAGTTCTACATATTACTCGTAACTAGGTATTTGTGCGTAACTTTTTCCAAGGTAAGCAGGTAGCAGCTTTTAGGGCACAATTTGAATTTAAATTTCTAATGTCACTTATATTTTGATAATTTTGGCTCTACAGTTTCAGTGGGTTGAATTATCTACATACTAATTACCAACTGTAACTTTTTTTTTACAAGACACGTCAATATGACTTCACCTCGCCTGATGTTAAGCTAAAGGTAAAGTCTCGGAAAGAGGGTCACCAGGTTAACACTGGCGGCAATAACATTATTTCAGATTTGATAAAAGAAAACGTTTCTACACATTACATACGAAATATTGTAACTTTACACTTAATATTAAAACGAAATAAGTTTATAAGCAATCCAAGTTTGGTTATTAAACCCGTTGAACGCGGTTATCGCGAAATATAATGAAGCTACAACCTCAATAACAGCCAATGGAAGATTGCTTCATTCCTCGTACTGCAGTGGTAATGAAAATATCGGGGTGGGCCGGCACGAGCGAGGCTAACCGCTGTCGTACTGGCATGTGCCACTTGTTACTTCCCTACTGTCCCTGTCTATGGTACCCTATCTCGGATATATATATATATATCTAACTAATGTTCGCCCTTGTATTGAATCCTTACCTACATTATTTATAAGGCGAGTTGTGTGGTCGTAGAGTATTTGACTGCTATTTATTGGTTAGTAGCTGGTACTTATAGTAAGGAATTAGTTTTTTAGATACCAGCTGACCATTATCGGATCGGGCATTTAATAGTTTAGTAACTTTTTTTTGTTTTTTTTTTTCATTATCAGCGTTTTCCAAGATGCGACTGAACTTTGGAGACAAGGATCACGTACTGTTTTTGATTGGTACGTTAGCTTCTCAGGGCGCGCCTGCCCTTTGGTTTGTAACTGAAGTATAAATATTTATTGTATGGTATTCGAGACCAGTATACGGCCCTTTTTTACGTGCGGAAAAATCCCGCGGAAACCTCCCCCCCCTGCCAGAGTCGGTGGAGGAGATTATGTCGGACTCAAACCGATTAAAACACACGCCGTCTGTGGGTTGTAGTGTAAAGATGGAGGTGAGGTTGTTGGACATATCCCTCGCACATCTGCGGTCCCAGGGCCATCCCTATCGGTATGGGGGACTGCGGAGACCCCAAACCAAAATACGGCCCTTAAGATCCCGTCGGCCTGGCAAAGGTTAGGGGTTCGGATTCTACTGAAGAAAACCACTTTTTACGGATTCTCACACGATATATTTGTTATTATTACTCTTTAACCCGACGTTTCGGCTGCTTTGCAGCAGCCATTTTCGCGGTGTGACTCACGATGGTAGTTGTCACATAGTTTGAAGTATAAGTTATCTCAAAATACCCGAATCATGGTGAATTATTGGTGTTCGTATTTACGCAGAATGAGCTCACTGTGTTGTTAAGTCTTGCTGGATTTTGCTGCTTACTGGGTTTGATTAAGTGGATGACTGGGTCCCAAGCTGGTGGTACGGTCCATCCATCCTCTCTATTAAAATTTGGGTGTTTTTTTAATTTCAATAGCCTCGCGGATCATTCTAGGAATATATCGGTGTTCTTTGGCGAGTATCCGTGGTTTACTTTGAAAAAAAAAAGTGGTTTTATTTCAATGAGTGACATTCGCGTAAACTTCAGAAAATATCTTCTACTGAAGAAGTTAGTCCCAACTCGGGCCAACACCTAACAGATATTTAGCTTGGTTAAAGGATTAATTTTAAGTACGACTAGTTTCAAATAAGGACATGAATAGGGTGCACACCGACATCGACACAAAAGAATCTTCCTAATCGAGCACCCCTTTTGGTTCGAATTTTATTAATGACTGTATATAAGTAGATACACGACCGGTCAGGTTAGCAATTACCAGTGTCTGAAAACTTGTAATATTGGTGGTGGAACCGGAACTCAGGTGTATAGACGACCATGGATTAAAACACAGCACTAAAGAACTTTTAGGTATGTTTCTAAAGGATATTTGTAAGCCACATATTTATTGTCTAAGTACCTACTGGTGTTATTGTGAACTGGCTAAACCAAATAGCAACACAAGTTATGGTAGGTACTTGGTAGGGTTTACGAAGGTTAGTAAGTAATACTTAATTATTTGTTTAGGCAAAATTATTGACCTAGGTACCACCTGCAACTACCATACCATTGTTTTGTTACCTGAACTTCAGGTATATGTGGTTAAACCCTAATTACTCCGGTCGGGTTTTTACCCGCAACAGCTGAGTTGTAAGCCCCACCCCTTAGCTATTGTTTTGTCTTATGGTGAGGGCGTTCATTCTGTGAGCTAATCTTGCACTGTCCAGACGTATCTTCTGTCTGAATAATAGAAAATTTAATTTAGTGACTGGATGATGTTATATACGATGTTTGAAATGACTTTCGTTATAATGGTTGCTCGTGTGTGCTCTCTATGTGAACCAAGTGAAAATATTTGCCCACTGAGTTCTGAAGATCAACCAAGGACATTTTATAAGTGTTCGTAGATTTTCTAATGAATTTTATAAACGTAATTTTGTAGCTAGCTACAGTTTGATAGCTTATGCGGCCACGCCTTGAGGCAACCGTCAGGCTACGTGGCACTATCATGGAGCCCAAGATCGTGCGAGGCGGAGGAAGAAGAGCCGGAAGCCAGACCCTGAGTCCAAGGTCACCTGCCCTGACGTGGCCTCGGATGCAATCACAAAAATACGCATCATGAAGATTATAATGATGATAGATTGATAGCTGAATAAATGAAATGAGAGTTGTACCTACACAAGATGGGCACCAATACCAATACTGCCTAGACTAATTGTCGTGAGCTTTGCTAACTTTAGCCAGAGCCTGCCTTCACTTATTGCCATTGTCAGCGTAGTCTTCCTACTATGGCGCATATTGTGCTGCCCTACATACCTAGCCAAAGCAAGCAGATGGCAAGATGTTATCACTACCTACGCCGAATGATGGAAAAAGGCGTGTATATAGGTATGTGAAAATCCATACTAATATTATAAATGCGAAAGTAACTCTGTCTATCTGTATGTTACGCTTTCACGCCTAAACCACTGAACCGGTTTGGATGAAATTCGATAGGCTATGTTTGGTCGCGGCGGAGCCACGGGCAAAAGCTAGGAACTAAATAATTCATACTCTTGAGTATTTTACCTTAAAATACGAATAGCGTACAAATTATCTATCTAATCAAACTTCCAATAAGAACACCAAAAAGTATGAAGGCAGTTTTATCTAAGGTACGGTGCGGAACAAACCGCCGTCACGAAGTTAGTACGGCACGGATAATTGCCACTAATCCGCTGTTGTTTCTCTTTGTTAGCCAAACGATTAAAATAATAATCACGACTTTAATACTCTGTAATGAGACGTTCTCTTCCTTGTAAGCAGGTATCTACCAGGGACTCTCAAAGAGTTATGAGACTATTAGATATATTTTGTTAGAACACGGTTTAAAAATACCTACATAGAGTTTTACAATCAATATTACATTAAATTATTATTTGTTGTAAAATTTGTAAAGTTTACTGAAATAAATATTGCGTCTTTTAACGTAAAAAATCAGTCGTAAGACTCAAACGACTTTATGTCAACGTCATATGACGTCGCACGCGTTTCATACCGTAATGGACACATAATTGTAATTTGAAGTACCTTAGTAAAACAGAAATAGTACCTAATCCTTGCATTTTTTTGTAAAAATAAACTGCTTAATGATTGTAAAAATTATATAGGTATATCTTAAAAATTTGCTCAAAGTATTATTCGTCATGAAAAGTAGGCAGAAAAAGTTTCAAATTTACGTTTAGCACCAAGTGTGTAACTTTTACAAATTCTGTAATCTAGATGAATAAAAAAAATTGAACCTAAATTTATAAATTTGTATTTGATAGAAGACTAGCTTTTGCTTGCGGCTTCGCCCGCGTGGATGTCGGTTATCGCGACAAAACATTTCTCAAAAGACGTCTCATGCTTGACTTTGAAAATAATAACGAACTTTCCATACAAAAGTTTATCACCTATTTTACCCTCTTAGTAGTGAAATTTTGAAAAACGCTGATACATCTGTTCATTTATTCCTTAAAAGACACAGGTTTATGAAATTTAGAGCATCTAACTCTGAAAATAACAGACTTTCATACAAATTTCCATCCCTTATTTTACCCCTTTATTAGCGGAATTTCCAAAAATCCTTTCCTAGCGGATGCTTACGTCATAACATCTACCTGCATGCCAAATTTCAGCCCGATCCGCCCAGTGGTTTGGGCTGTGCGTTGATAGATCACTATGTCAGTCAGCCAGTCAGTCACCTTTGAGTTATATATATTTAGATAACCCTCAACCACACATGAATTGAGTGAAGTTTTTTTTTGATATTAATAGTATAATAAACAAACACTATAAAACTATTCTCATGACTTGTAGAACGGCCCTAGTCCGCGGTTGATAATAACCGAGTTTAAAGGTTGCTACTTGGTCGCCAACCGCTAATTTCCGAGATTGTTAATTTCGCTACCTGTGTATTAACCCGTTCGTGTACTATACTAAATGCCAGGTACGTAATTGCACATTAATAAGTCTGTTTGCGTAACGCGTTGTTCACCTGACCATCAAAGCGAATCCTTACAATTTTAGTAGATACGTACCAATGTGATGGCCGTTCAAAGATATAAAATATTGATTAAAACGCGTATTAATGTACACTAGGAATTATATTTATAGCGTATAGGGTATACCTCGAACCAAACTTAATGGTAGCTCGGAAATTCGTACGAGTGCGGGTTCAAGCCAATGGTGTTTGAGAAAAGAGAGCAGTATACAGTTAACTAACGCTATAAGTATACACTGATTAGTGATACACAAATATTTATACTTGTATACAAATAAAACCCGCAACTCTTGACAAAGCGGCAATTGTCTAAATAATGTAACTGTTATAACACCTTGTCTGCGGTGTGTCATTAAAGAATTTTTGTAACATAGTTACCGCATAGCAATAAATCTAGACGGACTAAACAGTGGGAACTGATAGGTAAACCGACCATAGAGATAAAAGTAATAGTACATAGAAATTAAAATACCGATACTTTAATTTCTATGGGCGGCTTATCAATTGTCATTGTTCTGTTATCAAAGTCAAATATTAATGAGTGTCATAAAGTGATGTTAAATTTTTTAACGAAATTCAGTTCCTTGAAATTGTTTTGTTTCGGTAATAAAAAAAGCATTGAAAAGTATTGTGCAATGAGAAAAGTGTGTGCTGCGTACGATCAGTCAGTTTTGTTGTCAGCGCCGGAGCGAGTGGTCGCATACCCTTGCTAGATGTACACGACATGCTAGACGCTTACAAAATGCAAATGACTACCTGGGACTGTCCCGAAAAATTTACTATTATGTTTAACAATAAACCTTATTTATAGAAACTGGTGGGACCGAAGAGGACATCGCTACGACAACCGTCAATGCAAGAGCAATCTTCGCACAGCTCGGTCCTGTGTGGGAATTGCGAAGATTGAAGAATTACTCGGAGAGTAAATCTCAAAATATTCCGATCCAATGTTAAAACCATACTGCGATACGGATGCCAGACTTGGAAGGTCACCAAAGACATCTCACACCAGCTACAAGTGCTCACCAACCGCTCTTCATCACAGCGTTAATCTAAATCACATCCGAAGCCAGTCTGCTTTACCAGTCTAACTGCGGATTTGACTGAGCTTCGATATTTAAGCCGCGATCTGACCTCCACAATCCAATGGCGATATCGAAGAATTGCGTTTAGACCAGTTGTTGAACTATTTAGGTCACTAACTACCTGTAACGATTACCATATAATGTTCGTACGGCATATGGATTCCTTGGTATTTACTGGCGGCGAGCAGCGAGCCTCGGAAAGATTTGGAGCGAAATAAAGTGTGAAGTTCTCGACCTACAGGGATGGCGACGCACTGTGGATGCCTAGGGGGTGACAGGACCTTAAGTTTAAGTAAGTTATGGAACATAAAATCCAAGGAACATTACAAGCCTGAATTGAAAAGTGTATCGTGGAACGAAATTAGAAAATTGTAGTTAATTGTTATAATCTCTTCGTACTTAAATTTGGTTTGGTTTGTTCTATAAATTCTTTCCACTTTGACTTCATTGGAGAATATGAATAGATTACGCCTACCTTGCCATACTGAGGTTGCTGACAAGTTAATTGCTTGTGAGAGTTGGTTTCTGACGGTAGTATAAAGGTTGGAGGCGAAACACCGCAAGGAACTCCATTTGTTTTTATTTTTATTGATATATTTTAATAAATAATGACAATTGCTTTAAATAATATAATTGCTCTCTCCCTCCGGTATAGGGAAAGACTTGAAGTCTCTCAGCCGCCAGCTTCGTCTTTCGTCATTAGGGTATCTATACAAGTAAATAAATGAGCTCTAAACGATCTCTGATGATGGGATGACTTGACAAGAACTGTCTATTGTTACCGATACGTCGTGATGTCGTTTTGATTAGAAAAATAGTTATGTACAAGTAACGAATGTGGCGTTCGTCGCATCACAAATCAATTTCACAAATTGAAACATGACTGTAGCTACAATGCTTGTTTTTTCTTATCTGCCCGGCCCCCATTGACGTCGGTGATTGAACTTCTAATTGGCAATGAGAACTGTCATCAGGCACGCCGGTTACCCAGTCACGATGCACCAACCGACTGCTCACTTGGAACAATCGATATCTGTATAATAGTGATGACGTTTGTATATGATACATTTCAAAAGTGGTTACTAGAATAATACCAGAGTACAAAGACGTGCCTATTGGATTCTATTATAATATTATAAATATGATAGTTTTTCATACCACTTAGGAGGCAGATAAGCACACGGCCCACATGATGGAAAGTGGCTACCGGGGCCTATGGACGTATGCAACGCCAGTTTGTGAAGATATTAATAATTAATCAATGACGCTTTAACAGCTGAACGGGTCTGTCTGATGTTGTTACAGGGATAAATTAGTCTGGATTTACTTATAACATAATTTTTATCCCGGGAATAGGTCGCCATTAGTTGGGCGGAGTGGCATGAGATAAAGCAATGAAAAGTGTCATCAAAAATTAAATGTTTTACAATGGTTGAAAAATCATTCTCTGTTTGCAACAGTTCGTAAGAATGATGGTAGATGGCTCCACCGTCGCCCTTAAAGACTGGTGTGAAAGATTCAGGTGTGGCTCAATAGCTCAGTTGGAAGAGCATTCCACCTGTAAGGGAAAGGTCGTGAGTTCAAGTCTCGAATGTTTTTCGAAAAGTGTAAAATTTATAATCGTTGATAGTAGAGTTAGTCGCCTAATTTACTCGTATCTGACAATCTCCTATAATACAACCACGTGCTGATCCCCTTTGTTTACAACCACGTGCTTTTTAAAATCTTCCACGTGGTTGGTACACGGATAATCCTCGCTCTTTACCGCAAGCGCCGAACATCATAGTCTATTAAGATAAAAATTTCTTAGGTTATGAGCTAAAGAGTTCTTGTAAATGTGTACAAAAATGGCCAACAATGGCCAACAATTTTAACCTTCATATAAACGTAGATAAGATAAACTTGTAAAGAAATATCTATTGTTCTTCTTGAGCTTTTTTTCCATATTTTTTTAACACATTAATGTAACTGATTAACAAAACAAAACAATATAGATACATTTGAAGATGTTAATAAATTAAAAAAGGTTCAGTAAAACAATAGGTGTTTCCTTATAAGTTTATATTATGTTCAAAGTGTTGGCCATTGTTATACACATTCACAAGAACTTATTGTCTTTATAACCTCGTGCTCGTGGCGCATGCGCATTTGCCATCGGCACCAGATTCAGTGACTAAACTACTTCCGATGAGATTAGATGGATTAACATCATTCAGATCAGCAGTTTTATGTGGTAATTAAATACCAAACTAATTCCATTTTGACTAAGCTAATAATAACATCCAATCATATGCTTAGATAGTTTTTATTTTTACGAGATTATTAATAGAGTCAATACTAGTAATAAAAAAATCAAATTCATCTCTTCAAGAACTTAGCTAGCTTTTGAATTTTTATGGGCTTTTAAAAATACTATTTTACTGACCATAATATTCTTCAGTCTATACTCGGTATGGCATTAATCCATACTAATATTATAAATTCGAAAGTAACTCTGTCTGTCTGTCTGTATGTTACACTTTCACGCCCAGACCATTGACCCGATTTTGATGAAATTTGGTATAGGGGTAGATTAGACCATGAGAGAGGACATAGGCTATGTTTGGTCGCGATAACCGATATCGACGCGGGCGGAGCCGCGGGCAAAAGCTAGTATTATCTTAATCTGTAGTACCTAGCTAACTATAAACTACCACCGCAATGGAACGAAACGAACGGACGAAAGTTCGTTAGATTGTGCTTATACTACGAGTATATTATGTGGCATCCATAACTTTAATTTATTAATAAATACAGTTAAGCATGACTTAGATATTAATATTAATGTAATTATAAAAAAAATACATTTCATAACTAATTAATCGTTTTTTACATAACTTATACTGACGGCCTCTGTAGCGTAGCGGTAGAGCGTTCGACTACTACGCAGCGGTCACGTGTCAGATTTCCGCTCAGTGCAAATATTTGTGTGCATATGTTTACTTGCATTGGTTTGAGTGTTTCTATGCATAATATGTAGGTAGAGCGCACTCTATTGTTACTACTAAGTAATCTCACCTATTGTTAGGATAATGGAAGCAGTGCAACTCTAGAGCAGGTGAGAGTGAGGTTAGGATTGAATGCCCAGTTCGGGCAGTGTCTTATATTTTTCTTTTTCTTCTCTCTCTTCGAGGACAGTCAAGTAAGTGTGTATGTGATAATAAGTTATATTAGGTAGGTGTGTGTAAATCATAGTCAATGAATTCATATACAAATTAACTTGGTTATGATTGGGAATTTCCAGAACATCTGAGTCATATGTTATTATGGACTGGTATTGTGGACCTTTTGATTCGTAGCCAGACGGAGAATAGATGAGTAGATATTCTTTATTGCCAGCCAAGTAACCAAAACAACGTAGCGTAGCGTAGAACTCGGGATAAATTGAAGGGGTTCACGTTGTTAGTGAAAGTATGTATGTACCAATATGTTCGAGACTTCTGTACACTATGTTCAAGACGTAGTTCTTCTTTTAAGGATGTCCAGATTGCAACTATCGTGAATACTGTGCGCATGTGTCCATTCACCATTCTGAGTAGTGTTTGCTACCTCAGTAGCATGAAAACAGGCCTTTGTTTAGAAGTCAACAATAAAGGTGTTGCAAATATTTTAAATAAAATATGATCTCATGTCATTTATGATACAAAAATGTAAGTGTAGATATGAAATATATTTCTATTAGAGGTTATAAAAAAGTAAGAGTGTAAAACAAGGGTAAAAATGTAGCAACAAGTGAAAACTGTCATGTTTACGAGAATTAACAGAGAGAATTGATATACCTATTACGTCTACAGCTTTGAACTGACATTCCGAACGTCAGCCATGAGTCAGTAGGTATTTGTGACCACGGCCAGTGCAGTTTGGTCGAAATATCACACAGTTCCAACCGTTAGAAATGATGTATCATAGAACACGAAAGTTTAAAAGTTTGTAAAACAAAGATCAACAGACTATTCAAGATTTGAAATAAAACAGATTGGAGGTCAACCAAGACTTGATTACATATAATTGGAGGAGCACACGATACGTTACGGTTACATGTCTCAACATATTAAGAGACAATACTGAACAAGTCGCACAAACAATTAGATAGGAGCGTTTTACAGTTGTCAGAACACTTTAACGGTGAGACTCATTACCGCGCGTTGTCTTAACCATTCTAGAGCCGCCAAGATGGCGGTCGTTGTAAATTACCATATTTTTAGTAAAATTGACACTTTGCTATTATCTACCGGTCGGGCACCGCAGTCGAGTCAACGCCCTCAAACCATCCGGATCTAATTACGTAGTGTCATTAACATCGTGGAGGCGGCACGTCGGCCTAGGAAATGGAATCGAATCATTAGTAGTTTGATTACAAAAAAGGCTTAATAGAAATATAATAACGTCCGACGGAGAAGAAATTGTAAAAAGATTGTAGAGCGTTCCAATAATTGGCGGTTATTTGTCGATACGGTTTGGAGCGGGTAATGGGACTCGACGTGACTCCAGGGCGAACTGTGAGCCTTACGCTGCGCCCCCGCCCCTAAGACGTACTTTAGTACCATTTAGCTACACAACATAAAAGAGCCTGCAGTTGATTTGTACCTACAACATAAATTATTCGTGTTCTATTGTAAGCTACTGATAAGTAAAATAATTCAATCTGTAATCTCGTGCGACCTTGTTGAAACGACAACCTTTTCAAAGGTATCTCATACTATATGGACTGAAAATGAAATATATATACATAATCGAGTTAAATCCAGCAAAAACAATTGTTTAATCAGAAATGAATCAATGTATCGTGTATCTAAATCATATCTATTAGCACATTGACAGGACTAGAATATAATATAACTACTATATACTGCCTACCCCTTCGGGGAATACAGGCGTGAGTTTATGTTATGTTATGTTTACTAATATAATTTGAGATTATGCACCTAAGTATTGTTCTTTTTCTTCTATCTAACATGTTGATCGCCATTTTATGTGTCAAGTCTGATCTTCTTCATATGTCAACTTTACGTTCTGTTACCTATTATTATAATCCACATTTCTTTGCCTTTCATTGAAAATACGAACAATACGATTCCATATTCTATTCAACAAATCTTTACACAAAGTAAAAACACGATTTGCCGTGAAGATTTCATGTTAACAAAGCATTTGTGATCATTTATCGGCAACTGCAACGGTTACTTACGAAATTCGCGTAAAACCACCGCCATTGAGTTTACGATTGAAGCTGGGTCTCGAATATGGCGTGACGGGAGATAGCGTTCATCGTCATAACGTACAACTTCTGTTTTGACACTTTTAACATATGACAAAAAATATGTTCTTGTCTAGCTTCATTGTAACGTATTTCATTGAACATTATGATTACAGTAAGTATGTGCATTGTTCATCTTCGCATAATAGATGCTCAAAATTAAATAACCATGCTTATAACAAAATATCTATGCAGAAGTAAGTTATTTGTCTAGCTTTCTAACCTAACCTATCCATGCCGGATTGCACAGATTTCTCAATAAACCTATAACTAATTTTGTGACAAAGCGGTAGAGCATTCGACAGCTACGCAGGACGCCGCGTTTCTATTTCCTTTCAGTGTAAATATTTGTAAAGTTAGCATGAATATATTTATTTGCAATGGTCTAAAAGGATTCTATTTATTATAATATGTTAGAACATATTTACAAAAAAATAAATTTAAGCGGGTTCATCCGCATTCTACCATAACGTCCATAACACAAACTAGTCAAGCTATTCTTACATTGGGTCTAGATAGCGTTGTATAGAATGTAGTAGAATATTTTTTCATTATATATGACCTCTTGAGACTGGTTTCTTTTAACACATTAAAACTATTTTTTCTACATTTTTCTTTTAATAAATTTTTTTTTTTTTTTTTTTTTATTTATTTATTAACATTCACAACATACAGTTTCAATAATTAGAAAGCAAACCATAAGCTACTTGAGCTTGTCTGGAATGCTGTACCTTTCTTATAGTTACCAATACAATGATATTATAGTACAGCGAACATTTAGCATAGTTAAATAAACGATATAATACTGATATTAGTCTGATATTATAAAGCAACCGATAAAGATTCACAACTACCCACAGATTTAGGCACTCATACGCAGGTACACGGGCATATAACATTATATGCGGCAGATAGTGCGATCGCTACGCAGTGCACAGAACCAGTTTGTTTTGGGGCGGGGCCGGTGCAGCTACAGGTTGTTTAAAAAGTGCGTGCTTAGTTTGAGTTTCATGTTTGCTTCTGATATAGCTTTAATTAATGTTGGCTCTAAACTATTTAATAAACGGGGAACCAGATATTTGGTGGTTCTCTCGCCGTAGGTATTCACTGCTCTTGTCGTTAACAGTCTTTTATGAGTAATTTGACGCGTTTGTATCCTATGTGATATTTCGGTCCGTAAGGTTGCATCAAAGAAATTTTCTTTGAGAAGATGATATTTTACTTTGGTGTGGACTGGTAATACTCCAAGGTGCTTATACAATTTCAAGTCACTGTCCTTGAATTTTTCTTTGATACGGGGTGGGACTACATTTTTCAATATTCTGGTTTGTAGTTGAAATATACGATCAAGGTGAGTTTTGAACGTTCTACCGTAGCTGGAGATGCCGTACTCTATGATGGAGTCGGCAAGGGCATTGTAAAGCATGAGCTTGACCTTAAACGGCATCCTACTCTTAATTATGTACATATTAGCCAAGAAAGCTCTTAGTTTTTCACATACTCTGTTTATATGAGGCAGCCAAGTGAATTTATGGTCAATGACTAAGCCAAGGTATGTATGTGTATCAACAGTTTCAATCGAAGGACAGTGACAGCCGTTAGTGTTATTGTGTAGGCATAAATGTCTGTGGGCCGTTAGGCTTAACGCACTCGGGTATTTGGTTTTACTATAAGGAGAACGAATATGGATAAGTTTAGTTTTATCGGCATTAAGAACTAGCCCATTATCGTGGCACCATTTATTGATGTTATCTAAATCAGACTGCATCTTGGCGAAGGCCGAGGGAACATCCCCATCCGAGACAAGTAGGCAAGTGTCATCCGCGTACTGGTATGAAGAACAATGCTTAAGTACATTGTTCATATCATTCACGTAGGCAATAAAATGAAGTGGGCCAAGCACCGATCCTTGCGCTGTTCCCACATTAGCCGGCACGGTTCTACTGTGATTTCCATTCACGTTAACATAATAAGACCTGTTCCGTAAATAGTCTTCACATAGTTTCAGCAGGGGGCCTCGCACACCTGTATTACTCAATTTCTTTACAAGCCGGTCGTGATTTAGGGTATCAAAAGCCCGTGAAAAATCAATGAAGAGGGCGAGCACATGCTTTCTATCGTTTAAGGCAGCATTAATATCATCTGAGAAACGTGACAGTAATAGGGTGGTACTCTTATTTGGTTGGAAACCAAATTGATTTTTACATATAATATTATGTTTACTATAAAAAGCATGTATTTGTTCACTTAGATATTTCTCTACTACCTTATTGATGTTTGACAGGAGCGTTATGGGCCTATAATTTGATACGTCCTCGTATTTACCTTTTTTGTGTATGGGACGAACACAACCACACTTTAGCTCGTCAGGATATTTTCCGGTCTCAATGCAGGAGTTAATTAGATTCGTAATAGCTGTGGAAATATTATATTTTATTTTCTTAAGGTCTATGACTCTAATTTTGTCATGGCCGGGAGCTTTATAGGTGTTTAAGTTATGGATTATTTTACTTATATTTCTGGGTGTGGCTTTTTTAACTAACATGCTGACATCACTATTATTAGAGTAGTCGTTATCATTAAGGAGCAAATTATTACACCTGGGTATTATATTTTTAATTGAATTTTGAAATTCGTCCGCAAATTTATTAGAGATACCTGTACAGGAGAGACTCTGGTTACCGAAAGCTTTTTGAATCACCTGGTCAACTGTGGGGGTCACTCTTCCACAAATGGAGTTCACCAGCTGCCACAGTTTTTTAGGGTTAGATTGGTTGTTTTTAATGGTACTTTTATAGTATTTATTTCGGTGATACTCTAGGACCTTGTGACATTTGTTGCGTAGCCTGTTATACTCTAATCTGAGACATTTGTTAGTAGGGTCTGATTTCCATTGCTTAAATGATCGGTCTCTGTTATCACACAACTTTAAAATGTTTTGGTTGATCCATGGGTGCTTAACCCTAGGTAATGTAATATTGTTTACCATGTGACGTGACTCGCCAATAGCGCTTTGAAATTTATTTTTTATATACCCATATATTTGAGTAGGACATTTCATCATATCCGTTACTGACCAGTCTATATTATTAATTTCCTTTTCTAGTATAACTCTGTTTATATGAGATGGTTTGGATTTGGCAACATCCTGTAGCCGCGACCGTACCTCACCGCAGCAAGCAATCACTATGACGCTGTGATCAGCTAGAACAGTGTCGACAGCCGATGTGTACGCATGCCATTTATTTAGATTGGTAAATATATGGTCGATGCATGACCTTGTAACTTTATCCGCACGTATTTCAACACGCGTATATTCCGATATTCCACATAGAAACCCGTGTGCCGCGAGCATATCTGCGTATGAGTCCCGGTGTGATGAATAGGTTTTTAGGTTAATATTGGTATCACCAATTATTAACATATCAGTGGGCTTGCTGTGTTTCCTTATAAGTTTTGACAGTTCAGTGACAAAGAAGTTTTTATTAGTGGAAGGCGGTCGATAGATTGCACACACAGTGACAGGGTTATTATTAGTAGTTATTAATGTGCCTGTTATTGTTTCAAAAGTATGTGTCGTCAGGGGATGAATGGTGAATTTGAGGTGGTTCCTAACGTATATTATTATTCCACCTCCTTTTTTGTGCTGTCTAAGCTGTGTGTGCATTCTATAACCCGGTATTTGAAAGAGATTACATACTTCATCGGATATACCCACTTCGGTTAAAATTATTAAATCTAGTTCTATTTTTGATGAGTCTATTACACTGAGCAGCTTAGGGAAATTTTTAATTATTGATCTTATATTTGCATGCATACAGAATAGGTTAATATCAGAGGTCGAAATATTGTCAATAAAAGAGTTGATATTTAGACAGTTATTGATTTCTATAATTCTATTTGACATGATCTGAGAAATTAAATAAATATATATGTTTATATATTTGAACAGGGGTTAAGTTATATAATTTAGTAGGTATGTACCTTGGAGCTTATGATTCTAGAAGCGAGTCAATGTCCAGCTCGGAGCGGATTATGACTGCGCGGTCGGAATCATCATTTTTCTTAGCTAGCACCTTTCCTTCCTTACACCATATGTATTTATAGGTACCTGTTAGACGCTTTTTGGCATTATATAGAAGTGTCTTAGTATGGTGGGTGAGAGCAGCACGAATAAAGACGCGACGTGTAGACACTTCACTAGGTAGGTCCGGTAAGATGTTTCCAGTCAAGATCTCCATATTTTTTGCAGAAGATATCCACAGCTCTCGGTCCCGTTTTGATTGAAACTCGACCATTATTGGTCCCGTCTGATCCTTACGACGACGAGACACACGCCGAACACTCACGGGCTGTTGTAGGTCTGCTTTTAGCTTGGTTGCCACTGCTTTGACGACACTCAGGATATTTTCGTTCGGCATTTCAGGAATACCAGCTATTTCCAAAGTAGAATCCAGCAGCTTCTGATCAATCTCTTGAGACCGTTGTTCCATTGCAGATACACGGAGCTCCAGGTTTTTATTTTTACTAATCAGGTCAGCGTTTTTATTTGCCAGAAGTTTGATCGCATTTGCTTGCTCCTTAACCGTGTTTTCAATATCTGCAATTTGGCTGTTCATGAAGTTGAGAGACGTGGTTAACTCTTCCAATTCGTCCTTAACCACCTTCCTTATTTCCCGGCTGATGTCTCGCAGCAGTTTTTTAGAGTCAACCGTGACAGCATTCTCCATTTCTTCATTCTCAGAATCATCAGGCACGAAGAACGATGACCGCTTTGACATTTTGCATTGGCACTCCTCGCAGCTCCACTCTAAACCATCAGCGTTACGGAGAGCTGCTAATTGTTTGTTGGTTATTTTAGCGCAGGTTGCTGTTGCATGTACATACTTTTTACACCTGCTACATTCGAGTCCAGGTGATTTTTGTGTTATATTTTTATTACAGTTTGTACATTTATTCAGAACCATTTTAACGTAGGTATCAGTAAAACTTTAACAACGATATCGACGTCCGCTCACTTCGACAGTTAGTAGGTAGACCTCCAAAAGAGGTAGAAATCCAAAGCGTTTAGTTCAATTTAATACCTACGTTTTTGTACCTGATAAGTAGGTATGTCTATAATCAAAGTTTCAAAGTATCAATTTGTGTAATTGTAGTTTGAGAAATATCCGACAGAAAATGTACTTAACTCTACCTCTATTGTTTATAATTTTAATGAGTTAGTTGAGTAGGGGTATTGTCTACAAAATAAAAGAAAGGATCTTTTTTAAAATCCCTTAACGCCTTGAAGCGTAGTTGAAATTATCTACGATCTTAGGCCCCTACTAATAAAAAAATACTAATGAATACATACAGCTATTGTCTCGAAATTTCCATACAATTTTTTTACATAGCAACTGTATAGACCGCGTATTTTTTTATTAGTAAGGGCCTTAGTCAACTTCGCTAAAGTCCGTGTTCTATCTTAAAGAGTTACGTGATAACCTAAATTTCACGTTTTTTCTCTAAAAATATTATATCAACATCACGTAGAAAGGTCATTGGCTATTCACGTCGCCTATTGTCATACATATTTTTATACAGGGAAGGTTCAAAAAACGATACGTGTGTTTATATCGTGGATTGATTTGACCTTGTTCTATTTATCTTTTGTTAAAGAGATCTGTTGTGATCCGATTTGGAAGTCTTTCGTATTATTTATAGAGAAATCTCTACGTGTACCCGTACGTGAATGTTTATTTATGTTATGCGATTTACTTATGTTTAGACAGTGGCGAAGAATAAAAGTTTTCAAAAGGTATGCCGGTGAAAATAATATTCATTGATCTAGTTTGTCACGCACCATGCGACCTATAGGTAGCCGTCGTCGGGAATAGGGTTATAGGGACCCATAACTATAGTAGGTACCTACGTAAGGACTCGCTTTAATATGTCCTACCTAAGTTTGTATCTAATTGTACAGTCTAACTAAAAGCAGGTACAGTGAATTTGTAAGTAAATACGATGTACGTATATAAACAATGATTATGATTTTAATGATTAATAAAAACAATTACCTACTTTGCTATTACCTATTTTTAACTATTTATCAGACCATTTTAATATACCTAAGTATTAATATATAGTATGTATAACACAATTTTTGAAAAAGGTACCTGTTTTTTAAAGCATTTAGGTAGTATGTTAAATATTCAAAGACCAGAAAGATCGCAGGTTCGAATCAAGCCTGAACCGATTCCATTTTTCCTATTTTAATTAATACCTTCTTTATAACATCATTATAATTTATTAACAGTGAGTATGTATGTATTTCACCGTGGTATTTTTGATGATCCTTTCAATTACGCTAAGTCAATGAAGATTCGTTGCTAGATAGTTCAGGTACCTTGTCTGTGGCACTTTAAAAATAACACTAACCTCTGAAACAGACGTAGACAGTATCCACTGAACTCTTTGTATTTGGTACTTTCTTAACTATCTCTTGTACTTTGTTCGAAAAGTTATATTGTTATCTATTGTTCTTCTAAATAACTGAGATTAATAAGTTACTAAACAATAATTTTGACAAGAGCTGTATTCCACTAACTAAGCTCTATTGAAGAAAGTGCATGCGCATTAACCGAACTTTTTCTTACAATAGATTAAGAGATAATATCCTTCCACGAATTGTAAACTTTGTTTATGTGCACCTATCTACATTTTTGATAATGACTATTAAAATTAGTTATTTAGATAATACTAGCTTTTGCCCGCGGCTCTGCCCGCGTGGATGTCGGTTATCGCGACCAAACATAGCCTATGTCCTTTCTCAAGGTCTAAACTATCCCTGTACCAAATTTCATCAAAATCGGTTCGGTGGTTTAGGCGTGAAAGCGTATCATACAGACAGACAGACAGACAGAGTTACTTTCGCATTTATAATATTAGTATGGATTACAGGTCTAACAGAAGTTAAGTAGGTACTAATTTCAATGGTTTATTTGCCCACCGACCCTGTAAGCACAGAGTTTCTGTGCCGTCAGTGTAGACTGTAGAGACAAAGCAGGTCTTCCCATAGACAGTACAAAAACTCTTCAGTAAGCTCTGGCTACTCTACTTATCGCCGGGAACGAAAAAGTTCAGTTAATGCGCATGCACTTTCTTCAATAGAGCTTAGTTAGGGGAATACAGCTCTTGTCAAAATTATTGTTTAGTAACTTATTAATCTCTTACCTTTTACCTTTTGAAAACTTTCATTCTTCACCACTGCCTAGACATAAGTAAATCACATAACATAAATAAACATTCACGTACGGGTACACGTAGAGATTTCTCTATAAATAATACGAAAGACTTCCAAATCGGATCACAACAGATCTCTTTAACAAATGATAAATAGAACAAGGTCAAATCAATCCACGATATAAACACACGTATCGTTTTTTGAACCTTCCCTGTATTATATATTAAAATTAGTAATAAATACTATTTACATATATACTATTCTGTAGGGTGGAGGTACTTCCCCAGTCTCACTTTTATCATTTACAAAATTTTTATCATAATGCATGGTTGAACGTCTGAACGTCTGTGGTGAAAATTGGCACAAAGATAGATTATTGTCAACATAGGTTACTTCTATCCTGGGTTTACTATTGCTGCAATAGCTTTTAAGTGTATTAATTAATAAGTAAATATACCTACAAACCTAAGCGTAGCTACCTACCTATTTGATTATTGATTTTCACTTAACTTTATGACCAAGCATTTGTAATGAAGTCTCCTATACAAAAAAAATGTATGTGATATTAAAATACTATGTTTGGTAAATATGTACATATGAATAAATTTAGGGTAGGTACCTACTAATATAAAAAGAGAGTTTTTGGAATGAAAACTCCTCGAAGCGCGTTGAGCTCTTTTCATTGAGCAGTTTTTGGGTGAATAAAACTAATGGAGCTCGCGTCATTGTCACAGTCCCGTACTTACGTCACGCTCGCGTTCTTTAGGCGCGTTGAGCACTTTATGTGTGAATTAAGTTTCTAGTTCTATGCTCATGTATAATAAATAAACACATTTAGTCCACGTGGACAAAGTATTCTTTTTGTAGGATATTAAAAAAAATACTAATGTTCTCTCTAACCAACTAAGCTAAATTACTTGTGTTAGAAGTGGGTTCACGTCGAAGTGCAGGATTCGAACCCGGGACCTCTCGATACCTCCTCGTTACTACTAAGCTACCGACGCTATATTTTAATTGCTGTTCTATAGTTTGTATCCCCTTTTGGGAACTGGTCGCGGTTTCATTCCCGTAGGTTGACTTTTGTCATCTAAATATAGGAACCAGAAAGTATTTGAAAGACAGCATATTCATTACTTAAAAAACCATTATTAAATAGACGTCCTGGTTACCTGGCTTTGGGGGCCTTAGAATAAAAATCATTGTTTCAATATTTAAAAGTCATACCGTAATTATTTTTGTTTCACTGGGTTTTTGAACATTAATCATTTCTAAGAACTATATTTTCTGCGAAGGATATTCTTTAAAAAAATTACCAGATACATTCATGGTATATTCTTTACTCCATATTCTAGACTCATGGTCTTAAAACAGGGACTGGTACATAAGATTACATTTCACGATGATTCTAGATTCAAGTTAAAAAATATTGTCAAGTAGGGTTAAGTCAAAATATAGAAAGTTTCAACCCTAAAATAACAAAGAAAACTAACCATACATTAATGACAACTCAAATAGTGACTTCGGTAGAAGATTTCTCAACGAATTTCTTACGCTACCTGCAGAAAATCTAATGATAATATTAAGAGTATATTAATTACCTCTTATTTTAATCAAACATCAAACCACGTGGAGATTTTTTACAGTTTATAAAATTAGTAAAAAATATTTTATAAAACATCTATAGTTTTCTTTGTCAAAAAATATCGAATATCCTTAGATTTTTTTTCGTAGACTTTTTTGTAGACCCACCTACTAAGATGGGTATAATAAAATATACCGTTCATTGCTTTGATTCCAGAGACATCAACATCTGCCTAATCTTCCTTTATTCCGAATCTTTATTAACCGGTATCATACATTTTTTATAACAATCACCCATTCCGCCAACGATCTACCTATTTACCGCCATGATATCGATTCCATAAAAAAGGCTTTGTATTATAACAAAAAGCTTTATTTTCTTCTACATAATATTGTGTTTTACAATGAAGTAATTAGCTATCAACAGAACATTTTTTTATCAGCCCTTAGTTTTTCTATTGTACCTACTTGTTTGGTAATTTAATATTTTATGAACGAGTGAGAGGTAAAAATTGTATGATATACACTAACTATAACGGGAATTAACGCGATCATGGTATATGTAGGTACATACCTTTGATTTGCCTGACGTTTCGAAAAGTTTACACCGAACGCGAGAGTTTAAAACTTAGTTTAAAAATTGTATGAATTGTAAACAATGATGCCAATTCAGTGTTGTCAACACTAATGTTAGTTAAGATACGCTAAAAATCTCTAAAATGGTATTATACACCCAGATTGTATAGTCCTTTCGTAAGAAAAATTTTTAGACAGAGTTTCGATAGCAAAAATGTTAGGTTATGTGGGACTCGAACCGACTACAAGGACTACTCAGAACAGAAAAACGATTTTCAACCTTAACAACATTTTCTTAGTTGCATATCATTTCGCATAAATAGATGCCGCAGATCACGAATAAACGAAAAAATACTCTGTTATAATATATGTGTATCTTATGTCAATAAGGTCGAAAATTGCTTGCATTGTCGGCCGGCCGACTAATTGAGTATTCTTTTGCCTCGTGGCCATGTACTGTCCGGCCAAAATCTGTCTGCGCTGACCAGAATCGGCCACTCACTATAATAATCTTTATCTACGAAAAGACTATGCAATCTGGGTGTATAATAAATTTTAGAGATTTTAAGTGTATTTTAGTTAGTTTAAACACACACAGAATTAGCACCAATGTAGGTATAATGATAACGAGTATTTAATATAGAAGTGCGTTGGGTTGGTTTACATTTCTAGGTACCTAATGTTTAATGCGTTGCAATGCTTTACTTTTTATACCACTTAGGTGGCAGATAAGCATACGGCCCATTTTATAGAAAGTAGTTTCCGTGGGCTATAGATATGTGTAACACCAGAGGAACACTCGTACTGCCAAAATTAATAAGAACAGAGAGTTTCAGTCTCGTCAGTGCAGAAGACAAAGCAGAACAAGCCTTTGATCTTCCTACACTGATAGCACTTAAACTCTCCAGTGAGCTCTGGCTACTCTACTCAACGCCGGGAATACACCACGAGGTTACAGAATAAATTAGTTTAATAAGGTCTTCTAATACTTACCAGTTGGAACAGCTCCAATTTGAGCTTTGATTAGATGTCTAGAGAAGCATACGCTACTGGAGTATTCAGATAAAATCCTAGCTAGTGCACTACCACAGCTCTGCTTTGGTGAACAATGATGAACATACAACATGGATGGCGTAGTGATTCAACTTGTTAGGTAATTTGTCAATCACCATTGCGTCGTTGAATGGCTTTTCAAACTTCACTTTAGTGTATGAACGTAAATATATAAATCAACGTTAGGTTTAACGAAGACTATTTAATTTTGAAGATTTATTTATTTAAGTACCTAATTGATCTTCACAGTAGATAAAATAAAGTAGTAGGTTTATAGCAACGAAAAATTATATAGGTACCCTATCATAATAATGTAGCTAAAAATGAAATTATTTTAGTCAATAAGCAAGTATCATTATTATTAAAATAAGATAACATAAATAAACATATGTGCAAGCATTTGTGCCGTCACGATCGTTTCAATTTAATAAAATATACCAAAAATGTAAACTAGCAATCTGTTTATGAAAGGCTTGAAAAACCAATTTATTGAAATTGGTTATTCAAGACAACCCAAATCTAGAAATGAGTCATTTCTCGTACCACCTACCTCGCAAATCACGTAGCTAAGGGGAAAAAGTAGACATTGTAAAAGAACTTTCAGTTTGCAGGTACACTCTAATAAATATTTTTGTTTTTACTTACAGGTATGGTGCATTTACTTTGTTTTATGGTGCTATTGTAAGGAACTGCGTGAGATAAGACCTTATATTTTAACTAAGTAATGCTCTGCTCACCTGCCCCTAATTGAAAATCAACGCTTAGCTTGAGACTTTCTACCAAAAAATTTGCTCTGTTGTTACCACTCTTTGTTACCTCGCATTGCATTCCTCAAAATCGTAACTCCAACAAAAGCAATAAAAAAAACTTAGGATAAAAGGAACCAAGGAAACGAAAACATAAAAAAAACATAATTCAATAATATAAATATTGCATTTATTTCAACGAATTCAGCAAATATAATAACTGTAGATAATAATTATAATAATACTATTCAGTTTATAAGACTTTTAAGGTTCTAGCGCGTTTTGAAGCGCTGTTAAATAACAAAGTTTACACTGGCTGGCACAGGACTTTGTATCAAATATCTATTTAGAATAACGTCTCAGAATAACAGTAAATGCAGGCCGCATAAAATTAAATTAAAAATTAAATTATACAAATTATAATAAAATGATTGGAAGTCGTTTGTGAGGCAAAATCAATATTAAACTGTACGTTAGTCCCCTTGACGTAAATACGTTTAGGTATCCACATGACAAACAAAATAATATTAAAACTAAAGAACAAAAATAAATACAAACATAACAAAATAATAAACTATAAAAACAAAAAAAGCGATATGCAAATAAGCATGCTCAATAATTCAAAGTAACACAAATAATACTACTGTATGTGTCAAATACAGTAGAGACTATCGTTTTCGTTCGAGTAAACTGGGCTATTTGCATTTGAAAGAGTAATAGAGAGGCATATTGGTGGTTGGACACGGTAGCGAAAATTTCCACGTAATAAATAAGAGCGTAACGTATGCACCCGCAGCGCGTGCGCAGCGCCGTGCTATGTCGCACGAGCCGCGCCCCGCGCGCTGCGCCGCATCCTACGCCACATTCAAATTTTGAAGAAAATATTTGCATATCGCCTAACATCCCAAGCGCGCGCCACTCTCATGTAAATGCGACAAGAGAATAGCAAAAACTGCAGCCGGCAGGACCCCACACGACACTGCGTTTCATTATTATGTATGTACACCATCTAACTCACTACATTATGCTATGTCTGTATGTATTTTTGTGCTTTTACACAAGCCGAAGCTGACACCTCTCCGAAGGTAATGCAAAGTAAACTAATTAGATACATTTATATCACAAGTTCTTAAGATGCCTCTACGAAACAAATAATATAGTTATATCTACCTATATACGAAAATCTACCGAAATACACAATTCGAACAGGGTTCGAGATAATTTTACAATGCAATTTATATCTAGTAGTATACGTTTAACTATTTACAGTGGAGCTCAGAGAAAAATAATTTACATAAAAACACTTGGATCCTACAAGGCACCTTAGTTTAAATAATTATAGACTTCAGGCTTCGCTATGACTTTACATAATAACTACAACATTTAAATTCTCTAAAATATATAATTTGGTTTTCATTACATTTCTACAGTAATCGACAAGTCGCTAATACCTAATAGGAGTTTTAAATACTAGTTCACTAGGAAGAATAATATTATGCAACAGATTACTAGTCTATGCCGCTCCGTAGTGTTGGTTTTCAATATGTAGAGCAACTTAATGCAATAAGTTAATAAAAACCAAAAGCAACATTGGACTGATGCACGGTTTCCGAGAAAGTTTTGTGATTAGCGTTATTTAAATAATTGATTATTCATGTCGAGCAAAACGCATGTGCGCCAGATCGGTCTCATTAGATATACGACGTCCTTCACGCGTCCTAACTCCTACCATTGTTGAGTATCGTTTGCATTTGTATGGTGGCGGGTTAGACGGGCCGCCCACCGCCGCGGCCCGCCTCTCGTGCCTTGAGCCCGCGCCGCGATGACAATGCGTGCACACCACCACTGCACCCGTTGCTAACGTTCTACGGCCTAATAGATATGCTAAACTATCACTTCGAATTATTAGCGGCTATGTAACCTCTCAAAGGACGACATAATCTATTTTTCAATTTATAAGGAATAAACATAATACAATAAACAAAAACTATTACATATATAGCAATATGTAAGAATAAAATAACTGAATCGAGTAATTTAAATAACCAATAAATACATAAATAAATTTTATGCCTACCTAATGCCCAACGTTGAGCAATACATGCTTAATAATTACTTAAATTACAAAATAATACCGGAAATGAAATAAACTATGCACTCCTAATATGTAAGCGACCTTTCGTATTGATGTCTCTTTTTTTCGCCCGAGTTATAGTCTTTCGAGTGGCCCATTAGGGGAATCGAACTGACTAAAACCGCACGTCGTCTTAGGTCTTCAGATGGATGCCGGAGTGGAAGATTGCCTAAGGCATATCCCTCAAACCCCGGTTGACCCAGGGCCATCTTCGGTTTCGAGATGGCCTCCTCGGGTGTGGGAAGCATGATATCCCCATCGATCCCCGGACACGGAAGGGGAGGCGAAAATCGCGCCGCCGCGCCGTTAGGGTTTATGTGGTGACAAGCACCGTCCTGTCACCCCCACGCCTGCGCTTGGAGAACCAGCCCGCCCCTTACCTGCTCTTCTCTGGCTCTTGGCTAGGCACATGGAGAACATCCAAGCAGCCCTCTACATGACCACTCTAGCCTCAGTCGGAATTTGCCGCGGGCGGTAGTGTCTCCCCCTAGTGTGACAGGCACTGCCGTCCCCGTTGCCCAGGATGCACCGCGAGGAGGTTCCGAACCCCGCACCCCAACTTTAACTACCTTTCGCATCGAGGTGACCGATTGAACGATTAATTTATGCACATATCATATATATATACTCCTTTCTTTAACTGTTGAAAGACCAACACTACGAAGAGTCAACGTTGAACTAAATATTAACTCAGTTACGCCTACTTCTTATTTACAAAAGGACTCACTAGTAGGAAAACAGCAACGACCGTCACGGCACATAATAAGCTTCGCTCGAGTCGCGTTTAACTACAACATACTAAAACTGAACAAACAGAAAAAGTAAGGCGATGGAGCGAGGCTCGCCGTTGCGAGGTACTACATAACAGCATGCAGAATCGCTCAATGCTCATGAGCACTAGGCGAGACGATGCACGTTCAAGTTGTACACTCACCGTTTCCAGCGAGTTGCGGCCGCAGGAATGCGTTGTGCAGTTCGCCTCCAAGGCCGCCCTCGAGGCGAGCAGCCATCTGCATGAGAGCGAGCGTACTGTCGTCACCGGCGCCAGCGCCAGTCTCCAACCGCGCGCGCACCGCAGCTATATGGCTACGCGTGAACACGTGATCTTGCACCGAGTACTTGTGACTGTACTTGAAGTCACACACCCGACACTCCTCCGGAGGTGGTGCGTCCGACACTTCTAGAAGACCGGCGGCTAGACGCGCCTTTTTTTCTTTGGCACGCGCGTTTTGAAACCAAACTTGCACTACACGTTTAGGTAAACCGATTTCACGTCCCAACGCTTCACACTCAGCCATAGTAGGAGTTTTGTAGTCACCAAATAACGATTTCATAATTTTCACTTGCAAGGATGACATCTGGGTGCGATAGCGCTTGCCAAGGGGGCGCCCTGATTGTTGACCGGTAATTGGTGAAGTTGGTTCATCTTCTTCGTAGAACTCCATAGTCTCTGATGCGGTATCAGAACGTTCATCGGCGTCTGATCCAGGTCGTGAGAGATCAACTGGTTTACTGAGATCTAATGGTATTTCTGATTTTCCATGTTCTGGTCGTCGCTCAGACGATTCATTATTACCACCGCCATTTTGTTGGGAAGCAGCATGCGCTTGTAATTCACTTACGTAGCGCTTCATTGACTCCTCACTGTACTGCTTGATAAATTTCTCCATGTCTGAGTGAAAAGGTGGAAAAATAGGGGGCAACATGGGAGCCCCCGCTTGGGAAAAATTTTGCTGTCGGTCACTTTGTTGGGAGCCAAAACTGGGAGTTGATTCTGTGCTTAGTTCTTCATCCGGTAGCGCATCGACATTGATTTCACCTCTCGCGCACTGGTCTGCATGTTTTGTACTTAGATGGCTTTCTAGTGCACTCTTCACCTTGAACAAAGCTGGACAAAATGGACATCGTTTATTTATTACTTGTGCATGTGCACGAAATTGTCCTTTCCTCTCACGTGCTCGTGTATTTTGAAACCAAACCTGTACCACCCGTTTTTTTAATCCAACTTCGCGTGCTATATTTTCAAGCATTTTTCGCGATGGATTTGATTCGATTTGGTACTTCTGGTAGAGGTAATCCAGTTGTTCAGGCAGGATAGTTGTTCGCAACCTTTTATCTTTAGGCTGTTCCCCGGTATCAATTTCTTCATATTCGTCAAATTTTCTCTTCGACACCTGCTGGTTTAAGGCAGCGACTAAAGGGTGGCGGGCTTCATCACTCCCAAGGCTAGCATTTAGTTGTTGTAGTTGAGCATGCTGCTGCAAAATCCCAAAAGGGGAATCTGGTGGATAAGTGGGAAATAAATTCGGGTTCATTATGTGAACAAGTTGATGCTCCCGCCACAAATCAAATCTAGGGAAGACTAGGTTACATTTGTCACATTGAAAATTTCCATCTTTTTCTTCTCGAGGAGCGTGTGACAGTGGTGTCACTGGTGTTAAGGGCGCTGGAGGTGCTGGAGACACGGGATAATTTGGTGCAGCTGGTGTTGGCGTACGAGGCGGCGCAGGTGAAACTGGTATATGAGGGGTATGGTGCTCTACATTACTTGAATTAGAGTCCTCACTGCTTAATGTGGCGGCGACCTGAGCTGCAGCTGCTTGAGCCTGTGCGGATCTTTTCGCATCTTCTTCTTTAAAGCAGTGTGTTTTTTGATGTCTTATTAGTTCATAGTATCTTTGAAATACTAATTGGCACTTTTTACATTGATAGTTAAGGCCCGGAGTACGTTGAAATCTATTTGCGTCATCTGTGGCACTCGCCGGTGGATCAGCGGCTGGTTGATTTTCGTAGACTTTTCTTGCTTTTTGTCGTGCATTTTGAAACCACACAACAATTACTCTAGGACTCAATCCCAGTAATTTGGATAAATATTCGAGATCGTCATCTTTGGGATATGCGTTGTTCTCAAAAAATTCTTGTAATACTTTGATTTGATAATCTGTAAATCTAGTTCTGTTGGCGCGTTTGCCAGAAGACCCCGAGCTGTTGGATCCGTTGGAATTGCCCCCGGAAAGTCCGAAATCGGCCGGTCCCCTGCCAGGACTGAGGCTGCGATTTGGGGTCAAAGGTAGGACGTTCGGGGGCGCGGAGTTTGGGGACGTGAAATTAGAATTCAGTTTTGGCGGTAACATCGATGGATGAGGTGGCTGCGGTATACTTGTAGCCGGAATTGAATCTAACTGAGATTGGATCAGGGAATTCAGCGATATATGAGTGGGAGTCTGAGGTCGTGATTTGTTTGATTGGTGGTCATTAATTTGACTCATTGGTGCAGGGCTTTGAGAAGGCGCTTGAGGAAAAATAAAGCTTTTATCTTCTTGATGACGATCATCGTAAGTGTGGTATTTCTCCTCCATGCTAGGTTCGTCATTGGGCTCTGACTTCACCTCTTGGGGCATCAGCATACTATTGTCCTCAATTTTTGCTTTCTTTTCAGGAGGCGGTTTACCTTCATCAGAGCTAGCTGATGAATCTAAAGTTGTTACCTTAGCTTCTCCAGTCTTTTCATACTCTTCCAAGTTGAGGGTCGTCGAAGGCGGGTTGTTAAAGTTATAGGGCGAGTCTTTATTGCGCTGACGTTCCTTGAAGAGAGTATTTCTGAACCAGTGTTTGATTACCTTTGTGGCAAGTCCAGACTGCTGTGCCATCTTTGCAATGGCTTCATCGCTTGGTGAATTATTGATATCAAAGTGTGCTCGCAATATCTTAAGTTGCTCGTCAGTAATACGAGTGCGAGCTCTTTTTTGACCCGCAGCAGCATTTGCCTGCAAACAAAAAGAATCACTGTTAAACTAATGCTATTAAAGCTTGACAGGAGACCAGTTTTCAAAGCTCGTCAAAGGGTTATTTATCTACGAGCACGTTAAGCAGGTAAGTCCAAACACTAAGGGAAGTCGTTACTAATAATAATGACTCGACCCTTCATATAACAATAGATTCTCTGTCGCCTTGTGCAAACAGATAGCTAACGTAAATCGCTGGGCTTATCTTACAATACGTCGTGGATATCCGTATTGCCAACGTTCGAATTTACACAGCAACTGACAAAAATAAAATCAATGCGAAGCCTTGTGTTGCTGTAAGTAAATATAAGATAGCTGTTATTCATTTGAATTTAACAGCTGAAGTAACTGGTAAACAACTGCGTGATATTCAATGAATTACTCAATCTATTATCATTCAAAATTTGTTTTCAATTCAAGATTTCAGTTTATATGTCTATTGCAGCTAATCGGTTGTTTACAAAAATCTAGTATTATATATTAAAATATTATGTGATTATTAGTAGACGCGGCAAACGTTGTTTCGATATATAAAATTTGTGTGTGAGTGGCAAAGGATGAACATTATGCACAATGTAATTATTTAGAAAATTTGAGTCCTCTTTATCATTAGGGGTGTAAACATTGTTTAAGTCCCGTTTTCATATCTATCAAATAAATACCAAATATTTTATAAAATTCGATCAAGTTATTTCGGAGGAGTTTGGTAATAAACACTGATACGACAATTTTATATAAATATATGTAGACGTAAGTATTTACTTAAAATGATTGCGATAATCACATACATAATTTACATAGTTGTAAGTATATCTTTAGAGACTCAGACAATTGGTGAATTTATACGAAAATATTGACTAACTGGACTGTTCCTGTAACTTGATCGCAAATAAATATGAAGTACATAAAAGACAAAAAAAAAGGAATTATTCTGATGACTGGGTAGAATATTTACATTTGTAATCGGTTAATTTTTTTATCGATTTAAATATAAAAAGTAACGTTATCATGCCATTACAATTTATTACTTTTTAATTTTTATATTTAAGCTATCGAAAAACTAGTAATATTCATGTTTAAAGTATATAATAATGTATCTAATAGGGTCTTTAAGTAGATAGTATCACACAAGTAGCATAATAGAAGGATTATGTTAAGCACTGATTGCACTGTTTATTTATCATGTTCTTATGTACGGAAGTGGATAACTGAAAAATAAGTGAAATAAATGAAACTGACCTGTTGTTGTTGCTGCAAAAGCTGTTGTTGTTTTAGTTGGGCATCGTGTGCGAAGGGCATTGAATCGAAGGGAGGAGGTGGTAGCATCAATGGAACTAGTGGTGGCTGTAGATTCATCGCAGCTAAGGCACCTACGTTTAATCCAAGCGGCAGCCCTAGTGATAGCATCTGTGCCACCATAGGGTGTAATTGACCCAGTTGTTGCTGTAACTGTATCATATTAAGTGCAGCCTGCATTTCCTGCACTTGCGCAGCTAGGAGTGCACTTGCCTGGCCGTCACCTGGAGTACTACTATTCTCGTTGAAGTTTCCACTGTTATCACCGTGCGGCGGAGACGGTGATCTCTCACTTTGAGGTGCAGGTGAGGCTGCACGAGGAGAGTTCGGTGCACCTGATTTCCGTTCGTACTCAGATTTAAACTGTTCAGCAAACTGCTCCAAAAACTCTAGCGGAACCTTATCTTTATGCACTTCCTCACAATGGGTCTTCAAAACAAACACACTTGAAAATTCCTTGTTGCAATGTTGACACGTCGATTTCGTTTCGCCATCGGGGGGTTTTTCTTCAGGAGGTGGTGGTGGTGGACTAGGTACACGCACCATTTCACGTTCTTCCTGCATTTTTCTTCGTTGATTTTCATTGTATTGCATAACAAGATCGAAGCCAAAATTTTCCAACAGTTGTTTGTACATTTGCGGATTCCGTTTGGGCGGGTTGCCTTTGGCAACCATTTCGTCTAATGCAGCTGTTTCAGCCTCACCCAGTGGCGAATGCGCACGCGCATCGTTGAACGGGCATGACGTCGCTCGATGTGCATCGAGTAACTCCCCGTTTGGAAATGACAGATGACAGCGATCGCACGCGTTATTACCTGCGCGCGGGGATCGGGGACTACCTGGGCGTGCGGGGGGTGAGGAGCGCGGTCCCCCACTGCTTGTTGACGAAGGGGATGTATTTTTCGGCGACAACACGTCTTGTAAGATTTTAGCGGGGTCGGTCCTGTCCGGCTGCTCTACCAACGGTCTTGTTAAATCCACGTGTCCAGCCGCAGCAAGTTCTTGTAACTTGCCGGCACGAGTTTGATGTAAAACTGACCTCATATGAATATCGAGAGTGCTGCCTTGTGTATATGCAACTTTGCAGATGTTGCACTTGTAGCGTTTTCGATCATCCTCCTCACTAGATGTACTCTTAGGAGTAAGCGTTAGGTTAGACGGTGCGGAACCTGCCCCAGGTGATACGGGTGGGTTATTGTTGTTTTGTTGTTCTTGCATCGCTCGCTTCAATTTATGCAAATGACTTACACTATTGTAATGAACTAATAAGATATTCTTTTGCGTGAAGGATTCTTTGCAAACATCACATTTGAACGGCCTGTTAGGGTCAAGGTATTTTTCCATAGGGTAGGTTAGTTTTTCACCTTTTCTATGTAAAAGAGTCTTATTATGTGCTGTCAAATAAGATTGTCTAGTGAATGCCACTTTACATCTATGACATTTGTATTTTCTGTTAGGATCATTATATGAATCCTCTGCCATAGCTTGGGAGTTCAGATAATCTTCCAAAAATTGTTGATCTTTGTAAATAATAGAATCATCAGAATTCTCAGCGTCATTATGGCCAGACTCGTCAGCAACAGTAGCACTAGAATCTCTATCTTCTAAGTCAGCCATGTCATCCTCGGGAGTTCTCAAAGCTTCTTTGCGCAACAATTCTGCTGTAGCAGCATCTAGCGCCGTGCCATGTCCAGCTTGTAACAATGGATTCGATGCTAAGCTTCTTTTGAAAGCAGAAAGCTCTTCTTCTGATAATTCAGAATGAGAAGTTTCAACATGTTTTTGTAATGCAAGAACAGATCTAAAGCTTCTTCCACATAGTACACATTTGGTGGCATCTCGAATAACGTGGTATTGTGAATGTAACTGTAACTTTTCAATAGTCTTGAAGGCTAAGCTGCATTGATTGCAACGATACTTGTAGACGTGTTTTTCTGACACCGACATGTTTGCGATCGAATTGCGAGCGTGTGCTTCTCTGAAGTGATTCTGTAGGGCATGAGCTGCATCAAAGTATCTGTTACAACCTTTCTTCCAGCACACATAACCCGGTCCTTGAGGTGTTTGTTTCAATTCGAGATGTCCTGACTCATTCTGATGTTGACACAATTCGTCAACATTACGGAAAGTCCGGTTGCACGTAGAACATCTCTCCATTTCCCCATCAGCACTACCTTCAGAGCGAGGAGATGATATCTCTCTTTCTTCGTCTCCATGTCGAGATTCGTCTCTTTGAGATTGAGCACCGCCATTCAACCAATGACTTTGGTCAACCAGTAACAATAATCTTTGCAGTCCTTCAGAGTTAACGGAGTGAATTTGCATTACATGCCGCTCAAGGGCTGACCGTTCTTTGAATCCGTCTTGACAAAGAGGGCAAATGAAGTGGCGAGCGCTGTCACTATGTACAGTTGTTACATGAGCATGTAGGCGAGATTCGCTTGTACAACTAAAGTTGCAGTAGGGACACGCGTGAGGTCCAGGCGTTTCGCGCTCTTCTTCTCGTTCACTGGGCCCTTGCAGTAATTGTTGTTGAACTTGCGGTTGCTGCTGCACCTGTTGCTGTTGCTGATGTTGCTCCAAAAACCTCATCATCTTTTGCTCTTGAGTTAACTCAGGCTTCTGATCAATAGGCTCCTTATTATCTGTTAACAAAATATACAATTAGTCAGTTTATTTACATAAAGAAGATTGAGTAAACATAAATGGTTGTACGACGAACCTCCCGCTATGGAATCTGCGAGCCAAATGGATACAGATCTGTACACCGTAAATCCACAATTTCTACCTATGTCTACGTGAGATTTATCTACAAAAAAGATTATTTCTATAAATGAAGCACTATTGTTCGGTGTGAGCGTTTGTTACTTTTCTGAATCGAAGTTAAAATAAAATTCTTCTCTTTTATATTATTACTTGGACTCGTTTTGTTTGCGGCGTCCCGGCAAGACAAAGGTAACGCTCTATCCATCCCGTACACGCACGCACACAAATGTATCATGTTAACGTAACAAGTATATTGTAATTTTGCACACAAAGGAGATACGGGACGAGCAAACAATCATTGTTCATTATTACAAAAGGTTTCGAATATTTCGTTTCGCATCGAATCAAATGCATTGGGATAGGTGATGTGTGTAGCTGTAGAGTGAGTGAGACAATATTATGTAGCATGTATGTGAGTGTGCAATTATTATTTTGACCAAGGATAAGTCCACAGCAGCGTGTGAAAGACGCTGGGCCCTTATTGTTTACGCTCAAATAAGGAACATGAAAGAAACGCCCGAGGGAGCGCAGATTCGTTAATTTAACGTTACAATTATAGTTTATGAGATGAGTATAGACTGCTTGCATATTGTATTAAAAATGTCCACAATCGCCATAATATCAAAATTTACCACAATTTTGTGCAACAAAGTTTACTTATTTGAAGAACAAAGATTTCCTTTATTGGTGGCGAAGGGTGAAAATTTTCAAAAGGGAAGCTGGTGGAAATAACTTTACTTGTAGATTCGAGTAAAGTTATTTCCATCAGCTTCCCTTTTGAAAATTTTATCATACACCATGCAACCCAGTGGGAAGCCAACAGGAATCGAGTTATTGGGATCCTTTAGTATTAACAGTCATCATATTGAAAAAAAAAATATAGAGTTGTCTCTTCAAAAAAAAATTATAGAGTTGTCTCTACAAAAAAAAATTGAGCTTAATTAAAACATGAAATTATCTCACAGTTGAACGGATCTGAAACCAGTCCTTCCCCTGTTCGGGAACCCGTTCTATAGTTTTAAGCAGTTAAAACCGTTACATCTAATGAAGGGGAGAGGGATAAGTAAATCCGTGCACGTAATAATAATGACACGAAACTGACCCTAATTCCAACGAAGTGACCAGTGAATGTAATTATTTATGATATAAATCGCAGTTCTACAGTGTGGTAGGAACATAGAACAATGGAAAGGTGAAAGGACCTTGTCTGCATAAACGTGATCTCAGAGGCTTTTTGTCAATGGACAAAGGGTCTTTTCTAAGGAAACACCACATCGTTATAGCGTCGTAAAGTAAGTATTGTGCAGTGTGAGTTTTGTTTTGCGATATTTGGGTCAGGATTTTTACAATGTGGCGTCAGGGACACAATGGAAGCCTGGACGTTTTACTGTCTTTGCGCACCGGTGTTGCTAGTTCGAGATTTAAACTGGAGATCGCGACGTGCCAGTTTCATTCTTTCAAATTGGAATATGCTAAAGTAGTCTTAACTGCCCATTAGGGTACCTTGCCGTGTGTACAAGCCCTATTGCATGGGCCTCAACTTTATAATGATTTTTTGTCGTTCTTATATGTGCATATGAATTGAAATGATTTTTTGTGCCCGGCTTTATTGAATTGACTTTCGTCTTTTTGAGATTGATCTTTCTTCATCGTAGGTTGGCATATGAAATCAAATATTTTAGACAGGGAGCTCGTCGAGTATAACGAATCAAATTATAAACTGGTTTTAAATCTGGTTTTAATAATATTGATAATAGGGACGGTGACTAATGAATCAGTCGGTGAGGGGCAATATAGTGACAGTCCGAAAGAAAGCCACACAAAAAAGATTGCAACAGATAAAGGATAGTTTTGTACTTAGTTGCCTTATAACGGGTGTTTCGAGTGCATAGGAATTGAGATGCATTCAATCTGATCAAATTACATTTAGTTCATCGTCGTGTTTTACAATGAACCGTAAGCAATTCGAAAACCTAAAATTTATATCAAAATCGATCGTTTAAAACGGCTCTCTCAATAAGGTGAAAATAAGTAATAAGCATAAACATGAGCCACACAATGGTGTAAGGCCGATTTCTTTCGCCTCCACATTTCTCTTGGAGTTTATCGTATTTCACCGTGGTCATAAACATACGCGGGGCAATGCGGCCGGCGACATTGTGTGATGATGTAGCAGCCTCATCACAAGGGGGCAATCATCCTTAATGCGCGACCGCCACATACGTAATGCGAGTCATTGTCCCGTGTGCGGTACTTATGGAAAATTCGCGTTCTCAATTCAAATCTTCTCTCCGTCCCTCTCACGCGCGGGGCGGAGCCGTCTCCGACCAATGACGGCATCCGACTGTGGCGACACCGTGTAAGGCGTACGTTATTAAAGAAACCTGTTCTAATGTTGCGCGCTTTAAATTAAATTTTGTTCGTGTGTAATTATCTCATTATTGTGATTACGAATTCTTCGCTAAATGCTCATCGCTTAAAATGGAGATTGCTTCTCGGATTGAACACCGAGTGACGGTCACGCGATAAACGATAATGAAGCGCTGCTGACGAAAACGGACCGCGTGATGTGCCTTCGTATCATACTCACAATAAACACAAATTAACATCAAACAAATCGTTATGTTTGTTGACACGATCCACAGAAAGAAGTTCAGTTTGAAAAAAAAAACGCAGAACAGAATTGATTAAGGAACGAATCGGTTTAAATTGGAAACCGATAGTGACGTTTCGAAATCACATTCATAAGTCGACTCAGTATTACTTTATCGATACGAACGTCGGTAATGGTTTTGGTTGAATTAATTTTAATGGGATTTTTACGCTTTATAGAATAAAAATGTTACGAAATGTGTTTAGCACAGAAGTAATAAATAATAATATTTTTCGATGTGTCGTATATTTTTGTATGTTTATTCGTTAAATAAAAGTTGTCACGAGCGACATCTAGCGTCAGGTAGACAAATGAGTATAATGCGCACGCGCATCCAATCGGTTTTCGATTGTGGATAGTTTTGATGTTGCGATTGTATGGACTCTAGCAAACTCTACTTCTAGATGAAATGATTTTACATTAGGTACCTACTGGGGAGGGGTTTGCTCGTTATGTAACTAACTAATTTTATTATCATTTAGTTGTAACTTGCAGAGACAACGCCTTGAGGAAGTTAATGTGCAATAACAATAGACAAGTCACGCTTGGAAAATTATTAGCAGACAAATAAGCAATTTCCTTATTACCACTCTAGTGAACATGAAAAGACAAACGTAGACTTAAAATGTCAAAAAACTAAGTGAATTACTATTCTTTTAAAATCATTTTCATCAGTATCCATATAAAGAAAATTAAGGAGGCTAGTCATAAATTAAAATTGTATAAATATAACTTACCATTTTCCTGTTGATCATATGGACTGGGCAGCTCTTGTGGCTGGGGGATGACTTGGAACAATTCAGCAACATCAGGTGTAGGATCCTTCCCTTCCGAACGCCTTTGCAGTTGATGGATTTGTTCCATTTGTAAATGCTTCACCGAGCGAACGTGTTGCAGCAGTGGCAGACGGTGAGGAGCTCCGAAGCCACAGAGCGCGCAGCGATATACTCGAGGTCGTTCGCGAGGGATGCGTGATGCACACTCACGTAGATGTCTTAGTAGCAGTGCAGCTGCTTCGTGCCGCGCCGCAGCTGCATGCAGTTGCAATTTATGTGCAGAGTTCGTATAGTAATCGCAAGCACAGCATCGCACTTGTACTCCACCAACACTTGCACCCCCTGTGCCAACACCACCACAGAACTTTAACTTCCATTCATTTCTCGGTCCACCTTCCTTTACATGATTAACATGCTGCAGCCTTTGTAAGTGCTTGTCAGTTTTGCAATGAAGCTGGAAGTTGGCCTTTAGATTTGTCTTGTATGTACAAAGTTTGCAAACATAATGACCTGCAACTAAAGCTAATATTTCTTGTTCTCTTATCTTCGTACGGTCTTGGGCTAAGTGGTGACCAAGGGCTTCTAGCGAGTCTGTTGAGAAGCAGTTGCAGATACAGCAATGGAAAGTCCTTTCTGGCTCAGGATCTGCTGGTTCTGGTGGTGGCTCCATTGCTTCCGGATTCAAACCCACATCCAAATGAGCACCTAGCTCAGGAGGAGAAGGGCCAGGACCCCCGGTCATCAGTTGGATCATTAGCGCTTGATTGTAAGCCATATCTGCTAAAGCCGCTTCAGGGTTAGGTGGTGGAGCATCTCCTCCATGGAAGTGTAGTAAGCTCTCTAACTGCTGCTGACTTTGTTGCCGGTGATGTAAAGCTGATAACGTTTGCATATGCTTCACGTTTTGTTGTAATACCAGCATGTTGTGTGTATGCTTTTCCGATGTCATATGTATCCTTAGATTACGGGCAACATTTGTTTCATAATTACAAACATCACAACGAAAAGTAGGCTTTGGCTTTTGACCTAAGGGGGAATGATGGGGTAGTGGTGGCTTATGTGGACCTGGAGGCGTATGTTGTGGCGCAGGAGGTAGACTTCCTTCTCCAGGATTACCACCATTTTGAAGTTCTTGCATATTATTCAAATGTTTGTCAGATTGCATATGTATACTAAGATTGCCCTTAGTCGTAGTTGAGTAATTACAAACTTCACATCTGTAAGGTTTATATCCGCAAGTATAAGTTTCACCTCTTGCAAGCCGAGGATGAGGTTGTCCAGCTATGCAATAGATGCAACTCGTTTCAGCCTCAGGATGTTTCTCTTTCATATGTATTTCTAACGTTTCTTGGTATTTGTAATGCCAATTGCATTTAGGACATTTTAATGTTTTGCAGGAATTCCGACTGTGCATACCAGCTAGTGGGCCACCTAGTCTTCCTGAGTTTAAAATAAGTTCACATTTTGGACAGTCAGCACCAGAGGGACGTCCTCCTAAATGATCTGGACAGACACCTATTGTCGTTCCCGATAAGAAGGCAGGTGGTGTAGCTTGGAACGGTGGAGATGAGTTGGGACTTGCTCGAGGTTGCACTGATGCATTTATCGTATGTGGATGCGCTACTGATATCAAGGAATGTTGAGGCATCAAGGATTCAGCTATCGACCGTGGCGGTCTCCACGCCGTTGGGCTAGGTTTCCTCTCATCACATGTACCATTGAGCATCAATGAGTCGTCATCTCTATTGGGCGTCATTAAGTCTTGTCGTTTATCTACCGAAGGGCTTGGTAGCTCAGTCATATTGGCAGGGCTGCCTGATGATAATACTCTCTGCGGTGCCGCAGCACCCACAGGTTCCAAAAATGAGACTAAAGCTTCTTTATCCTTGCCTACGCACTGAATAATAGCGGAAGCATTCTCTCTCGATAAGGCGTCTCTTTCAGAGTCTAGTAATGATAAACTATGGTCCGATTGGGCATGCGCAACAAAGGATTTTGCATAGCCAAAACTCAATTTACATATAAAACACATAAGGATTGGTTTGACTGGTACGCTGATAGGGCACTCAGCAGGCGGAGATAGCGGTCTAGGGACGTCCTTGCCACCACGAAAACTGAATACTCGATAACTATGCATGACAGGCGCATCAGGTCTCACACGCACCCGTTCAGCCGCCAGTCTCCCGTACAGGGCGCCATATAATGAAGGGTTTCTCGACACATAGAACGCGCTCGCTATCTGTGGGAAGTCGAGCTGTCTCTCAACCACGTTGTTATCGCGACTATCGACGATGCACCCGGGATCTATTTTGGACAAATCGGGTATACTGGTTTCGCCGTCTGATAATTCCGGGTCCTCAATGATGTAAGCGGAGCCATCGGGATTATAGACGATTTTTCCATCGAATCGTTCAACATCAGAAGATAGTGGCGGAGAGTCACGATGTGACGTGAGATCGACGGCGTCAGGTGCGGCAGGAGGTGAGGTCGGCGCAGGAGCAGAGGATGGCGCAGGAGTCGGCGCTGCAGGTGCCGCAGGCGCGTTGCGCGGCTCTTCTTCGGGGCTCATCTCGCCGTCGTCGTCGTCAGGTTCGAGCGCAGCAGAACTCTGCGGATCGTCGCGTTTGCGGCGCCGCTTGCGCTCCAGGGGCGGGCCGCTAGCGGGGCCGCCGGGCTGCAGCGGCGTGGGCATGGCGCCGGGCGTCAAAGGCCGGCATCACATGCTCTCCTGTAACAAATAATAAAATCGTTCGTTAAATTTGTTTACATCCAAAATCCAAGAAAAATAAACGACATGAAAAACCGAATATTCTCTATGTATTGACCAAAAGTCAGAAGTACCTAAACGATCATCAATCAATCACCTATTTCTCACGAACCAGTTTCACATAGCTGAAGGTGACTATTGAATACATTTGTGTCGGATCGTCGGAACCGGAAGTAGGTAGGGTCATCGTTTGTGTCACTCAGTGTTGTTTTTTAAATATACCCAGATTCGATTAGTGGGTGCCCCATTTACAGTAAGTGGACGTCCATCTATAAAGATGTACCTATATATACTGACCTACCTGTGTATGGAAGGACGTCCTAGTGCAGACACAAGTTATAACAGAATATTTATTGGGAATTAGGAGTCGATAACTGTGTATAATAGTGACGTTCAGGTTCTTCAGAATTATTAATGCCGTCTCTACGATAAAAGATAAGCGATTAGTTCCCATAGTCATCATGTATATGTAAATATAGATGTAAAATTAAAATACATGGTAATCGTTATCTAACTGACATTTGCGCAAACAAACTACGATCAATTTATCCGTATGACAGCCTGTCAGCGTTGTCAATGTTGACACTATTACAATTAAGCAACCAACAAAGTTAGGTCTCGACAAATTTAAAATTTATTGCAAGGCAGTAAAACATTATGGAAATATAAACCTTAGACAGTGCACATAAGAGTTAGGTATTTAGTGAGTAATGTTTTGATATGAAAATCAACAGATAATGTAGAATGAAAATTCGTTAAAAACGAGATTAAGCCGTCATCTCTGTTATCTAACGTTATCAGATACTCGTCCTACAAATACCTAACGAGGCATAAAAATAATATATTTACTTAGTTGACAGCAAGAGATAATCGATGAAAAATATCACATGACACATAAAGAATAAGAAGTACTTAAATGACTTATTTTTCAGATAATAGTACCAATATATCCGGGAAATATGTAAGACTGTAGGTATATAATCATTTATGGTCAACATGAAATATATAAGTATATTAAATATTAATTGTATAAAACTCTTGGCTGGTACTTTGGTTTTCTTTTGCCCCGACTTGCCTTGTCAAATCGGGGCAAATTAAAATCAAAGTACCAAAAATGTTAATTACGACACAATCCCTACTGCATATATATGAGATAGTCGTAAATAGATAGATACATTGAGCCATGCTGCATTCCCATTGGTGTAGCTGAATACCACAACGTTTTCACTTGATATAATCTTGATACTTTTTTCGCTTCTTCTACAACTCTCCCAATATTATTATGAGTTACTAATAATGAGCAACTTATTTTGTTATATTTCGCAATAAGTGTGTCAATCAAGTAGACTAGCTAATGAATGATTAAGCCAGGATGCGATAAGGCGTCACCACATTACCGCAAATAATCGAATCCCACCAAACATATACCGGTATATAATTTAACATTATCGTGGTACGTCCGGACGTACCACGATAATGTTCATATTAAAATTATAACTTATTAAGGAATATCATTTTAGTACCTAATGTAGAATTTGAATCGATATTGACAAGAATCGATTCATATTCTACATTACACACACACATTGTCACAATATGTTCAATGGTGCTTCCCCAAGTCAAAAAAAAAATTACGATCAAAAGCCCTCCTTGGCAATCGGGTAAAAATTACACCCTATATTGAAAAATGTTCTGAAAAAAAAATTGTTTTTTTTTTTAAAGTGACTTAATAAGAAAATTTAAGGGTCTGTTTACTATTTGACCTAACTACTTAACCTGACACGGATTTCAGTTAAGCATGTCTACATCGATAACCTAGCACGGAGTTTGACAAACTGTCAGACAGGAGCAAGAACTGTCATTCATAAGTTTAGTATAGGTACTCACAGATTTTCTAAAATGTGAGAAATTTAAAGCTTTAGTAGAATCATGTTACCAACGCCATCTAGCGGAGTTGAGGTGAATTTTACAGATCTTTCGATTCCACAATCAAACAATCATTCAGACAAATAAACTGCTGATTATACTTGGAGTTAAAAATGAAAAATTAAATATTGAGTTTTTAAATAAAAAAATAAGACATATCAAGATTGTTTACCTTTAGTTATATTGGACCTAAGTTAATTAAACGGAGTGCAGGGCTTTGTAACCATACAGACATAACAATGGTCATATTCAACTGGTTTTAGGGATACTAACAGGAACTCGAGTATTATGGCTACTTACGAACAATCGAAGGAATCCTACCGACTTCAAATAAACCAAATAATGAGACCGAACCCCGCTATAAACTAGGAACTGTTAGCCCTCGACATTGATTTGCGTCTGGGATAGCCGACATCCAAACTTACGAAACCAATACCGTCCCTATTCAAGCAAAATCTTGGTCAACCTATGACGATAAGCCTTGACATGACTATAAACTAAAACCGAAACCGTTCCGATTTAAGCAAAATCCTGGTCAACCTATGATAAAATACCTTGACAAGAGTATAAACTAAAACCGATACCGTTCCGATTCAAGCAAAATCCTGGTCCACTTATGACGAAAAGTCTATAAATTATATGAGTTTATACCTAACGATTTGTTTGAATTACAACGGTCGAGTATGGCCCTTGAAATCTTCATTTGATAATTGATATCAACGTGGAACTGATAAGTTCAATATTTGACCAGACGACACTTTATGTACCTATTACATCAAAGAGTTTCCTTGTTCACTTAATAATATGTTTTAAATATCATACTTAAGTAACGGTTTTTACTTTATTTCATCATATTTTATTACGTATTTTATTAACTTATAGGTATGTTGGGTGGAGCCGGATGCGACGGAAATGGCTTATGGGTCACCTTAGACCCGGTATTTCAGACCTGAAACGATGTGCGTTTTTAGTCAGATCAAGTCATCGCAGTTTTCAGTTTTTAAGTAAGGCTTTTGATAATAAAACGGTCTCATCCAGAAGTTTTATTACTAATCATGCTCGAACAAACAGACAAACAAATATTTACTGTTTTAGTTTTAGATTACCTACCTCAGTACAGGTAGGTGCACATAATCTTCAGTTACAGATGGGTCAACAATAATTTTATTTCCCTTTAAATGCACGCCAATTTTTTGGCTTATTAAAACATGATAGGCGATGGATTTGGACAGCAGTCTTGATGGCCAGTATCACTAGGGCTACCATGGGCATGATGTATTTATGTATTCATAACTATCATCCAGTGGTGAATGGTAGCTATAATTCGATTCGTACTGGCTTTTTAAATGGTCGCATCATCGCATGGTGTATGAAAAACTATATATGGAAGCTATTTTATAAATCGACGATATGTTATAGACCAACGTAAGTAATTTTTTTACGGCTTCCTTTTTTGAATATGTTCACTCTTCGCTACTGCTATCATCATTGAAATAAGTAAAAGGTACCGATTTCATAAGATAAAAATGCAAAAATTAAGACATCTTATGGTCATGTACGGAATTAGCTAGTAATTAACAGACAAAGGTGCTGATTTCTAAGTAAAATCAATGTTTTTAATGGTGTCAAGTTTTACAAGCATGGACCCATCCATGCTTGTAAAACCCCTAACCCGTCGCCCTAGCTCCCTTCACCACGGGCCGGGGGCCAATACGGCTCCCCACACTCCAGTTAGGCCACCTGTTGAACGTAATACAGCCCAGACCTGTCAAGGTTCCTGAGCACTTCCTTCTTAGGCTACACCCGGGTAACTGTAAAAATATTACCTAAGGAGCCAGGTGAAGCAAAACACGACACAACATCAAGATAATCATGTCAATCTTCACGTTAGAGATTTGAATTTGACATATCTACCTACTAGTATTGAAAAGACTCACTGATTCAATTGATTCTTTGATTCATAGTGATTATTATTATAAGTTTAAGGTGAAATGCCTTGCTTGCGGATGTAACTGCAATATGTTTCATTAGCAATTTTAATGTTAGTCACTCAGAAGCAATATAGTAACACTTTTTACAACTTTCACTATATTTTTCAATCAATGTATAAGTCATTAAAATATCCATTTTCGAGAGAAAAGTATAATACTCATACACGTGCGTATTATAATAAGATACCTACAAATTAATAATCAGTTAGTCAATAGATTAATTGGCAATAAAATGAATAAGACCGCTGACTCACCCTCTGGCATTCGTAATTAATTTGTAATATTGCGTTTCTAATTCATAGAAAAAAGAAATATTCAATTTCAATCAAAGATATTAATAATGTTCATTGGAACTGTTTTAACCGACTTGAAATAGGTAGTACGTACAAAGTTTCAAGATCTCAGTTTTATTATAAATTTAAGTTAGTTTCGAAAAGGTTTAATATAAATTTCACCATATTGCTTTTATTGTTTATACCGTAAAATCTAAAACTGAATAATAAAACGGTCAAAGTAGGTTTAGTTCCACATAAAAATGTGAGTACCTACCTAGTACCTACATAGGTACTTCTCAATAAAATGCCCAAAAATGTGATAGATTAAAGCTTGTTTAGTTTGCGATGCACGGAGTTAATCAACATTTAGTATTGGTAAAATCATGTTATCGGAATTCTCAATGTTAATGTCATACTGGAAGCTCAATAAACTCTTCGTGAGTTTAGTTTTTCAAGTTGACTAGATCAAATGCCCTACAAAGGTCTAAAAACACGTAAGATAAGAATATCCAGATATAAATACTAGTTAGAACACAACACGTATACATAAACTATTAAGTGACAAAGTAAAAAAGACTAATTACGGATAATAATTATGATGGTACGAGTAGTTCTCAGCAATAGCAATTTGTTGATCATTTCGCACTGCTAATGTGAATGGAAATTATGCAAAGAGCCAGTAATTATAGTCGAGGTGAATGGTCTGTAATGCTATAATTTACTCATATATCTCTATTTTCGAACTGCATATATGCCACAACTACTTTTATTAGTAAATAATAAATAGATATTGCATTTTGTTTACTTTGTGACTTTGATTCTTAATAAACGATCCATTTTTGTTCAAAAGTATAATTTAATAATTACGTATTCATAGACAGTACAACTTCAATCAAAGGACTGGAAGGTGAAATGCGGTTTTTATTTGTATTTTGCAACAATTTAAAGTGGCACTTTGTGCAGTAAATGTTTAATGTGGGCACACGTGCACAGATTCCCATCGTTACAATCAGTGGTGTTGTCAATTTCCACCGATACCCCGATGGTTGCCGCAGAACTAATTTCCGATAAACACGCACACAGACGTATTATGTGGCTACGTTCGAGTGCAAATTACACGTACACATGAGTGTGTGAGCGTGAGAAAAGTACGGCGGATACAATGAGCGGTGTGTGCGTGGACACTGACGCAATTTGCTCGTACGTATTTGCCATACAGTCGCATGGGCGCGGGCGAAGGCGAACGCTGCGCGTGCGTACCGCTATACCACACCACGCCGCCCGCATCTGTCCTCCACAATAGTTATCAAGTTCGTCATAATGAAGATGCGCAATGTTGTACATTGATGAGGCTCCCATTGATACTACCTACCTACTACTTACTGCCTTTGTCAATGTAAAATCAACGTGCAAGATCGTCTAATCTACGTTTCTTTAAAGTGAAAGTCGTAAAGAAATTGAACGAGAATAAATCAAAAGAGGTGAAATTAACAAAGATAATTACTAAGATACCATTATTGTGGTTTAATAATTAGCGAATCCAATAGCATGAAAAGTCAATCAACTTGCTCATTATCGTATCCGCGGAATGGGAGTTCGTGAGCCATGTATCACTTTCCAATTACAATTTACTAGTTGGAAACTGTGACATTTGCGGGTCTTACCTCTCGTACCTCATTATACTGTCGGTCACAACGAATGGAAACATGAACTATTTAGTTTGAGATTAATTAAATAAATCCATGTTCCTATCCTGTATCTATCTTGTGATGTCTTTTCTTTAATCACTTCTTTCACTACTAAGGATTTTAGGTTTATTTAATATCAGTTTGATGTGAGCTCCTACTTTGGGGTCTAGAACATGGATAAACAAACGTAGCCTTTTTTAAAATGATTATATAATCAATAATTAAACTTCTAAATAACGAGATCAACTCAAATCCACATATCGATCCATAAAAAAAATTAGCGGCAATCCAAGTAGCGACCTCTAGCGTAACTGTCTTACACTACCCCTTTGGAATCAATTTTTCTTATTGGAAGTACACACAAGTCATACAATCATGTTTCTATATTATAGGGGCAATTAGTTATCTTAGGTACCCAAGATTCTACTTATTATGATCCTTGTAAACATTATTCGCTTCACCGATTTTCACTTGACATGCGACTACTCTTTGAATATTCACTACTAGTTTTAAGACGATATACATAGGTATACATGGTTATTTTAAAGTCGTTTAGGAAAAAAGAATTCGGGCACAATTTCGATAGCAAAATCATCTGAAAGTATCAATTTGGTGAAAGAAAAAAAAAATTTACAAGCCCCATACATTATTCCTTTCGCCTGAATATTATTCCCATATATTATAAAAAAAAAAAAAATTTTTTCTTTCGCCAAAGTAATACTTCCAGATGATTTTGTTATTGAAACTGAGCCCAAATTCTTTTTATCCGAAGCGACTTTAAAATCACCCAGTATATACCGTTTAAGGAGAAATCTACTTATTCTGCTGCCAGGACACTCTGAAGCAACACACTGACACAACTCGTGACTGTATTAAGTGTGAATGTGCTATTTATGTCGTCCATATACGTGGCGAAGGACTCAAACATAGAACACAAACTTCACATGGCCAATAAGAAGAGCTCCTTATAAGAATGTTTAATTATGATCATACCAATAAGACCTATTGGAATTTGTAATGGAGTTTACCATGTCTGTATTCTAGTTAGATATACTTTGTTGATATTGCATCAGTCACCAGCAAATATTAATGAATCTATGAAACAAACCCTAAACATACTACCACAATAATATATTAGATTGTAAATTTTATGACAAGGATTTTTTGACAACTTCTGAAGTAGCAAACCTGGAAAGTGTAGATCCCCAAACACAAGAGTTCATCGTGCTCTTCAATGATTTAAAGACTACACCAAAGAGTTCATAATATAAGCTCTCTTTCCTCTTGAACTTAAATGCTTGGATTAAAATAACATTGGTACCTGGACTAATACTAAAATAATATCTACTGGCGAATATATAATACAGAAGGATGCAATGAAATCCAATTGACAACTAGAACTAACATCCAAGGGTACGAACATTCGCGTTGGAGTGCAAAGCAAATAGCGATCTCGCAGACGCAACAGTAACGAGAAGAATCTTCGTAAACTACGTCCATATTAATAATCGTGGGTTATTACGAAGCCCCTCATTAAACCCCCGGCGGCTCGCACCAAGAAACCACAGAACACTGCAAAATAATTACCACTACAACTGCTTTCTTCACGAAAACATCGCAAGAGAGCATTAAACAACATCTACTAAGATTGAGAATTACAATAAATGACGTATTAAAGTCGGCGTTGTCAGGTACCGAAAATGTAAAATATTATGAGGGTGTACAGTCAGCATCAGATTGATCTTCACTAACAAAGTACTCAAAATGATCTTAATGCCTTGGTATCCCCCTTCCTGTTAACTTAATGTTCTGAATGTTCTGATATTTGGCACAACCTTTAGTTTTGACAATAATACAATTTTTTTTTATCTAGAACACGTCAATTTGACTTCACCTAGCCTGATGTTAAGCTAAAGGCAAAGTCTCAGAGAGAGGGTCACCATCGCAAACACGTACCATGTTAACAGTGGTAGCACTCAGCTTGACGGCCTCATTAGATGCCTTTTCACGCCCCGCTTAAAGGACCCGGGACTGTAGGAAAAAGGAAACACGTGAGCTGGCAGGGAGTTCCAGATCTTAGTCGTGCGGCATAGGAATGAGTCACTGAAACGCTTGGTTCTAGCAGGTATACTCTGCACCGTATATGGATGGCATCTTAGCCCTGCACGTGTCGTCCTGTGAAGGAAAGGAGACGGTGGGACTAATTGAAAGAGCTCGTCAGAACATTCAACATGGCAGAAAATCAATAAAATAGTTTGATTTGCTCATACCTTGGTATTAAGGATCATCATTTCGAGACTTGGGAGTCACGATCGTTCTGACGATGACTGTACAATCCAGCATTACTTAAACACTGATGTAGTTTTGCATTGCATTCATTGATGAAAATTCTTATCAACAATGAGTTTCTAAGGTACAAAATTGTACCTTAGAAACTGTGCTTGTAACTAAAATGATGTTTTCGATCAAAATAAATATCTAAACACTTAAATAGTTGTATAAATTATTCAGATTAAAATGTAAACGATACTTTTTAATACTTGTAGGTATGCCAATGAAAAACGATAAACTTAATAGATAATTTATATATCACGAGCTTGTCAACACGCACCAAAAATAACATGCATTCCATATAAGTAAATATGGACTCCCATGGATTATATTATCATTATAACGTGAGAGGTTTAATTAATAAATTATATCGATGAAACAGTACAATTCACTAAGTGTATTTTATTATTTACTTTATTATACAATTGTGTCACAAAATGATTATGTTCGTAAACTTGCTAAGATTTTTTTACATATCTAGTCTTTATTAATTATTGTCTCCATATTTATCTAGAATCTACATCATTAGACATCACACAATCAATTAAAATGTTATCTGTACATGTATTTTTCGTTATAGATCTGTTCTTCACAATTTATGTGTAAGTTCAACTAATCCTGGCTAAGCAATCAATGAAGTTTCTTCGTGTATTATGATCACCCTACCAGAGAGGTCACCTTTTAATGGCTAACAGAGAACAGCAACCCATATTACAGCTACTAATGTCGAAAAGCTATTAATGGAAATAAAATTGAGCAGAGTCTGAAGCAACGATTTACTTAATACATTGATAATAAGGGGAGGGAATGTATGTAAAATGGTGTACGTAATCGCGGTAGTCTCGTTAGACGTGGGAACGAAGACGTACAGCAGGCAGCTACACGAAAGTATCGCGTTCAACAATGTCCACCGTTAGGCTTTAACTTTAAACCTTCATTAATGGTAATGGTTCTGAACTCGACGGGAATGGCTCTTTTTGCTCCAACCCAGACGAAGACGTTATTGTAATAGTTGAACAAGACAAGACACTCAGATGTATTAGTAAGTTTTACCGAAACAGTTTTAAGACAGACGATAATGTAACCAGGCTAATATGAATGAATTAGTCAACTATTCTGATATATAATTAATGCCATCTCTAAACCTGATATACCTTGTATAATGATCTTCGAAGATGAGAATCAAATACTTTCATTACTAACCAGTTTTAAATCCCCTTTTGTTAAATACAATTCAAGATTTATTAATCAGCATTCTTCACGGAGATTAATATTACTGGGTATAGTTGAGTCAAAAAACAGGTGTTCAACAAATATTGCTGAGATATTTTAATTTTTGGGAAGGGAATGACGTGAGCATATGATAAACACAATACCAATATGTACGTTAAAATCAAGGAGAAAGCTATTAATTAAAAACGCTCTCTCATTTCACACGTTAATAAAATGACAACGCAAATTCGTGAGCAGCGCAACTGTGTATGTAATTACAAAGCGTTCCTCACTTGTGAAATGCGAAACTTGTGTTGAGTAACCTTTAAGACTTTCTCATTAATATGTCGTATTAATTAATCAAGAACAACGTTGTTAACTACATTGTTTCCGATTATGTATAGCCCGGTAACTGCCACAGAAAAGCGTGTTCTTGAAACCTGAGCACATAAAGTAATTTTCGAAATAAGATCGGATCATAAAGCAGATAATTTTATGATTTATTTGCTTTCGAAGCTAATTGTGTTAGGCGCCCGCCGACGGCTGTCGTCATTGTAGAGAGAAGCTTTGATAGCTTCCACTCAAAGGCTTGTGAGTTTCTTCGAGGCTTTCATTCAATACTGTCGATAGGTAACAACTTCAATAAGCACCTAGTTAAACGTAGTACAATTGTGAACAATTTTAACATACGTTATAATTTTAATTGCCGAGATTACTAACGAGAATTAGTTCTAATTAGGAACGACCTTCTAGATCTGTGGATTGGACTAATACTAGTAATTTAGGGTTTGTGTTTTGCAGTGTGGTAGTTTAGATGTGGTGAGGATCGCGTGCGCATTGCAGGTAACCTGGCAGGCGCCATTCGACCGATGGCTCTTAGGAACCGTCAATTTGCGCCTGTAATTATTGCGGACCCTTCGATACTTATTTCTACTTTTTTTCCGGCTTAATTGTTGCAACAGATGACTTTTTTGTCGAACCAACTCAAAGAGAGCGGAAAGGCATCAAACGCAGCGTCGAATTTGGAAATAATTATACATAAATAGTCCCTTGAGCGCCCGATTAAGACAATTTCCGAGGCAAATTGCCGCAGACGAGCATAATAGCACACGCGCTGCTCCGTCATAAATAAATCTGGATTACGTTTTGTACAAGATTAAGATTGATTCGATCTCGATGCTTTCTGCTATTAATGCCTACGCGGCATAATGTTTCGTGTTAAAACTTTAAATCATTACTTGTTTTTCTGGATGCATGTGATTTGTGAGATAATTACGATGGACAAATTGCACGCCGTCATTGTGTAGATAACGGGTGGATGGTATCGCCGTTCGTAATTAATGATCAATACATGTGAAATAATTAATTAGCGGTGAGGTTCGATGCCGAAGGTGCTTGGGGCCTCTTCACAAAAAACAATGACGTGCGGTTTTGGTGCGCTGGCGCCGATGCCGCTGCCGCACCGCCGCCATGCCGCGCCGCGACAACATCCGCCGCATCAGATGTCTATAATTTTGGAGACCTCGAATTAGTTTTAATCTGTGAATGAGCGTGACGCGGACATAACGTTCTCGAGAAATGTGTCATTAACATTAATTTGAATGGCTGTTGCGTTTTTTGTCCTAATTTCTGGGTTAATATAAACAAGAGAAGCTATGCTGGACTTTGGGTTCATTCAGCGGATAAAGAAAATAAATTGTGTGGGTTTTACAACTAGCCACAAAGTCTTTTTGGTTAGAATTTCTAGTATAGTCGTTGATAGATAATTACCCGGAGTCCAAGCAATTTAATGACAGGATAATTATGTGCCCAACTTCTATAGACCAGTCTCAAAGTAGCTTTTTATATTTGTGCTAGTTTAACAGTAATTATTTATAAAATAAACTGTCAACCTAAGCATGTAGGTATATCTATGCACGATGTGGTTTCTTCAAGGGATGTCTGACTTTAACGGTTTGACTGCGCCAGAGACTCGTCCATCAATCAATGGTTGAAAACTGACAACATCCCCGATCACAACCCTTACAAGTGAGGTTATCTTGAACTCCGAAATTCTAGGTAGGATTAGATTTTGATAAAAAAATAACTATCTTTAAACTGTCATGAACTTCACTTGCAATTAGAAAAGAATAAGAAGTCTGTTCTCAAGCCATTCCCGCTACTCGCTGTCGGTGTCACCTAAACCAAATAATGTTACGGTTGTGCGGCGTAATGTGACGACTTTGTAATAGCCAACTCAAAATTTACCTCTGAGAAGAGAGGGCATTCTTTATGGCCACTGGCTGCTATAAAATTAGCTTACTTTAACTATTATTTAATGTCATTTTAGGATGGAAACCGGGTGAGAGTGACAATTGTGGGAACTACCAAATCGTTGACAGGCGGAATTTGAATAGATAATTATTTAGTAAATTCACTGCTTGTCACATTTTGAGATAATGATTAAATTGCTGTATATAATAGACGCAGCTTTTACTCTTTTAGAAATTGCGTGTCAAATTTATTTAAAGATCATGCTACTTTTATGGCATGTACAAATTCAGACCACCAATTTAATGGTAATTATAATATCGACTTAACGATATGTTTATTTTATCGGAACTGCCGGTTTTAATGTCGGTATCGCTCCAAAATCAATAATTGATGGAAGTTCTCACGATCCCCTGATACCTACACCAGGTTGAAATCACTGAGACCTCTAACTCGGTATCGCCATGCGTGTGCGCAATTAAAACGAAACCCACAATCAGCCGCCATGTTTGTACACGGCCGATGTTAATAGTCTTCAGTAATTACATACCGTATCATGCTAACGTTGCTTCTCGGAAGGCTGATCAAATTAATAGAACCTATTTTGTATATAATGTATCATCTAAATAGTTGATATAATTATAGAAGTCTTTATTACATTTAGAATGGAATCACATTACAAAAAAGTCATAAAATGTCAGCAGTAATAACGCACGCCGTCACCGCGCCTTGGCTCGAGAATTTCATATCGCCACATTTACATGTATTCTATTCGCGGAACTAGCGGCCCAACCTCCCCGTCTTTATATCCGGGGAAAGAATATCTAAATTCAATTACAAAAAGGCTTCTCCTCGAGGTGTGCCGTTGCACCCGCGCCTCCTCCGAAAAGGGTGTATAACAACTCAATTTCTCCATATTATTAAGACGGTGGGGTGTGCGGGTAGAGTTGGGGTGGCGTGGAACACAAAAAGAATGCTAATTTAAAATTCTTATTGCTGTGTTTGTATGCGCGCGCGCTTTATGTATCATTCGCGTAACAAAAGACGGGAGAGAGCCGCCCGAGCGCGTAATTTCAATCTAATATTCAATTTGAGAAGTATCGCGAGCTCTTCCCGCCATCTTTTATTTATTTTACTTGGCTCCAAGTGTTTTCCATGGATTCACAGATCATAGAAAATATGAAAATATGTTATTATGTGACGTCTATAAGTCAACTGAGCACTGTTCTTACTGACATACTATATCTTTGTATAGACTGAATTCGTGATGTTGAATATTTTGCTTGTTATGTCCGTTTGTTTAATCCTTTTGTCCATAGTATCTTTGTAGGTCACAGTTCGTTCGATTAGGCTTATCTTGACAAAGACCACTAAATTCGATTCGATATCTCAATCTAACGGCCGAAGATAATTGCTTCATTCCCACGAGGCGAAGAAAATAAATTTCACCGGTCACAATGGGTGCTTTCCACAGACAATTCGCGTCTAAACGGGGGGCGATAGACGCGTAATGCTTGAATCGTGATATATTAGCGAAGGAGCTAATGGTGACCCCTTACCACACCTCGTGAGCATACACTACTAAGTAGAAACGTTTAACACGGTAATTGGGTACACTTTCTAAACAAAATATCAAGCTAGTATTGTTTAAAATAGAGCGAATGTCAAGGATGATAATAGATTCTTCCATTTAAATTTGTCACGACTAAAATTGGCACTTTTGAGGTCGTAGGTCTGATGTTGAATTGGTAAGTCAAGGTAAGCTGTTAAAGTTTAGTACCGGATAAAAATAAGGTTCTATTTATATATTGGACGGCGATAAAAATGCAGGAGTGGTAAACGCGACCGCATGTGGGCTCTATCGATGTACTACCAGCCACCATGCACTGACTTGCCCCGTGTTATATGAATACGCAATACGTAAGATTATGTAACATTTTAGATTTCCCATAGAATGCTACTAAGGCAGGTACCTAATGTGTTTTTGAAAATAGCTTCGATTTATAGTGTATAAATATCGTAGAGGTACCTTAGTATGGTTTTCCGAGGAAATAGGAAAAGCAATGTTAGTTTATTAGTAAATAGATATCGGCCTTTCGTTTGCGTATTAATTTTTGAGCATAAGTGAAAAAAATGGACATGTTTAGTTGACCCCTGTGGCTACGAAACGTAAACTAGAGATATTAGCGTCCCAGTAAAATGAAAAACTATGATTTAAATATTACTTTTATACTAAATCTGTTCAGTAAATTAAAATAAATAAGCCACATGGGCTTTGGCACTGTTTGAAACTTCATGATTAACAGGAGGTAGGTTTAGCCTTTAAGCACGCTGCCTTATTAAAAGAGAACTGAGATGAGATATGAAGTAAAATGAATTAAAGGCAAATAAGGAGTGCACGATTAGTATCTATAATTTATTTTGATAAAAAAAAACTTCTGAGGTAAAATCAGACACTAGTTTGTATGGTGTCAGTAGGTACATTTTATATGGTGTTACTATATTTACCACATAAAACACGTCTTGATATGGTATTTTATACGGTATTACAATAAATTTAAATTGTAAACCTATAACCGATTATATGACTATTTTTATAATTTATATTCGTGTGAAATAGATATGTATAGTCAATACAACTGATATACATATTTTTATTTATGTTTTGTATGGCTATCGAGTTTCTAATATAAAAAAAAACGTAAGAATCAGTTTATAGCTGTACCTATTTCTTACAAGTAAATACTGTATTATAGTATTTTGAGTAAGTAGGTAGGTAGGTATAAGATTAGAGTACATAGCAGCAGCGAAGGGTTGAAACTGTTGAACATCTCTAAAAAGGAAGTGGAAGAAAACTTGTTATTTACATTACATTTACTTAATAATCTTCAACCTGTGCATGTAATTTGGATTTTATAACAGTCATCTAAAGAACGTAACATTTTTTATTTTGTTGAAACTGTGTTCAGAACCAATCAAATAAAACCCACTTATTTTTCGAAAAACATCGGAAAAATGATACGCTCAAGTGAGACTTGAACTCACGACCTTTCCCTTACAGGGGGAATGCTCTTGCAACTGAGCTATTGAGCCACACCTTTCTTTAAGGGCGACGGTGGTGCCATCTACCAACATTCTTGCGAACTGTTTTTTTATATTGTAACAATTAAGTATATATTAATATAACATGAACTACTTATTTGTCATTAAGTTATTATGATTATCATTTTTGCATACAGACATAGGATATCAGAAAGTAAAAAAAAAGTCGAGTAACACTGAATCGCAACTTGTTAGGAGTTGGTAACTTATATTGTGCACTAGTTGAACAGACACTAAGTATGATTTTAATGTGTGTTAGTGTGTGCAGAAAGCGTATGCGTGTGTTTCCTAATAATTTGCCTGACAGCACGTCGCCAGCGCACTTACCGTAACCTCTTATTCAACGCTATCTCTTTATATGAACGTTATTATAGGTAACAGATCTGCGGTAGCCTAAAGGTATGGGTAATGGACTGCTGAGACGAGGTCTCGGGTTCGATCCCAGGTTTACCATGGCACACACCAATGACTTTTCGATGCTTTTCGAAGTTATGTGTGTATTTATCGCAGGTTTATCAGTGCTCGGGTAATGGCAATAGGCTCGCCACCTATTACATTGGGACCTAAACATAAACTGGCGAAATGTGGGTGCTAGCACCTCTGCCTACCCCTTCGGGGAATACAGGCGTGAGTTTATGTTATGTAATGTCAGAGTGAGGACTGACGAAGCTTTATATTCAAGAAAAACTTTAAGTTACAATATTTAAATAAATGCGGCGGAGTTTCAGTGTGAGTCTTCGTTAGTGCAGAGACCTTTTCTGTTAATATCTTGTCAAATGGATATTTTTTAGCATAATCACGCCTTTTTTCTAAAGAGTAGGCAAAGGTACATTACGCCCACATCTCGCAGATTTTGGTTTTAGTCTCACAAGGCATTGACTAATAAGAAAATATAAAAATCTATAACATTCGAGTTACACGTAAAGGCTATATCGCCTTCATATTTTATGTCTAAGAGCTTTAAATCAGTAGGTCCTCAGACCCGTAACTCGGAGAAAAAACAATAAATTTTGATAGCACAATATCAAGATAAGGCCGACATTGTCGCATGATAAATGATCAGATTTAAATTTTCAAACTAAAACTTTGGTACGAGGGCACCTTATAACGAACGGGACGAGCTCCGTTTATAATTATAATTAATATTCTCACAGTATTAGAGTGGTCGACGGTAAAAAAACAAGATTCGACGCGAGAATTAATAACAAACAAATGGGCTACCTGCGGCGTTTTTTGTGAGCCCCCACAGGTAAGCTCGTCATGATGAAAGAACTTATATGTGTCTGTCTTAAGTTATAAACAATATTGTACCATTTTGACACGGTTGCACCTTTTTATAACGATCGGTAGGCTTCCATTCATAGGAAGTAGCACCGCGGTAAATACGATGAAAAAACTATACCCACTACGCGAATTCTGCTACTGGCCGACAGATGGCGGTTAGTACTGTTTCAATTACCTGTGGAAGACAAAAACAAATATTACTTTTCTGCAGATTTCAATACTTTCTTACTGCCAATATAAATAACAAATGTGCAATGTGGCACTAAAAGATGAAATTCGAACAACTGAACTCTACAGTCGCAGGTTTCACATTACTTTGCCGCTGCGGTTGATTAAAAAAACAAGCAGCAGTGAGTGCTGTATTGGAAACAAGAAACCAACGAATCGAAATCTTGGACAAAAGAGACGAACTCTAAACATGATACCATAATGACAAAACAGAAATATGATTTCGATTAAATAGTGTGACGGAGACGGCTCGATGGGTGCTTTTATGGATACAAAAAGGACAGGAAACTAGTTAATAATAAAAATATTTTATTTGTATAGTGGGGTAAAACACCCCCGCTGCGGGCTGTTTGGTCGGGATAGCATCCATCATCATTATATTAACCGATTTAACACTTTTGAACAGATTCCTACCGCGGCGGGTGTGCAGAGTATGTTACCGGGGGGGACGAAATATGTGCAACTCTCAAATGAACTTTTTGATGCTAGCTACATCATCAATAATTTATTTTGTATACAATTACTAACTTAATCCTTATCGAGCGGGCAATATGGTATCGGTGATGCTTCGAGAGAACGTTATCGATTGAAGTCAATCTAGGCCCGTACGGTCCAAGTAAGGAATGAGTTTCTGACCTAGCCTATACAATTCCCTGTTTGGTCACGTCTCGTGAGGATTATTAATTACAGGAGCCGTGGAAACGGGGTCGAGGCATTTTATCAGATTTCTAATTACTGAGTTTTTAAGTTCTGTGGGCATTTTTTCTAAAAAAACTACTTCAATTCAGGGTAAACAAATTGTATTTATTAACAAAGCTACTGCTGTTATGTATTAAACTTAGTTAAGTATTAGTATTTAAAAATGCTTTTATACTTTTGGTAGTAGCAAAAGTTAATAGGTACGGTTTGTAACATGTAAGGTAAACTTAATCAGTATTATTTTATTGCATAATTGAGCACTTTTTTACGTCAATTATTTCTTAGCGTTTCTTACAGTAATTGACATGTAACATGTTTGCGCGATTATAAATATTAAACAGTTTCTAAGCAGAGGCCTTCAAATAAAATGTAGAATTATCTGTCCATCTATATGGAGGAAATGCAATTAGATGAAATGATGCATGTCGATATTAAAATAGGCATTGATATGCAAAGCTGCCTCGTTACCGATGCGGGCGGTGGCTACCGGTCCCATGGTTTGTTCACAAATTTTTGTTCACTAATCAATAAGATTGACCCTAATACCAATTACTATTCAACAGTAACAATGACGTTAGCTTACAATAGAACCAGTATTGTTTATTCACTGGCTATTCTATCTAGATGGAGGTTAGAGAACGTTACATAACTCTGCTCGGTATTTGCTCGTAAAAGCCAATAATGATAAAAAATTGGTCGGTGAACGCATTCAAGGCAGAGCGAAAGGGCCCTGCGAGTGTGGTCCGGGCTTTACCCAATAATTACAAGCAGTGATTAGATTTAACGATAAGACTCATTCCGCTAATTACTCCCTAAAGCTAAACACGGTTTTTGCCAGCGATATAATTTAATAAGCATATTAACCCGGGTGATGCTATAGATAGGTGCTAAGCCTCGAGCGGTTCTCGCTAATATTTTTATAATGTTGTTAATACAGCGTGTCTTTGAAGGAAAATATATCAGACACAGAAACAGTCTCGTCGCGAGGTCAAAGATGAATGACCATGTAAACTCGTAACGACAGCGCTCCTCACTCAAATCACAGTAGTTTAGAACTCATACACATTACAATCAATTTAAAACACTCGATGTGTACGAGCGCTATGACATTGCGTCTGGGCAAGTTTCCATTGCGTGTGGCAGCCACTGTCCGCTCTGTGCAACGGTTAATTCAATAAAACGGGAAAACATTGCACTTGTTTGATCTCACGATATTGAACTTCTAAACATGTCAACAGATGCAGTTCATGAATTCTATACAAACGTTATTGGTTAAAATGCATGTTTATGTAGATAGGTAATGAAAACAGTGTCACTACGGCAAAGAAGCGATCTGACCTCGCGATGAATGGCTCCCATTAGCATCTCATAGGTTTAATTAGGGGTCCATGCAGCGGCCGGTCGCCCACGTCAACGCGTGCGGCGTGTGGGCAATCAAATTAGACGCGGCAGACAATGGGAGCGAGTGGAGCGAACAACCCCACGACAAAACGTTTTCTCGCAATCTTCGATCACCGGATTAAGGGAATCTCGTCTCGCACGTTTTATCTCCGATTGTCCGCACTTAACGCGCACTTTACGCCGAGTGCCCCTCGAGAGGAAATTGAAAGCGATCGCTTTCCCGGCTATCTTATCTGTAGTGTGTACTAATTAATCGATGTAGCGCGAAGAGGTCGTCGTTAGAGGTAAATAATGCTCGCATTGTGACCGCAGGCGGTGATTTATCGGTGTGAATAGACAAAAGTGTCGCGGGCGGAGCGGGCTGGTACAATGGTGTGGAATGTCGTCGCGGGCACTCGCTCGCCGCGCTCGTGCGACCCGTGAATGCAGATTATTAATAACCTGCTCCGGTTCGGCACGACGAGCGCGACGGTTTGACTGACTCCCATCGCACTCCTCGCCTCGAGCGCCTCCACCTGCACCATGTGATACTGAGTGCGCTTATTCACCTTAACTTTTAATGACTGCATTGATTCGCATGCATTCCGCGTACAAATCACCAGGCCTTGTTATAAATAATATTTAAAAACAAACATCATTTTCGTATATTCTTAAATTATTATATTCATCAGCGACCCCTCTGCCATGCCTTTTGTACATCATCCCTGCATCCGTGGTAACAATGCACAACAATGGCGTCGGTGCGGATTATAACAAATTCCCCAAATTGTGTGGGTTCATATTTAAGCCTAACAATAAGACAAAATAGTGATAATGTCACATGTGTGGAGTTACCGCATTTGGAACTAATTGAGAAAATTTCATAATGTTGCGATTATGTTCAATGTAACATCTGCCTAAGCTAAATAATCATAGAGCGTGATGCGTCATGAATGTCATGACTGACTACAACACTATTGTGTTGTTAGGTTTTTCATACCTACTCAATGATTTTAGAGTTATTGTTAAATATTCTGTTTATAAGTTGAAACCAAACTTATTAGCATCGTGATTATCATAAAAACTGCAATAAACAAAAAATGTCGGACATCGAACTGTAAGAATGACATAAACTAAATTGGTAAAAACTCAATAGCCAGTAGGTAAGTACTTAATTTTAAAAGATCGACAAAAAACAATGAAAGTGGAAAGGGCAAAGTGCCTACAGGCGTGGTAAACAGAAAATGCACTATGAAATTACCTTTCACGTTTTGTTGATATCGGTGAAACTAAATGAGATCATTTTTTGTCGATAAGTAGGGACAGCCCTGTGTTGGTAGTCACGTCCGTCGCATGTCGCAACAGGCGCTATCAAATTGACTGTCACCCAGCACTATTGGACGTTTCTTTAAACGATTGCCTTATGAAAGAAAATTTTCAGTTATTTGATTATCACACTAATAACTAGATTCAAATCTCCCGCTGGTTTTGTTTCGTAGCACTTATGAATACTAAAAGTAACTTTTGCAAAAAATTGTTATCCCAACCATTTATGGCATTCTATAGTGATGTATTCACTATTAGTATTTATAGAGCAACTGAATCAACTCCGATATCAACAATTGTTTCCTTTAAAAATTTAGCTAGTTAAGAACACGCTGTTTGACAACAGTCCTCATTATAGCTTTTTTGGTTCCATTTATTTTCTAAGATTTTGAATGTGTTGAACTCACGATTTATTTTTTGCGTCATTTCCATCGTCCACTAAGTAAGTGGCCATGTCGTGAGTGCTTCGATTCGTTACCGAAACTATAATTAGTTTTACCGTTACCTAATACCTTACATTTTCAATGTATATGGAGCTTATTGATGGCTATTGCAACAATGACAAGCGTGACCACTCATTGTTTATTTTCTTGATACAATGACGACTCTTTGTTCATGATTTTTTTCTGCTTCATACAAAAAGCTTGGTATGTTTTTAAATTAAGTACAAACGTTTTTACCAATATTTTCTCAACCATTGATTGGTTTTGAACTCGCCTATTAGTCAAGTACGAAGTTTACGTCAGTGTTCAAAATTTCAAATTTGTGTCATTAACACATTTTGTAATGCTAATTGTTCGATGTATTGCGACAAAAACATGTCATTTCGTGTAACACTTATTAAATGTTGGCTCGCCTTTTTCTCAAAATTTAATTATCAACATTAGCTTGACACCAAAAACGGTGCGGAGAAAATTAGGATGTTACAGTGACAGAGATATCTAGTTGTTTGCGAAACTATTCATCGAGTAACTAAAATTCCACTTCAATTTGAAGAAAGTCGATAATTGGTAGAACGGTCACCACTTATATTTGAAATGACAATAGCTTGCGATGTTGTAAGTGATTGATTGGATTCAACATTAATGACTGCTTCGACTATAATAGCGCTTGGTATCGCTAAATGGATGACATTATGTCGGAGCATTACCACGTCAAATATGAAGGATGATCTCAAACATTTGTCCTGGACATGTATTCTGACTGAATTCAATGGACTCGTCCCGGGCCCTTTGAGACCAAACAACGGTTTTAATAGCGGACAGATATTCATTTCTAACTTCATCATTCTAGCATTATTGTAAACAGGCATTATTTACAATTCTGTCATCTTTCACTAAAGGTAAGAAAAATTGTAGGTCATATAAAATATTACTTACAATAGATAGACGTCATTGCAATGATTTGGTTTGTGATCCTTGAGATATTGAGTAAACATTATTTGTAATAACACTCAAATTTGGTAACATAATACCTACTCTACGAATCACTAACAACATTCGTGATATTTAAACAACATGATGAAACCGTTAAACCTAAAAAATAAATTAGCATGAGTATTCAAAGACAAATAATAAAGCCAATTTGCATCTCGGCAACTACGTAAAGACTATTAAGTTATAGATATAACTATTTGAAAATGTACCATGCGTGATCATTGCGTTAGCATGCAGGCGACCAATCGGATCGTCTGAAAACCTTGCCTCTTCATGAAATCTCGCAACAACAGAACCAATTTGTATTTTATATATTGTACGTAAGGCTTCAATTAGTATGCTCGCGACAGATAGGGTGACATTCAATAAGTCAACTGGAGTTAACCAGGTGTTCGACAAGTGGAAAACTACTAATTAAAGTAGGTACTTACTTGTACACCGATACTTAAATGGAATAATGCACACTTAGTCGCAAGGAGTTTAATTAATCTGGCTGCTGACGCAACGCACGGATCGTTTTCTTTCTATTAGTGTCCGAAAGCAGTTTGTTCAATTGATTCGCTGTGTAGCAATAAACAATCTTAGTCTACACACTGTTTGTGCTATGAATTTGAAGACTTAACGTTCTTAAAGATCAAAGAAACGAATGATTAGCGGATCAGTTGTGGATATTCTTGTTACATAAGTGAACACTAATGGTGCTAGGTAAGAAGTAATTGTGATGTACGTTTTAGCACTTATTTATGCTCAAGGACTACAAATACTTATTTGTTAATTACGAACAAGTCTTGAGCTTTTGACATGACTAAAATTAAATGATTACGATGATTGTCATTAAAATTACATGAGAATACAAAATCATTGTACCGAAGATACCTAATTCATATCGTTAGAATAATTACGGCAAATTGTCGTAATAAAATTTGGGAGGTTGCGTTAAAATGTGTTCGAATGTGAGACAATGTGCCCCTAATGAACGGTGGGAGACGTAAAATAAATTATTTACGCCACACACTGCGACGACACTGCTACAAATTTGGATAGACATAAAAGAAGATGTAGAAATCTGTGTAACGACACAAAGTGAATGGACAACAGCAATTACTGTGGGTCGTGGTGACGCTGCGGTGCGTATCGTCACATCATCACTAATTGTCAAACTCGAGGGCACCGACTCACTTAATTTATCCGTATTATATCCAAGTTTTATTTTTATTACAACAATTTGATTAGAAAAGGTATTTTTAGTAGATAACATTCTTATGTTATTCGGATCGAACATAATATATTATGATACAATAGATCCAGTTAAGTGAGGTTCCTATTGTAATAAAGAAGACGACATTTGGAGGACATTAAAATCCCCTGGATCGTATAATTACATATGACACATTTTAACATTAAGTCACCCACGCTTGGTCTATGTTGTGGCATTAAACTTGTATAATTTGTGTTAAAGCTGTAATATATGATAGTTTAGGAGCTCGCGTTCGACGCTCCATGCATTGATCGTTAGTAAAATTATCAAAATCTAAACTGGTTTTATTGGGATCGGTCGCGAGTTGCGGGTGCTCGTGCGCCCAAACTTCGTTTCGGTTGGTCTTATGAATGGAATGGTTTTTGGTATTTTAAGTGTTTATAAAGGTCGTAAATAATTTATCGCTGCGTGATACTTCCGTCGGTCGAATTTAAATGTTTAAATCGATGATCGGCTAACTCGTACTGCTACCGGATTTTAATTCGCGTACACGTAATAAATGACTAAACTTTTTGATTTATTTTAGAATGTTTAATTACGTAAGTAATTTAGATTATTGATTTAATTAACGGAATCGTTATTAGATTCGTATCCGAACTGTATTAATCAATTGCACTATGGTGCTAACTTTTGCGAAACTATTAAAAAGTTGGAAAGTCCATTTATTTAAGTTATTATGGTTATTATCGCATATAACACTTTCAACTGTCACTTTTGCACATTGAAGATGTGGCTTCGCGCTATCATCAAACCGAAAAACCGCATCGTAATACAAACATATCTACATTTTCATGTAAACAGCATATTTCACATTGCGTCAGTAATCGTGATTCAGTCTAACACTCTAGTGCGCACTAGGTGACCAATTATTCAGACCACACGTGGATATGGTTTAGCTGGCCTTACACACCTCTGTTTAATAGGTTAACGACTTGTCTTTATCGATTTACGAAAATAATGGCAGATTGATTGCTGCACCGCGGCTGGAATGCCAATTTAATGTGGTGCTCGGCCACGGCGAAGAGCTCTGGTGTACGCACTTGGATCAGTTTAAGAATTAAAATAATGTTTAAATTAATTTAATTAATTGGGTCATCCTTTAAATTAAAGATTCTAAATTCAAAATAACTTTGAAATGATCCCAATGATAATGATCCCATGACATTTCAGATTAAAATAAGTTTGTGAATAATTGGTATATAAAAACATTTGAAATAGTAGTAGTAAAGTACTTATCTCATTAAAAATAGTTATTCTGTCTAGTATAGTTTCAATCCGTAATCTGCACATAAGTACACTACACATACGAATCTAAATACTAACTGACTTGCATATTGCACAGAGTAAGATAATATTAAGTTTATTACGGATACTTATATAAGACTAAATGTGTGTCTTCGCATTAATAAATATTTATCTGTTACCACAGTATACTCTTACTTATTTATAGTATGTTGTTACGTAAGTTTTTCCTACGAATCTTAAGTGTTTCGTGGCAAAAGTCAATTGGCAATTCGTATGGAATCACTATGTGTGACGATGTGTGTGGTCACGTCAATCTTGAAGTGAGCGCTGATTTTGACAGGATTAACTTCATCACTCGCGAGTTCTGTTTATATATACTTGCCTGTACTATTAAAATCTTTTGAAACATGAATTCATCCCACTAATCCTATTAACTGATTCGTAACAGTGAATCATATCCTTAATGCAATCAAAGCTGGTCTCAAACTTGAGTTATGACAAATCATTTGGCCAACGAGTCGACGCAAATACCTATGTGTAACAAAGGGCAAATATAATGGAGCTTATTAACTTTGGCATTCGATTCTGTGCGTATTAAACAAATATTGAGTAACCAGTTGACGAGAATGAGCCAGTTGTCCCTTAGGCGACTAATTATGTACTAGTAGTAATATCATTTAATTAATTGACGGTTTAGTAACATCATTAACTCATACTCAGAAAAATGAATTCAAAATTATTTCATTTAATGTAAGAGTTAGCGAAGTTGATGATGAATCAGCAGAATCCCTAAAATATATGACAAGATAATTCCAAAAGGCATTCGATGATATCAGATTGCAATGACATAAATAATCTCCTTTTGTATGATGTACAACATGTATTGTTACACAAAGGTTCAACTGCTGATAATGTTTTAAGCCTAAAACCGGTAGCCCAAACCTAAAGAGGCTATTCATGTATTGGTACAGATACATGATCTAACCTTGGAAATGGCTACATGTTCGAATCTTTATGAATGGATTAATAGCTGAATATGAATGGACGTTGGTCAATGCCTAAACGCGAGTAGAAATCAAAATGTATGACGTGATCGGCTTTGAGGTTATCCGTTGTTGCAAGTACTCGTGTAGTAGGAAATCTCCATATAGGTATAGAGCAGCGTAAAACGTAATGAAAGAGCTTCTGTTTATGTTTTATACAAAGAAGACCCAAAATAACACATTTGGATTCCTTTTTTGTATTTGAAACCACACATAAATTGTCTCTTATTTTGTATCTACATATTTCATATTATTTTGGAGTATCATAGGCGTAATTCTCATGTTTTAAAATTGGGTATTATGCAAAAATTAATATTGTTCTATAATATCAATGTTTATTAATATATGTATCTTTGTCATAAATAATAGTTTTATTACTAGTCCGTTGTCATAAATTGTTAGTAAATTAATGATTTTACGATGTCCATTAGATTAGAAAATCTCTATAAAGTAGGTGGGCTTGTTGAAATTATCGGTAGAACAATTGACATAATCTAGACGCCCACGTACTTTTTTACGATTTTGATCTAAACTTGAAACCGTAAAGTTGTCGAACGTGATGTAATAAGTGATAGAAAAATATATTTATTTTGAATCAATTCTAACCACTATAAGTACCAGACAAGACGTGAAGACAATAAATGAAATAATTAACATGACACAAAAAACGGTAGGCAAAGTTTTTGCATAGGCATGTGTACAGTAGAACGGAATGACTACGCACAAAAACAGATAGTACTATAAAAATCGAGCAAACAAATAAATGAGTTGATATAAAAGGAATACTTCTATCTAATCAAAAGAGGCAAAGTTGGTTGATTTTCGACAAAAGCCAACAAGTGAGCGCTATGAACGATAATGAGTGGCGCGGCGCACGGGTAAAACCGGTAGTACACGACCATCTCTCACCGTTACTTAGCACATTCTGCTTTTTAAACGATGTGGTAACTGTGATTTCAATCGAAACTACTTTTAATTAATTTTCAACTACATTATAGATGCTATATCACTCGTATATCTACCGAACAGTCATAATAATCAAGAAGATTGACTCGATAATTATGATTGGTTAAATTATGGAATAGTTTTACAGACACTGTGATATTTAAATTTTCACAGAATTAATTTATAAATCACTCGGTGTTGATTGAATTATGTTTATGATGCGGAATGAGGTTAGCTGAGAGTTATTAGGCGAAGACAGCGTGGGTAGAATATATTTCTTTTGTAATAAAACTCCACCAATTTTGACCTTAGCACGTTAACACTAAAAGACATCGCCTGAATACAGACTAGGCATTTTTGTTTAATAACTTTTAACGAGCTTTCAGACACACGTAGATTGATAATCAGATTTACTTTAGAATGACAAAGCTGGTATCAAGAACATACTTGTTTTTTATTCCTTTTAACGTCTAAGTGTTTATACTTAAATTCCGTGGTAATAAAAAGGCCGAATTAGCCGAATCCGTGAGCACTTCATGTAATATCGCACTAAGCTTCAAGTCACGTCATTGTTATCTCTATAGTCTTTATTTCGGATTAAGCAGCCGGTTATTTCCATACGAAACTAATTAATAAACATCTCATAAAAAAGCCTTGAACTTTTGATAACCGAGAACAGGACAATGAGTCTCGTTATGTTATAAATGTCTTTACTTACACAAACTAGCCCACAACTTACCTACAACAATCGGACGGACGGACGCGCATATCTAAGTAATTAATCGTAACTTATGATTGATTAAACACATTTAAAGTGAGCACGATTCCTATTTAAATATTAAATCTATTACTACGGGTGACATAATACTTAATACAATTTTAATCTGAGTTATTGCATAAAAGATACGGATATATTTAAGTTGAGGAAACAATATGGGCGGCTCATGCATAATGTATGAATTGACGGCAAGTCTAATGGAGAACATATTAGAAATTTATGTTAAGTAATTACAATAGTTTAATTGTTGAATAAATGTTCTTCTTTGCTTCTACGTGCAAGACAAATGATTCCATTTAACATTAAGTATATCTTAAATTTTTCAACAGAAACAAAGCATTTCGTAATAGGAAATACTACGTGGACCTAGTTTGATGAACCATTGAAAATATTTAGTTAGTGTAAACGAGGTAAACACGTGTGTATTTATCGACACCAGTTTGTCGAGTGGCCAAGCCATCCCTTTACACGCTAGCACCCGCGCACGTCACTAAGCGCGCGGACTTCGTCAAATAAGGGCTAGTGATGCGTAACGCAAACTCTGTTGTCGATATTTACCCACGCCACAACAAACACTGACACTCGATATTTGTCCAGCTCGCGAGCTAATGGTAGCAGGTACATTATTTACTATTGTAAAATTCACACGAGCGACACAGCTACTGTAATGAACTGGCAATAAACAGAAAAAAACAATAGCGTATCTTTAACGATGCGTTTATTTAAGGTTAGAGATCAAAAATATTATTAACAAATTAGATACCGGTTTATAAACTGTAGGTACGCAGCGGTCATAACTTCACCAGGATTATATTTAAAATAAAATAAAAACGTTTAAAACGAGAGAAAAAAGGAATGTAAGGCCATAACTTCATTTTGAATTCCGTTCGGTTTGTTCCCGTCTGACTGTGAACGCACCCAGCAGGGGGCGCCATCGTTCTCACCTCACGACGCGAGTGGTAGCTGGTCTTTAATAAGTATCGATAAAATATGTCGATAAAATATGAATATTTATAAATATTTTTGATACCAACTCACATCTACTTCTAAAGTTAGTTATTTTACTTTAACAGACTCGAGGCATCGCAACATCTGTTAAGTGTTATGTAGGTACCTACTCCATTCTCTTATAAATTAATGATTTAAAATCATTAACGGACGTTAAAATTAGAAACTATAAATCTGGATATCCTAATATTACTATGGGCGCTTGGTCTATTGATGTCAGCATTTACGCGAAAATGGCAATAAATCTGCATTGAACTGGACCAAGCTCATGCAATATCAAAAACGTACTTGCTCTAAAGAAACGAGTTCTCAAACATTCAATTTGTAAGAGGAATTATTCGGCTTTAAATTAATAGCCGGCAAAGTGTATGGGGGACAGAACTAATTAATCTCTTGATGGTATTTCACATTAATTAAACAACTCATTGATATTCAAAGGTAAAATAGGTCCTATTTCGCCAACATAAAGTCTATATTTGAGTGATTTCAATAGTGATCTGTACTTGGACGATATAGTTGAAGGCTATCATAGTGTGAGGTCTATTTTATTATTACGAAACTTTATTTTTCTTTATAAAAGCCTACGCTTATCCATGAGAAGATTCATGAAAATTAAATGTCTCATAACAATAGGATATAGCCGCGGACAAGTACATTATAAAGAGTAGTTTACACGATATGATCAGTAAGCTCGAGGTCCCCCGTGAGACACATCAAATTATACTTTTTTCATCACCAGCTACAGAACTATAAACAAAATCGTTTTACAAAAGTAAACGAGCGGTACTAAACATGACGAAATTATCATGATACAACGTTTAAGTGTGGACAAGCTAGTTGCGTTGTTGTCATTGCCTTCGTTTTACCTATTGGTATAATTATACGAGAATAACAACGAAAATAATTGTAGCTTTGAAATCCTGAGCAATAAATCATACAATCTAATTTTTTATGTCTAATAGTTAATCAAATTTACAATTGTTGCGAGCAAGTGTGATCATTTTTTTTTGTTACATTAACGCGGAACCTCTGCTAGTTCGTCGGTTAGACTTAATTTCGCAGCATTAATCTCTCGTCAGTGATCACGAAGGTAGATACCAAAATATTTACCACGACAATTATTTATAAATATTACACCACTTATTCAAAAACGTAGGAACATAAGGTCGACTATGGTTAATCGTTATTTAGTGACAGTGTAGCCATGTCCACGTTTTTACGACCGTAATCAAAACGTGATTGTCGCGCATCTAAAAAAAACTGACTTAATTGTGTCGAGCGAGTGTTGATGATATAAACAGTAATTACTTACCTCCGCATCCCAAATGTTATTAAAATCCGCTTAACGTGGTGATGAACAAGTACATGTTTTACTTTTTGATAGACAAGCGAGTGACAATTTCTATAACGTGTCATTATTACAGTCAACAAACAAGTAACGACAAAAATATCGTCACGTAATAGTAATCAATGTCACCTTTATTTCTGTAATACCAGTATCAAGTACATTTATTAATACGTTATCTAATGGGTCACTTTATTTTATTGAAAACATAAAACTTTATATCAGATCTAATCCAAACTAATACTTTAAATACGAAAGTAAGTTTATTTATTTGTTTGTTGTTTAATCACGTTCGGCTTGATAGATTTGGCTGAAATTTTGTACACATGTAAAGGACAATGGAGCATTAAGTCATGTTAAGTTACTTTTCGGCTCGAGAATAAATTCCTTTGGTCGAGAACGTGGGGCTGCATGCCCACATACACTAGTAGTAAATAAATAGTGGATACATTTCCTTTTCAGTATTCTGCCATTTAGTCTTTGCAAGTAACAAATCAAATGTATGGAAATTTAAACGTACTCGTAGAAACGAAAAATAAATATGTTGGGTCCCTAGGGTCCAATGATTTTGTGAGAAATAAATAACTAACTAATATTTTTATCTACCTAATAAACCACACCTGTAGTCCAAGGAGCGTTTAAGGCGGTATATTTTCTAAAATAATTATCATGAACATCTTTTGCGGCAGTCGACGCCTGGGGGTGCTATTGTTTTAAGGAATTTTTTTATTGCTTTTGGCAAGCCAACAATGGGAGCGGCCGAGAGGGTAATTTCGTTCGTCCGAGGCAGTTTAGCTTGTGGCGTTTCGACGACACTATGCAGTGTGCACACTGCTTTACTTTATACCTTTTTTAGGCTTTATAATCCATTCAATTTATAAATGTTACCGAGTTTAACTCCGTTGGCTATACGAAGCTATATTTATGCATACGCGTGTGTTTTCAGCTTCATTGATTTTTAACGATAGGTAAGTTTTTAAAACAAAATTATAGCACAAAATTAACAATATATCGATTTATTAATTTAATTATAACCCAGTTAATTGGCTGCGATATGTACCTAAAATTGTTTTCACGGCCACTCCTTTTACTGCTAAGGATAATAGTCTGTATTAAATTTTACACCTTTGGACTCGATACGAAATAACGAGGGCTAATATTAACGTGTAATTAAATCATAAACTAAGATAAAGATCGTACGTTTAAAAACGCCGCTCGACTGACTAATCCGTTGATTTACAATTACTCATAATTATTACTTAGGTTAATTGCGGGCAATTTTAATTATCAATAAAAATTGGAAATTTCGTATTGGTTCGATTTATGACGGCACTCGTACGACAAATGAATGCTGATTAAATTTTATTATTCTGAAATTAATCGATTGTAAATGCCTAATACATATTATGCTTGGATGTGCCGCAGTACCTATTTGCGTAGGTTTCGCGTGTTTTGTAAGAAGGTAGGTAAATTTATTAATAACCTAATGAAATAATTTTGCAGTACCTTCTTAATACGACAGAAATTATGAAAGTAGAAGGCCATCGACTTGAACCTAAAATTGAAGAGAATTTATGAAAATGAGAAACATAAAATTTAAGCCCGATTAAAGTGGGGGTAAACTTTAATCGGGCTACAAAGAAAGTAAATAGGAATACTCCAGAGTAGTAAACAAACGATGGTTTCATTAAAAGTAGACGAGAATCATGGTGCTACCAGCCTCCCACACAATAGTGTTCAAAGATATTGGTACTTAGACTTACTCTGTTTTAGCACTTCTCTCCCCTTCCTACCTTCTACTATTTAGTAACGTATGAGTGAGTGGACAACTCAGAAATTTCGAAGTCCACAAGGTACCTTAGTAGTGGGATCTTATAAAAACGCAAGTAAGTAACTAACATACAGACAAAACAATTACTTATCTGGGAAAAACAATCGATTGTTATAAGTCAGTATCGAACTAACAAAATTCGCTGGTGAGCTGACCATGGAAAGTCAGTGCGCTATCCGTTTTTACATCCTGTTCGAATTCTATTAAATTAATACTCAAGTCAATTACGTCGTGTTGAAATGAATCACCTTTCGCAGTAACGAATTAATTATCGCAATTAATTATCAGTAACTCGGCCGTCGAGATATCTCGAGACTTGAAAAGGTCTTACCCTACCAGTTTAAAGCCACATCATAGTTATTTCTGTTCTGAAAACAATGAGGGGAGACCATTCATAATGAACCTTACAAATGTCCACCACAATTGCAGCAAACACAAAACTTAATTAAACTGACACTTCGCATGCATAATGAAATGATTCACTCGCTTATAACGACTTACGAACACACACACACACACTCATGGTCAGACTTACGCATTCACAAGCATACATAAGTATATATGTATATGCGGATAGTTTCGCAAACATGGAGTCACAGATGCACAACAACATGAAAGCTTTTTTATTTCTTTTATACTACCCTTTGTGGGAGATTTTCTGATATTATTTGAGCTCACACACTTACAAACATATTAGTAGGTAGTAAGTTGTTATCTGCACTTAAGTCTGGTCATGAAATTACAAAATTAGTGCTTATCAATATCGATCTATCGATATCTGCATATAATTTGAATGAGCAACAATTAATTACATATATAAAAATAAATTTTATGTATCTGCATTAACATGGACTAAATGAAGTACTATATGTTTTTCGATAATCATTCTTTCCGTATCAAGCTAATTGTAAGTTGTGTTATTTTAATGTCTGATGGTATGGTAATATTTGTCTCACTTCCACACTCTCATTATATTCACTTCAGCTAGTCTCCTCCGCCATGACTATATTTCTGCAATTGTCGTAGTTGAACAATTTCAAATGATTTCTTTGAATGGGACTGGTAAGTCTTTAACTACCAGAATATTATATCAGTGTTATAGCTTGATTCATATATCTTGTACCTATGTCACAAGATATAAAAGGTCCTGGCGCATGCAGATTGTTCTGTAATAATCTATGCTTGGTGCATATATCACAAGATATAAAAGGTCCTGGCGCATGCAGATTGTTCTGTAATAATCTATGCTTGGTGCATATATCACAAGATATAAAAGGTCCTGGCGCATGCAGATTGTTCTGTAATAATCTATGCTTGGTGCATATATCACAAGATATAAAAGGTCCTGGCGCATGCAGATTGTTCTGTAATAATCTATGCTTGGTGCATATATCACAAGATATAAAAGGTCCTGGCGCATGTAGATTGTTTTGTAATAATCTATGCTTGGTGCATATATCACAAGATATAAAAGGTCCTGGCGCATGTAGATTGTTCTGTAATAATCTATGCTTGGTGCATATATCACAAGATATAAAAGGTCCTGGCGCATGCAGATTGTTCTGTAATAATCTATGCTTGGTGCATATATCACAAGATATAAAAGGTCCTGGCGCATGCAGATTGTTCTGTAATAATCTATGCTTGGTGCATATATCACAAGATATAAAAGGTCCTGGCGCATGCAGATTGTTCTGTAATAATCTATGCTTGGTGCATATATCACAAGATATAAAAGGTCCTGGCGCATGTAGATTGTTTTGTAATAATCTATGCTTGGTGCATATATCACAAGATATAAAAGGTCCTGGCGCATGTAGATTGTTCTGTAATAATCTATGCTTGGTGCATATATCACAAGATATAAAAGGTCCTGGCGCATGCAGATTGTTCTGTAATAATCTATGCTTGGTGCATATATCACAAGATATAAAAGGTCCTGGCGCATGTAGATTGTTCTGTAATAATCTATGCTTGGTGAATTTGAGGTCGGCCACCGCAGTAGCACCCCGTGCTATTTTCAAAACACATCCAAGAAACGTGTAGGTACTGCGCGTATTGAGCTCATTTTAAGCACATTTTAGGTCCAAGATATTACGAATCAAGCTATTTGCGATTAAATACTTGAGCCACGTCAGTCTATTGTTTAAGCAATGATATGATAGATGGACTTTCAAATCCCATACAGTTTATTATAATTTGTAACGGTAGCATTCAGCGATCCGGGATTTCACAGACGCGTGAGCTATTTCGCGGGATATGTATGCACCGTGGAAATACTACGTCACTGATACTGTAGACACGTTTGTTATGGTAAATGTGTCCGTGTCTGCGTCTGCGTCCGAGAAACCTCGCACCGTGAAAACTTGGCTTTACACATACAAGTTCGTTATCTACTAAGTACCAGTCACGATTCCATAAGTGTAGTCTAAATCTATGGATTTAGATTACTTCAAATAAATCAGGTCCGTAATGTGCTTGTATTCAATTTTCTTGGTTCGGCTGACATAAGGCAACTTTGCAAATAAAATACAGTAAGTATATGATTCAACCTATACAGTCCCAATCTCATTGAAATCTAGTTCATTGCTCGTAAATGACATTAACACGTGAATGGAAACATAATTAGTTCTATAGATACCTTTTTGTTTTGTAGCATGCCTATACGTAGCGACATTTTAGAAATTGAGTGTTACACACTTAAATGTAACAGATAAAATTAGTATTCTATGGCTATCTAAGTTAAAGGTCTAACAATATAGCCATTTACGCGTGACAAGTTATTATAATTTATGATTAATTTATTATATTATAATTAATTAATAAATTAGAAAAAAATGTCGTGACGTTAGTCCCTAGTTAACTGTAATAAGTAGAGTACCTAACTTCTTGGTTGTCCTTCACCTGAAATTAAGAGTTAGTTATCCGATTAGATCCATGCTAATATTATAAATGCGAAAGTAACTCTGTTTGTATGTCTGTATGAGCCCCGGGCAAAAGCTAGTAGGTATGTATATAATTTTGGTTACGCTAAAGTAAATACCTATTTGTAAAAGACTAGAACCTAATCACAAGGATCGACTAGTCATAGCAAGATGGCGGGTGACTAAATTTTTTTTTTCTCTCTCATTTATTGGAGTAGTTTCTGAGAGAGATCGATGTTCTGTTGTGTACTTCTATGGCTGAGACGACGATAATAATACGGGTCAACATGAATTGCTTTGATTTATGTTCTGAATTAATCAAACATTTGACAAAAATTCTAAACATGTGTGACGAACTTGAATTAGAAACTTGATAGTTCAATAATTTTCACTGTTAATAAATCTGTCAAAATACTTACATGTGTAAATGAGCGCATGCTCGATAACACACGTTATCCAGCACGCTGTTACTCTTCGAAGAGATACCGTTAAATTTATGTTTAACTTCAATATCGCTGTCGTTTATATGGAAAATGTTCTTGATCCATGCTAATTCTAAACATATTAAATATTATTTTAGATTAGTGTTAAATAGATGTAAAAACAATACCAAGAAATTGTGTATCGTTGTAAACCATACCGAATTCTAAGCATTGTAAAATTTTTAGTATTGCCACAGTTCTGCATATAACATAACATTAAAGGTAGTTAAACCATTTAGTACCTACCTATAATACTCTTAGGAACTTGCGCACAGCGAATCAAATATTCGGATTCTACTCCTTATCGCCGCTTGGCTCGATTACTATCTCAGTTCATGTGAGTTATGGTGATACGCTACCAGTAGGATGCACATTTTCTCCAGATTTAAATAATGATTGCATTGCAGATTGTAGTTATCGGGCTTGTAATATAAACGCCGAGGAAACATGTATACATTAATTAACAACTTATTCTCATTTTACTTTCTAGGTAATCTAGATGTTTTGTCCTCAATGTCGTAAGTACCATGTGTTATCACGCCTTAATAATTCTTCTTTTACTTTTTTATATCAGAACAGAACCTTAAGATTGGCACAATCATAGGCACGCTATTCATATGTCAACCTGTGAAAGTTAAAGTGAAGAAGTGTGAAGAAAATGCTGCCATACGTACTACCTTAAGTAGGTAAAAGGTTCTCTTTGAAAGTATGGCTTACTTTGAAAACCTCTCACTCGCAAACCAAAGCAAGAAAATAATTCAAAGGATATAGACTACTGTCCAAAAACCAAAACCAGGCCCCTTATGATAAAGGTAAGAGTTAAAACAGACTAAGAAGAATCGTATACAAGGCTATTACTTTCCTAAAATATCTACTAAAGATATTTACTAAGGATATCAAGTTAGCTAAAAATTCTGAAGCTAGTGATTGGTATGATAAACGTCAAAATTTATATTTGAAAGTTAATTGAAAGCTGTTGATTAAATAATTACCTACCTATATTCAATTTCTCATTTATTGCACAGATAAATATAGTGGGTGCAGTTTATATTTGAAACTTTAACTAACTTCCGTAAAATGATATTAAAGAATATACCTACTGCGAAGATTCCATTTTTTTTTTCAAACATATACCTACATACGAATGTAGGTACTTTATGCCCAATTATAGGTGATTATGATTTTAGTATAAATCATCTGAGAAAGAAACTAGTTTCGCGTATTATCGTCATTGTCCATTCTCGTTACTTACTAAAAATTTGCATTGACTTTTGAAACTTCCCTTCAGATAGGGAATATAGGCATGTAAGCAAATGTTAGATAGAAAAGATATAAACATTTTTCCTCACAATTGACATGCTGATCAATGTCAGAATCAGAATTGTATACCTATTATTGGATAACTTATACAAAGTGTACCACATAGTTTTTAATATGACTGGGTTATAAAGTAGATAGTTATCAACATACCATATTACATCAAATCGAAAACTGGTGCAAATTCGGTAGAAACGAAATTATTTGCCCGCAGGACTATTCTGTAACAGTTAATATTCAGTAAAAATAATACTTATCTAATTAGTCTCACCTACGATTGAAGAGAACACTAATATAATAACTTAATAGTTTGTACTGTTTGTTTAAGTTTTAAGGTGGAAGAGGTTTTCTTTGATATTTTAAGTCATAGGCAATGACCGTTTATCGATACAGTGCCTATCGATTATTTAATAGCAAACATAGAAGATAACGTTTTGGGAGTTATCGCTAATTATTGGAAGATAACAAGGTTTATTACTGAATTGAAGTGGGTTGATAATGCCGAAGGGTCATTCTGTGGCATTTTGAATATTGTAAATTAAGTACCTATAGGCATCGTCATTGTGAGTATTGTGAGGCGACGTTTAATTCAAATTATTTATTTATTATTTATAAATAAAGCGATACCTAATAAGTACTCATTAAAGTCATTAGAAATACCAATTTATGGGAAATTTAATGTATAAATGTATGTAAAATAAGAACCATTTTATAGGCATTTTGACATTGAGCATTATAATTAAGTATATTTTTTTGGTTTCTTTTCATTTCACCTGTAGGTAGATTACTTAGGTACTACAAGTGTCAATTAAATTATTATTTTATCAAATGAAATTATCTCTTAGAAGAATTTATGTAAATACATATCACAATAAAGTGCTTTTATGCCATAAATAAAGGAAGAAAAGCAGTTAAGAAAACTTGAGGGTAGAAAAATATAATATCCCAAAGTTATTCTAAATATTATAGACTGACCCTATGAATGACAGAGTCGGAAATTACATTAAATGTTTATGTTTGATATCTATATAGATAGGAGGGCAATATACAACGGATTATGAGCCTTATCTTAAACAATATCATTATGTACTTTTTAATTTTTAATATTAATACGTTAACTTGTTGAGTGGATATCTAGATAAAATGCCGGCAACATGAAGATAAATTATTTGGAATAAATTAAGATTAGAAACTATACGCTGTTATTTTAAATGTCAGAAATGCGTATGTATTAAGTCTATACTGAAATATAGTTCATAAGTAGACATCAATTTTTTCTGGTAATTAGTTGTAACAGCTACTGGAATAATATTCACGGATCTCTAAAAAAGGTGATTTGTCAAAGGTGTCAAAAAGGTGCGCACGATGTCAACCGGAGCGGCGCGCGCGCATACTCCTCGCCGCGGGCGCTTTGCAATAACCAAGCTCAAATATTACGAAAAAAAACGCTGTAGAATCATTATTTTTTACCAACCTCACACAACTAACTACAGAATCTTAAATTTAAACTTTTTGCTTGATTAACTCATAAATTTTAATCTTCGACTATTTAGTATTGATAAATACTGACTAGTAGCACTGAAAGCATAACAATGACTGTCATAAAATCGAAAAAACTGTTGACGCTAAAGTCGAGTCGAGTTTTATCGGCGCGAATAAGGACAATGGTTGGGGCAAGTTCGTCGTCTGGCCTTGAAGGAACCAGTCGGTCTCGTCCGAAACACCTCGGGGCAATTATTCAATAAAACAAAAGCATCCACCACGCCAAGTTTACGCCACACCGACAGAAAACGTTCGCAAATTAATTTTGCCTTAATTAACTGACTTTCCTTTGAGATACTGCATTTCACTTGAAAGTAAGATATAATAATTATGTAGGTATAATTTAAGGAATGTTTAATGTATTAGGTTGGATCTCACTTTTGAAAATCTTTTCAACTAAACGTCATGTCTTAAGTAGGTACTTAGGGTAGGTAAAACATCGGCAAAAACGTAATGACGCAGTTTATTTTTAATTGATCTCGGATCCTATTATTGTTTAATTTGTACTTAATCATTTAAGTACATTCTTTATAGTAATGAATGACATAAACAAGAGAGCTTAGCTTGAAGTAGGTAGGTACATAGAGATTAGATAGAGCGTGTGGGTACAGGTATCTAATATACATTTTAACATAAAATGGGGAGCATGTTCGTTGTACAAAGTATCCACTTACGTACCTACCTACTACTTAACTAATTTATTCTGCGCTATGTAACACGAGTTAAATAGATAAGGCAAGCCACACAAGAGCCGAAATACCGGTGCCCATTATTCACGCACGTGCTCCAGAAAATGAGCCCTATTATCAGTCAGCTGCGCTCCGTAACATACGACACGAGTCACTGAAAAATATACCAAGAAATTTGATATGACATATACTTAAATCTTTCATTGAGTATAACGCCTCTCCCTAAAGCATTGTAAGTCCTAGTGGCGCGAGCTGAACGAAATATTTCAAATGCAAATCGTGCTAACGCTATGAATGTAATAGTTTGTCGTGCCATGCGCACGCGCCGCGTACGCCGGAAACAAATTATCATACCCATATAAGCACGTACAAAATCGACGAAAAACTTATTGATGTCACTCTACGCTGATAAATTGCGCTAAACAAGAAAATGGTACCGGAGACTGGACGTAATCTGTTGTACATACAAGATATGAGACGCCACCAACTGTAATCGAGTCACAACTGCCGAAGAATTTAAGGCGACATATTATATTTCACGAACTGATTGTTGTCTTTTCTTTAACGGTTTCTAAGACTTTCTATGCTACATATTTTTTTTTACTGAATTCAGTCATTTTAAAAATTATGTAAAACGAACAGACGCGAAATATGGGTATTAATACACCTATACTTGCCTTTCCGAATATATGAGTAAAATAAAATATGTATGTTAAAAAATCGAATGACTTTGTAATTGTAATAGTGGCGCTCGAACGCAACGTTAAAAATTCGGAAATCGATTTGTTTGACGTCGACGTGTTTGTTGACATTCGATTTAAAACTCGAACGGGGTCGATGTAGAGCGGAAATGTATTATAGATCACATTTTGGATTGAATTTGAAAAATAGAATAACGGTCATTGCACGGTGGTAAATAGGTAAACGGCGCGGTCATCTGTGAATAGGAGACACGTGCAAAATCGTAACGGTCACTTGTCGTTTTATTTCCATCAAATAGTAGTAGGTAGTTCAAATAAGTCACCATTTATGTGGTCTATTCTTCTCTAACAAAAAGTTTGTCTGGCGAATTTGCAGAATAAGATGTCGTTACAGTATTCTTTTTTAGAATTTAGTCACACTTTCTAAATAAAATCGTTTATAAAATGGAATATTAAATTATTTTTATGAATGAAGTAGGCGTAAATATCTTGTGAATGTGGTAAATTTGATGCTAATGACGGTTATGTTGTATTCAGAATAACCGTTACAGTTTCATAAATATGAAGACCTATGATCTCAGCTTCTTAATGTTGTGTATTTGAAGAATGGTATCAGATCGACAGAATGTAAATGTTATTGTGTAGTAATGTAATGTATCTGGGCGAAATGGCGTTGTCCTCCGACAGGTCGCTGACATATGCGATGTCATTATTTGTGTTTTTACAGATAAATAATGTCCTAGTTGCATATTTTTTCAACGTATACAATATTCTAAGAAAATTATGCTTTTTAACACCTTCGAGGTGAGTATAGGTAAGGTTTTCAGATTCTTGCTAGTTTAACTTTTAAATTATATCTACTAGATATTCTGTAAAGGATTTTTAACATCTTGAAGCGAATTTATAAACATTTTAACTAGATTTTAAATACCTGATTAATACCATATATTAAAAAAATACTTACCTAGTCATTACAACTATTACAAGGCGCTTATTATCTATTATCGAACACATAAAATAAACATAAACAAGCACTTACAAAAACGTTATCAATAGAAGTAAAACATAACTAAACAATTAATTAGTGATATAATAAATAAATGTGTACATAATAATCTTCATATCGTTCAGTATAAAGCATGTTTACACTATATCAACACTCGTGAAGTTTCACAGACAAGCTTCCTCTACCGCCCGATAGATGGCGGTAGTGGTTGAAAGTTTGTAAATAAGAAGTAGCAACGAACGAACAGCGTACATAATGGGGAAAATTTTGCCAACCGGGATTTGAGACTAGAAAAGGCTAGTGGAAGGTAAATATGTATTTTGTTATGTCTTCTGAAGAATTCTTGGCGTTATTAATATCGCCGAAAATAATTGCGAACATCTTTTTATCTGGCGTTCTTGAGATTGAGACACATTAGGTATAAAATTGAATTGACAGAGATTCCAATTATATCTACTTATTAGGAATATTACTATCGGAACATTAAGTAAAAAAATATGCTAGCGATATTTAAAACTAATGCCAACTTGTGTTACGTTAAATTACTGATTCTGAAACCAAAAACTGCTGATTGGATTTTGATGAGTAACAAAACAGCGAATCGTGGAACAACGTGAGGAAAGCCTCCATACTCCGAGGGGGAAAGCTTACGCCTGGTAGAGCCTTCTTTTCCTCCTTGTTAACATGCATAACAAACTCACGCCTGTATTCCCCGAAGGGGTAGGCAGAGGTGATAGCACCCACATTTCGCCAGTTTATGTTTAGGTCCCAATGTAATATGTGGCGAGCCTATTGCCATTAACCGGGCACTTATAAACCTGCGATAAATACACACATAACTTCGAAAAGCATCGAAAAGTAATTGGTGTGTGCCATGGTAAACCTGGGATCAAACCCGAGACCTCGTCTCAGCAGTCCATTACCCATACCGTGATTTGGTTTATACAGCTTTTATAAAAGCCACTATAAAAGCCGCTGTTTGGCTTCCAACCCGGAGAAATATATCCAGAAATAATATATCTAGTTGGTACAATTGGGTACAAAATACAATTCACACCCCTTCAGAGATAGCGTGAGAATACTTATTATAAAATATTTTACGACATTCGGTAAATGGCCCGAAGAGAGTATGTAAATGAGACTAAAATGAGTAACTATCTTCTCACCACAAGTATACAAGAAGGTACATTAAAAGATACATATTTGACAGTAGGTACATTCTCTAAAATTTTATATTTTACATCGTGTTCTGTTTTCACACGAAAATATGCATATAATATTAACAGATCAGATCAAATCAAACAAAAGAAAACATTTCTCGTTTAAATTCCGGACCACACGACTGCGGAAGTACGATTTCTAAAACCTAAATTGAATAAGCAACGAAACTTAGATGTTTTACCCCGTGACAGGTTATACCGCGGTTTTAATGGTCGAAAAGACTCGAGAGAAATAGACGAGAGATACAAGCCATCCCAGTGATTGGGAGATTTTAGTTTAGTGACAAGTGAAATAGAATGACCATCGATGACATAATAAAGAAGACAAACAAGAAAACATAGGCACTTCTCCTTAGTATCGACAGACAGACATAAAAAAGAAGAATTAAAAAATGACAATTTTATCGCGAAACCAGGTTGAAATATCCAGTTCCTGCTGACCAGCAGTGACCTAATTTCCGGGATGAAAAATAGCCTATGTGTTATTCCAGCAGCATAGTTAAATAACAAAAAAACATCCGAACATATTAACGCAAAATATTAACTTTATAACAGTATTGTCTTCAGCAATTCGGGCAAAACAGTGTTAAAAGGGTTTTTCTCTATTATGAAATTCTCAGTAGCCGCTCGTAGTCAGGAAAAACATAGTGTTACAAAACGACAATTATAGACTTGCCCCTGTTACGTGGGACTGAAAACAGCTGGTGAAGTATGAGGTGTTAATTATAGCCCAATCAACCCTTGCTAGGATATGCAGCTATCCGTATTAAAAGAATACGTTCTTTTGAATATAGCTGTATTGATTTTCTCTTTTTCCTGCTTTGGTTAAACATTTGACAGGTCAAAGATTTCATTCTCCAATGACGTAATTTTATGAATGAAACATACGTTTGATCAAATATGATGACTGGCATTCTACCAGTTGTAATTTTGAAAGAAAGATTGATCAAACATTCACTTGAGCCATGAATAATTGAAATTTTTGTTCCATAATTATAATCTAAGGTGACAAATGAGTAAGTACTGATGCCACTGATGGTATCATTGAATTGTTTACCTGTGTAGTTACTTATTACTTCGTTGACTAGGTATTATAAAAATGAATGAAATAATGAAAAATTAAGTACCGAATTAAATAAGTAGCTAACCATTAAGAATAAGATTATATTCTGGATTAAACTACTAATTGTTAGATTTTAAGTCAATAGCATATTTTTATTTAGTATGTACCTAAGTACTCTCATTTACTCCAATCTACTAAGTATAAACTGGCCAGAACTTATCAAACATGACATATTATGATGCATGGGTAAATTTATGCAAAAAATATAGGCATCTTTTACAGTAAAATATTTTTTTTATCGAACATTACATTACATTTACATTATGCATCGAATTTCATTTAAGATGCAAATGGAATTCAATAGATAATGAAAATGTTCGATAAAATTTACTTTTAATGTCAATGTGGTATCTCTGCAAAATAGTTACCTATTTAAATAAAGAAAATTTCTTAAAAATCTTACCGTGATTGAAACTATTTTATGCATCAAATTTTTTTATTTGCAATCAGCGGCACATTTGGGCTTGAGTGTCCATTTTCCTATAGGACTCTCGTAAGATGAAACTTATTATCAGATATAATTATTGTAGATAGAAAACCGGTACTTATTGTAAGTTAATTAAGCAAATAAGGTACAATAACATGTTTTAAAACTAAATTACTCATCTGTTATGTGATTATGTTGCGGATCAATGGCCTTTCATGCATCTGTTTTTTTTTTCTAAACTAAATAGTAGTAAAAAATTATCTTAATATGATTATTTCAGGTGTCGTCTAATTCTGTCTGTTTATAGTAGAAAAATAATGCTGCAATTATTCAGCTTACTTCTGATTAATTTGAGAGAACAATGGTAGTACGTTGATTTAAATGTTCCCTATGTTTTTAAATGTATCGTACTTGCATAGGGCGATTTGTGATCAATAGACAGTAGTAAGAAAATTCAGAGCAATGCAGCAGGCTCAAGTTATAGCAGCAGTAACAGACATCCAACAGAATGGATTAAGTGCATTTGCACTAGCTTTTGGAGATTTTATTGTCATTAAACATAGTATAAAATATAAAATAATTCTTGTATAATTTGATTTCTGAAAATTATTCGTACTTAAGAATTTTTTTTTAAATATTATAAACTGTACAAAAAATTAAGTAAATACTTCTTATATAGATTTCATAGGTATAGTCTACTACATTGGTAGATACAATTACGTAGATACATCTACGGTAAAGAAAATGTATAGGATTATAACAACACAATCTTTAACGTACCTAAACCTATATCCAAGGTAATGGAGAATTAAAAAAATATAGCAAATATTTATAGACATACCTACCTAATACAGTTGCTGAAACAAAAATAATTGAGAAAAAAAGTGCCTGATCAATATTTGAAAACTAAACTACTTTTATGGAGTGGTGATAGCCTAGAGGCAGAATAACCCATAAATGCAGCCACAGTTAATAAATTTAGGTCTAAATTTAAGACGAAAAACTTTGTTCCGAAATTTTTGCACTCTAAAAAAGTATAGACAAATATCAATCTACAAAATACCTATGCTAAAAATACAAACTTTGACTCTGGAGTAAACGATAATTAGGTAGGTACTTTAGGTTCAGCTTTGGATTGGTTGCATAAGATCATATTAACAGTACCTATCTTTTTAAAATAGAATTCCTTTTCTAATTGTTGCCATTTTTATATCAAATCTTGATAATCTAGATCGAATAAATATAAATGCCCGAATGCCCAAAAATATCTACACAAGTTTATAATACCTATACATACTAAACTAATAACAAGATTATACCGGGGTAGGTAGGTACAAATAACGACCCATATAGAAATAGGTTTATCGAACAATAACAAAACATCAAACCACATAAACATTCATATTTTTGTTATTGAACACGAGCCAGTCGTTGAAATGTGATGACATGAGGTGTCTAATACAAAAATTTACTTAACAAAGCATACCGTGAAGGTGCTTTCTTAACAATTAAGCAAGTGTCACGTCTATGAGGCCGATTTACATAACGCCTTTGGTGGCTCCATTGTAATCTTATTCGCACCGTCTCAAAGCCCACGCATCCAAATCAATTATTATAGAAGTCATAAATTAAATACTGTTTACAATAGATATAGATCTTTATGATAAATGGATCTATGTGTCCCGAATGTATATCAGAAAATCTCGAGCAATCTCGCCGCAAGATGGCCGCCTGTAGCGCGGGAATGCGCCCGCGCACGTACGTTCTTATTTGAATTATAAATTGTTAATAGGAATGTTTTTTTTTTTCATTAAATATTGAATAAATAGGGTGACAAATTTAATTTGCTATCTACCTAAATTTCGAAAAAGAAGTAATAGCACAGAAGAGGTAGTAATAGTTTTGAAATATTTAATAATAATATTTTTTGTTGTCTTGCATATGAAGTGATATTGTTTGCGTTCACTGGAACAATACGAGTTTTGCATTTTTACACGGCGTTCATATTGTGATTATCAAATGTCACGGGTTTATCGCTTAGATTTGGGTAGGTACAGAAGAAAATTAACTGCCTGATTAAAAAGTTATTCAGCATTTTGCAATTACCAAACATATTTTATGAGTCAAATACTTAATTAATATCGTCCGATTCGGTTATTGGAATCCATCGTTTTGTTTCTTTTACGGCAAAATATCTTCGTCACGGTATTTTATGGCTTCGAAATTTACGTATAAATGTAAACTAATCTCGTCATAAATAAACAAGCATATAATTTAAACTAACCTTATTTAAAGTGCCTAAAATAAAAAAGGTGTCGAATAAGATGTTTTGGTTCGGAACTTTATTGCGTTAGTTATAAAATCAATTGCGCTTTATCTTTAACCTGTCAAATATATTACAACGAATTACAAAGAATTCGAAGAATGGATGGGAAAGTGGCTATAATCTTAATCACTAAATACAAAACATAAATTAGAATTAAAACAAAAATGTTCTTTTCAACGTCCAACATTTTTTATGATAACTTATCACTTCGCGAATTATCACCAGTATTTTTTCTGCGTGGTCAATTTTAGTCAGTCTCACATTATTTTGTCTGTGAAAGTAATAATATTAGCTATACCCACTGTTTTCATTTCCTGACAACTTTTTTGTGCAATTAGATTGTATGTAGTAGTAGTAGGTAGTACCTCTTTTTATGTCTTCGTTGCAGAACTTTTTATATGCATCTAACATTTTTTATCTCTTGCGAAACTGTTGCGCGACGGAAAGTAAAGTTTGAAAATTTAATGCTTATAAGTTTATAACCCCCGACCTGCCTATATTTCTATTAAAAAATTATGTACAGCCTATGATATTATAGTTTATTTTTTCTTATTGTTGTTAATAATTTAGAAAATGGACTAATCTTTAAAGAACCACAAATAAATTGAAATGCTTTCTAAAATAAATTTGTTTAGAAATGTCTACTCTAGAATACAAATGCGGGTATGTTGCATTTTTTTGATAATTTTGAACCAAAGCAAAATACTTAACGAACTAAAGAGAGAATTGGTTGATACACAAGTAGAAACTAATTCCATCAATTCAATCTTCGTTTATTAAGTACTTGTTTACTTAAAAGCAAATCCACAAACGTTCGCGTATAGATAGTTTAGCGAAGACTGCTTTATTTTACCTACATCTTTGTGAATTTTACAGGAATAGATACCTAAGCAGGACTAGAATCATACAGCTAGGAACGAAAATAATTTGAAATGACGGCCTATTATGGCAAAAACAAAAACAAAGTTCTAAAGAATAACGGCCAACCCGTATCAAAACTCAACTGGTATTTTTTTCAATATTATTTTCAAAAGTTTCGGACTCTGTATTGGAAATGGTGCACACCGAGATCTTGATTCTAACGAGATTCCTATAAGAAAACTTATAAAGTAAATATTAACCTGTGAGCATCGCCCGCAGAACGCAGTTAAACTGTTAATTGCTGCATAGCACGCAGTCACTTTTAATCACTTGTCCAGTATCCAAACTTTAACAAACGCAATCACTCAGGTGTAGTAGTCAAAACACTTGCAACAATACGTTTACACCAAAACACCCACTGAACTGTTAATGAGGAACTAAAGTTGTGTTGTTGGTGTGAGTTTGTCGTTCGGGTGCGTTAGCGCAGCGCGCGCGACGCTTCACAGTCAACGGTCGCCGGCACACTGCGCGCCCGGCGCGGCGACCCCCCGCCCGCAGCGCCGCGCCCCTCACCCCCCAAGGGGCGGAGCCGAGCCGAGCGAGCGAAGGCGATGCCGCTGGTTAATTACGCTCGCCGGCCGAAGCGGGACGGCGATAGCTAGTGGGCGCGAGCTATTAGCGCGCGGAGAGCGGGACGACGCGCGTCTTAAGTATTTTGTATAAGTAATGAGGGGCGCGGGTGCGGGGCGCTGCATCTCCCGCCAATCTTTAATGTTGATTACGGCCGCCGCCGCCTCTGTGCGCCCCTCATTAACGCGAAGCTCCGCCCGTATTTAATTACAACAAGTTTAATTGTCGATACGTTATTGTTTTTGCAAACATTCCACGATTCGAATTCGGAACGAGACACGACGTGCGTTTGTTTTGTTTTGTTTCCAATTGATTGTCTCGTCACGTTAATTGGTTGAAATGTTGGCTCGACTTGTTTCATTACGAACAGGCCATACTTATTAGGTACGATACGCTAATAAAATAAGAATTTCTACCTACTTACCTGTCAATGAATATTGGATAGGTACTTATACATATAGTAGGTAAGCTAGACTTGTACCTAGACAACCTACCCAACAGCTATGTAGGTAGCTACATATTTTGATAAATCCCAAAATATGTAAATTAAATTCCAACGGTTAAAATTAACTTTTAATTAATCTTACCTATGTACCAAACTAACATCGTTAAAGTAATTACCTATCTACCTAGATATTTATCTAAATTTGCAGGCAAGTAACCACTATACCTAAGTAAGAATTATTGAAACAGCATTGCTTAGTATTTTAAATTCAGCACGTTTGGGGATGGATAATGTATTAAATTAACGTACCTATAGGTAGATTTTGGGTAAGAACATAGGTACCTGAATCTACCTATTTGGATCCTTCACTACCTCTACCCGTTTAGGAAGATAACTTACCTATACAGTCACTAAAAATGAGAAAAAAAATTAAAAGAAAATGGAAAATGAGTCAGAAGAGAAAGCCTAGCAGGTAGCTTGACTTTATGTACCTACCTACTGTGAAGATTGGTAGGTACTTTTAATCTGCTAAGGGTTGGGCCACATTTCGTTCTTAACTCCTCAGATGGGCCCACAAGTTCTACGCTGGTGAGGAGAATCATTATTCTCTAAGTGCATCGAAAAACATCCTATCATTTATGTACAGTTCTTTACTTTTGCTTTTTATGTGCTTATTTAAGACCCATAAATAGTCATATTTATGGGTCTAAAATAGTCATATTTTGCCCCGGAAATGACTAATTAACCCGGACAACGGGGCAATATAGGCAATGAAGTTTTTTTTTCAACCTCATTTGATTTTTTACCAAACACAGTTACCGACCTTCTTACCTAAGTAGGGTACCTAGTTTATAGCACAATAATAAAATTAATAATTAATAGAAGATAATAAATGGCTGTTATTTTTTTAATTCTATGATTTACTTAATTCATGATTTTCTTTAAGGGGCCCGCATTGCCCCGAATTCTCCTACCCAGTAGGTATTCAAACCGGGGGTGATTATCACACTCAGATTAATGTAAATATAAACATATTCAGAACAATTTAAATATACTTATTCTTATTGCCTAGATATTTGTACTGAGCGGGAGTAGAACCCAAGATACAAAATCCACAACCTTTAGCAACATTAAACTGCTTAAGTACAATCTGAATAACTATATGATAGTTTACTACCTTAGTAGTCTATGCGTTGGTCCTACATCCAACTGCTAAATGTGAGAACGAAATGTGTTTCCAATATCCAGAAAGATTTGAAGGAACTTTTCTAGGAGGAAATTTTCAAGGTCAGGTACCTATATTTTTCAGGAAACAGACTCAGGCAAGGAATCCCTCTCCTCAGCAGTAGCTATTATTTATTTTGTGGCAGTAGGTACGCAAAATGAACGGGCTTACTAAATATTTGCATATCTTAATTTACGAAGGTACTTAGAAAGTGTCATCAGGTGTTTTGGTACCACTGAGGTCATTTGTCCCAAGCTTTAGATACCTGTAACCTGCTACTGATTGATAAACAAGTCTTTCAGGTCAAAGAAAACAAATAAAAGACATGGTAAAGAGGAGAAAGAGGGGGCTCCAGTATCAAAGTGAATGCACTGGATGCATTCAGGATCAGATGATGATTATTATGAAAGTGGCAGACGAAAATATACAGCAATCTGGGAGTAAAAATTTTCGTCAGTCTTGATCATCATCATCATCATAAACTCACGCCTGTATTCCCCGAAGGGATAGGGCAGAGGTGCTAGCACCCACATTTCGCCAGTTTATGTTTAGGTCCCAATGTAATAGGTGGCGAGCCTATTGCCATTAACCGGGCACTTATAAACCTGCGATAAATACACACATAACTTCGAAAAGCATCGAAAAGTCATTGGTGTGTGCCATGGTAAACATGGGATCGAACCCGAGACCTCGTCTCAGCAGTCCATTACCCATATACCACTAGGCTACCGCAGTCTTGATCCATCGCGAACATTTTTGTTTTTATATTAGTGTGATAACATGGATTAACAGAACTGATTTTTTTTAAGACTACCTACTTTTTTACAAGTCTACTTACTTAACCGAAAATTTTCCTTCGAAAAATTAATTCAATAAAAGTTGGGTAGGATATCCAGTTCATTTTTTTACACTATCAGTGCATAAGATTGATTAGATTAAATTACTTCATAAACATAATCATACATAAACTCACGCCTGTATTCCCCGAAGGGGTAGGCAGAGGTGCTAGCACCCACATTTCGCCAGTTTATGTTTTTTAGGTCCCAATGTAATAGGTGGCGAGCCTATTGCCATTAACCGGGCATTTATTGTATACTTTATATTCAAATCACACATATTGAGAACACTTGTACTTTTATATATAACCTATTTTGTAGGAATTAGAACATTTAAAACCTTTAGTAAATATAAACCTGTGAGAATGCCGTAAGGCGAAACCGGTGAGGTTATATTATAATAAATACTGTGGAAAAGTACAAGTGTTCTCAATATGTGTAACAATGAATTCCACCAAGTGCCATGAATCAACAGTATAAATAGTTATATTGTAATAATTAAAAAAAATATTGGTAAAGAAAGCATTATTGGTAACAATTGGATATTCTACTGACTAGTCAAATAAGTTATTACTTGAATGAATTTTACAGCATTAAGTATGCTAACTATACAGATCGAATACATAGGGAAAATGAATCTTCTCGGGCGGGACTCGAACCCGCGATCGTTCCCTTACAAGGGAAATGCCTTGATGATGAGTATTCTTACGAACTATGGGAACCAATGAATGATGCTTTTTACTAAACGTCAAAAGTTACAAGGAAACTTTTATGGAATAAATTATTGTGACGTTATTTTGTATAATATTTAAGAGTCAAACCATTTACTATTATAAATTGGATGGATAAGAAATAAATTAAAACTCACCGATGCAACTTTATTTTACTTTTACCGCTCTTTTACCATTCTTAATTTAATAAACTCAGTTAAGTAAATAATTTATATCCAAATGGCAAATACCCAAATGCTTTCAACTCTCATGACCACATAGATGAGTAAATTTCTGGTCGCGAAGGTATTACCTAATGCTTAGATAAATTTAAGAAGAAACTTCTATAAACTTGTTTTTACTGTCAAAACACCTGCCGTCTTTCCATACTGTAAATGTATTGTTTACCTATATATAGAAGGACTGAGAATGTTCCATATACCTACTTATTATAAATTATGTAAACTGAAATTTCCAGACCCGGAAAACATACTTATTCGTATCGGTAAAAAAATCACGTGTGAGATTTAAATTCACGACTAATTTATAACAAAACATACAAAAATATATTCAAAAATCACTCAAACGTATTGAAGTCTGATTTAAACGCTCATAAATGTTTGAAAATGTTTTAAACATCACTACCTACCTACCTACTTATTTCTGTTTTTAAAAATACAGAAAAATAAATGTGTGTCCTCGTGCAACGTATTTGCGGCAATCAGACTGCGGTCATTCCGCATAATTATATTATAAAATACGATGGCCACATAGAACCACTTGTATAATATAGTTACTAACTACTGGTAGGGTTGCCAGAGCTCACTGGCTGATAGGAATTAGGTATCTACAGCACAATGCGAATCATAGTCTGGTTCGAGTACCTATTAGTTTCTTCATCATCTTGGGAAGATCTCGATTGCTCCGAGATGTTTGCCTTGGAACCCGGGGTCGACTTTCCTACTTCATATTTATTTGGTTACACGACGATTTGACCCCCTAACCACCAAATAAAATCGTGCGCCAGAGCTTTGTCCAATAATTGATAAATATGCCAATAGGTAAGCAGGTTGGCTTGGTACCCACAGGTGTCAACAGGTTCTTCTAGTATTGTGAGCACCGGTAACTTCTTACTATCGACAGTGTTAGACAGTACTAGACAGTGTTATTATTGGACACCTTAATAGTATAAGAACTACAGGATTTAAATTCACACGTATATTTGACTAATTATTAACAAATAATGCCTACCCCTATGGGAAACAAGCGTGATTTTATGTATGTAGGTATGTATTAACAAATAAAATTGTAACTCAAGAAATAACGTCCATATTCAGTAAGGCAATATTGTCTCTAAACCAATACAAAAAAGCTGAGTTTTACGAGACAATGGTAAAAGCATGAAATGAGAAAAAAGTCTTTTCAAATTCTACTCTTGAAAGGAAGCTGAAAGAAAGAAAGAAATAAGTATGAAAGGAAGATAAGCTCACGCTTACAGTTTAATTTTCTCAAGTCTAGGACTAACAGAAATAAAGATGTACTCATTATAAGAGTCTTAGCAATCAGACTGTGGTGATTCGGCATAATTATGAAGAAACAATATTTCTTTCAGATTTCAAGAAAAGGGAATGTTTTGCGTAAGTATTCATTCCAATAATTTTAATGCTCCAATGGAATACTGAAATCAAACTTCGTAATCATGGCTGCTTATTGCTAAATGCCTTGAACCTGTTCATTGGACAATGAATTGTGCAGCATAGCATTTTCTCTATAAATCCCACAGATTTATAGAGATAATGCTAACGTTATAATGCACTGGTATCTACATGCTAAAATTATAATGCACTGGTATCTACAGTCGTGGATTCATCTTACATTTTGAAACTAGATTAATCCTGTAACTAAAAGAAAGTCATCAAAAAGGTTATCAAAAGCCTTTGACATAAGGCGCAAGTTGCACGTTTGCATTATGGGCTATAGCAACTGCTTAAATTTGGTGGTTCTTGTTAGTTTTTTAAAAATAAGTTGACTATTTGTCGAAGGCATACTGAGACTTCATGTGTTCATGTGTGATTCACGTTAGAATCCAAAATCACAAACTATTAATTGTTTGGTTAGAGTGGAAAACTACTTGAATGATTTTTTTATAGCATTTATTATGCTAACTTTTAAGATCCCTTATAGACGGATATATAGAGAAGGAAAAATTGGAATGATTCAGGTGTGGCTCAATAGCTCAGTTGCAGAGCATTCCCCCAGTACCTAAGGGAAAGGTCGTGAGTTCAAGTCTCACTTGAGCATTTCATTTTTTCCGATGTTTTTGGAATGGAAAACTACTGTTTCACCTCCCAAATCGGAGAGGAAAGAGAAGTCAGAATAGAGGTAAGCTTCAACCTATAGGTCCAGGTGGGATAGATCTATATTGTTTAAAGTAGATGTTTGATGCAATATTTCAAATTATACAGAAGTAACTGTATGTTTTCTTATAAATGCCAACTTTAGTTTATTCCGATACCTGTCACAATGTTCACATGTGTGTCTGTCATCTTTACAATGATTCAGATCAAGGTGATAAGCTTAAAATAAAAAGCAGGTAAGGTTGTCGTTTATGTTTTATCAAAGAAGACGCATAAGGACTATGTACTAAGAAAACATTAAAACCATATCATCCGTCCCACAGGTGAAAACAATGAAAGATGTGGGCTTTCTGGAAAATTTCATGAATAAACTATTTATTACCAATATCCGAGGCTCAATGTATGCGATATGCTCGTCAGAGGCGAGAGAATCATCAAAAAAGCTCTCAGCAAACTTTTACTTATACAAAACCTATTACTTTGTTGCAATGACCAAAGTGACGCGAAATACATTTATGTGGTAAAAAATGTATTCAAAAACGGCATAACGTCAGTTGTGACATGACGGTAGCTATAAATAAATAAACATTTCCCCCATTGCGGCCACCCACGGCGCGCACGCATGCAAAAAATGTGTCCACTTTACTTCAGTACGTATACCTGTGACTATTTGTGCAGCCCATATTTATACGTGCTATTTTAAATTAGGGCGACCCTTGATGGAGCGTTTGGAGGTATCTGGTTGTGTCTTAATTGAGTTCCACAAAGGTGCTTCCAACTTTTATTAATAAGTAAATACACACAGGACCTACCCCGTCCTTGTTGTGGCGATATGGTATTTGTCAAGGGCAGATCAGAAGTGCCCGAAAGGTATGAATGGTATGAATGAAAGGTTACTAAATATGGAGGAAGCTTGTGAGTAGGATCTGTGTTACTCAGAAGACAATGGGGGGGATAAAACCATGTATAATTATGTTATAGAAACATATCTATGAGTGTCTTTTAAGATATGATCTTTTCCTTTCAAATTCAAATTCATCTATTTATTTCAGACCACATAGTCCATATTAATAGTTAGTAATACCTACATGTCTTACAGCTATGTAACTATGTTAGTTAAAATTACAAGAATACTGGCCTTCATAGTAGGGCACGCGTCCGTAGAGGTAAATTTGGTAGTAACTCGAGCGCGTCAGATTAAGCTAGGGAAGGCTGGTTACATAATGACAAATTCCTCCAACCAGTAGGCAGCTTTCAATTTGGATGGGTACCAAAAACAAATCCTTCTAAGAATTTACACATACGCTTCAGATTAAGATAATGTACCTAGGTTAGTTACTAGCTCAAGTACAAGCAGCCCTTTTGAAAATCTTGCGATTTAAGCGTAACCTATGGGGGTGGGTGTCACTGGCATTGAGGTCTACTTAATGCGTCGGCAGCTTCGGTGGTGCGGTCACGTATCACGTATGGCGGAGGAGAGAGTGGCGAAACGCATCTTCTACTCTGAACTAGAGGAGGGCATGCGGAAACATGGCGGCCAACTCCTCAGGTTTAAGGATGTTCAGAAGCGTCATATCAAAAGATGCAACATTGAGCCGTCTCAATGGGAAGGTTTGGCAGCACAACGTCCAGAATGGCGCAGGGTGGTGCATAGACGAGTAAGCGATTTCGAGGAACAGCGAAAGGCAGATCTCGACGCTAAACGCGATGAGCTGATAGTTTGCCCACCCGCTGCCATTCAGTACCATTATGTGGGTGGTGTTCTCACGTGCCCTCAGTGCACACGAGTGTTCACCGCGAAGATCGGCTATGTTAGCCATCTTTGAGCGCTTCAGCGCCGAGCCGACTAGGAGTCGAAGTGTTCGCCATGGCCGAGATCGGTCGGAGGCATCATCATCATCATCATGGGGGTGGGAAGCTTGCAAACATTTGTCTGTATTTACTCGAACGGTGCTTATTTTACGTTTATTTTAGAGTTAAAGAAACCAGAATAACTGAAAAATATTAAATAAGACCAATGAAATACGAAACTTTAATTAAGTAGGATGATAATATGTATTTATTTATTATTATATTACTTATGTATACGCTTCCCCCACCACTAAATGCAAAAACCATTATTCTTTTAGTCATTTAATCTACCAATTCTAATAGGTTTTCACAACGCTCGAGTAAGTACAAATTTAGCTGCGTGGCCTCCCTGCCTATTAAAACGGTCCATGATTTGATTGACATCCGAGAGAAGACAATAGAGAATAATAAAGCATACCTATATAAGACTAGCTTTTGCCCGCGGCTCCGCCCGCGTGGATGTCGGTTATCGACCAAACATAGCATATGTCCTTTCCTAAGCTCTAATCTACCCCTATACTAAATTTCATCAAAATCGGTTCAGTGGTTTAGGCGTGAAAGCGTAACATACAGACAGACAGAGTTCTTTTTTATGGATTAGGGAGGTAAACGAGGAGACGGATTTACTTTACGAGTTACTTTCGCATTTATAATATTAGTATGGATATGGATACTCGCGTTTACAAGTAATGTAGTTTTACAATCTGAATATTGTGTATTGATACGAAACTTACTGAGAAGTGACCAGCCCTAACCATTGGCGACCAGAACATTAATCAAATTTATTTAATTTATAGATATTGGACTAGAGTCTGGCGGGCTTGTAACATCATCGACGTCATCTTAGCGTTGTTACCGGCTGCATTTTTTTTTATATAGGGCACGTCAATTTGACTTCACCTCGCCTGATGTTAAGCAAAGGCAAAGTCTCGGAAAGAGGGTCACCATCGGAAACATGTACCATGTTAACAGTGGTGACACTCAGCTTGACGGTCTCATTAGATGCCTTTTTACGCCCCGCTTAAAGGACCCGGGACTGTAGGAAGAAGGAAACACGTGAGCTGGCAGGGAGTTCCAGGTCATAATGGTGCGGCATAGGAATAAGTCACTGAAACGCTTGGTTCTAGCAGGTATACCTGCACGTGTCGTCCGAGGAGTTTCAAATTTAATTTAAGTTTTCTTAATGTTTTCTATGTAAAGTCATCAAAGAGACATCGTATACGCGTCTTGAGTCTGTTATATCTGGCTCGGGCCTTAAAGTATAAATTAAAATATATTATTAGGAATTGTATAAATATATTAATTACACTTCTACGTGTATACGTCACTGGGAATTTAAATCTGAGGGGTAAATTTAAATTTATTTAGATTATGTGGATTCAACTTACCATACGAATATAAAAATTATCTTCACATTTATAACGGCGTAGCAAAGATTAAATAGATATTGTAAGTTTGAAGTTTCATTGGAAACCCAGAAGAAAGAAGCTTAGTACAGTCAGCATCAGAAAGATGTTGACAAACAGAGTGCTCAAAATGATCTTAATTTAATTTTTTGATCCCCTTCCAGTTGACCGATTGTTCTGATACTTGGTACACACCTTTAGTTCGGATAATAATCCGTACTTATATTATAAATGCGAAAGTAACTCTGTCTGTCCGTCAGTCTGTCTGTATGTTACGCTTTCATGTCTAAACCACGGGACCGATTTTGATTAAATTTGGTAAGTATAGGGGTAGATAAAACCTTGAGAAAGGACATAGACAATGTTTGGTCGCGAACCGACATCTACGCGGGCGGAGCCGCGGGAAAAAGCTAGTACCATATAAATCAATAAACAGTTTGATTTGTTCTTCATATGAGAGTTTTAAGATCATTTTGAGACTTTAAGATATTTATGACGCTGACTGTACCTAGCCTGTTACCTATCATATGGACCCAGAAGTCAGTATATAATATCTTTAGTTTAGGGTGTTTAGTCTACTCTAGAATCCTAGCATTCTAGAATTCTAGAGGATTAATCGATTTTTTCAAAGGAAGAAGGAGGTCAGAAGAAGTTGTCTAGTTGACGCCAATAAGCTGACACCCTAGATTGCCAGATTTCACCAAAATTTGCTTAGCCGTTACAACAATTTGGTCACAAGAATATAACAAACATGAAGTGAGCCCATTGCTAACACGGGCAATATAGTTTGGCTTGTATTTTGAGAAATACTAGTAATTTCAATTATTTTACCTTATATAATATTAACTGTACGTCATACAAAATAAATATAAATCAAAAATTGTTGTCAATAGGCACCTCTAAATATTCAATGTATGAAATAAAATATTTTTTATTATTTTATAATACCTACATATATAAACAAACTTACACACTAATTCACGAACCATCAAATTTTTAAGGTTTACCAACCTATTAGTAGATGATTTATTTGAGGGCATTTGGTATGCACATAAATTAAAATAATTAATCTATTCAATACTCGCTGATACGTTACGTGTCAATTTCTAAAGAAATAACATCCATATTATTGGTCTCTCTGTCAAATTTTCAAACATAAATAGAATGCGTTATAAGACTTATAAGTACATATATGTTTTTAAACTTGTCCAGAAGGTGCCTTTGAGTTCACATTATCTAAGTTCTTACTAGTCCGGTTAGGTACTCAGTCAGCATCAGATGGATCTTGACGAACCGGAAAATAATCAAAAATTGAAAGTTGCCAACTCGCGGTTTCCCGCAAGTTTATTGCCCGCGAGTTGATGAATGACTCATCATAACACCTAAGTTTCCCCCCCTTCCTGTTGACTAATTGTTCTGATATTTGGTACACACCTTTAGTTAGGTTAGTTAGTTACTTCCACTAATATTATAAATGCGAAAGTAACTCTGTCTGTCTGTCTGTATGTAACGCTTTCACGCCTAAAAAACTTAACCGATTTTGATGAAATTTGGTATGAGGGTAGATTAGACCTTGAGGAAGGACATAGACTATGTTTTGTCGCGATAACCGACTTCCACGCGGGCGGAGCCGCGGGCAAAAGCTAGTATTATAAATGCGAAAGTAACTCTGTCTGTCTGTGTGTAACGCTTTCACGCCTAAAAAACTGAACCGATTTTGATGAAATTTAGTAAGAGGGTAGATTAGACCTTGAGAAAGGACATAGGCTATGTTTGGTCGCGATAACCGACAACCACGCAGGCGGAGCCGCGGGCAAAAGCTAGTACAATTTAAATCAATAAAAAATTTCACAGTTATAATATTAGTAAGTACTTAAAGATTTAACAAGGTATTATAAATTCTTCGTGATAGGAATAAATAGTGTACCTACTACCTTTCTTTGATACGAAATGAAAAGTAGAAATATGTAGGTACGTATGTTAAATTGTGTTACGGTATGTATGATTTTTTTGGAATTCTTCAATTCATTAGAATGACATAAGACATTTGACTAAATTTTGAATTGCTATGCTTAACCTCTTGTCCAGCTGTTATTATGTCTCGCATAAATGCTACTGGGTTTGTAAATATGAATGGTGCTTATATTGAAATATAAATAAAAAATTAAGCACCCTCCATAAATTAAGTAAAAGCAGAATTATTACTAGTAAGAATACGTAATCGACCGAAATATACTTATAAATCTCAATAATCGGTAAATAATGCTCACATTTGCCAAATTTATACAATACTAAACGCAAACTAGTATAATTTTATGTGATTCAAGTCTCAATTCATTGATCTGTTAGAAACTGGATTTATAACGAATGCTTTACTTTTTTTATGTTTGCTCTAGTGTAACAGCACAAAGTCAGAAATTTAAAAAGTAAATTGCTCCTTTATATGCTTGTCTAGGAGGTGATAGGTATTCAAAAATGGTACCTCCCTGGTAAGTTAGTAGGTACCTTCATGTTGGAAAAATCTATATCTACTACATAGAAAAGTCAAGTTTCAATCAATCAATCAGTAAGCCTAGCGCAGTCCAGACATAGGCCTCTCCGATTGTTGGGAGGTTTTAAACTACTGTTTACACGATGACCGGACAAGTTGGCAAAGGGTTTTACGAGTATTACGAGAGAGAAAAAAAAAAAAAAGCCGCAGTAGCCTAGTGGTATGGGTAATGGACTGCTGAGACGAGGTCTCGGGTTCGATCCCAGGTTTACCATCGCACACACCAATGACTTTTCGATGCTTTTCGAAGTTATGTGTGTATTTATCGCAGGTTTATAAGTGCCCGGTTAATGGCAATAGGCTCGCCACCTATTACATTGGGACCTAAACATAAACTGGCGAAACGTGGGTGCTAGCACCTCTGCCTACCCCTTCGGGGAACACGGGCGTGAGTTTATGTTATGTTATGTTATGTTATGAGTTTTCCTTCTCTCACAGTGATATCGTCTGCGTATTTTTCCGTTAGTCGTCTTATACGACACACTTTGGATGAGTTGGGTTGAGTAGTGAGTGAATGGTTTGGGTGGTAATATTCTTTCACCGTCATCACTAGGATTAGCAAACAGGATGGTACAGTTTTTACTTTGCTAACATCAGCAGATCTCAACCTCCGTATGATAGGGCTGCCTGAGACAACCCTTGTAAGAATAGAATAGAGAATAGGTTACGCCATCAATTTTTGTTTTATAAAAAAGCCCATGAATACGTAGTGGCACTGAGCGTGACCCTTGTCCTACCAGGAAGATCCCAGTCCAATGGACGCTGAATAGTATTACCGTAGTATTACCGTAACGGAAACATTCACTGCTATGCAGACGACAGCACCTTACACGGGAGTTATTACGCACATCCTGCGGCCAAGCAGTCTGATATCGCGGAAAAAAGGCAGCTTCTTGTCACTGACCTGGACCGGATCCTGGACCACATTTCTCAATGGGGCGCTAGGAACCTGGTCGAGTTCAATGCCAAGAAGACCCAGGCATGTGCGTTTACAGCAAAGGTATCTCCTTTCCTTCCCCTTCCCACTCTTCAGAGCACACCACTGCCACTGCAGGATCACCTCACTATCCTCGGTATGGATGTTCGCTGCAAACTGAATAACAAAAACTATATCGAGAGTATCATCAAATCAGCCTCGCATAAACTCGGAGTCCTGAACAGAGTGAGACGTTTTTTCACGCCGGAGCAGCGGTGTCTTCTATATAAGACCCAAATTCGTTCCTGCGTGGAATACTGCTCACATCTCTGGGACGGCTCCGCAAAGTACTTATTAGATGCTCTCGACAGGTTGCAGCGACGTGCGGTCCGCATTATTGGGGATCCTGAGGTCACGAACACCCTCGAGCCTTTGCAGATGCGTAGAGATGTTGCGTCTTTGGCAGTTTTCTACCGTCTCTACCATGGTGAATGTTCTGACGAGCTCTTCCAATTAGTCCCACCCTCCCCTTTCCTTCACAGGACGACACGTGCAGGGCTAAGATGTCATCCATTTACGGTGCAGAGTATACCTGCTAGAACCAAGCGTTTCAGTGATTCATTCCTATGCCGCACCACTAAGGCCTGGAATTCCCTGCCAGATCACGTGTTTCCTTCTTCCTACAGTCCTGGGTCCTTTAAGCGGGGCGTGAAAAGGCATCTAATGAGGCCGTCAAGCTGAGTGCCACCACTGTTAACATGGTAAATGTTTACGATGGTGACCCTCTTTCCGAGACTTTGCCTTTAGCTTAACATCAGGCGAGGTGAAGTCAAATTGACGTGTCCTGTATAAAAAAAAAAAAAAACCTACTTCAGTCTTCAAGGGCAAGGGATTGGTGCAGTTGTAGTGCAAATACCGTGGTGTTAAGGCCATGGTCCTGCACCATGAAGTACTTTGCTAATATCAGCAGATCTTAACCTCCGTATGAACGGGCTTTTTTTATCGTGCGATAAATCCCCACGGATACCACCCCCGCGGAGCCAGTGGAGGCGGTTATGTCGGACTCGAACCGACTAAAACGCACGCCGTCTTGGGTCCTTGGTTGCCGGAGGTGAGATAGCCAAAAGCATATCTCTCGCACCCCGGCAGACCCAGGACCATCTCTTTCAAGATGGCCCCCTTCGGGCGTATGATAGGGCTGCCTAAGACAACCCTTGTAAGAATAGAGCAAAGGGTTACGCCATCAATTTTTGTTTTATAAAAAAAGCCCATGATAAAGTAGTGGCATTGAGAGCGACCCTACTACCAAGAAGATCCCAATCCAATGGACGCTGAATAGTATTACTTCAGTCTTCAAGGGCAAGGGATTGGTGCAGTTGTAGTGCAAATACCGTGGTGTTAAGGTCATGGTCTTACACCATGAAGTAGTGCATTAACCATTATCAATAATTTATGAATACCATGTATATACCTGGGAATTAAAACACGAAATATAAAAGGCCCTGGCGGACGCATATTGTTCTGTAATAATCTATGCTTGGTGAATTTGAGCTTCTCTGATCTTCAACCGCTGCAGCATCCCGTGCTATCTCCAAAATACATCCAAGAAGCGTGTGCTGCGCGTATAGAGCACATTATAAATAAATAAATATTCCACAACATTCTACACAACGCTATCTAGACCCATGGTAAGCTTTTATAGCTTGTGTTATGGAATCTAGAACGCGGATAAACATACTTATATACTTTTTTTTTTGTAAATACATACATATTATACATAGAAACACCCAGACCAATGCAAATAGCCATATTCATGCATACAAATATTTGCACTGAGCGAGAATCGAACCCGCGCTTCCTGCGTGGCAGTCGCGTGCACTACCGCCACGCCAAGATATATAAGATATCCAAGATATATCCAAGATATATAAATCGAGATATGGTTATGTGAGATACAATTTGGAATCAAAAGGTACTTAGTACACGAATTGGATAAGGCCGGACACCCAAACTGAGTATATCCCTATATCATCTCTTTCTTAGACAACCTAATTGTCTAGCAGATTCTTGGGTCCAAAGAACATTATCTAGTTTATAATGTGGATCTCGATTCACTACTTGCGTTAGTCCTTCAGGGCTTTAGGCATAGGAGTGAGTATCAATACAGCCTAAAGCCTCCGTGGCGTGGCGGTAGTGAAAGCGGCCGCTATGCAGTAGGTGCGGGTTCGATCCCCGCTCAGTGCAAATATTCGTATGCTTATATGAGTATTTGCATTGGTCAAGCCGTGAAAAGAGCGCGTTAATCTGTCGGTCCCGGTTGCCATACAAACATGTATGGCAGTCGTTACAGCGGAATTGGGTGAAATGGCCCACATAGAAGGGCTGATCACCCGTCCATTTAAACGTCCACGCTGGTAGTAAATGTAGTAGAGTATCAATACCTATATCTAGTATTAAAACTTAAAAGTATTTACACAGGTATCAGTGACATTGTGATAGTTTCTTGCACGGTACAAGGTTGTGCCTTTAACCCACTTTAGGTTATTTATTTATGCATAATAAAAAATTAGTAGGTACTCATTTTAGTACAGTCGTCTATATGTAGATTCGCCACTCCAATATAATAAAGTAAAAATAAATAGCTGTATATTAGATATCATTTTGTTGTCATAGTTTTTAAATCATAAGATTCAAAGCTATTAACTTTGGGTGTGGTGACTTTAAAATATTTGGTTAAGGGTTCCGTGTTTACGGATTGGCGAGTGCTAGTTTAAGTGAAAAGAAATTATGTTAATGAGGATGTTTGTAAAAGTTTGACATCAATGGTAGGTACCTACCTAAAGGTTCATGTTACATAACTCTCATAACTCTCATAAACTCACGCCTGCATTCCCCGAAGGGGTAGGCCGAGGTGCTAGCACCCACATTTCGCCAGTTTATGTTCAGGTCCCAATGTAATAGGTGGCGAGCCTATTGCCATTAACCGGGCACTTATAAACCTGCGATAAATACACACATAACTTCGAAAAGCATCGAAAAGTCATTGGTGTGTGCCATGGTAAACCTGGGATCGAACCCGAGACCTCGTCTCAGCAGTCCATTACCCATACCACTAGGCTACCGCAGATATGTTACCTAGAAAGTATATAATATTCTTCTCTTCTTTATCCGGGTGCTTAATTTTATTTTTCGTGCGGAAATTCCCTCGTATACCTCCCTGCCGGAGCCGGAAGGGGAGGTTATGTCGGACTCGAACCGACTAAAACCGCACGCCGACTGTAGGTCGCGGTGCTAGGCCGGAGGTGAGGTTGTCATCGACATATCCCTCGCACCCCGGCTGACCCAGGGCCATCCCTAACGGTCTGGCCCTCCTCGGGAGGGGGACAACGGTGTCCCCGACTCAATCCGGATGCTTACCTATTTGCTAGGTGCATCCAAAATTTACACTTGGGAGCCAAGAGTTCAGTTTCCTATAACTCCATTATCTAGAGGAGGGACTGTGACAACTCTGACAACCTTGAAAAAAAAGCCTGCTCCAAATGCATAATGTATTCCAATTCTGCATTTATAATAAAGAATTCAGGTAGTTTCATGAAAATTTATATTTACATTTGCCTATTTACTTAGGTATAGGTATGTAAATAAAATATCAATGCTAAAAAAAGAAAATAAGTGATTCGATTCTCTTTTATTTTTTTCATCAAATCGAATTATATTGGAAAAATAAGAAATATATAAAAGTGTACAATCGTGGCGAGAGGTCACGGCGATTCAGTCACAAAGCGGTGCGGGCATTGACCCGCGCGGCCAACCCCTGACCTTGGTATCGTAAACTGTACCCGGTGACGTAAGCGTGACTCTTTCCTACTACATGTGATGGTACGCACTTTGTTTACCTTTGTGTTTACAAGTGTACTTCGGAACCCTTTGCTTAGGAGTAATTGTAAGAAAATGAAGTGGTACATACAAATGTAACAGCATTCGCGGCTAAGGCTGTTCTTTGTGACTGTACTTTATTTAGTACAGTCACAAAGAAGGTTAAGGACGTAACCTTGATTCTTAAAAGAATTGAATTGAATTAAGGAAATATGGTGATTATCTTAGAACGAATGGGTTAAACAGGGAAATATTATCCTGTCATTAAATTCATTTATCAGTGTTAAGAAGCAGTAGTTCGTGCCTGCAAGTAGGTGCTCCTTATCAGCGCAGGCATTCCTCTTACCCGAGACGGCCTTTAATGGCCCTGGATCATCTGGCGTACCTCGGTTTAGGCCAGAAGCTACCTCATTCTCGACAACTGATGGTCCGAGTCGGGTGTGCGGTTTTCATTGGTTCGAGTCCGACATAGCCACCCCCATTGGCTCTGGCGCCGGCAGGGAGTCATCCGTGGGTAAGGATTGGAAGATCAGACAGCAGTTGCTCCCGGAAATGCCGACATAAGAACCAAACTTGCAAACTTTGAACGTGACTGCAAAATCGTGGATGATGACTAAAATTGAATAGGTACCTACATAAATTTTAAGTAGGTAAGTACTAGCTTTTGTACGCGGCTCCGCCCGCGTGGATGGCGGTTATCAAGACCAAACATAAATTATGTCTTTTCTCAAGGTCTAATCTATCCCTGTACAAAATTTCATCAAAATCGGTTTAGTGGTTTACGCGCGAAAGCGTAACAAACAGACAGACAGAGTTACTTTCGCATTTATAAAATTAGTATGGATTATTTTTAGTTCTATGAATCCAAATGTGTCCACTTATGTAATATGCTAGTTATGATGTGTGCTAGTTTGCTACGTTAGCAACTTTACCTTCAATGTAATTTAAAACACATGCTAATCCCATATTTTTACATACAATTATTCTTAACTACTTATCTGCAATTTACCCGACCGCCAAGGAAGGGTTCTTCAAATTCATTCATATCGAAATAAAATTGTTATTGCTTACTTATTTGTAAGAAAAATACCTATTCGTGCGAAACATTTATTCTGAACGATTCAAATTTAAGATCTCAAACTACAGCCACTACGTATAGCTACCATTCTACGAAAACCATTTAAGAACACACACGTTGACTAACTGACACACACTGCCCCCTATACGATAATTGCGAAACTAAAACGTTAGAAAAACATACCCTTTTCTACTTGAGGAAAAGTTGAGAAAATTCCTTTTATTAACGTATGTGGAAGCGCTAGCATCGTGTGTGAGCGGCCACGCGAACCATCGACACAAATAAGAACCTTCACACAAGTAAACTAACGCCATCTCTTAGCGGATAGACGAATAACTTTTACAGGGTATTTTTATGAGACGAATGCTACTAAAATAACACTGAATTGTTTTATGGTTAGTATTGTGATTCCTAAATTCCTACAGGTTGCTTGTAAGGCGCATGTTTACCTCTTAATTTTGTGGGTTTCCCTTACGATGAATAACAAGTCGCGGTTTACCTGCAACAAAAAAGTACTTTATTAGAAATGTTGTCGGTAATAGATTACTTTGAGGATAACTCTGAGGTTATACCTAGTAGTAATGACTTCTACGCATACATATATAATAGACAAGTTAAACAAATTGTCTAGTAGTGTACCAAGAATAATAATCGGGTCACGGTACCTATATGACGCGGCAATGAATTTTGAATTTCGATTCCGTATTTGGAACGGCACTCAGAATCTATGATATACTAGTCATACATATATTATGTTGTGATGTCATATGTATGACAGCTACAATAAGATGCGCATTTTTGCTACCCGATAACAATTACCTACATATTTTGCTCCACACAGCCAGTCTAATAAGTAGTTTATGCCTGATAGTTATAATATTCACAGCACGTATTCTAGAATCCGTGGACTATACAGCAGGCAGTTTGAAGCTGTTCTCAAGGAAAGTATGAGGTTTCGTCAGGTTACACTGATTAATGCCTGTCATTTCTGTCTGTCAATTCAAATATAGGAATGTAATTCGAATACTTACATCGTGAAAAATGAAACGCTCAAGTATTTTCCGATGTATTCCAATTTTAAAATTAGCATCATAAATGCTATAAAAATTCATTCAAATATAGGAATGTAAGTTTACCTATCTCATAATAATAGCGTTTATTCCTGTAAATATAGTAAACAGTAATATTTCTACCTACCATCTTCAATAAAATCATGATAATACAATACTTAAAGTCCTATCCGTTTATACGCTAGCGATATTCGATATCGTTTGGTTTGACATTTTCGCAAAATCGATAGCACCCCTTATTGGTACCGAAATGATTGAACATCCTATCGCGACATTTTTCTAATGGCGGCTCGTGTTTGAGACCCTTTTTCTTTATAATGGAGTTTACACACACTCCGGGTATGTTGTTTTATGTGTGCTTATTTTTTATATGTAAAATTTCTGAGGAGGCGAGGATGGGGTGCTTAGACAGCCACCACCCTAACAAGGGCACGAAGTGGACTCTGAATGAAGCCACGTGGAGTACCTTTATGAGATCTACTTACTTAACTTTGTACGACATAGTATTGGACTCTTAAAAGGCCTAGGCTATCTGTCAAAAGTGTTCTGCCTCAGTGTGGAATGCATGCAGCTACATTATAAATTCGTTTAATATCGAAACCGTGTGTTTTGTTATAGAACGAAGTCTGCCTTCATATATATATATATGTAGTTGATTCCCACTAGCGTTATCTGAAATCGTTTTTATAAATAATTAATATTATTTGAGTAGACGAATAGATTAAGATTCTAGAATAGCTTTTCTAGAATATTTTTTTTTGATTACGTGTTAATTTATTTAAATAAATGCTATGATTGTTATGCACTATACTTAATGTATACTTAACACCTATGTTGTAAATAAAATATATGGAGTTTAATATTTTATTTTTTAATATATGAATATGTATATAACTATAAATTAATATTCATAATATTCTGGAACATACCAAACGGCGCTATCGAACCCCAAAAACGCTTAAATTTTCGGTTCTAGAACACGGATTTGCATGCTTAGATACCTTGCATACGATAAGATATACATGCTTAACTTAAAGACCCAAAAATAGCCATAATCATTATATTCAATATTTGCACTGAGCGGCAATCGAGTCCACAACACCAGACTAAGTTATCGAACACGCTGCCGGTGTATCAATAAGATGTCAAAACTGTAACAATACGTTGGCTATACAATCCCTTCAGACTTAACGTCTTAATATTTTAAAAACAAAATATGCTCGATATACGTAAATGAACAGGAAGTACGTACACCGACAAGTGTGTTCGCACCACAAGACCCCTTTTCTTTTTACATGTCGCAAGCTAACGACAATACGAAATCAATACCAACACCATCGATGCGAAAATCGTGAATAGCGAAGTGACTTACACATGGAAAGCTTTGTGTATGTGTGCGCAAATAATATGCATGCGAGCGAGTGTGAAGCGAAGACGTCGGTACAGTGACTATGAGTTGGTGCATTTGTGGATGTTCTATTTTTGAATAGTTATGAGTAATTACCAGTAAAGAGATATTTAATTAATCTGCCCACTTTAACCTGTTATCTGAATAGTATAGTGCTTTAAGGCTATTAAGTGACAGGGTGCTATTTCTACGGTCGAACTAGCCTCCATAGGTGGTCAATTATGCTGTCTGTTCTTCTTAGTAATTAATCAGTTTAATTTAGCTTACCGTCAAACTAGGTTATTTTGTTGATGTAACTATTTAATGCAAGTTTTATTATAACAAAACACAATTTAAAATGATTCTGAATTTAAAATATCAAAGGTCTATAAATTTTATTTGATTAACAGACATAACAAGATAAAAAAAATGTACATAAATCATAACATGTTTAGCAACAAAACAATGGTCACCCGAAAAATTGGTAAAAAGAAAACGCATTAACACATATAGATGAATAGTCACACATGGCAAGGCCACTCACACATACACGGCCACCCACCGACCGAGCCTTCCTTTAAAAAGCGCCCCACACCCCCGGGAGTCCTTTGATAAGGAAATGCAGACATTTCAAGAAAAGCTAAGTATCGAATAAGCATTGAAAGGCAGTAGCGGTATTTACGAAAGGATGTCATAATACAAGCTTTCAATATAACTGCTATGTAGATATGCTTTTTGTATAGAATTTATCGTCGGATATTTATGTACATATTTGATTAGAGTTTATCTAAGAAATGAAGGGGTAAAATATGCATAGGTTGTGATTTGTATTTCATATGTCATAATGTGATTTTAGTATTCGATACGGCAGGAAGGCACAAATTAGGCACATAATGACTTCTCTGTCAAAACATCATACACTTGTACAGTGGAGATCAAATTGACAGTGACAGTTGTAAAAATAAGATGATAGAGACTCCTCCCATCAAGATTAGGGAAGTCTTTAGGCCTGTATTCTAGAATGATACTCACTACTCAGTCACGAATCTCTACTTGAAACTGGTATCATGTTTAAAATTTATTCTGGAATTAAAGAATGGAGATTTTAGTAACATAAATCACCTAAGCGGTCATAAAATCTTCACTCCAGTTTAGTTTAGAATACAATCTGTTTCAAGATAGCATACAAGACTGAGTTGACAGCATCTGTGGCGTGGCGGCAGTGAACACGACTACCACGCAGGAGACGCGGGTTCGATCCCCGCTCAGTGCAAACATTTGTATGCATGAATAAGGCCATTTGCATTTGCTGTTTCTATGTATAATATGTATGTATTTACAAAAAAAGTATATACGAGTAAGTATGTTCAAACGCATTCTAGATTCCATAACACAATCTAGTTTAGCTTACCGTGGGACTAGATAGCGTTGTGTGGAATTTTATTATTGAAAGTGTAGTTATAGAATACGGGCTCGAATCTGAGTCGTTCTTTCTTTCATTTCGTCTTTCCTTCTTCATTTCCTTTCATGAATGAATAAATAATTATGATTATGGTTGCAACGTACTAACAACCTTAGCCGTCCAGCTAAGAGCTATAGCAGCTTATTATTATATTGTATGCTCGTTGCACCTTAGTTATCTCTGAAAATTTAACTAATTTTATAGATAACGTGCTTTTAAATGTCTGTTCTGTTGATCAGCCATGCCATGTTCTGTATGAGTTTTAAGCATATGTTATCTTTTTATTAGATTGTAAATTAGGCACTATCACGACTATAAATTGTGCTTTTCTTATCTTGACAATATTATTGTGTACATTACTGCTGTCGTTATTATTGTGGGAAAATCCACAAAACTGATCACATGTTACTAGATTATAACAAGGTATTTAAAAAGATTAATAAAATTTAAATAAATTACTATTTAAGCAACATGTGAAATTATTGGGCTGATAACATTGAATAAATATATATTTAGGTAAATTAATATATATGCTTTACGTTTTAAAGTCTATTATCGTATGGGTTTGAAGCCTATTCAGTGTTTAAATTTAGACAATTAATTTGCAATTGATACTAAAACTAAAAGTTCCCACAAAATGTTATTCCTACTTAAGCTCTAAAAGCTATAAATATTTATAAAATCGTTTTTCAATAATTACCCTCATCTAATTTCAATTTATAGCATCGTCATCGCTAATATAGCCACAAACTCCGACAATGAAGCCTTCCCTCCCCTATTGAAACGGTTAAAATTCCACTGAAACGGTCTAAAGTGCGGCGAGATTTGCTAATAATCTCCCCTAGTAATTAAAACACGCTTTTAATTGCTGCAAAAGGCCACCTGTTGCTGTATGCTGTCTCATCTACTCCTCCTTTCTCTTTCACACGGAGGCTGTGCAAACGGCCCGTATCCGGATACCCGGTATAATTGTCAGAAAACTCAATTTTGGAACCGGCTAATTGGGGGTAAATGAAATTGGCAGTATCGCTCTCTGTGTTCCTTTGTTCGAGAGCTTTCGAGCGAGCTTTAATTTGTTTGACATTGTTAAGACGTTATGAATTAATTTGTATTTTTATACAAATATTGGTGAAGGCTATTTGTGTTTAACAAATTGGTAAAAAATATGATATACTATTTTAGGAAATCTGAATATGAATGATATTTCTATTAAAATTAATTTAATACAAAAATATTAAAAAATGACAAGGTCTCTCCAGGTTTTTTAAAGTAAATGCATTTTATGTGACTTTTTGTTTATTTCACATTTAGCACTACATAGATCATCTATTTCTTGTCAATTTGTAAACTGACGAAGTTTATTCCATAATTACGAACTTCTTATTTCGTAAAAACTTATGGACGAAATCGTTTAAAACAATAAAAAGTTAACAATTTAAATGCGTTAAAATTTGTTTTTAATCTTAGACGAAAATGAATTACAAAAATCTCTTTGTAATCGTTCTCACAATATATTATTCCATTAGCCTTTTTTTCTGATAGCCTCACCTCGTTTACCAAATTAATACAATTTAAACGGGCCAGCAATCCATCACAACAATCTTGAACATCTAAACACAGTCAAATCATTGTTATAATACTAGAAAATTGACGAAACAAAATTATCAGGCCATTATCAACCCCTTTCTTTAATTACCTGCACATAATTTCTGTTTGTTGGTACTGTTTTTGTTATTTGTACAATGCCCGGGCAATTATAGTAATGACTGTGAGCTACGGTCAATTTCAGATACAGTAATAACCCCGGACTTACGTTGCTAGTTGTACGAACCAATGTAAGTCGAGAACAACGGTATGTACTTACGGTTGGTACCCAAGTTTTGCTCTAAATCAAAACCATAATAAGAGTTTTTTATGGTAAATAGGCAACTAGCTATTTGTCAGAGACACCTAAGAAGGGTTTTTTTTAGTGTAGCATTTACCTAGCCATAAAAACCAAGTAAAAAAAAACATCTATTGAATTTACCTATTACCATTAGGTATTCTGTGTTATTACTCTGTATGTATGTGTATGGACTCATGTGTATTCATGAAGTCAATATCTTATACCTTTAAATAAGCAATTCTAGTATATATATATATATATATATATATATATATATATATATATATATATATATATATATATATATATATATATACATATATATAATATATAATTGGAATCTCGAAATCGGCTCTAACGATTTTCATGAAATTTAGTATACAGGGGGTTTCGGGGGCGATAAATCGATCTAGCTATATAGAAAATTTATAAAAACTAAATACCGAGCAAAGCTCGGTCAAACCAGATATTTAATAGCAATGTAACAACGAGTCAGTGTAACATAACATAACTACGAAGTAACGTAAGTCGAGTTATTGCTGTACAGCTACAATGATTAAAGTTGATTAACGGCAATTTCGTATACTTGTTATATTATGATGATTTTCTTGTTATTAATACGTAATGTCAGTTATTAGGTGGTATGTTTAGATTTCTTAATGGACCATTATGTGTGATTATAGTCAGTTTTCTATTTTGTTTGAGTGTTATTAAGTTCAAATGAAGGGATAGTTCGAGTGTGTTCATGCAGTTGAACCCTTGACTCCACTAGGTAATACCTATTTGATGCGCAACACTTGACACTTAGCAAATTCGGCAATGTTGCACAACATGCGCGATGTTGCATGCTCACGCGCAATATAACGTGTGGCTTGTTGTTTGTTCAACAATTGACCATAATAATGTGTGATTTAAATAGGATTTATTTTTAACCGGTCCAGGCAGGATTCTAACATATATTCGTATTGAGTGGATAGCTAAACAGTTTTCAGCTATGCATGCAAAGCAATTAAAACAATGTTATTTATGTTATGTTAACAATGTTGCCTAGTAAATACTAAGCTTTAAAGCAAAATGTTTAATGTTCAAACATTGAAAGTACTATCTTACTAATTAAGTTATAGGCACTGTATTGACTAATCCAATTTGACTAAGTATAACAAGCTAGGGACACAATAATGTTAATAATATCTTAAAGTACTCCTTCAAATTGACTAACAGCAATTGGACAGAGGTCAAAAAATATGACCTAGTCTTGTATTAAAATCAACAGTAAATTGTTTTTTTTTAAATTATTTACTTTTAATTTTCAAATAATTGGTAAGTAATTGTATTAGTTACTTCTTACTAATTAAATGCAGGTATTACTTATTAAAATTGTATCACAGTTTTATTAAACAATTGACTAAATTTAACATCAATTTCAAAAGAATAACGCGAACTAACCGAAGGATTAATAAATTCGAAATACATCGGGAAAAATGAAGCACTCAAGTGGGACCTGAACCCACGACCTTTCCCTTACAGGGGGAAAGCTCTTCCAACTGAGCTATTGAGCCACACCGGAATCACTTCAAATTTTCCTTCTTTCTCTATCCACCTTTAAAAATAAAAAAGGATTAATAAAAATAGAAATGAAACCAGCTTTGTGATGACGCAAAAGTCATTGGGTTTCGTTATTATTTTAATTAATTAATTAATTACATCGATATTAATAAAACATTATGGCGGACCGGTCTCCCATTGTGAACAACAAACTTTCTGGCTGTGATTAACATAAATATTTTAATTGATGATATTGATTCAACATTGTTGTTAGAAATATTATATTCTATGTAACTATTGTTCGAGGAACGAGTGCCGCGTATAATATATAGCCGTGTTGTTTTATAACCCATTAATGTTGTTAAGTGTCTTGTTTTCAAATTAAGATATAGTTTTAAAATATTCAAGAAATTATCATAGTTTGTTTTTATTGTGAACAGGTATTAAAACATAAGAAAGATTTATGTGTTGTAAAGCAAGTGAAAGAGAAATATTAATTTCAGTGTTATTAAAATATTAATTGTCATTAGGCGAGTAGTTAAATAAACATAAACATTATACTCACGTCTGTAAATGTAAAGTAAAGTAGGTAAAGTGCGCAGAGGTGTATTGACACCCACGTTTCGCCAATTATGATTTTCGGTCCCACGACGTAATAGAGGGCGAGCCTGTAGGGCTCTTTGTCTTGGACTGTATGTTTACTGTCGGATGGAGAACAGCCCTATTCCTTAGTCGCCTTTTAGGACACCCATAGGAAGAGCTGGGATGGTCCTATTCTACTCCACAGGGAACTATCACAGCAATATATCTGATTTTTTATAAATTAGATTATCGAATCTGCGGTAGCCTAGTGGTATGGGTAATGGACTGCTGAGACGAGGTCTCGGGTTCGATCCCAGGTTAACCATGGCACACACCAATGACTTTTCGATGCTTTTCGAAGTTATGTGTGTATTTATCGCAGGTTTATAAGTGCCCGGTTAATGGCAATAGGCTCGCCACCTATTACATTGGGACCTAAACATAAACTGGCGAAATGTGTGTGCTAGCACCTCTGCATACCCCTTCGGGGAATATAGGCGTGAGTTTATGTTTATGTTTATGTTTTATTATCGATTGCATTGGAGACCTTTGCCTCGGGGCCTGTCCATGTCCCTCACGCTTCGAGGTCTTTGGCTTTTCCCCACTTCACACGGTCTTACGTGTCCCTGACAACGAACCATGGCACGAATACTTCTCTAAGTATATATTAAATATAGGTATATCTACCTAATAATAAACTTATATAACTTTCAACCAAAGATTTCTTCAATAAATTTCTCAGACAAGTAATTGAAGCACGAAAGGTTAGTGACAGTTGTCTGTCACTTACAGCTTTCGTTTATTAACCGTTCTTAGATTGTCATTATGCTGTTATGTAACCGTTATGATGATAAAAAGGTATACTCCAAACCTTATTTTATCATGAAAAAGAATATCAATTACACCAAAGTCACGACATTATTGAATTAAAACACTTAAAGATCCTTCATTGACGCTCAGTATTACTCGAAAAAGAATGCGTGAAGTTGTTGATATTAATAACCTTGTAAATTGCAATCAAATGTCACTTTTACAACTGTCACTGTCATAACAAAAATAAGTCTACGATATTTTGTTTATGATTTTTTTTGACAGGTGTCAATTTTGACAACATATCACACAATTGTACAATCATTTTGTGGCAATGTTTTTAAGTTCTTATCTTTGACAATTGACCACAGAATCTAAACTCAAGTACTCAAGAACAACTGAAAAAACAAGTTGGAATTAAATTTAAGAGACAGAAGCGGGTTCAAATGGTAATAGTAACGTCGTCGATAGGCTATAGGCCTCGCATTTAACTCGATGCCACGCAATTACGGTTGGAGACGCTTTCGCGCAAATGGGCGACCCACGACAGTACTGTGACACACGGATGTCAATTTTGATGAGCTCTAGACGTATTAGACGCGTTAGGTGCTGTTTGTGGCAGCAATAAAATAGGTTTACAGTTTCATATTGATAAGTTTTTATAGACAATATTGCAATTGAAATTATACAGGTTAAAGTTGTTATATTAATGGTAAATATTTAAATATGAGTAGAGATCCGCACGCCTCTCTTCTTCTAGGGTAGGTCGAGTAAAGTGATACAGTATCAAAGTTTATTTTAGATATTTTATCAAAGTGATAAGTCTTAAATTAGTGAGCTTAAAATGTGTAGACATAGATTTAGTTTAGTAAATCTACCCCAAAATTGTTTTTTTTTTATATAAGGCCAGTTCCCCAATCATTAGATACTAACTCAGCAGTCTTGAATGCATAATGGCTTTATAAGTCATACAGAAAGTTTAAGGATTTTTTTTTTAAATTAGATCAATTGAAGCTATCTAAATCATGAACATGGGTATTCGCACTTTGGAGTTAAAAAAAGTTATTAGCAGGGTATGTTGTTCATTCTTTACAACGGTAGGTAACTATACAAATCGAATACATCAGGAAAAGACAATCTCTCGAGCGGGACTCGAACCCGTGATCTTTCCCTACAGGGGAATGCCTTAACCAACTACGCCACCGAGACACGCCCGAGAGATTCTCGTATCCTGATGTATTCGAATATTTTTAACTTTCATTGCAAATATAGTTTAAACAATATAACGCTAATTCTATTTGTATAATTTGTAGTAATGCTGTTTTCATTTTATTATCATCGCCGACAAGTAAAAGCGTCTAATGACATGCTCGAATAATCATAGCGAGGGACGTCCAGGGATGTCGTCGAATAACACGCATGAGGCGATTCAATACTCGTTTTTACACCATACTTAATGGCAACTGAAGGAGGGAAACGTGCGTAATTATTGTTGCAACGCTATAATACGTTTGAAAGTCGGCGAATAGATCGTCGGTTGTAAGGATTTAATAACAGTGTGTATCGCAATCTAAGCGTGACAACGATGCAACGTTTTGTCACAAAACATCAGTCATTACGCCAACTTAGTGTATTACATACATCATTTGTAATGACTTTACTTCAAAATTAAAACGAACGTTGAAAACGGTCATGTTGTCCTACAAAGTCACAGTCAAATTCACTTAATTAGTTACTGTCACCATACAGCAATTATCCCAGTTGCATCTAAGCCTTGAAGGTTGGTGATCCGATCCGATGGTTTTGGATAAATAAAAATAAAATAATAGACTAAACTATGATAGAGGTTCTATTCATAGTTTGATGTTAATACGTTCTTTGCATCCGTGGTTGTCACTTCGGAGCCCGGGTACGCTTTCCAACTTCTTCTCCAGTAATGCCATTGGTATGCATGAAACTCATTTTTAGGCTCTACAATGATATAAATAAATAAATAAATATTCCACAACATTCCACACAACGCTATCTAGACCCATGGTAAGCATAGCTTAACTAGCTTGTGTAATGGAATCTAGAATGCGGATAAACATACTTAGATACTTTTTTTTTGTAAATACATACAAACTATATAAAGAAACACCCAGACCAATGTAAATACCCATATTCATACATTCAAATATTTGCACTGAACGGGAATCGAACCCTGCGTAGCAGTAACGTTCACTACCGCCACGCCACGGAACGGACATAAAAACCTAAATCAGTGTGGGCATAACGTGCAAAGATCCATAGTGAAGAATCCTTATAATTTGTACTTCAATATAGTGTACCTGACCGATTTATTTTGTACTTCATACAACATATTATTACATGTACTTACCGTCTAGTTCTTAGCTGTGCAATTATCCGTTGGAATGTGCCAAGTTATTAATCAATTGAACTTATATTCATGGAACAAAGTTGCTCTGATGTGTTGGTTTACTGCCAAAAGGCTATACAAAACATTATACTTAACACGAATTATAGACTGGAAGACTTTTACGTAAACGCGGGTGAAACCGTGAAACTGTGGAGTTAAACTAGTATGAGCATTATATTTGAAACTGTAAACAATTTGTTCATTACAAAATACTATTTGGTTAAAGTAATGAAGTACTTTAACGGAGGTAACAATTACTACTAACCTATCTTAAAAAAAAAAACAAAAAACCGCTTAAGTACCTTGCACTGTAGATTGTGAATAAAACTTTGCACAGAAAATACAAGATTGCATGGTAGTCACCATAATAAAATATAAAAAATATGTCAATACCAAACAATAAACCATAATATGAGACTTATTAATATAAACTCATTTAAATTATTATTATTCATTGAAACAATACTAATAATCTCCGATAAAATTAGTGTTATTTCAATGAGTTATATTTTGCATGATCTTTCTGCACTACTGAGTATGTATACATTTACTTTAATCCGAATAGGAATATAACAGTAGATAGGAATTGTCATTGATCAGTCATTAAAATTCTCCACACTATTTTTAATAGGTACTTAAATAACTAAGTGTGTTTATATTCTAAATCATGAGCTCACGTGAATATTTAAACGCGTTTAAAATTCTCAACAGCAGTGTCAATAATTCCGTATCTAAGTCGAATATCGATATATTATATTCTACACAAATAAAATAAAGCGTTTATTAGGATTCGCATCGTGGTTTTGTTTGAAAGACTCGCTATTGTTTCTGTAAGGCTATCAATCACCTATAGTTCAGAGCCCAGACCACGGGGGCTTGGAGAACGCGCGGGGGACGCGAATAACGGTTATTGAAATGAGACCAGGCCCCCGCTTTTTTCCAAATTTAAATTTTGATAAGGCAAGTCCCTGTTATGCTCTAACTCTGTCCTCGTTTGGTGAGGGTGGCTTTTTTGTTCTCGTCTGACGTTGTCCTGTTTTTGTTTTAGTGTTTGAATTGAGTTTATTATTGGGTAATACAAGGTTTTTGGACAGACCTTCTTCACTCACCTTTCGAAAGCTCGTATTGTTTTTAAATTCTTTGCACAGTTTTGCTTGAAATATTTATTTTTCGGAGACTCAACACACTTTTTAACTTAAGATTCAATTAAGTTGAATTATGTAGTAAGTATATCTTTTCATGTGTATAACCAATATACTGACAGTACCTAGTTAGTGCGATGGCTGTGCATGAGGTTTGGGGATCGATTCTCAGGACGATAAAGTATTTACTGACGTTTTCTCAAAAAAATAGGTCCCTGGAAAATGTTATTAGAAAACTTTAACAGATTCTTTCCCTATTAAGTATGTGGAATTGCAACCAAATAGTTCTGTCGTATTTTTACGTAGTTAAATAAGCATAAGATTTCAATTATACGAGCTGCAGGTCTTCAGGATAACGTTTAACTATAATTTGTAAAAACAATAACACTGTCTCAATCACAGCAGTTGTTAATTTATTAACAGCAGTAAAAGTGCGTCGACACAATTCCAGATATTCGGTTAAAGGTTTTGCCGAGCGAGCCGGCGACAACGCTGCTTGAATACAAACCAAAATAGAATCGAATTAACATATCCCGAATCTCCACTCTCGATTCGGACTTTTTGTTATGTAAAATTTCAACTCTCAGTCCTTAAATTGGTGTTTAGAGAAATGGACGACGCATTGACACCTACGTTTATACGACTCGAGATTTTTTAACCAATAGTCCTATTATTTGATACGTCTCATCGATATTCATGGGACGGGAGAGTTGTAAAATGCAATAAAACACAATTTTTATATCTTGTGTTTAGACAGTGTCCGAGAGATGATAACGAAACCTGTGGACCATACGATATTGTAGGACCGGATATCGCCGGCCATTCACAAAAAACCAATACGCACACATATACACTTAGGGTAACGTGTTTACGTGTAGTGTTGTGACACACACGTATGGTCAGTCACACAGTTCATTCATAAGGAATAGTGCCTTTAACAGCGCTAACAAAATAGTGGTCAGCCATGCGACGGAATATTTGTTAACTAGAATTTGTCCCATCCAATGAACATTATGAGCGTTTCAAATATATTAGTAACAGTGGGAGGTAAACCTAATAGTAACGATTGTAATCATGCGCTCGTCTTAACTTATTGCGGGTGATATGTCTTTTTAAAATTGCTTTAATATTATATGTTAAGAAGCTCTATGAACTTGAAATAAAGTAAATACAGTTGATAGAAGAAGTTTATTTTATTTATAAAAGCAGACGGAGCTCTTGATTACTTATTCTTATGTGTAATTAATTGGTTATAAAATAAAATATTCTCTAATAATTTTATTCACAAATGGTATCTACTTAGAATTAAGTAGATGTTCATTCATTATGAGGTTATTTATTCAGATGTCTATGTAGTTTAAATTCTACTAATACGTTGAATATTAAACAAAGCGCTCCAGCACTCAGTAGCCTGCCCTACACCTAATGCATACAAACATAAGGCTTCACATTATTTGTACAAAGCAATAAGACATAAAGTCGGACGCATAGTGCCGCGCCTAGTACACCTAACATATCCAGATGGAATGACTCATTGGAGTTTAATCCAGTGTCATAAAAATGTCGATGTTGCCTTTATAGTTCCGTTCCATTTTACCGGACCGTTGACATCCACATCGACTATCGACATTGAGAACCTGTTTTCACATCACGTGTTAATTAATTCATACGTAGGCGTCTTGCCACCATTATCGATAGAATTATGTGGTAGCCCTATACTTTATTACATCTATTCGTCTTGTCAAAAAAAAATGATAAAGATGTTTTGTGTGACTCGTGCGTGATTTTATAAGATTTCCGTTTTTAATTAACATATTATGGCTATTAAGTCTGGTATCGGTAAAATGCTTTCCAAATATTGTGTGTTAGAGATATTTATGTTAGAAAGGTTGTACGCGAGGACGAAGGTCAGTGATGGGGCGGGTCGGATTTGAACGAAAAGGATCAGAACAAAATATATTCAAGATGTAATTTGCGAAATGTTTATTTTGATTGTGTAACATTTATAAGTTAATTCGATTTTACTGAAAAAATCATTATAATTGAAAGTAACAATTACAATGTATTTTTTTAGATCAGAGATAATTTTGCCAGCAAGTTGTACCAATATAATTTATGAACTGTATAAAGTTTAAACTCATAAATGCATGCGAACAAACCAATACATTCTGTATATCTAGATAAAACATAACATAACATAAACATAAAATGTCCTTTTAAAGGCACAATCAGAAATTAAATTCTACTATTCAAAGATAAAAGATTGATAAACTGTTCTCAACAATGTTTGTTAAGATGCAGTTTACTTGCAAAGTAGTGAATATGTGTACCGTAAAACACGCCATAAAGGTATATGCGGTGCTATAGAGACGATTTGTTTCTAAGTCTTAGCAGTAGCTGGTTACATTGTTGATTTACTGGATTGAGACGTCCGTTGGTGTAAGAAAAGCAAATTGCTAACTTGAAAGTTAAACATGTTTACAAAGTGAAGTCGTTTTTAAACAGAAGTAAAGTTGGGCCCGCTTTGTTGTAATGTAATTGATGTAACTGATTGTAAATCGTACTGTGTATTTTTTCACTTGTAATTACAATTATAACACGAAAACATATGGTTTTTTTTTGTTATTCTTCTTGTTCTATGTATGTTGTTCTATTTATAATATGTATGTATTTACAAAAAAAAGTATCTAATTATGTATATCCGCATTCTAGATTCCATAACACAAGCTAGTCAAGCTATGCTTATCATGGATCTAGTCTAGATAGCATTGTGAAGAATGTTGTGAAATTGTGTGAAAAAAAAAATTGTTAAAAAGATAGTCCTTTAACATTTATACATATTTTTTTTTATACCACTTAGGTGGCCGACAAGCACATGGCCCACCTGATGGAAAGTGGTAGAAGAAACCTTCTAATGCCCCTCTTGAAGAACCCCATATTGTAGTCGCTTGTACTATATACCAGTATATTACCAGTATAGCACCTATAAATTAAACTAGATATTTTATGGCAGTAAAATAACCTGAAGCTCGTATAGTGTGTAAGAAGAGAATCAGTAAAGGATAGCAGGCTGATGTCTCTGCCTACCCCAGCGGAAAAAGTCGTGATATATAAGCTAAAATTATCTTTATCAAGAAAGTTACTTAAATCAATTTTAATATAAAGAATGAGACATCGGGCCATACTCCGAAGTTCCGTCTCTCAATCTTGGTAATTATATATCGCTTATATGTCAATCTGTCGCAATATTTAAAATTAAGCAATTTAAAATTTGGCATAACTAAGAAACTTGTTCGTCCACACCCATTCAGATTGCTCGCATATTTCCGCTTCAGCATGTGTATCCGATATGATGTTGCCATTTAATTAATTCATTAACATGCACGATATTAAAATCTTAATAAGGCTTTATTGTTCCGCGAAAGTTATAGAGGATGCCAGAACTCGAATTCTAACTGTGGTCTCCAGTTAATCTTATTTAATGATTATTTCGGTACCTGCATAGTCTTTTTTACTTATGAATTTCAAATTAAAACTAAATAAGTATTGTAAGTAAAGTGCAAATTTCGATAATCGAACTCTAGACTCTACGCTCCGCATCTCACTCACTACTATTGCACCACTGAAGCAATCACATCACTTAATTTAAAACACACAAGCACAGATAAGCTACCTTCAAGCATCTGGTTTACTAAAACAAACTGCGTGTTATTCTCACCATAAAAATGTAATTTCACTTAGTCGCGTGTTCCAATTAAGGCGGTGCGATAATTCGTAGCATCGCGTATAAACTGGACGTGATGGACTAATCCTAGGTACACGCCTAGGGCGGGCTGTAAATTATTCCATCGCATCGCCCCACAACGGAGACAAAGCAAGGTGCTTATTCTCAGTTTTAATGCGAAGATAGTTGACCGATACTTACAAGATAATAGTTTACAAGTAAAATAGTTGGATTTGTTTGTAGTTACTTTTTGCTGACAGAAAGCCATTTTTTTAAAGGTATAAGAAAGAATTAAAGAAATCTGATCTTATTTCATCGTTTGCATCTAAAACATGAATTTATTTTTGTATGTTAGATTTTAGAGACATCATAAATCATTGTGTTTCATTATTGAGCTTTTGGAAGAAAATCAGTTACTTATACGACAATTACCATACTGTCTATGATTCATATTATGAATTTATGATGCCCTTAAAAGGAAAATAGTTTCCGTATTCTTAGGTAAATATTACCTTTTACGGAAATTATAAAATCTCTATATATTACGGTCATCACAAAAGACATTGACATCGGCCATCACAAAATTTGTTGACTATTAATACGTGTATCCGTTATTATTTGACTAATGACATATTTACCTAATATGCAAATAATTCGTAAGAACGAACATCAAATAAATTAACCTTAGAGAATAATTAAGTAGACCTAACGCTATAGATGACCGCAAATAATGAAGTAAAACTTTGAGTAAATAAAATTAAAAACTATTGGGATTATGTATACCAACCAGTTTAATATTGATCTTTAACCCTATACATGATTTTACTGCCAACAACATTTTATTCGATAATTCAAGTTTTAGAAGATTGTGGTTTATTGTATTAGAAATTAACATAAAAACAACGGATCTTATATGAACTCTTACAAATTAGAAACCAGATTTTTGATTGTTATTTACATGAATGACATCACTATTAAAAAATAAGATGTTAGTATTTGTCCCTATAATGGTACATTCGAGCAAACGCGAATAAAGTTTATTCCTAGTATAAGTAGGCAATACCGCATATTGGCTGTTTATTCTAAGAATAAACTTTACTCGCGCTTGGTCGAATCGGCCCTAAATAACTTTAGCAGCTAGAAAATGTTGCAGAATAGCGCAGCGCGTCCGGACATGCGCCCGCGCGCTACAAATTACAATCAACACGGCGGACATGTTCGCACGTGGAGACGGCCCTATCCCTATCAATTTACAACAGCACACATAGCCAACATTATTTTATAGTAATTTCTCTATTACGATATCTCCTTAGGTGTTTATTCAAGGAGTGTTCAAGATAACTGCGATTTATATCTTCATTATGTTATGTCCGCAGGTATATTTCAACATGTGTTTTGTTATATTACCTACTTATTTTTTAAACTGAAGTCGTCCTAAAATAGTTGCATATTGAAATGCAATACTATATTATCGTTTTTGTTCGTTCCATAGACATTGTGTCTTTATGGCGATTTTTAATGGATGCCCTTAATAAGAGAGGTGATTGGCATAAAAATGCACTTTCGGTATAGGCTCACATTTATTTAATAACAAAAGAAATTGCCCGTTACCAACTTTATATTCGCTTTAACAATTTTTAATTGTCCCCTACATGGTACTAGTGCGATCGTGAATGCTATTTGTATTCGTTAACGGGACTGAAACATATCTTGCAAAAACTCGTGGTATAAAATGTTCATTATAATGCACAAAGACAATGTATGAATCAGAGGTGTTTATTCCTAAGACAAGTCATGTCGAAACGTCCGTCAGGCGCCTGGGCCGGCCCCAAGGCAAGCGATTAACAAGCAACGGGCGGGGTTTGGCCAACAAGTGCCACAACTGGTATTATCATATATTCCTAACCTTTATAACTGTCATTTTGTTTTGATTGCACATTATTAATCAATAAATTTGATGAAAATATTAATATTTTATATTGCCTTATTTTTTTGGATTTATGTATAAGTAACTTTTGTCCGCGGTCCCGCCTGCAACATAGCTCCTTGTCCATGTCCTGTCACATCTACCCGTATACCAAATTTCACCAAAATCGGCTTAGTGGTTTAGGCGTGAAAGCGTAACATACAGACAGACAGAGTTACTTTCGCATTTATAATATACAAAAACTATGGTTATACCTACTTATTACTCAAACGTTTTCAGCATGGGCGAGTTAAAAATTGTATACACGTGTTAACTGAAGAGTTTTCATTACAATGTATAAAAAGGAAGAACTCAATGTATCCGTAAGTAATAACATTTAAACTCACAAAGGATTTTTCGGAGCCTTGTGGGCAAGGGGTAGCAATCAGATGGTGAAGAATTTCTTTAATCTAACCTACTTTATTTGACTTCTAAATAAAACGAACAGAGCACACCACTAAGAACTTAATGTTTATTTATCTTATCATGAGCATTGAATACGTATCTAAATCTTCTCTTGAAAGATGTTCGGTATTATGCATGTATCATTGATTCGTGCTCGCTCAATTCGAGGGCCGAGCCTAATAGTTTACTAGCGAGCACTGATTTACAATCAGGATAGGACTGTCGATCTGTAGCGTTGCGCCTACGCACATTCACTATAATAGCTAGCAGCTACACGTATTATTTATGGTAAGAAGCTTTCCTGAGGATTATGGAGGCCCGGCGTCAACAATGCAACAAATAATTTTTCCCTACCCATTGTTGCCGTTGTATCAATATTTTGTTAACTTTTATTTGGTTGTCTATATAAATTTTATATTTTCTCTATTCGAATTCAAAATGAGCTTGAATATTTAAATTTAAGTATCATAAAATGTGGTCTTAGTACGACGTAAAGTGTTGAACTGACGGTTCGCTATTTCTAGTTACGTGTATACATGATCCATGAAATACATTCACAAACAGATGGCTAAACCTTTGATTACTTTAGAATTACGAGTGGCGTGGCGTACTTGATTATAATTGTGCGGACAGCGCGGATCTGATTTGCGTGACCAATCCTGCGCACGTAATGACGCGAGCCTACCGCCCGCTATAGCTACGTTTCAGCTTAAGGTCCTGACAACGCAACATTAGCGGAGCGATCATCTGAATCTTCGAAAAAAGAAGCAAATATAAATAGATGATATTTTACAATGGTGAATGAGTGGGAATTATTATAATAGGAATTAAAACATCATCTAAGCAGAATGCATACAGTACAATCTGTCTCTTTGTCTATACGCAGTTTTTACAAGCTTGTAAACATGAACATATTTTGACCAGTTCCTGTATTTTTGCAACTTTTTGATCTGCGTTGTCGTGGAGGTTGGAGCTAGAATTATTCCAATAGCTCTGTCATCTCGTATCGCAATCGCCGTGTCCTGTCCCTTGCGTAGTGCGACCGCCTCACTTTCGCACTTAATCGAGAAATATGGCGCGTGCTCTTATGCCTTTATTTATTACGCCAGCTCGCTCGGATTAAGAACATCGATTTATATTGTCCTCATTAGTGCCTCTAAATTGATTAGCGTAAGCTTTCGTTATGGTGTAACGCTATTTTGGCATAGGTACATTTATCAGACTTAAGGAAAGTAAGTTGAAATCTATTTACTTTGTACAGAAAGACAGTTTATTTAGGGGTTTACGGAGCCAATAATTAATGAAGTCACTGTTTGTGTTTTTTGTACTTAGGTAATGCTACAAAAAGATACCGAATACTCAGTACGATTCCATAATTCACAGTCCGAAATAGCTGTAGGAAGCGGGCCACTTCCCCCGCTCGCGTCACCGTCACACGCGATCAAAAACTTCGCGTGATACACCACTCTACTTCATTATATTAATTACCCTATGTTAGTTCTAGATTACAGCGACACCTCCTACAACAATACAGCTATACTCGACAGATAAGAGAGACGCGATTTATTGCTTGCATTTCTTTTGTCAGCTTTGAAATTGTACTCGCATAAGTTAACCGAGATTAAAGTAATCGAACTTATAAATTTTGTCGCCTCACCTTTATAAGGCGACCGGCGGTGTCGACGCGAACTTTGTTTAAATTAATGGGCCGCATTATCAGATCGAGCCTGGTACATGGCGTTTATGCTGAGATAATTTTGTGTGCGGAATATTTTGTTCTTTTTATAATTCTTTTCGCGCTTGTTCCTGTGGACTGTGACTCGCGAAGCTGTGATGTAAGCCACACGACTCGGCGTAGGCGCTAAGATTGTTCTGTCCCGTGAAAAAAACAAAGAACTATAAATTTGTGTCCTACACAAAACTGAACACTCTTTGTACACAATGTTTAACACTAATAATTAGGTAGGTGTAAATCTCTTAATTGCGACGCGCGACGTCTTTAGCTATTTTTCTCCTTTAGACGCTTTTATTGGCATTATATCGTAATTATAAGATCCATAGATATATTGAGACATACCCTTAAGTATTATTAGTTACCTATTAAAAATATTTATTTTTACAAACTTGAGTGTTACTTTCATGTGTTCATTAATGTTAATTCAATTCAATTCCATACGATAGCGTTAATTCACCCAAGGTAATTTTAATACATTTTCCCTTTTTTATTGCTTAAGAAATATGATAAATGATATTTGATATTTACATTGATTTTATGATTAATAATTGAATATTTTATGACTACTTAATATTTAATATTTTCTTATTATTAAATTTAAATATCTTAGTAAAATTAATATTAAATTACAATGTTATATTTCTTTTCACAAAATAAGCACAAAATATTCAATCGAAAACCTCAGGTTTGGTTTCATACAAAAGGCTTATAAAACAATGAAGAATCATAAAAGCTGCTTTAAAGCAATTACTTATAAGTATTCGAAGCAGGAAAACCTAATCCAACGTGTCGTGTTCAAAACCCTACACTAATTAAGTAACTAAACAACTTCCAATAGCCATGAAATTCCTTATACGAGCGGTAAACCAATTCTGTGGCACTTTGGAAGAGCGCTGTAATAATTTAATTGACAAATAAAGAGTTAACTGTCAGTGAGGAACTGTGGACGACATTCAAGAAATATTTAGTTGCGATGTGTTAAAATATTTGGTGTTAAAAATGTTCTATGATCTAGTGAAGTGGCCGGATGGAGGCGATTCTTGCCCAATTTGGGGAAAGTATGTGGAGACAATAAACGCGTTCACGCTTTGTTAGTCTTAAATACATTTTTAGTAGCGACTGCATACCTACGAACAGTAAACAGTAGACACGAGTCTGACAGACACGGTGTGTTTCGTAATGAATCTAATAAGCGTAAAGTAATTTTTTTATGTCAACCATAAAAAGTAGAATTAATAAGCTCTACCATCTGCAGGTTTAAAAATATAATCATCTGGGGTTGGTAGATCTATTAATTTTTTCAGCTCATATAGGTGGGTCCCTGCTGAGGATCTATTCTTTTAGCCACTGTTGAATATCTACACTTGATAATAAATTGCGGTGCTTAACTCCCACTAAAATGTTCTTTAAAATTAGGATCTGAGTGAAATTAACTCTAAACAAAAGTTAAGAAAGTACTTAAAATTAATCACCTTTCAGCAGTCTTAAATATCACAAGGAAAACGTACTCTCTTACAATAGCATTACAAATCGTCACCCCATAAAATCTCGATGTCGCACTCGCTATGAATAATTAGCGGAGTTATCACTAAAACAAGGGACTTTGTCTTAATTATTAGGCCATTATAAAGTGTTCCCCTCGACCCCTGGTGATATCCTTGGATGACAGTGGAGAGGGTAAGAAAAACTTGCAAGACAAGTGGAAGTATTAATTAATTCTAGCCACCATCGGTCGGTTTATTAAACGCTTAATTTCCATTTGGTGGGCACGGTCTGAGGAAAAATCTTGAATGACTTGAATTTTCCTTGTCTAAAAGGGAAGCGGGGCGACGAATGTAAATGTTTTGTCGCGGTTTCATTTGAATTAATTAATGGATTTAATGAACGCGAACTTTTTCATCCGGCCTCCGTTTTCTGTAACAATGTTTATGGTAAATAAAACTTGTCAAGGAAATGCTTTTTTGTCCATCTGTCGGGGTTTTTTCTTTTTAATTCGCTCGGTTTGTTGGGGCCGCGGGTTCAGCGGTGGATTGTTTGGATTTATTCGTGTAATTAGTGAAGTTTGTTCCGTTACGATTATTTTTGTTCTTTTTTGTATTACAAATTGGGTGGAATTCAATTTTGAGGTGAGTTGGATTGTATAAAAAGAGCTCGATTGTTTCAAATTAAGAACTTTTTACGGACAACGAATTTGCTTTGCACAGGTAGATATAAATTCTTTACGATTCTATTTAAAAAACGGTTACTGTACGGTGTTTTAATGTGATTCATTGGATGTTTTTGATTGTTATTCCACCATAATAACCGAGATTTGATGTAGATACAGGCATGTTATACAATGCATTAGATTAATGTATTATTTATAGTATAATACTGAAGCATTTTATTTTAGTACCTACGATTAACTACCTATGCTTTATTATGTACAATGTAAGAACATTTCAGTTCAACCACCTCCCAGTAGCAATAAAAATTATAATACGACTGGGAGTCATTATTTTTTCAGCACTGCAATCGTGTCAAGTTACAAAAAGATCACAAAGTAGGCGACGAAGACGGTTGTTTTTCGTAAAAATGTTTAATAAAATATTACCACAAAAAGGCAACTGCCAAAGGAATAATGATAAAGCGTCAAATCCACCCCACAATTATGACGGACGCCGACTAAATTAAACATAGACTAAAATTTTCAAAGCCAAGCAGACTCCGGCCAAGTCACTAATAAATTACGCGAGCGAAGGGCAAGGAATAAAAAATGAGATACCGCTTGTCCTATAATAATTTAACCCGTTTAGCGCAGTCGTCGAGTAATAGATTAAAAAGTTTATTTTTAACACTTTCGGTGCTAATGAGGGGGCGTTGGAAACAATTTGAAGGATTACCTTCTAAAAGCTTCCGTCAGGTTTTTAATTGAGACTTTTTTGTGGGCCGAAAGGCTTTTAGCCCCTTTGACTGCGGCTCGCGCCTCGCCTTTGTACTGACTTCGCCGGTGATCTATTAATGAAGGAAAATATTTCCTTTTTTATCTTAACAAATGACTTGGATTTCATGTTTTTATAAATATTTAACATAATTTGATAGCGCTTGTTTAATCTTGATTAAGTTATAGGAGAGATGGCGTGTTATTTAGATTGATTAGCTTTGAAATTTGTTAGTCACCGTGACTTAATTTTGTCGTCAATCACGGTCTGTTTTGAGTACTTTAATGAAATTCAATATAATCATGTTGAATTAGGGTAAAAACAACTATTACATAAACAAATAACTAAACAATACAAACAACACTAACCCTAGAACTTATTATAGGTATGGTACACTAAGCCAATTATTTATCACGAAACTTTCTCCTGTATCGAACATTATATTTGCCAAGATAAGCATAACGTAAAAAAGCATAACTCTAATCTCAAGTAAGACATTACGAGAATACCAATGCATGCGCGAAAAATCGATCGCGCGTTGCCGTCTTAAATTCCTCACCCTTTTCGAGGGGGCTCCCCCAAAAAAACGAAAGAATAGAAGAGGGAAAAAATCTAAATCGTCTCATATCTCCCCCCCGGGTCCTCCCTCCGCCCCCCGGACACCTCCGACGTCAAGCGCCCTCCTTATTTCGTATGCGAGCTCCTCCGGCAATCATTATAAGGATATCGATTAGGGCCACGTCTCTAACCTGCCCATATCTTTGTGGAACACTCATGTGTACATAGGATTACTTTATGACGACTGGCCGCCAATTTTTAAAATGTTTGGTCATTAAAAGCCAAATGGTAGCTACTAATTGGCTGTTCTAAGCATTCATTCATTCATATTAATAGGATATAACTGAATGTTATTAAATTTGTTTGCAAAATTACATCATACGCCAACATTTTCCTTGTCCACCAAAAAATTATCTACAAAAGTAGGTTAGTGTGTTACTCGGAGCGTGGAGTAAATTTTGCTACTACTCGTACTAACTCTCTATGCAATTCTCTTACTTTTTGAACTACCTATATTCATAAATAAGGGACAAATAGTGATGCAACACACTACACAAAGTTTTTTTGAAGTACTTCAAGTATAAAATGCTACAGCAATTTATATGAATACATATCGACATAGTCTATTGGTTTTGAAAAGGTAAAACGAAGGAGACTAGTTAACAACCGAGGACGGGCTCCGCATAAGCAGATGCAAATTGTTCCCGTTAAACTATTTCGGAAGGTAAACATAGAGGGGTTGGACCCACGTGCTCCCAGATCCGGCCAACGAGATTAAAAATGCTGGATGGAGACCGCCGTGAGTCGGGTCGAGTACGAGCCAAGAAATATTGGAGTTCGCGAAGAAAGCCGCTTTGGGGATATGTAAATAGGAAACTACAAAAGTAATGTTTGAGTTTGGGACGTCGTGAGAGTGAGTGGCCGCTGGATTATTGCCGCCGATATTGTGCAAGAATATCCAATTTAAATTGAGATCGATGTTTGATTTTCGTTATGTAATATTGCTTTATTTATCGGAAATTCTCCTAAAAATGTTAGTAAATTGTAATTTTATCGAAGAAAATAACGTAGATTAGGATAATTCAGATACAGTCTGCAACAGTAGTGATGAACGTTTTAACACTTTTAATATAATTATACGATACGATTATACGATAGTATACTACGAAACCTCAGAAGATAAAATTGGCTTATCTAGTCTATTAGAATTGAAAGTATTGAATCTAAGTCCTCCTGTAAATATAGAAAATAAAATAAATGTGTTGCTTGAATTTCAATTTGATAAAATTCTAGCAGTGAAAAGGTACTTGTTAAAGCCACACAACACAAACTGTTACAATTGACAACACAATTGAGAGAGACATCTACCCACGGCGACGCAAAACTAATGACGACTGGAATTCTACGAAACACAATGTAAAAAAAACAAAAGTAAAACTGCTCTCGACTCGTCTTCGAGACTTGAATAAAGCGAAAACTAGGATCTAAGGAATCCTACAGACGACACTTGATTGTATACACGCGAGTGACCACTGTAAAAACGGGGAGGTAAATTTTGAAAATAACCTAACAAAAATATTGTTAGAAATAAGATTTTAGTCTGTTAATTGCATGGATTCATATTCAAGAATTTTATTTTCAGTTTATGTTTGCAACGATTCCAGTTCAATTATTTGAAGTACTTACACAGTAAAGGGTATAAATTTGAGTTTATAAAAAAATATTGATTTTTACTTCAACGTTTATCGAAGTTTGGGTTTAGTATCCGAAAGTTTTGATATAAAGTTGTATTTTAGAAGAAGAATAACTCAATAAAAAGGTTATCTTGATCTTCAGATGTCGCACGTGCTATAAAGTGTTTCCGTCTTTTTGTGCGTACGTGAAACTATACCGCCTTATTTTGAGTATCTTGGGAGGAATCAAGATATAATGGGATTACCCTTCCAACCGTTTGAAGACGTACCTCAACCCTAAATTCAACTTAAACAATGCAACTTGCTAAGTATTCTGTAATTAAGAATAATAGGCGATCTTGTGCCACTTTAGTGAAGTAAAAAAATGATGAAATGATGAAATATTTACTGTTAAAAAATTAATAGTCACAAATATTATTCTAAAAAAAAGATTAATTATAGAAGTACAAAGATACAGGCGATACAGCAACTTGTACAGCCTGGATGCGATAGTTCGAAAGGATTCGCGAGGGTACATACAATATGATTTGGTATAACATAAAACTTGATTAGGAGCAAATAGTATATATAGTTATACCAATATCTGCGTTTTGTAAGTGCCTAATTCCGTTTGGCTGAATCTAATAAATCCCAACCGCCGAGCGGAGAATATCTCAAAGCTGTTTCATTATTCGGCATTAGCCGGCGGTCGGCCACGCAAATCTTGGCGTCCCCAGCCCCGGCCAAGAGCCCCCAATTTCCCTCATTACTTACCTCCCGTCCGAGACAATGGCAAGACGACGACGAAGAAAAAAAAAAATAATAATTTCAAGTGGAATAACGCTGAAAATCTTTTCACGGAAAGAAGAATTATTGTTGTTTTGCAAGCGAGCTCTCTGAGACAAAATGCACCATCCTTATTACGCCATTGTTCGGTGTTACGGGCTTTATTCATTTTTACTTGGCTCGACTTGAATGCTTATTAATTTAAGGCCGTGATAAGCTTGGATTCTTTTCAATGTACGAAAGAAATGTCTGCCTATTGTGACGAGTTATTTTACATCCTATTAGAAGCTGAGTTCGCGGAATGTTTCGATAATGATGTTAAAACCCTAAGGTAATGAATAATCTTAAGTATTGGTGCTCGGTCTATTGGTTACATCACCTTTAGCACAGCTTTTGTTCGGCAAATACTATTCCAACAGAAAAATTGATATGTTATTAAATTTGTATGACTCTACTCACTCATAGGCTCTATTTTGTTTTTTAGCATCAAAAGAGTCATTGCCACCTACATTATTAAAATATTTAGTTCATAATATTGTTTTGATACCTATTACTTTTACTATAGGTAACTATCCTAAAGTAGCATTCGTTTCAGTTAATGTTATAAACTAATTATGCAGTTACTGTAATAGCTGTGTTTTACTCCGAAGGTAATGTTCAAAGGATTAATAAAGGTTATGTATATATACAATATAGTGAAGAAATTAATGCATGTAAGCACTGCAATAAGTACACATAATGAAACGTAAATATACATCACACGAAAAGCTTTATGGTAATCGAAATATGCCGAAATATGTTGTTAAGAGCGCAGAAAACTACCCGTGAACATGCAAGGGATGAACTAAGCTTTCATATTTTGCGGGTAGTCCGCGTAACGAAGCGACTCGGAAACTTTCCTGCAGTGTATGTCGTTTGAGTTTTTTAAGTCTCCCATAAACATTCCAACAAGCCTTTTGTGCCACTATTTGAACAACGCTCCGATGTGAATCGTAGCTCGTAATAAAGACATTTTTACAACATTCAAGTAACACAAATTACTTAAAATGTCACATAAACGAATTTGCGGCGATGTGCATGTCGTGCTCTGTGAAACTGTCGACTGTATTCAACAAAGCGGTTGCGTCGCATCGGAAGCAAGGCGCTCTCCCTCGGGGGGTCGAGTCAAGAGTGATTACGAATTTTAATTATTTTTTTAAGCCGGTGGCGGCGAGGTGATGTTTCCCCGCCGCCAAGGCTTATGCAAACAATCGACTCGCACTTGGAATTAATCCGACTCTGAGTTTTTTCCTACGCGACAAGGAATTAACAAGCAAAGAAGTCATTAAGTCGGAAGATATTCGAGGATTTCTTTTAATTGCGGCTTCCTTGACTTTCGTCTTTCTAATTGGTTCGCGTCGTCGTTACTGCTATGAATTGAATTTGATAAAATACTGCAATTTGGTTCAGTTAAAGTTGTAAATGTTGATTTTGAATCGTGAAACGTTATAGCAAGTTTATTAGTGTTGTCTTTGTTGCCGCCATGAAACGCGACATGCTGGTAACTACGTGTCATTACAGTGCATAACATACCCCCTATTATCCAATTATTTCTAACCTTTCAGCGTGGGCCGCTTCAGTGCAGCTGTAATTACTGCACTCGGTAAGTTTAAACGTGGTGCATGACAGTCTAAGTGATTGTATGCGGTGAACTGTACGCTACCGCTAATGAATTATTTGTGGCTTGCGTGCACCAATCGCAATCGTTTCTAATTATCCTACTGTGTTGGATATTATGTTATGACGTGGCACTAGCTACTTTTGATGTGAAAACGTTCTGGAGGCTTTTCCAACCCCACTGAAGTAAGACGTTTGCAATTACGAAGGTTTAATTTCCCTCGGATTGTTATAATAGGAGTGATTAGCTGCCCGGTTTGTAACGAGCCTGTGTCAGCCCACTTAAAAGCTATATAAAAACGAATTGGTAAAATCGTAGGCAAATAATTTGGCATTCTCCAAACAAGAGAACAAATAAAAAGGCTGATTGAGCGCTCCCACTAAAATGACTCATTTATATTAACGATCAAACTCATCAATACTTATTCACTTCATTCGAATTTTTCAACGAAAATCCTTCACTAATTGAAATTGAAATCTGATTTCCTCCCTCCCTCGACTCGGTTGGTGATTAAAAGTATAAGAAAAAAATACAAATAATCAAATTACAATATCGCTAACGACTCCTCAGAATCCTTTTATATTTTGGGGAATAAATTAAAGCTAGGGTAGGGAAACCGCTTCGGCAAACAACGGATAACGATTTTGGTTTTCAAGAAGTTGTTGCTTTTAGTAATGATGGTGTATAGCCGAAGGAAATCTTTTGCTTAGTAACAGATTATCCACAATTATGGTTGATATGAATTTCAAGTTTTTAGTCTTATTATTTATAGATATTCTTGTTAATTATAATTTCAGATTATGTTTTTTATCATTTTAGGCTCGGGTTGCCTAGCCGTTTGGTTCATTATGAAATGTTTTTATCATTACATAGGTAAGTAGTGAATACTACTCCAATTCCTCCGTGATCATGGTGCTTGCAACAGCGCAGAAATATCGGACACTTGAAACAATACATGGTAAATATCCCGATATCTGACTGGATGCGGAAGGTGGCGGATCGCGTGAAATGGCGCACATGGGAGATGCCTACGTCCAGCATTGGACTTTGGAGGGCTAATTGATTAATTGATTGATCCCGATATCTCTAGTAGTAATGTCAGTGATCATGATAGTTTAAATTACTATTTATGATATGTAATAAATAGGAATGGTGAAATAATGTTGCCATACAATGGGGCTGAACGTATAGTTCCATCATAGCCATTATGGCGTTGTCCTCCATTCAACTCCATCATTCTAGGGCAAATTCAGGTAGCAGCTTGCTTTTGGAGTTCAGGGATAATTTTCTTTTTTGGAAGCGAATACTGTCTGATCTTCAACACTGAGTGGCAAGTCTGTGCCTAAGCTCGTCCGTCAACCAGCAGGTGAACGAAGATCTTGGTGGAGCCACATACACTAAGTGTCTCTTCTCAAAGCATATTTATTCAAAACGAAAGTGCTCAAACGAAGTAAGTACTCTCGACCATTGCATAATCAATTTCTATGTTCTTACATTACAAAAGTAGTTAGTTTACTTATCAGATTAGCACCTGATATTTTTGAGTGTTTGCTAATGTGTGTATAGTGTAATTTATTGACGCCAAATTTCACAATCAATGTATTAGAGTTATTAGCAATTGGGAAAATATTATCGACACAAATATTTAGGGAACTAAATTGAGTAACCGATATTATTTTGTAGGCCTCTGTATATACGTAATTTATACATAGTTTGCAACCGTTATTTTAGTTTAAAGGTGTTATTAAACTGATATAAACCAAATAAGTACCAGGTGCTTCGTCAACTGAACACGAGCGACTGGACACACGCGTGTACACTTGGTAAAATTCAAATTAAATGTAATGTCATAAAGTTTTATCAATAATTGAGAATATTATATTCGTACATACAAACATACATACAAACACACACTCACGTCTGTATATCCCCGAAGGGGTAGGCAGAGGTGCATTAGTACCTACCCACGTTTCGCCAATTATGATTTTCGGCCCCACGACGAAATAGGGGGCGAGCTTATTGCCGTCCAGCGGGCAGGGCTTTGTCTTGCTTGAGCTACACAGTCCTATCTCTTAGTTGTATTTTACGACACCCACAGGAAGAGCTAGGATGGTCCTATTCTACTCCACTGGGAACCAACATGGCAAAAATTATGTTCGTCTTTTCTAAATGTATTTTTACTTATCTTACACCCATTAAAAAGTAGCACCTAACCATAATGGTAGTGACCCACTAGAACAACATGCATAGCAACTGGTTTACTTTTAATTTGTAATAATTTGTTTAAGTTAATTGAAACACATTATAAATTAAAAATTTAAAAAACCCCCGTCACAAAAAACACCTTTAGTTATATTATCGGAACAATTCAAGGTCCCCCGACATGGCAACCGTAAAAGTTAAAAGGCAAACTCCATTTATTTTCAACTTTTTGCAGGTGTTTTTTGTGACGGGGGTTTTTTAAATTTTAAATTTAATTTTTATTTTATACTTTTAAAGTGATCTACTAGTCAAGCTCTTTCATTTGATACCCATATTGAAGGAATTATGAAGAAATATGTATTCCGACATGTTGTGGCGGCGGCCATCTTGGACCGATGTTTTTCAAACATAGCTAAGAACACTTCCGTCTAATATACCTTTCAAACAAAAAAAACTGCATCCAAATCGGCTCATCCGTTTGGGTGCTACGATGCCACAGACAGACACACACACACACACACACACACACACACACACACACACACACACACACACACACACACACACACAGAGACACACGTCAAACTTATAACACGCCGTCGTTTTTGCATCGGGGGTTAAAAAAGAATTAAACGTTGGGGCAGAACATCACTTTACCCAGGTACCAGATCATTTATAGGTATATACCAGTATATACCTATAAATGGTCTGGTTCGGCCAGAGAAGTTTGATTAACCTCTTAATTTGTAGCCATCAAGTTACCTGCATTCGTATGCTACCCTATAAAACAATTCCTCAAAAACGTTACGAATCTACGCAAATATCATTGGTGAAAATATTATATTTTGTTGTGCAAGCTTGCATATTTCTTCTCATATATCATCGGTATGAAATCAGGTGTAACAAAATATTTATTCAACATCACTTCTGATTTAGACGTGTGTATTTTTCATAGCCATTAAGTGTACACGGTTCGCGAAACCGAATGAAAAATTGCCCTATTTTGAGGATGGATGACGCAAATTAAGAAAGCAATTACTCATCGGAAAAGCACCGGGGAGGAATCTTAATAAGACGGAGACTTTACAAGTAAGAGATATTTTTCATTCAGTCTCTTTGGACCTTCACGAATACGTAATTAACATGGTAATATTCAGATACTAGAAGAAAATACAAATAAATTTTGTTGCATTTATTATTGCTTTGCACGTCGGCGTCGTATGTATAGGTACCCTAGTAAGTATGCAAAAATGTATGTCTAGCCCCATTCTAAGTCTCTCAGGTTTTTTAGTTGTCGTTAATAAACTAAAATTCCCAAGATAGTGTTGAAATTTATTGTTATCGCTTCCTATATTGGTTCGAACCGGGGATGCTTGACATTGCTGTATCTACTCGTACCAGTGAACCAGTACCTTTAAAATTTGTGAGTAGTAGTAGGTAGTCCATAAACATAATATTGCACATTTCGTTTATTACCATAAATAACAACATATCTACTACTAATATTATCCTACAGTGTATTCATTTGTTAGAAATTAAAACTTAACTGCATAATGGGTAATATGAGTAAATTTAAGATCGCAAAACAATTGAAGGTCACTCACTATCACGAGCTAGACACTAACAGTACGTGAGACTCGCCAACGTCTGGCTCACCGCACGTTTTCGCCCCATGTTAAGCCCTCGAATTTTCTCCTAACTTTTTCCGCTCGGGGCCACTTATCACCTCCTCCCTTTACCCCCTGTTTCACCCCCTGGTCCATCGAGCTCGACCACTAATTGCGTCCGTTAATTAGGAAACGTCATGAGTGTTTACCGAGAGAGCTAAGTGTGAAGTTCGCCCCCCACTAATGCTTGGCGTGAAATTACTTCCGGCCAAGTTGAAACTTTTTGAGAAATAAACTTGGCGGGATTAATTAGCTGATGGGAGGAGGATTAGCCGCTGCGTCTGCGTTGTAATAAGATTATAAGAGTTCTGTTTCCTCAACTTTTCAACTTTACTTACGTTAATTTTGTTTGTTCCAATGTGTTAGAATTATATCTATGTAAACACTTGATGAAAGCTGAACTACTTTCTTTTCAAACCTAATTACGGTTGTGACGCGTCAGACTTTGTTCACCTTCTTATTCATTATTCAGATTTCTAATCACATCAGGAGTACTACTAACAAGCCCTTGTCCACCCTTTGTGAACTTTAAGCACCAGTATATTGTATCCATATTGTCTGCGAGGCTGCCGAAGACCTTTCTACCCTTACCTTTCTTTCAACTGTTCACCTTTCACTATACATGGTGAGATTTACGGATTGTGTTGCGTTAATTACCTAAACTACGGTACCTGTTCACCATCAAGTGCCTTTTACTCCTTTAGTATAGTATAAAAAAGAAGTACTTTATAAAGCCTTAACTTGTTTCTACTACCTAAGATAGTAAAGTTCAACAATAAGCAAAATCTCTTTGCATTTGTCACCAAAATCTTCAGTTCCGTTTTCAAACGTAAAGACAACTTCGTTATACATATCTATAAAATATGAATGTACGTCCAAAGGCGTCATATCGAGGTGTGGTGTCTGTAATTAACACGTAGCGGCTTAATTACAGCCGGTATTGAAACTAAGTGATATGTGTCGTCCGAGGGTTACGTGGCCGGCAGTCGTCACGTCACACGTAATACCTGATACATTGACAGGGTTAACGTTTATTAACTGGCATTATTGATTGAGGTGTTTAGCTTTGATGAACTGAGTTATATGGTTTACTGTGATATCGTTGTGGCTATGAGGTTGTTTATAAATAGGTGGAACTTATATTTTTTATTGATGGACGATGTATTGTCTCATTAGTGAGTATAGTGTACTTTCACTACCTAGATCTTATTCAAAATGTTTATTTTGGTTCGTGAACGTGTTAGATTAAATCTGCAGCCTACATTTATGTACCTAACTGTTGATGTGCAGAGTACAGACTACGTTTGCCACTCCGCGTTAATCAATCCAACCAATGTATAACTGACCTTACCAAAAATATGGGATTTTTTTCATAGTGCCAATTATAAAAGAAATCCGGTGTCCTGTCGTCTAACGGTGTATTTTTTGTTATTATATTTTTTACTAGTTTTTATTTTAATATTATAGCATTTCTACCTAGAAATGCTATATGCAATGTACCTACATTGACTAACCATTAAAGATTTAGGTCCTATTTTTTGTAACGGCTGCGACAGCGATAAAGTTACAATTGTTAAAGAAAACGTTCAAAATATTAAGTATGCATTGCATGTCTAGTTAATCATTTAAAACCTTTAAAAATTCATAGGCTAAAAAAGCGCGATGTTGCAAATTACGGTTCCGTATGATTTTGTTTTGTTATGACAGCGCGAGTTGGCAACGCCGGGTTCGGCGACCCCACTCCGAGTTTTAATGATAAAAAAATTCGTACAGAGGGGAGGCGAGTAAGTGCCATCGAAGGAGGGAAAAAACTACGGAGGAAAATATTTGGCGCGACAGGTTGCCTCTCCCCGCGGGGCGAGGGGTACCTTGATAAAAATTAAATCTTAACGACGGAAATTTAAAGATGACGCTCCAACGATCAAGAGGAGTGCACATCTGAGCCCTGGGGTGCTTTAATTGGGCTGAGGACTGGTAAGAACCTTCTTTTATGTTTTCCGTTGATTGATTGGTACATTTACAGTGGATCCCCCGTCAAACGTTTTAGGCAAGACATGTATTTGTTAATATTTTAATGCTCGTTTCTTTTTATTACAATTCATACTAGTATTTCGAGCAACTCACCTCTGCGTAGCATTCTGAATAGAACATTTAGTATAATGTTTATTGTACAGTATTCAACATTTTAGTATGAATTACATATTCATAGAAAATAATGAAATACGCGTTTAAATTAGATTGTGAAAATGATACTGCAGTGTGAAATATTTATGGTGAAATTATGATCAGCCGTGGTAGCATTCGCACTTATCCATAATATATTTTCCTAATAACCATACAATTACTTAGAAATACTTCATTTTAATTTTAGAGTGTCGAGTATCTAGTATAACTTACCAATTTAGAAGCACTTATCTTAATTTATTTTTATGTCTGTCAATTACGATAGATGTGACAAATTTCATCATTTCAAAGAAAACTCTGAGTAACTCTACAAGTAACTTGCTAACGAGCTTATTTGTAAAAAAATCTTGGTTAAACCTTGTGATTTATGCGGTAGGACATTACCTGAGTCCTTGGTTCTAAATCAGATCATAGTGTAACACGCAGTTACAAAACACAGTGTAAAGTAGCCTTTAGTTGTGCGATCGTGTTTATCCTTGTAGTTAAACTGGATTTCGCATAGACCTAAAGACAGTGTTATATTATAAAACATTTTTATATTATAATTTGTAAAAAGTAAACCACTAGATAAGTAGTATGATTTAGTAGTCACTAAATCATACTACTTATCTAGTGGTTTACTAGACAGCTGACAACATCAGAACGCTTTGAGATACTGACCTTTTACGAATGAAATTAAAGTTATCAAGTGCGTCATAAAGCCATATCTCAAGTAGAGCAATTTATTGAGGTACATTTTAATCGCGGTTTTGTCAAAATATATAAATACTAAAACTACTTGTAAATAGTCTGAGTCTATACAAAATATATTGGTAGACTGTGTGTATTTATTGTTGCTATACATGTATTACTGCTACTTAAAACCCCAGACACGAAGAAATTACATAAAAATAAAAGCAGTAACTCAAATTCTCAATCGCATTGAAATTCAAATCGGGATGCAAGGAGATTTGCATCGGACGGCATCGACTATTGATTTTCCAACATCTTGAGGGCTACCATTGCAATCCTACTTGTTTAAACTTTTTATTTTCACTCTTCACTCGCGTTTTTTTGTTTCAACCACTCGCCCCAGGCCTTACTCCCCTACGCACTCCCTCTTGCATAAAAAAGCTTCTAATCGATAATTTCTTTGGGGGTGCATTAAGCATATCGTCAGTTTTGTGTACGAATGTTTTTCTCAATACTTCCAGATTTCACCCTCAAGGCTATTTTTTGTTTTGGTGGCCATTTTCTTGATTGGAATGAGGAAAATCTTACGCTGTGTTTAATGTATTTGTATACGGTGCTTCTTACATAACATTGTATTAATTTGCAAGGGAGATTTGATTAGATTCATTCATTAGGTAGGTATATCCATATCTGATTTTGTTTCGTCATCATTGGTAGGCAGGCATAAGTAGGTACATGACGTAAAGTTATATTTTGGATTCGCACAAATTATTGGCCTACGAACATTATAGTTATACATATACTTGTATCCATATCGTGTTAATTTATTATTCTAAATACGAGTCAGTGATAGCCTATCACTGATAGGATACCTAATTTAAAAGTTTGAGCACGTTGAGTACGTTGATATCATAGTAACGCTGTTACACCTTTTAATTGAATTGGACATGTTTTGTTATAGATTATATGATTTAAATTTCCAATATCTACTTAGGCAATTACTAATGTACTTATAATGTCATATTAGCAATCATCACAAAAATTATTTAGTTCACTATTTTTCAGAAATTAGCATAGGAAAAGTATCATAAATTTTTTGCAGAGCATGCATAAAATGTCTAATAGTTTGCAGATAGTCTTTTATAGACATTTTGACGCATTAACTTTGAATAAAATAAAAATAAATAAGTATTTATTTTAATGTTACATGACAGGTAGTTAGGTCTAACACATATATTTCAAATTATCATTATGTTGGTAATTATACAGTCGTTAAAAAGTAAAAGTACACTTTCGTAGAAAAATTATAAGTAGGTACTTAGTGCGTGTGTGTTAGTGAGGGAGGATGTATACCTATGTGTGTGTGCGTGTAGATGAGATGAGTATGTGACTTTAAAGATTGTAGATCCAGTGATACATTCTTAACTTTGACAACAGACAATAGGTACTTTAATTAAAATCGAATAAAAATAAAAGATCAAACATAACGAGTTTACAATTGAAATCACCAATAACAGTAAAAGGCGATCGGATACATAGCCATTGGATCTAATCAGCAAAGACGCATGGCGTGGATGTAGCTAACTGCCAATATCTGATGTACCATGAGCCCATAGCCCATTGTATTTGTTCTTTATGTTTTTTTACCGAGGGACGCGACGATAATGTTTTTATGGCCAGAGGGTCGTAATCAGGACACACTTTGATTAAGCTCGATGCTAGTTATTGACGTTCGCATAAGTTCAAATTTGGAACTGCATGCAATCAAAACGGATTATTATTACATTTTTTCTATTGTTTTTTCATAATTTACTTTTAATATTATTTATTTTGTACCATATAGGTTGAATTTGGTGTACATTTGGAATAACTAAGTTTTCAAATTTATTAAAACTGCGGCGCGTATTAATAATTTGCTGTATCTAAACTGTATGTTATTTTTTCAAATTATATTTACAACGAAACTATTTCTTTTCAAATTGAACAACAACCTTATAAGCTAGAGTTCAGTTGCATTATAAGGTGTATTTTATAGACATGCGTAAAAATGAAGTAAGTAAAACCTACATATATTTTTATAAAATGTACTTACCGCAGTGCCAGCAAGCAAGCATACGGCCTCACGGTAATCAGCTACCGTAACCAAGAGCACAAAAACACCCTTCAATACCCTGCCCGACAATTTTCACCGAATTATTTGTAATTGGTATGTATACTGCGTTTAAATTAAAAAAAAATGTATTAAAAAATAATAATTCAAAATAAAAAACCCGACCAATACTGAAAAGACATATATGAGGAATAGTACTTATATAAGTTTGATAGCAGGCGGTACCCTTTAAAAAAAAACAACTCAACTGCGTTATCATCAGTTACGATTACCTTCTAAGTTTAACTCAATGATTTTTTAAATAAGATTACTACGACTAGAATGGGAGTTACTAGAATTTATCAAATCCGCTTTTAGTCAATCAAACATCACAATACCATCAAATTAAAATGTATTGTTTTATAGCTAAATTTAACTGTTACAATTTAAATGCATTAGTTCCCATAATCTAATGAAGGAAACAGATTGTCTATTGAGATAATATATTAATTTAAGTATACGGGAAAGAATTTTTATAGCCCTGTGGACACATTTTGATGCCGTGTTAAACATTCTTAAAGCAATCAAGTGACGAAACTAACTATTTAACTAATCTTAAACTGATTAAACTGCTTTCCTTTGATACTTACATTGATATGTATTATGAATGTAATACGTTCGAAACGTATAAAATGCTAATTTAACTCGCATCTACAGCCTACACATTCGATATACCTCCCTTCCACGCATACCGGCACACGATAATGACTCCAAAACGGCAATTCGAGCCAGAGTTTTTCATAAAACGAGGTATATGAGTCAAGAACATTGAAGTCATAAACATGAGCGAACCACCCCACGCGTTCACCCCTTGCTGGAAAACGTCACCCCCGCACGTACGTAGAAACAAAAAAGGGCACCAGAGGGACGTTACGCATCCCAAGTAAGCGGAGCTCATTGCTGGGTCTGCAGATGTCTTTAATGGCTTTAAATTATATGTAGAGAGAGCTAACTGCCTGGCTCTCTCGCCTCTTCACTAGGTGATACATCACGTTTGAGCGCGAGCTTTCCCGACTCCGCTGTCGTTCTTGAACTATTTCTGTAATTTTGTGTGTCGGTGAATCAGTGTTTATATGAGTTTTGTTATTATTGGTAATGTACAGAGTGTTTAATTTTTTCGCGATATTATTTTCAAGAAGCATGATATTTTCTATCATGATCGTGTTTATGCGAATAGTAAGACACCTGTGAATTACGCCATTAGCTGTCTCTCTTAATTCAAGCCACCATCGTGTCTACTTTTCAATTTATTTGCCATGTTATTTTGCTTAATTTCTTCTTTCTTGTACTTCGAAATCCAGTTGACTGATTTATTTTGGACAAGAACTAGGTTTCATGTGAAGCTATAGCAATAAACCCCTTATCAATTCATTAAAAGGGTGTATACTACACAAATAATAAATTTATTGATAATACAACTGTATGTAAACGAGAACATCTTTAGGTACTTAGTACGACGAATTATTCTGATTTGTAATAAGTTGTGATTTACGTTGTGATAACAATTCCAATAAATATAGGAATAAACATAAGTACATTGTACGTTAAATTGAATACAAATATGATAATGCAGTGAATACATAGTACCAAACGTTATTGCGTTAAATTTCATAAGCTAGGCGCTCACGAGCGACCGAGCACGACGGAATAAGATTTCATTACGCAGCAAAAAAATCGCAGAGAAATTGGAAAATAATGTCAATTACCGTGTACAAACTGGAAGTCGCAGTCTAACGATCGTCATTACGCATTGTCGTGATTGCGTAAATAGGGACGATTTTGTCGCGAAGTGAGGCGGGGCAGGCTTGCTAAGTTTTCCACTTCGCTACCCGCGACGTTTGCGCTCGTTAGTGTAATCGCGGCCTTGTCTTATATTAGATGATGTGTAATTTAACTGAAACATTTTGCTTTTAAGATAATAGGGATGTATATTCCTAAACGAATTAATTTTAATTACAAATAAATAAATAATCCACAACATTCTACACAACGGTATCTAGCGTGGTAAGCTTAAATAAGCTTGTGTTATGGAATCTGGAGTGCGGATAAACATACTTAGATACTTTTTGATGATAAAATGATTAAAAAACTATACTAATATAAGAAAATTCTAATAAACTACATAACGTGTTTTAAGCATTTTATTAAACAAACTGTTTTCAAAGAACTAATGCCCACATCTTTAACCTGAAATAAGTGGTATCAAATATCTGATTAGTGTAGATACCTCTACTATTATATTATATAGACATGTAAAATTATTATACCAATGTCCCAAAAAACGTATCACGTAAACCCACGTACCACCTACGTAAAATTTCACAACACCATTAAAACCGAAAATTTAACCTGTACATTTCAAATGGTCCATTGAACCACACAACAGTGCAGTTATCACATTGTTTTATGCGACAAAGCTGCGGATGCGACTGCTACGCTCCATCGCTCATCTACACCAACCTTTATACCGATCATTTGGTTGATGGTGTAAAAACAATGATGCAGGAAACTGTGTGGATGCACGTCATGTGTATGATTACGATTGGTTAAATTATTATATTGGTTGATACGCTGACATACGGTATTTCGTAATGTAGGTACAGTCAGTGTCAGAAATATCTTTACTGCAAAGTCTCAACATTATCTTAAAACTAAGGTATTAATAGAATGTACAGTCAGTGTCAGAAATATCTTTACTACAAAGTCTCAAAATTATCTTAAAACTATGGTATTTAGAGCAAATGAATTGTATTATTGTCGGAACTAAACTAAACGTTGTACTAAATATCAAAACAATCCGTACAGTACTAATTTAAAGTTACCGATTATGGAACAGATCTTCTATACTAGGGCTCAATGAAAACAATAACCGTCATGGTAACTACGTAAATATGTAATAAGTAGGTACAAAATTATTATTAACATTTAAATAAACATTGTTATAAACTGGTTTATGTTCAAATATTTCTCTCATTCGGGCATGAAGTTATAGACGTTCCCTACTGTTAAGCAATACAAATATCTACTCACAAAGTCCTTAAAAGGCGACTGTCTTCATAAACATAACAGGCATTGTGCTCGGTTGCCACTCACCTTCTGAAAAATAAAAGAAAATACTTATTTTATCAAAAATATTCTCATAAAATCTTTAATTTTGCCAAAATTCACAAAGATGCCCTACATTGTTCACAAAAATAATAGGGTAAATGTTTCACAAAGAGCATTTATATCCATTGAAGATATTTTCTAAAATATGTGTGACAATTATCGGTACACGACATTAATAGTCTACTTACATTGTGAAGAAGACGGCAAAGCAAAAAACTCCCCTAACATCGGAAGATTTATTCGCAAATTACTTATAAATTTCACCTCTAAGCTCTAACGCTTTGCGTATAAAATTCCCAAATGCTCATTCGCGATTATATTCTTTTTTCCATCTACATAAAAGCGAAAATTGAATGTATTTTGTGAGTGATCGGAAATACTTGTGTTGACGGTAGTACTAGAACATTGGGCTCGCTTATAAAAATGTATTTAAAATGTCGCTATGGCGAATGATTTATAGTATAGAGTGTGTCATAAATTTGTCCACTCGGATTTAGACTAAAGCAGGCAATAAATACCGGTTGCATTTCAGCCGGTTGTATGGAATATTTTGTAATTTTATTGAGACGTTTCCTGAATTTCTTCCATTCTTATTTCGTAAGCTATTTGCTTAAAATAACTTTCATTAGGCCATCTAAATACCTAGTTTTAAATGTCCTTACATGTTATGATTTAATTTCCTTGGAAAAATATTACCTTTAAGAAAGTTTGGTAATTTGGTCAATGAGGCCACAAAAATATTGAAATGTGCAATGTATGTTTCTCTTACCAACTATGTAGTAAGGATACAATTACTCGTATCTATGTATAAAAAACGTTACGCACATTTACATACAAACGAAAATTTTAAAGTAGGTACACGAGTATAATCAAAGTTTAAAATTTACTAAAAAAGTCTTATTCATCGACAGGGTATCACAAAAATTTTCATTAAAACTAGAAATCACAATCTGTGTTCGAGACGTGAGACATAATTTAATGTTATTTTTCAATTAAAATTTTAATCACACACATATCAATCGCACAAAGCTTTCAAGATTGAGCGAAAAAAATAATAGACATGGGAATATTCATGTTCTTTTACTTGCGTTAATTTATGCAAGACGATACTTAAAAAAAAACTACAAAAGGCCTTCGTCAAAAATTGCGACTAGTGTCACCCAACACTTCTGAGGGGTAAGAAAACCCGTCAACCCCAACCTGACATGTCATTGTACTTCCTATTTTTGTCACTTAAAAGACTTTTTTTTAACCAAGCAAAGGAACAAAAACTGTCTAATTGTAACAGTTTTTTGTGCCGAGATTTTAAGGTCGATTATTTTTTCTTTTGTCCCTCGGTATAGATTTAAGAAATAACTTTTTAAATTCGATTTGAACCGTTAGGATTAGTTTTTTATTTGTAAACACTTTTAAAAAGGTGAAGAATATCAAATGATAGAAATGCAATAGTTTCATATTTCTAAATGAATGAATTTAGCAAGTTTTTAACGTTGTGTCGTGGGAACTATACATTATGGCGAGGTATCAACCATAGTTAAGTGTTTTATAGAAAAATGAATTATTGTAAAAAAAAATAAGTAAAGGAAAAACGGAACAGTATCCTTGCTATACCAAAAATGAGACCAGTTCAGCATTTTCTCGCGCATATGTAACTGATCGCATATAAATAACTGATCGATCGCGCACATGATGAGTCGGTAGGTACCTACTTCCTAGTGCATTTTGATTTTAAATTTTATTCATTATACCTAAGAATCGAATCATATTCGTTGGAATACTTCACAGGGTCCACACCTGTGGGACAGGAGGTGAACTCTGTAGCCTGTTATTAAACCAATCCGATCGATTGGAAAGGGTTCTAAGGAACTTATAATAATTGCGAACAAAAGAGATCCGCTTCGATCCGGAATTCTATTATTTATAGTTTCCGATCGCAGTTTGAATACGCCTTAATTATCGGCTGTAATGTCGCACCCTTAGCTCACATTTTTTTCTTTTTAAACTTTCACGGGTGTTAGAACTTTCACGTGGTTAATTATTTTTTTACCGACTATGTTTTTTTATTGTGTTTTGTGGTGGCAGTTTAACTATTAGTTGAGTAACTACTTTCATAAAAAGATATTAAAATATTTCTACATCATTTAAATTATTACGTTATACAATTTTGATAAGCTAGTTTTAAGACAATATGTTTTGAAACTATTAACCGAAACAACTTCCTAATTTCACTAATACATCCTCAAAAAATAAGGTTGGTTTGTTCCAAATTTGTCCAACAGTAGCAAAGGCAGCCGGGATTAAAAAAAATAAAAGCTGCGACCTACCCATGAATGTTTAAATAACTCATTTAGAAATCTTGCCAGAAACTACTCCAAATATTTATTGAGGTGTACCGTAAGGGTGCTAGAGGTGCCCATAACGGATATAAGTCACTATAGATGCAAACTGACGTTCGTCTACCTGGGGATGTCTTTAATAAGCCTGAAATTGTTTTGAACCGTGCTCGGCAAGCGTGAAGATTTCGCTCGGATTAATCGGGTGATCGGCAACGTATTTCTTATTTGTGTTGCTCAAACTTTGGTTTCATGGTTCAATTTGTATATGTTATTAAAAAAACCTCATTCATAGTTTCTAGCTCGTATATTTTTTAATTGAACTTCGAGTTAGTATTTAGTTAAGTATAAGGTAGCTAAAGGACAGAAGAAGTGTTTAATCTAAAATATACGTAAGTGATAAATACGATATACCTCATAAGTATATTGTATATCTCTACTAATCTATCTCTATACTGTTGATTAAAATCATCATAAATAATAATTAGAATACGAATACATTCAAAGTGTAATAAATATTGATTATGTTGACAAAGTTTATTTAAACGGATATTTAAAGGAAGTATTAAATATAACAGGTTTAATTATGGCAGTGGGCCGCCCACAGAAATTAACTTTGAGAAACACTGTGACTAAAGAACTTTGTTACCATTGATTGATACCACAATGAGGTTCAAACTTTGCTTGCACATTGTAAAGTGATATATTTATATTATTTTCTGCCCCTTGTAGAATTTATACAACAATACTACATAATCCCATATTTATATAAGACATACGTAGGGTTGATTTTGAATAACCTTAGAATGAAACGAGAATGTTTGAAAAATTACATTTTGGTGAACTTCTTTGCAAATTGTTATTTGAATTTGTTGATTGTGGAGTGTTATTAATGTGTTTGTCTTGTACTCGACTTGTGGAATTAGTTGCGCGTATGATATGAATAAGAGCGTTGAAATTAATGTTTATTGATTTGAAAGTAGCGTCTGAACATATTATTCCTTGAAGTCTGTATATTTGTACTATCCCAAACAATGATATCAGATGATTTTATTGACTTCATGTGCGACTTACGGTCCTGATTTTCTTTAAATAATTTTTCCTAAAAGAAATTACAATGTCTTTTAGAAAAATAACTGTTTTAGGATATTATTGCAGTAGTGCTAGCAAAGATGCTTGATGAATTGAAGAAGATTTGACCTCTTTGAAAATTTACTAAACATAGTTACCTATTCCTAACACCTTTCAAATAGTACTCAAAACAAAACCATTCAAAATAACGTCCCATAAAACAGTGTATCACGCTTTACGGCTCTATGATAACTAGTTCTTATCATTACACAGTGTGACGTATCGAGAATTCAAAATGTTATGACAGTGGAATCTGTACCCTGTAACCGAAGGACCATAAAATAACCATTTCTTTCATGTTATACGATCGCGTAAAATTGCGTAAAAAGGTGCGTCGCGTAATGCGTAAGGGGTTAAACAGCTATCTAAACGCGTTAAAATCGCAACGATACAACTACTCGAGTAGAAACCGTAAAAAACGTGTCTCGTCGATTTAAAAATATTTGGATGCGGTGGTTGATGGATTACCATGCGTTATTAATAACCTACAAACTTCAGATTTTCAAAGTTTTTAATAGGTAGATACTTATTTTAGAAGCAGGAAACAGGTTTTGAAGCATTTACTACTTATGCTTATTTTTCGTGCAAATACTATTCCACCAAAAATCAATCAGCATAAACATGAAAGTCAAAATTCAGATTACTTGACCATAATAACAGTGACATGAATTGAACAGCGAATTCCAAGCGATCTAAAGAAACTGAGAACAGTCTGTTGGTTAATAAGAATAAAGAAATGATGACAATTTACATCCTGAGTTGAGAGAAGTTCTTCAACGGAATTTTAAAAACTATTCTATAAGGACCTGGTTTAACAGTAATCTAGAGATGTTTCGATTGGTCTCGACCAGACAAGAATCCTCCTCTTAGAAACATAATATCTCTTTTTGTCCTCTTTCCTGTTTTCTCCTTTTTAGACTGCCTTTTCATCTACAGTTGACTACGGCGCGAAAGGCACACTTGGCATTTTTTAAAAAAATAATATTAGAACCGACGTTACTAATATTCCCTCTAACCCCTCCAACTAAGCTAAAATGCTTGTGCTAGGAGTGGGTTCACGCCGGTAGTGTAATGGCTGGGATCGAACCCGGGACCTCTCGATCGTAAGGCCGACTCCTTAACCACTAAGCTACCGATGCTTCAATTGCATGCATTCTTGGGACACGGTTACCGTTTACTACCAGTTTGACGGTATACCAATTTATTACCTCAGTAGAATTAATGACAGACCCTCACCAATACTTAATTATTTATTTTCTAGTCCATTTTTTCCATAGAATAATTAAAAAAAATCCTTTGTAGCCAAAAAATGGACAATGAAATTTAATCATCTATTGTACAGTACAGTATGATCTATTTTCTAGAAAATATTAGTATACTAATTGCTTCAAAATTTAATTGAAATAAATATAACTTTAATTTGTTACAATTACAGTACAGAACAAATAATGTTCGCTATATTTGATCCTCATTGCCACATCTACCCTAAACATTTCTTCGCTCTATAAATCTGATATTCAGGTAGTAACTTCGATAAGCATGTGAAAACTGTGTACGACATTTGAAAGCCCATAAATAAGACATTAACACATCGTACAGAACTCTTCTTATAATAATTGTGCTTACTCTATTGTGTTCAGTACTTTATGGTCTATATTGACTTACGACGACTTAAATGCCTTGTAAGAACTAAAATTTGATTTGCGATAGTGTTTTGAGGGGTTATTTGATCTAAATGGTTGTAAAGGTGTCTATTTTTATGAGAGTGGATATTTTTTTAAATAAATAACCGTCAAACGGTCCAGGTTATCGGTATTGACTAATATTGTATTGGTTTATATTGCAAGTAATTGAGTATAAATGAAAAGAAAAAGAATCTTCAAAGATTTTTTTTTATACTTTTCATAGACCCTCAAATTACAAACAAATTTCTTACTATATAAAACCTAATACATTCATAACAATCACTCCTGTATACCCGATAGGTACATCTTATATATAAAATTCTCGTGTCACAATGTTCGTTCCCGTACTCCTCCGAAACGGCTTGACCGATTCTCATGAAATTTTGTGAGCATATTGAGTAGGTCTGAGAATCGGGAAACATCTATTTTTCATCCCCCTAAATGGTGCAGCGGGAACGGGATCTGACGCCACGAGGGCAGGAAAAAATTGGCGGTACGAATTTCGCCGGGACTGCTAGTCTCTATATATAAACACCTGAATGTCACCTTGAATTCTAGTTCACTATACAAATATAAATACCTATGGTTAGGCAATAATTGATGTAATCAGTCAACTGCCTTTTATACCACTACTAACGGAAGAGTCGGACCACGTGAGTCACATCAGACCAAATTGAATAACTTATTTATTTTCAAGAAATTATTCTAATCAGCCAAGTCATTTGGCCATATTTCGAATATACGAGTGTACATAAGTGGTACTTCAGCAATACATAAATACGAAAATACTTCGTAATATCATTACAGATCACAACGATAGGAATAAGTATACGCTTGTTATATATACGATCTTTTTATTTTTTTTAAAGGATCAATCAATTAATTAAACAAGACATTCGAATAATGTCATGCCGTGTCCTAAAAAGCGTATTACACGAAAAAACACATGTAATATTTTATCTTTTGAATATCTATCAAATCGTCACCGCCGGCTAAGGGCGAAGTGTCAAAAATGCGGTTGTAGTGGTCACTCGATCAGGAGATAACGCCACCCCACCTGACGACCCTTGGGGAACAAATGCTACGAACGATTTACGTCGACACACACTTTCCGCTTGTTTTCACTTACGTCTGGGCTAGTGTTGATATAAATGCTTTTGGAAATACTAGGAGACAAATAAAATGACATTTGTTTTCTGTCACATCATGTGGACGCATCCTATTAAAAAGGTAACTTTACAAGCAACTCGTCCAATGTTTTAAACAAAGTTTTAAAATCGTTTTTAATGAAATTGTTCTGTTGAAAGTTTGTAGAATACACCCTTGCCAGTGTATCTATCACCTATAAAGTTGCAAATCATCACACAGTCCACCTACTGGGCAATAGGGAAAAACAGGGGAGACTGAAAAAAGAGGAAGGCCAACAAATATCAAAATGAATTCAAGATAGAGCTACTTTGGTTCTTATACTCTGTAAACGGTGTCACATTCTCCCTAGGTTATGCAAAATGAAGGAACAACTATAACTTATAAACACAGTAAGTGCTTAAGTTTTCAGTAATGATTGAAGAAAGGTAACTAAAATTGTAAACAATTTAATTTTCATTTGAAAATCACTTTGTTTACAAAGTTAAAGGTTTCGCCACCGATACAACGGCAGTTAAGTGTCAAAAAGGCACACGGAATTGTTAGTAGATCGAGATAAGTACACCCCACCTGTGTTGACCACCTAACTGAATAGGCAACGTGTGTATGTGTGTGTAGTACGTGTATCGTAGACAGTGCGGAAAGCATGTGGGTGTGTTTGTCACACACATTGATATGCGATCATATGGTCGCCAAATTGTTTGTTTACGTGTGACTTAAGTACAAAGGTTTTCTATTATCCTACATGTCGAAATTTATACAGGTTTTATTGATAGTCAAGATTTTGACACGATAGTAATATAATGTCTGAATTGACAGATTTGCAATGTTTCTGACCACATCAAATTCAACATTTAAAATACTGGACTCTTGCATAAGTATAAAAATAAATACATAAATATTCTTAACTTTGTCTTGTCTTGCTATATTGCAAGACAAGATAAAGTTAAGAAGCTAAATTTTGTCTAAAACACTTTGCTCTTGCAAGTGTTCTACATCAACATTCATGTTGTGAAGATACCTTCAAAACTTTTATGAATGTAGAAGTTTTGCAATCATATGCTTTGAATCGGAATCGATATATCGAGCGCGGACACTGGGCCACGAGACTTCCGGCGTCCGGTGCCGGACCGCCGCTCATGACCCATGTCAATGTACAATGTACATATATCTACGTAGGTACAGGTATTCACAATTATTTCGCAGGGAAAGTATCTTCTGATTGTGTATCAGAACATTTAGAACAGAAATTTATGTTGTTTTATATGAATCACTAGTGATCAAGCTGCTAATCGAATGATTTTAGTTAATTTACATGATCGAATCAAGGCAAAATTTTATTAATATTTTAAAGTTTGTTTGTAAATTAAAATGATCCACTCATTGTCAAGAATAAATATTACAAATTAACGACATAATTTATTTATCTTAGCATAATATGAATATTATGTTAAAGACATAGGTGAATGATGTAACCAAACCGTTATTACGAAGATTAAGGTTTGACAGATTAGCTAAGCGTCACGTAGGCATCCCGTGTATTGGCAGACATTATAAACCTTCGGAAACATTGAACAACAAAACCATTCTATACCACCAAATGGGGTAGGTAATTTATATTTTAGTAGTAATAACTTATAATTATTATAACATAACATAAACTCAAGCCTGTATTCCCCGAAGGGGTAGGCAGAGGTGCTAGCACCCACATTTCGCCAGTTTATGTTTAGGTCCCAATGTAATAGGTGGCAAGCCTATTGCCATTAACCGGGCACTTATAAACCTACGATAAATACACACATAACTTCGAAAAGCATCGAAAAGTCATTGGTGTGTGCCATGGTAAACCTGGGATCGAACCCGAGACCTCGTCTCAGCAGTCCATTACCCATACCACTAGGCTATAATTATTATATCATTTTAGAAGCAGTATTAAATAACAAACGCATTAAAGCCACTCGTTGACTAGCACCCAATAGCTGACAGTAGGATCTTCTCGTTGACATCTTTTTTTTTTTTTTTAAGTACGAAAAGTTAAGAGTACGAAATACGATTAGCAATACCGAGCCTTTACAAATCATTAAAAGATGTTTATACCAAAGTCTGGCTAAAGTCAACAGTCAATGACTTATAGAATTAAACAATAGGATCAATAAAATAATCAAAAAAGATATTTACATATTTTAAAAGATTATCTATTGATTTGTAGATCGAAACTCAATACCGAACCCAAATAAAAAATGCAAATGAAAATAAGATATAGGTGACTTTCTTAGTCACTTCAGCCATAAAAATCTGATCATTAATTTGAATGTTTGGTATGCGAGCCCACACATGGCAAGAGATGACAATAAAATCGACACAGATATCGACTTAGATTTATTAAAGAAAACATATTTTAATTGTTACGTTTATATAGCCATGCATTAAAGTATATCTATATAAATAATTTATTGTAGATAATTAACAATCAAAATATACGGTTACGATATCAAGGGTAATGAATGACGTTGCATGTGGGTCCGGCGGCGGACACGTCCGGCCGGACGCGACCCACGTCCTTCACTGCTTTCAAACTATTTCTACAATAATAAAATAATGCCTACGTCTGACGGTTTGGCTGTCGAATTCGAGTGGGCGGGTGTACACGCTCCTTTATATAAAATGATTCATTTTATGGTTTTTGGAAGTTACATTCGGCCTATTCTATTTTCGATGTTAGTAATTGATTTGTCGATGTGATTTACATATTATAGGCATGTCGTGTCATATAGCTCAGTTTTATTATTGCTCTTCAGTTGGCTAAATTTTATTGCAATCGTAAATCTAAATGTTATGATCGTTAATTGACTTTTCAGGTTGGAGGCATTTATTTGTTTTAAAGTACTGGATCGTGGAGTTATTATCATTTTAATCTACACGACAGTAACATTACCAGTTGTTGGTGCATTTTTTTATTTTTAGCTCGTACTACTAAAACATTAGGTAGTCTCAAAAAAAGAAAATAGAAAACTATATGTTCATACGTGCCATAATATTTAAACAACATTAATATCGTTAGCTTTGCAGTGTTGCGTGCAACAATCGATAGAACCTGATTGCATTAAGCAATTACAGTGTATTTAATTACCAGTGCTAGTTAATTAGAGAAGCCTTATACCGTACTGCAACAGCGGTAGGGTTTCCACGGCCTCCCTCATTTACACTTGCAACAACGTCTGCATTTTTAACATTGTACTACTTGTCTGCTAAGTTCGTTAAAGGATTAATTTCTTGTGAGCGTACACAACTACAAGACGAGATATGAAAGAAACTAAGTTTGTTCCATTTTTAAACGTCAATATTTAGTTTTAAATGTAAATTTTAATAAATGTCTCATAGCATAACTGAAGAAATTTTGGCAACCCTGTTCAATACTGCAAGTTAATTTATGGCTTGCATTTCGCACGAAATTTTGAGCCCGTATTTAATCAAATTCTATGAAAAAGTACTGCAATGGAAAAGTTTTTAACATAAGTAATATCTTCAATTTGTTTATTACTGTTTTGAACAATTATTTTCAGAAATTATAGGCTTGAGCATACGTATAATTTTGGTTTTGATTTAAAATGATGAAATGGAACACTATAAAACATTATGCAGTCAATTTGAACTTTCTTCATCAGATTTCGATATTATTTTAATGTGAGGCTTATAATTGCACTCATTCAAAAGGAAAATGCAATATTATTCTGTTTTAATTAAGATTGAACCGATCAGCTTGGTCCCTTTGTTAGCCATTGCGTATTTGTATTCCAGATCTTCATAAAATGGTCATCAAACGAAATGTTCATTCTAACAATGACATAAACTGACACTGGGTGTCAAATGACTGATTCTGATTAAAACTGAGATTAGTTTCAAATTAAGGTTCTAAAGAATTACCATATTAAAAGACGGGTTGGGGTAGATTAGGCAGATATATAAAAAAGTTTTTTTTTTTAAATATTTTAAGAGTACAGTATTTGAAAGAAATAAAAGTAACGAAGTCGGTGAATATTATGTCACTTGGTTTTGATTGATGGGTTTACAACTTGAAATAAACTTGTTTGAGAGAAGTGTCTTAGGGACATTTATGAGAAGTTCATAGTATAATATGATTAATATTCATAATAAGAAGAATGTTACATAAAATAGCATTACTTACGCTTCAGTAGCACTGACGGGGTAGTCAGAGGTGTATGAACACTCACATCTCATCAACTATGTCGAGTAGCTAGGCCAGTCTACAGCTATCTAACGGACACTGTTCCAGACTACTATACTTTTACAAAAATCCTCCAAAACTTCCTAAATTTTAACTCCGTTCTTCAAAATATTCAAACCCAGATAATTTCAGAATTGTGTACGTACGCAAAAAAAAACAACATCTATAAGTTATTGATACTTTGGAATTCTCTTACCCCTTCATCATTATACTTAAGAAGGTGTTTACACGTACTTAGTAAAGTCACAATCTTTTAAATAGACATAAAATATATTAACTCTCAATAATTTGCATACACGAGCCGATGTTATGACTGGTACAATGTAACACTCTGTACTATAAGAAAAGCATTTACATACGTATTTTGGTTATGCTAATTTCCTAAGGGCGTCTTCTGAACGTATGCAAAATTTCTTTAATTTTATGCACTACGTTAGATGGCACGAGTGTAACATGGGTGTTGTTGAAGAAGGTGCTGGCAGTGTAATCTTGAAAGATGTTAGCCAAATTGATCTGTTATTCAATTGTGGATTGGCTTTGTAGTGGCTGATGATACCATTAAATTTGGTGTCGGTTTGTATAATTTGCATAGGGGTAGGTAGATATATGAAGTAGTTTAAGAGTTAAAGGTTCTTGTAGGTTATTTTTTCTCATTCTAAATATATTGGGAATTATGCACCACCGTGACAATTGACGTTTGTAAAAAAATGCAATCCTCGAAATGTCGTAAGATTTTATATAATTAGGTAATAAATTGATAATGGCGATTGCCAAATTATTTGAAAAGTCCCATATATTATTATGCCTATGTATTGCGAATAATTTAATTTCTCGTTCTGTTCTGTTCTAGGATCTAATAAATGATAGCAAAAGTTGTATGAAATGAAGAAGTTAGTGCACACAAGTTATTTCATTTTATGTATACTATAAAATAATGATTCGAATATAAGAACCATTCCTGCCACTATGGATCAATTGGTAACAGTTTTGATGACGTTCGGGCACATCTGTGCCCGAATGTCATCAAAACTTACCAATTGCCTATCTAGGCATACACACACTACAGCGTTACGTTAGCTGTAGCGTTATCCATACTAATATAATATTATAAATGCGAAAGTAACTCTGTCTGTCTGTCTGTCTATCTGTCTGTCTGTATGTTACGCTTTCATGACTAAACCACTGAACCGATTTTGATGAAATTTGGTATAGGGCTTGATTAGACCTTGAGAAAGGACATAGGCTATGATTGGTCGCGATAACCGACATCCACGCGGGCGGAGCCGCAGGCAAAAGCTAGTACTTGATAATTTGAACACAGATAACATACTACTTGATATGGATTACTAGCAAAGAAACTACAATTAAATATTTCCTTAGTCTTTGCTAACATTAATATTTATATTACAAGGAGTATATTTTGCTACAGGAATAGATAGATACTAATCTAGAAGATTAGTAAACATGTGCGCAGTTTTTCGTTTAGTCTATACGGCTTGATATGCGATTTTATTTTGGTCGATTGGTCGCTTTAATTAACCTTCGTTACAAATTATTGCATAAACTTTGTATGAAAATGTTTTACAAATAAAGTGTTTATGAGACAATTTTATTTGTGAAGAAATTGTACATACGTACTAAGAAGTCATGTTTTTTTTCAGTAGCGTTGATCTAATTGATTTGGTATTAAAACTCTGAAGACGTAAGGACAGTAGCTTTTGAGTTGTGAATTCGAGGTTACGGTTTTAAAATCAGCAATCAATGGCTGGCTGGCAAATAGCTAAAGGTGTTAACGAGGATGCTAATATTATATGGTATTCGTGACTAATAATCTTCTACTTTTTAAGCATGTCATAAGAATATATACCTATATCAAGGATTATACATTTCTATCTAAAACTTTTTCTGTTTTTTTTTTCTAAAGGACTCGTCAATTTGACTTAAGTTAAAGGCAAAGTCGTAAACATGTACCTACCATGTTAACAGTGGTGGCATACAGCTGGACGGTCTCATCAGTCATCAGATGCCTTTTCACGGCCCGCTTAAAGGACGCGGGACTGTAGGAAGAAGGAAACACGTGAGCTGGCAGGGAGTACTACACAGTCTAAACCACTGATTATGATGCACTGTGTATGCGCATCTCATTCTTTTTTCTCTTTTTTTGAATACACGTTTCACACTTTATCGAACTAAGTAAAAGTGTTTTTCTTCTGTGTCTAAAAGTATTAAAGACATTGAAATTTGTGAAATAACTCACAAAAAAGTGTATACCTATTTAGTGGTAACATTGTGGTATAATGTGTAAGCGTTATTTGCGAGCTTTCCGTGATAATATGCAAATTTCGTTTCTGACAAAAGGCACGAGCTATGCATCTCGGAGTCCCTAAACATTCCAACTTGCATATATAGACGACAGCACGCGTCATTTTGATCTATTTAAATGTATGCAAAACACTTAGTACCTGGAAAAAGATAATGGTGCAAAAGAAATATTAAATGGTTCGATTCGTATGTTAATGTATGTGGGAAATAATCTAGATATGTGGTGCCGCCCGTCTTAGCGCGAGTCTCGCACACGACACACGTCACCCGTCTTCAATGATTATAAATATTTATATTTTATTACCCCCCAAATACATATTTTACACAATTTCCTGCCTTTCAGTATTAATTTTTTGACATTTATTCCACCATTAATGTGCAGCTATGTTATTTTCCAGAATTTATTTTGTTCTAATTTTCGTATCTAACTATCAACTTCGTAGTTGCGGTATCTCGTCATCATTGTACAAGTAAGAACAAAAGGCATTCAGAAATATGCGTTGCGAGCGCCGACAGGAAACAGTGACGTGTGTTGAAGCAATGTTTTCACAACGAACACATCTCAACAATTAGGTTTTCAGTCCTCACTGAGGAGGGTAGCTACAGTTTTGTACCGGACTCGTGTACGACAATGCCTGCTCTTTGTCTACGAAGCGAATGCAGTGAAAACTTTATTTTCAAAATAATATAGTTAAATTACAACCGATAATAATAATCTTAGTTTGATGCAAATTAGATTCCATAATGCACGAAACCATTATTTAAAATCACAAATTTCTATTGTGATCGCAAATTATGAGAGCCGTAACGGATCGATCGAGTGAGTTTAAACAGTGTATTTGAATATTTTTTCAATCAATAACTGATATATGCAAATGTTCGACAAAAGACATTATGCATGTAGTCCGTGACAATGCAACGACCGTTATCGGAACAATTTTGTATTTCATCAAAGGTGCACCAAAAATAATAATCGATTGAAGCCTATTGTTGAGAATGATACCTACTAGTTGATTCTCCAAGGGGTTTGCGAAGTCGAGAGGTTGGAAGTATCCAAAAATTAACCAATGATAGGTCTAAATTTAATTTTACGATCTGGTACCTGCCTTTGCGGGACAAAAGCTTCGTAATCAAATTATGCAGCCGCTGTCACTATTGTCAGCTACATGCATAAATTTAAGGCACGTTATTGTAGATACATCAAAGGGTACGTAAGAGGAAGCTCACAATAATAGTTGAGATGTATCGAGGTGGTTATTGAACGGAGTTCGTGTGGGAAGAAGGGTTAAGATGATACTTATCAGATAATTGTTACGAATTACGCATCTGGAGATTAGCTTGGTGATTTTAAAGGCATCGTTCGAGATTTCAACGTTAAAATATTACTAGAATATATGAATATATTTTATGTTGTTGCCTTGGTGTTGATTGGCGAAAAGACTGGTAACTTCACCATCAAAGTGACAAACGCCAATCTGAATGTAACAAATCTCACCCTTAAAGGAAACAAGGCGAATATCGCATTACAAAAAAGTTCGTTATGAAAAGAAACCGTTACTTTTACCAAAGGGTATGACAACGCGCTAGAGGGTGATTCAATTTTAGTGAATTTCTTATAGCTGTAATGATATGGAGCACGGGCGTTGCATACTTTAGCGAGAGAAAAGAAATTTCAGAGACATTGTGGACATTGATATGTAGATGAGATGGCACAGGTATCTAGGGATGTAATTGAAATTATGAACACATAGGTATTTGGAAATCGTGTTATAAGTATTGATAATAAAGACACGGATGCAGAAAATGTTATAACGCAGGAGATTGTAATGCAGAAATAACCTAGGATTTTGTCATGAAGAAAATAGTTTACGAGGAATAATTTTTCATATATAACATTTAAACGGTTCGTGCAATAATATCTAATAATTATGCATCAGTAATGAGAATTTATTATTCATAGAAAAATTAAATTGCTGGAAACGTTTATAATATCATAAGGTACGGTACATATATTATCTATGTATAGGGTTCTAATAGTGACAAGTTGTAATCAAAACACCGAAATACACAAGGCAGCCGCTGATCAGCATAAGAAAGAGTACAAAGAAGTCGCGAGCCATCAGACACTTTGCATATGAAGAGTCCACGCGCGGATTTGCATACCCACCTTGAGTCCAAAATCTACATTTATCTATTCCGTCTTTTTCGAGTTCTGTCACAACGGAAACCATTCGAAGATCCATTGTCGTTGACTGTAGACACGACTTTATATTTTAAGTGGTTAGTTTTATATTTTTGTTTTTGGCAGTCAGTCTTGAATCAATAAAGGTCTAATCCGAGAGAATTTATAGTGTAAATAAAGTACCTATAAACGAGTTTAAAGAGACTCTTATTAACATTTTAGTACGCAGTCGCAATTATTTTGATATGAAAGACAGCTTAACTGATTACTTTATAGTTGACCGTAAAAAATATCGTCAATAAAAGTAAATGTGTATAAAATATGTAGATACCTAACAATATTTTAATATCAAACAATATATTATCGAATAGGTAAGTAAAACCTAGAATAACCATAAGTACTAAATTCCGACATCATAACTCCAAGCAACAGAACCCATGCATCAAAACTGTAACAGTTTTTATGTCCATATTAGACTACCCTCGAATAGCACGAGACACAAATTCATGCTTTATTTAAGAGCCTTATACACGCGCTAAGTAAGGTAAGCAAAATTTGCATAAAGTCCGCCACGAGCTAATATTTTTGCATAAGATGATAACACTTCTTCGAAACCCTGCCTTATATTACAATACCGGACAGAAGGTGTTAGGCTGAGTAAAATGTTGTCAGTGCATTTATTGATTTGATTGTAAAGCCTCGTACTTTATGATAATGAATGTATGAATTTTAGTTATAAGTCCTTTATTGGTTAAATTTAGTGTGTTTTTAATTTATTTTGAGTAATAACGAGGGGCCGATAATAATTTAACTGCACTCGTAATATATTATGACATTTAGTTAATTTATAAATTCGGAGGTACATCCTTGAATGTTTATTTTTTATGGTATGTTCAGTTACAAATTAATATCTGCATTTATTTGTTACTTTATGTGGTTCCAGTGTGAAAATCGTGTTAATATTGTTAATTTAGGGACGGATGGACGGACTCATCCATAAATCCATACAAACTTTCGGATGGATGGTTGGATGCATGTTTGCTGTTGTTGTCGCAGTGTCAACATTCAACAGAAAGAATGAATTGTAGAACCCCTAACCTATCTATAGCAACTTTAATACATAGGTATTCAAAAGTGCCCTGTTAATGGCAATAGGCTCGCCACCTATTACATTGGGACCTAAACATAAACTGGCGAAATGTGGGTGCTAGCACCTCTGCCTACCCCTTCAGGGAATATAGGCGTGAGTTTATGTTATGATGTTATGTCAAAAGTGCGGCTAACTACCAAGTGCGGTGTTGGATTTTTGTAGGTGTTACTAACAGTATAATACCTACCTATCTATTTGAGTGCGTTAATGGTTTTATCACAGTAATATTTTTTACATAGCTCGTTTATTGAGGAAGGCTATAAACTTTATAGTATCATGCGACAACGCATAGGAGCGGAGTTGTAAATATCCAAATTTAACGCGGGCAAAACCGCAGCGCTTCGTTGGTTTGAACTTAAATAATTAAGGGAAAATCTAGCAGCCATATCAGGAAGATTATTCGAAAATTCTCGAAAAAGTGGAAAGCTTGCACCAGAACTTTGTCCGACAGTCAGCAAGTATCAGCTTGCAGGTGAGGTGGGCTCTCCAAAGATTTCCAAAGATCTCAAAGATCCCAAAGATCCAAAAGACAGAAAAGATCTAAAAGGTCCTAAAGATCCAAAAGATCTTAAAGATCTCAAAGATCCTAACGATCCAAAGATCATGGTGGCGCTACAAAAATCTCATACTGCAATATAGATGCACAAAATTGCTGCAATTCTTCACACTTAAGTGAGAAACAAATAAAATTTTGTTAAAACCTTAGCAATTTGTCAGCGTTCCGTATCGGGGCGAGCTCAGTCAATAATACAAAAAAAAAAACTTTTTTCCTACGTTTTCGGGTAATACTCGACACGCGAAGCTTCGTGGGCCACGGGCAGTCAGTTGGCTGTATTTTATTATTTACTTATGACAGAGTAAAACAACGTTGCAAAAAACTATATTAATTGCTAAAAGTTCTGTTGCGGTATTGTAATTTAATTTTTCAAATACTGCAGACAAGTTTGCCTGGTATCCTGTAGGGTTATTGTCAATGAATATTTTTATTATTACTTTGTTTTGCATTTGTTGCATTGAAACTTTAAATTTAGTATGGTATGTACCATTGTACCCAGTCATAGTTTGTACTTTTAGGGTTCCTTACCCAAAGAGAGTATAGAGAAATCGCACCGCAGATTACCAAAATTGTACTGTTGTCGTAGTTGTACTCGTAGTTAGATTTTTCTTGTAGGCAGTGTCAATTTATCTGTGTGTTATCAATGTATTTTTTAAGAACATGTATATCAGGTTAATACGTAACTTTATAAAATGCAACGCCATCTGCTCGCTTGTTACAGAACTGTTCTGAACCTTTAGAGCCAAATTGCTTGCAAATTTTCTGTGCCGGCTCCTGTCTAGTTGGAATAGGTAAGTACGTGTGTGTATTATTGAGTCTAATAAGATTTGCTTTGACCCTTTTCTAATTACGTTTAAATAGGAACGTTAGATTTTGTTGAAAGTGAAATAAAGACTTCTGGCTATATTATGGTTTGATAGTCCTCTTTTTGTCCCTTTTAGTAATAAGTGCATAATATTATTTTATAAAAAATAACATTAAATTTCATTAAAATATCATCGTTCAGAAATAAAAAATTATACTATCAAGTTTTAATTTTCAAATAAACTTGTCTTCATTTCAAATTTAGAATTATTCTGAGCCAACTTTAAATTTTAAAGTTGAAGTCAGTCATATATCAAAATACCTTAAGCTTTGAAAAATGAAAACATATTAGAATAGAATTGGCATCGTGCGCGCCATTTGAAGCGATTTGCCGAGTGCTCGCGAACGACTTCCGATGGACGAATACTTCAAATACTTTCCTAATTTGGGTGAATTGCAGTTTTGATTACTTCATTTTGAATTTTTCTTCCTTGATGCCATTTAAAGTTTGTGTGGAATTTATGCCGTTTCACTTAGATAATGTATATGGTACTAAAAAAATTGTAAAACTCTTTTAGTGCTTTTAGATTATTTGTTGCACGATTTCATTTTTCCTCGTCTTCACGTTGTAAAGACTAGAGTATAGGGTTCTTAAAAATTTGCGTTATAAGCATCATCTGAACGTTATTCCGATTTTAGTAAAATTACATAACATAACATAACATAACATAAACTCACGCCTGCATTCCCCGAAGGGGTAGGCAGAGGTGCTAGCACCCACATTTCGCCAGTTTATTTTCATTTAGCCTATTGCCATTAACTGGGCACTTATAAAGCTGCGATAAATACACACATAACTTCGAAAAGCATCGAAAAGTCATTGGTGTGTGCCATGGTAAACCTGGGATCGAACCCGAGACCTCGTCTCAGCAGTCCATTACCCATACCACTAGGCTACCGCAGATTATTGTAAAATAATACATTACAAAATCGGATATGATTATATCCGATGATTATTTAATGTTGTTAGTACCTTAGCCTGTAAAAGAAAAGGCAAAGGAAGATGAGACTAGATTTGAAAATGGAGAGGAAGAATGAAAATGCATCCAGTTTGAAATGATGAATCCTGCTACTCAAAATAGGTTTTAAGTGAAGAGATCATGCATAAGAAAGAATCGAATTGGCAATTTCATGCTACTGAAAAACATAATCCTACTTATAAATATTTACTAATACTTTTTAGCAAATTGTCCGTGGACTTAATAGATCAGGATTTAACTTTTTTAGTATTCTCTTCGACTTGTTATGATTTTAATTCCTATTGATAATGTTCGCACATTCGACTTTTTCTTATAAGTGCAAGCGGCATTCTTATGATAAAATGCCATTTCATCCTTATACGAACCTATTGTCTGCTAAGAAATCACCAATTAGCGGCTAACCAGACGAGAATGGACAGGGCGGAATATTCCAATGTTTATGGCATATCCAACTAGGCCGTCGGCTCCGGCTAGAATTAATCAAATCAACCGACTCCCTACCCACCACTTTCCGATATAATTAACGCATACTTGTATGTGTGTACAATACATGAATGGATTGTGCTTGTGTGCGATAATGAACGATTATAGGAGACCTAGTTTACTTAACAACAGCTCTATCTCAGTTAGAGTTGAAACGATATCCAACCTTTTGCGGTTATAATAGGGTTCTTAATTTGAATGTGTATGGTGAATATACGGTGTTATTAGCTTGCGTATGCAAGTGTGAGTTGTTATTTGTTAGTGTGCGTTGATGAGTCACATTTTTTTTGTTTCGTGGGTAAGGCGCGAGGGTGCCCGCGTGGGGTGGCCGTACCCCTTGCTTGGCGCAACCCCATCTTATTAATCAGTGAAGTACCGTGCGTCTCTTCATATGTCTGTTTGATGCCAATCCTTACTTCTTATTAGATATTTAACATGTCCAAACCTGTAGTCCTTAAAAACATACATAGGTACCTACACTCTATATTGATATTAAGGTTGAGTACCCACTGAGTGTATTAATTATCTACCAATGGCCTTTAGACGTATTATATTCTTGAACCATATTCTGGTTATTTTATAGAAGTCATTTTATACTTAGATGTTTCTGCACATTTATGGAAGTTTGTGTCTAAACATCACAAACATGTAGGTATATTCAATGTGATAAGTATACCAGAGTATCCCAGGAATACGTCAGTAATGAGAAATTTGATAGATAAGTAATAATATACTGTTCTGGGAGTGTCAAATGGAGTGGAAACCTGACCAATATATTATATAGATACTTATGTACAGAGTAGTCACATGGGAATCGTCATAAGAGGTGTCGGGTTGGTAACGGCGAGGTCAATGGCTTTTTCTCATATCAAAAAAAAATGTTTTACGAAAAGTGTTCAAGGCATCTGAATATTTCATTTCAAAAATACATGAGAATAAACACAACAATACAACAATAACGGACGAGTTACAGAAATAAAATACAACAACTAACTATAGCAAAACTAATCAGAAACTAAAATAACGAATTTAATTCCAATAAAACTTGTAACCAGCTATCAAAGTTGAGTTTCGAAGTGAATAATTACTGGAAAATTATAACCGTCCGCGACGCCATTATGGTGTCAAGCGAGGCGTTCGCGTCAGTTAGCCAGTTAGCCCCTATAATTAAAGGCTGAATAAGTATCGACTAAACAATCAATAGCCCGCCTGATCTATAGAAAAAGAACACAAAAGCTTCAGTAGATAACATTACCCCGTCTTCCCTCCACCCCACACCCCCCTCATTAATAATATCGACCCTATTCACTAATTATGTGTGTTGCGAATGCACACGACATTGTTATTACTATGTGTGCACACGCACACACACATATGCATGGTTGAACTTACACTCACCCGCGTTAATGACTAGTGAGAGCTCCCATTAAAAGTATTAAAGAAAAAAATCAATGTATCGAACTTATAGGGAATTGGATATAGTTATTTTCTCTATGTTTCGTGAGCGGATCGCGTGTTCTACGACTGTTGTGATTGCTGAAATGTTAATCGGTGTCGGGAGTTTTGGAGATTTTATTAAAGGAGGCTTACATTTTCTTAGTATCGAAACCAAATTGCCGCACAAGCTTTTGTTCGATTGAGAAATAGATAAAAGAAAGTTAACAAAACATCCCTTTTTGTGTCCTATCTTGCCTCAATGTTTTAATAGCGAAGCGATAAAGCATGTGACTACAGCTTTACCTACTTTAGGTCCCAGATTAGATTCCTGGGTTATATGAATTGCTATTGTTTTTTTTATTAATTTCTCAGTGTTAGAAAAACAGTGGTAAAACGTTCACAAATTAATTATGATAATCCAATAAGATTTTGATATTATAAATTCGAATAAGAAATTCGTTATTTTTACACAATTTGTGCATACACACGAGGCGATACTTTTACTGCAAGTATTTCGTTTACACGAATTCTCGACAGGGAAATGTTACGTAAGTAGCGATTTAGTGAAGTAACAACAGTTTCGCGTAGTGTGCAACAGCTCGCGTGCGTGCCGCGCGTGTGTGAGTGCCGTTGGGCAAGGTCAGGGTTGTTCTATCTGATCAATGGTCAACTCGATTCGCGAAACTGCCAGTTACGTACAAATCGATTATATTTAGAGTTTATAAATAGGTATTGGAATTCAACTTATTTTTTGAATAGCTGCGATTTATATATTTACTTTATAAACGAGTGATGTTTTTATTTGCTACTGAAGTATTTCAGGCGCTAAGTAATTAAGTTAAAATTTAAATTTATACTTGATTCTTTATATTATCAGTTTTGATGGTATCGAGTATTACCTGTGTTGGAAATTAATTTAGACCTCATTAACCGTGTAGCTTTTTATATAATTTATATTTATTTTAACCACACGACATTAAGCATACGTTCTATTCAAAGGAGTACAAAAAAGCGGCGACCCGTCGTGTCTAATAGAAACTGTATAATTAATCACTTGATTAATCAGTGTGACGAATAAAAACAGTGTAATGACCCGTTTCCTTGAATCGATCGACATGACGTCATCAACATTTGACTGCAAAGTCATTGTGTGTTTATAGAGAATTCCGATTTTATCGATACAAGTAATGCATTTAGTTATCGCTTGCTTTGATTGTTAATAATAAAATAAATAAGTAGACACTTCATACGCTACATATTTTCGAAAAATAACAATAATATGCTCAATGTACTGTACTGTAAGGTGTGATACAATACCTACATGATTTGAGACGTGAGATTCTTATTCTAATCAATTAATGGCCAAATTTTATTAGCATTTGCACATAATTCGATTACTATAAGATACATTAAAGAGCTACATAAAGTGTTAAGATACCCCAGGATTTCAAACGTACCTAAATAAAATGAATAAACAAAATCAGTACAAACATTCTAATCAACATATTTTAAGAAGGGTTGTGAACACGGTCGATAAATGCTAAATCGATAAAAACCTGCCAAACACTATTCCATGACAGGGTGGCGTCAGCTTCTCGTGGGGCAGAAAAAAGTGAAAAGCAATCAGTGTGGCATAATTAGTGCGTTGTAAGTATGGGGCGCGTTGCCATGGCCACGGCGTCGGTGGTGATACCCGTTGCTTACCCGCCGCGTTAATTTCCAACGGAATTAATCGAATCAAGCTTCGTTCGATATCGATTTGTGTGATTGAAATAAACTTTGACGTCACTACTGATGCTTTGTGTTTTGCAATGTTTTGAATGTCTTTATTGTTCAGTTCTGATTAGGTAGAGATACTGTTGAATAGTATTTAGCGTTCTATAAGCATTTGAGTATTAAAATTCATTCTACTTTAAGCAATCATCTCTGGATTAATACTTGTTAGTGCTAACGAGTTTATTGTAATTTTGATTTGAATAAGTGGATGATTGATGAGAATAATTTTTGCAACTATGATGTGGATTTTACAATTGAGATCCGTAAATGGACACAACTGTGTTACCTCCAGGTAAGGGCTCCCAACCCCGTCAAGGATTTCTGAGCCCATCAACCTCACCTGAAAATGTTATATCTGCTGCTTAACAAACGAGGTTCTTATTATTAGGGTTATCGGGATATTTACTATGTTGAATTGTTTTGAGTTTCCGGTATTTCGGCGCTGTTGCTGTTTCCATCAATACTCCAGTTCCTCCGTGATCATGGTGCTTCCAACAGCGCCGAAATATCGGAAACTCGAAACAAAACAACATGGTATATATCCCAATATCTCTAATTATAATTATAGTGACCATGGTAGACGAGGTTCTGTTGCAGGCAGCGCGAGATTGAGGGTGAGACGGCAGTCGTTCTCATGAAAGTTATGGTAAGCAACAATTGGAGAAAAAATCGTAGGAAAGTGGACCTGGGGCTGCAAAGAATATTTTTTTTATGTAATTAGAATTAATGCTGAGTGATGATGGAAAATACATCAGAATCCAAAACAATGTCCAGGTGTATGAAATCAAAAAGTAAATTGTTATAAGTAAGCAATTAAAATAATGAACGCAGTGGCAGTTGACATGGTGACCACTTATTATATTAATAACTATTAAGTACTATTATTTCTTGGGCTAGATTTCATTGACGAATAAAATTTAATTTAAATTTATTTAACTGAGTTAATGTGTTTAACATAACATAAACTCACGCCTAATATAGGCGTGAGTTTATGTTATGTTAAGTTAAGTTACCCCGAAGAGGTAGGCAGAGGTGCTAGCACTCACATTTCGCCAGTTTATGTTTAGGTCCCAATGTAATAGGTGGCGAGCCTATTGCCATTAACCGGGCACTTATAAACTTGCGATAAATACACACTTAACTTCGAAAAGCATCGAAAACCAATGTGTGTGCCATGGTAAACCTGGGATCGAACTCGAGACCTCGTCTCAGCAGTCCATTACCCATAACACTAGGCTACCGCATGTGTTTACACAGTTGAATTAAATGCAAATGCTCAACTGAATTTTTGCATTTTCTAAAGAAACTCATTGAATTCGAACGTGAAAGTTTAATTTCGTTAGTGAAATCCTGGTGTCACAGAGGAACTGAGGTAACAATGTCACTGTAATAATAAACAATGTTATACAAATTAAAAAATCATTTTGTATGCGCTAGGTGTACAAAAATAAACGTTATGTCCATTGTCTTTGACAGGCGTCAAGTGAATTATCAAATGTGTATTGACGATTCGTGTTTGCAATATTATAAGCTCGTGGAAAATGCGTTATCTTTTATATTTCAACGTAATGTTTCAACGTGATCCATACTAATATTATATATTAGTAACTTCGGTTCTAATATTCTTTAAAAAAAAATGCGAAGGTAACTCTGTCTGTCTGTCTGTATGTACGCTTTCATGCCTAAGCCACTGAACCGAACGCGGGCAAAGCTAGTTTTATAATTATAATCTCATCTCTCTCTCTATCTTATAATTATTTGATTGAAGATTTCAATTTTACCAGTACACTTAAATCTCTATATTAGCAGACTTTAGTGTATATCACTGAATAGGTACATACCTACATACATACATATAATCACGCCTTTATGCCCGGAAGGGTAGGCAGAGGTGAATTAACACCCACATTTCACCAATAATTCTATTCGGTCCCACGTAATAGGGGATCAGCCTATTGTCGTATTCCGGGCTCTATTTTGAATCAAGCCATGCATCTGAGGTTGAGCCTGGGCTGTAGGTATTAGGTATATCTGTCTGATGTTAAACAGTCCTATCCCTTAGTCGCCTTGTCCGACACCGCATGGGAAGAGATGAGATGGTCGAAGTTCTACTCTGCCGGGAACCACGTGGCTTATTAACACTGAATAGATAGTAATTAGGTATTTCTAAAGTAATTGCAGTAGTTATCAATACAAACTACTTCACTGTTTTACGACGTCCTACCGATACAGATGATACATTTGTCTTCTGGGCGCTCGATCAAATCGGCCTTATTGTTATGTCTACTTAAAATTAAGGAGGCCATCTTTTAAACCACCTTTTGTATTCAAAATTCGATAATTTATTGCCGAAATAATATAATTACGGCCGACTGACGGGACGGATTGGCTGAGACCGGAAACACCAAATTACCGGAGAAATTAAAGCGGAAACATTTGGCCACCGCCGCTGGCAAGATGGCGCGCCGCCGATTATCGTGTCTGTTCGATTTATGAATAATAATTATTGTCGCGACTAATTATTTGTTTACTCTATAATTAGTTTCCTTTGAAATAGCTCGGTGTTGCACCCATTAAATAAATAATTGATTATCATTTTATTAATGTGAATATAGGATGTTCTATAACATTTTATAGTTTTTAAATCAACATTTTTATGAAATAGATTTTGCATAATTCAAACAATAATATGAAATTAATATTCATTATCAGGTATTTGAATGCTGGTTTTCCTACAGACCGTTTTAATATTTAGTCATAAATTGATTATATTAGTTTTTATGTCCTTGATAAATAACAAAGACACCAAATTGATTATTCTATATTCTAAAATGACTAATTAGGAATACGGCTATAACAAAACAAGTTTAACATTTTGGTACGTAGTAAATCATATTAATGGCGTGGAAATCCTAAAATATGACAGGTTTTATGATAAACATGAGCTCAATTATGGAGACAAAATATTAGATATATTAAGTGTAACTAACTATGGAATTGGTTCCATTAAATTATTAATAAATTGGCTTTAGACCAAAGTATATGCTACCATCTGGAAGTGAATATCTATATTATACATATTATGGATCCACATTAAGCAATCAGTAGCAATAAGCTCCTACTCAATTGATTTGTGGTTTATTTTTTTTATCTTACATTGGTATGAAACAAATAAAGGTAAAATTTAATTCACGCAGAATTCATAGAAGGTGAAATAGGCAGTATTTAATTATTGCCTAGATAAATATAGGGTACTATTATAGGAATATAATGAAAACGGTTAAGAATTATATAGTCTTCTAGTTGCAACCTATGATTTGGAACATAATTTTTCATCCAATTATAATTTACGCCAAACACAGAAAACAAATTACTAGGGTACTAATGTCAAAGTAAGGTCTTATATGATTTATAATAGACTTGGATTAAAACCGTTCTAAAATTCATTCCATAAACTGGTAGCTAGGTACATTAAAACTGCTTGCCTATGCATAGTTAAATGTACTAATCCAAAAAGTTACTTATGTAGATATATTATATTGATACATCAGTTGGTATACGCAGGTTTGAAACAGTACAATACTATATTTTAATCATTCATATCATAGACCAACCATCGCGTGCACGATCCATCAGCCAAAACTCCTGTAATTATCTAGTATTAGCATTTAAAGCCTGAAGACAAAGCCTTGTTATTATGAGGTGAAAATTTGTCACCTTATGGTTAAAACAGGTGACAAGATAATTGTAAGCGTTTAGTACGTTTGATCGACATTCAGGACAATTGACTTTGATATAATTGATTAACTAGTAATTTTAATACGACTGGTAAATTGTGATGATTTTCATGATAGAAATTTATTCATCGATATATTTTTGATGCGGGTAATTGTTATTAAATATAAATTAAATGAGAACCGTATTTTCTCTATCCACCATATATCTCCCGGGTTTGATTCTTGACCATTACACTACTGACGTGAACCCACTCCTAACACAAGCAATTTAGCTTAGCTGAAGGGGTTAGAGAGAATATTAGTAACTTCGGTTCTAATATTTTTATTAAAAAAAACTATACATTGAAACATCAAATATTGCAGTCAGATAAATTCAATGTCAAGGCTCCCTTGCTGTAGGACACACGCCTATTGTGATCAAACGGATCTCAGTCAGCTCATCGGTAACTCCAGGGAGCTGCTCCCACAGATATCTAGACGTGACAAGTAATAAAAAAAGGGTGTGTATACTTAGTATCTTACCTTTAAGCCAGGAGCGTTGGTACATATTATCATAGCCATGCGTTGTTTATAAGTGTCTCTTGATATACATGTACATACACAATCACTTCAGTCAATCAGTCTATTAGTTAACTTCATAGATTTAAGATTATATTGGTAGTTGAGAGTTTGCTGTTAAAACATTTTTATTAGGTCTTGGTTGCGTGGGAGCGTACAAACGTTAAAAATAATTTAAACATAAATAACTTTTTTTAATTATAAAACTATATCCACTATTTATAATTTTAAACTATATTTTAAAAAATATGTTATGGTAAAAATAAAAAAATATATTGAAGTACTCAGGCAATTTTTTATATATTTTTTCTATGAATTAAATTTGCTCTTGTAGTTCCAGCAATGTAGTTAGCTACTACAATTTTATTCGGCGGCAATACACTCCCATATCTCCCAACGCATTCAAGACCTGGTGGTCGCTTTAATAAATCATACAAAAATAAATCACTCACGAACTTAAAATGTGAAATACTTTCTCTAAACAAAAGGGCATTGTTTATGCAAAAGTAGCATTCCGAGTCGAATACTTTTCGTCGCCTGCCATCCACCCTGTATAAGCATTTTTTTTATTCGAATAAAAGCTAAGCGATTTATCGATAAATTTTATATATGAACCCGTCGTGTTTTAAGCTCACGATCGTTGTTTTAACCTAAGACAGAAGTGAAATATTTCGATATTAATGAAAGTAGCTTTAGAATGAGTTTGTGGTACATCTAGTAGTAGGCGTACATGATATAAAATACTTCGAGTTATTGATTTACCTAAAAAACATTATAAAAATCGGCTTGTTTTGTTAAGTCATAACCTCAGACTAACATAGACGAAACGTATACAACGAGCAAGTGAAACCGCAAAAAGGAATACTAAAGTAGTGCTATCTTGTTCGCACTCTTTGTGAGAACGCACGTGTGCGAGCGTGATGGCACTACTTTAATATTATTTTTCGCGGCTTCATTTGCTAGTTTTACACATTCCATTTATGTTATCCTTTAGTCTGAGATCATAACCATGTCATTACTCATCGTAACATAGATACCTACGTTGAAAGTTTAAAAAAATGATCTTCTTTTGTACATAATTATTAATGGCAGTAAAATAATTTTTCGTCGCTTTTTTCAAATCTCACTGACTGTCTTATTTTGTGACAAGACACAATTAAACTAAGCTAAACCTAAATTGATACCTACCATAAATATAAGCATAATTTAAATGTGTGAATAATAAATCGAACGGACGGACGGACTACCAAACAAAGGCAATGTAGTTTCTTAATAGTATTCATTAACCGTTTTGTATCGCATTTCGGTTTATTAATCTTACTTTGATGGCTTGTAAATCATTTGGGGCTAATTAAAATTTGGGTTTTTGGGAAATGAGCATTCTAACCCTTCAATATAATTTACGATATCTCGTCTCTTTCACACATAAACTTTCTAATTTGCAGTTCCAGCCTCAACAGTCTGTTGCAAATAAATCGGTCACTAATAAAAACAACACCTCGGGTTAAAACTATAAAAATATATTGCCAGCTGTCAATGTTCAATTTTGTTATGACCACACCCGAAAATCAGTGGATGGGAGCCCTTAACGTCTGTCAAAGCAGCAATTAAAAGGTATCGGTGTAGCCATAAACCGAGGATTAATTCCCACCTTTTACGATTAAAAAATAAATAAAATTTTGCATGTATAGTTGCGTGTCGGCGTTCATTTTGAAGATTTGTTCGTTTTGTAAAAGATTAATGCTACCTTATTGGCACAAATAATTTGCTCGCATATGGAGGTGCATGTTATCACTGCCTTGCATTGCCCGCACACACTTTTAAGGCGAATGCCTGACACAATTCATTTTATTGTACTTTTAAACGTAATTAGTTGGTGCCCGATTTAATTTTTAATGGTTTATAAACTTTGTTGGACAGCAAAATAGTCATACAATTGCGTTTAATTAGTGGCTATTGTTTTTTTTTTAATATCAAAATTGAGAATGAAATGTTAAGGTCACCCGTATCGCTACACTTGGGTTATTCGATGAAGTAATCCAAAGTATTTATTTACCTACGGTGAACACTAATCAGAAATAAAATATTCACTGGCGAAGTCTCGGAAGATACGATTATCCGTCCGAGCCGAGTAATTTATTTTTAAAGCTCGTAAAATCTCACTCTTTAAGCGATAAAAGTAACATTTTAGCCAAGATAGTAACACGGGCTACGATTATGGCGTTCGTTTACTAAAAGCGTTTGCGCTCAGAAATCACTTGTCAAACATCGTTGGTGTCGTGACACTGAGAAGTAACGTCAGTTTTGTACTTAGGAAATGTTGATAATACTCTAAACGAGCGATTTACATATATTAAGAATCCGTAACCGAGCACGGTATGCCTCGCAAAATAAACACACACGAAAATTCGACAAAAATGCAACTTTCGCATATCACACGCGAGCGTATTTCACATAACAACCAGTCGTTTTAACGATAACAAAACAGTGCGGAAAAAGTAAGAGAACGAGATGAGAAAAGTTACTTTAAGAATATACGGAAGTTAATTAGAAACGGAACGAAAAACAACCGTAACTGGTGGCGAAGTTGGCCGTTCTAGCGCGGCCAATGGTACAAGGCACTCACACAGGCAACCCTCACCACCGCGGCGCTAGGCATTTGCATACCGCCCGCCCAGGCGCGCGCCGCCGCCCAGCACGAGCGACAGGGACAGAGCGCGACACTCGCGACACAACTAACAATACAATTTAAATTTACAACTTTTTAAATTTTAAAATTCGAATCATCGAATTGTCATTTTTGAAATAATTACTCTAAAATTTCCATACGCGTACCTATGTGTACCTATTCGTAGGCAAATGAGGTTGCGTTGTCGTAGAAAAGGATAGGAATAAATTTATCGCCGTCGCGTCGGATCGGAGTTTGATGAGAGTAGACAATTCGTGCGCCGAGAGGGATCATGAATGAGCTTAGATACTCGTAATCCTTTAATGAGAATGTTGGCGTCAATTGATTGTGACGTATCGTTTACGACGTGTTGTTGATATCGAATCGTAACTTAAGATTACATCGGAGCTGTTACTATTTGAAGGCTTTTGCAGAGTGTTTCCGCTTCCATGTGCATCTACGAGATTAGGTTTTGATTTAAAAATACGTAAGGTTTTGATTGAATGAAAATAACAATTACACTTAATTGCATTACCTGTGGCGTGACGGTAGTGTACGCGACTGCTACGCAGGAGGCGCGGGTTGGATCCCCGCTCAGTGCAAATATTTGTATGCATGAATATGGATATTTACATTGATCTGGGTGTTTCTATATATAATATGTATGTATTTACAAAAAAAAAGTTTCTAAATATGTTTATCCGCACTCTAGATTCCATAACACAAGCTAGTTAAGCTATGCTTACCATGGGTCTATATAGCGTTGTGTAGAATGTTGTGAAATATTTATTTATTTATCATCATTATACACAGTAATGAATAGTAAGTAGGCAAGAAGGCCAAAAATATCGTAACATATTTAACAGCTGCAATTATTAAAAAAATAGTGTCTTTTTGTTATCAAACCAAAGCTAAGGATTTGGCAACAGTAGAGAATGACGTCATACGTTGTAATTCTATAAAAACCGTCTAATCCCATCTTTATCGTCGAAAATATTCGTTTTGAGTAACTACTCCTTGAAGTACGGATTAAAATTTTAATTATTATTCTTTTGTCTTAGTAGATCATGCGTTATGGGATGTTTCTGTTGGAATTTCAGGACATAGGACGGAGCTCCAGTAGATAAACTCATTTCAATAACAATACTTGTAAATATTAGTTGTTTCTGGTGGTAAATCAATAAAACAGTTTGATTTGCTCTTGGTACCATGGTAGTGAGATCTTTTTGAGACTTCATAGTCAATATGGTTTTGACGCTGACTGTACCAAATATCAGAACAATCTCATATATAATCATATATACGACAACAACAGAAAACAAACAAAACTATGACTGATTGTTCTGGTAACTAAGACATTAAGTTCATTTTGACTACTTTGTTCGTCAAATTGAATACATAGGGAAAAAGAATCTTCTCGGGCGGGACACGAACCCGCGATCTTTCCCTTAATGCCTTGACTTACTTGGCTACCGAGAGACGCCCGATATTATTCAAATTTCCCTTCTCACCCGTCTTTAAGGCGACTTTAAGACTTTAAGATTTGTAAAGTTCAATTTGTTCGTCAAGTTCGAACTGATGCTGATAGTAAGTACTACCGTGCAAGTAAGAACGGGTTGCCCGGAAAGTCTTAAAACTTGATCACATGCACCGCGTGAAGAGGCGAGACAGTGGACTCGGCCGATGCTCGGTACGTGTGAACGTAGCGCCAACTATTCAAGCACTCGGCCGACAGCACTGTTTCGCCATTCCATTTGGTGTGTGTGATCAGGGCTTTAGTCGGGGGATCAACTGAGGCTTTCCGGGTATATTTGGCCAAAAGCGATCGGATATGACTAATTAAAACTATTGTTATTTGATTATACTGTCTTCTACTATATTTAAAAGTTTCCTCGTTATAATCCATACATACATGTATAAGGATGTACCTACTTCTGTGTACTTAAATAGTGCCATGACTTTAATTTGATTTATGCAATGTCCTGTAATGCGATTTCTCTTACATGGAAATTTTAACAGCAATCAGTTAATTAATCTATAAATTACTAACGACAGGTAACGTGTTATTACTACAATAAATATTCTTATTTGTTACGGAACTTCTACCAACCAGTTATATCTTAATTAAGTTTTGAATAAATTAATACACTTTTAACAGCGCAGTGAATTAATAAATCCGTTCACCTCACTTGCGATTCTTCATTCAAAAATATTTACGACGTTGATCTCAGTTTATATAAATAAATCAGACTAAAATCTGCCTTTGCCTCATAAAAATAGGGTCAGTTTAGTTGGTTAATATATTTATTTTATTCTTGTATCTTCGATATAGGGACGGTAGGCTTCCAAAGAAAATTTATGGCTTTATATATTTATAGGAATCCGTCGAACCTTTTCCAGAAATGAGATTTTAAATAGAAAATTAATATTCTGAATGGTCGTAACTTTCACATTCACCGAAAAATGATGCCAGTCATAGGAAAATGAACATTACGTACAGTTAATTTTGATGGCCAAAGCAGAGGAGAATCAGCGCGCAGGGTGCGAGAGATATGCTTTTGTGCAATCTCACCTCCGGCAACCAAGGACCCAAGACGGCGTGCGTTTTAGTCGGTTCGAGTCCGACATAACCACCTCCACCGGCTCCGTGGGGGTGTTATCCGTGGGGATTTATCGCACGATAAAAAAAGGGTATTGTAAAAAGTCATGGTTGCAGTACATTCGGGAGTGCACGACATTACCTTCGTTATTCTAATAAGCTGTTGACAAAATAGCAAGAAGTATAGGAGGATAGCGGCCAACTTTCAGGACTGAAGAGGATCTAAGAATGAAGAAGAAGCTTTGATGAAATTTATACTAACTACCTATTTGTCAATTGTTTATTTAAATTTTAACAACCAACTACAAATAAATAAATATGGAATTTTAAAGATCACGTTGGTATTTATATTTTTGGATGTGTGTATAGGTATGATTTCTTTTTAATTCTATCTTTATCTTCCTATTCTGTTTGAGAAACACGCTTCTTCACCTCACTCTTTTGTTAGAGACCATTCTTAGACTGAGATGATTTTTCTTATCGATTGTGATTGAACTGTCTTACAGTTCCAAAAACTTTTAAATTTTCTGAATCATGTATAAAATAATTATAATGGACATGCTTTATAGTTTTTGTGCACTATATTGCCTTTTACATGTAACATTCATTAAGTAGCAAGTGAGGCAAGCCTAACGCAGAGAAATAAATAAGAGAACTAACTATATATATTAATATGTATCCTATTAAAAGGAACATTGCCATTAATGACTGCATTGTCTAGTTCCAAGCATTGTGGCATAAGACCAGGCACGCGGCTTGCTGTCCTGCTTCATTATGTGGATATATTAATTATAAGTACTCATGTCTTTCTCTCTTCATGTAAAGTAGACACAAAAGCCTGTTTTTTATCCATATCCTTACATAGGTTTCACCCTATATTATGCTCGTTATAATCTATACACATATATACATATAACGATACTCTAACACACACAACAATATAATACTTAGGTATATAGGGCATGGCCTTTATACAGGTATCTTTACGTTATTGTCAATACACCTTGGATGTTATATCCTTGGTGTACAATAAAGACGTATATTATTATTGCACACGGCTCCTTTGGAGATACTCTTTTCTTTAAATCATATCATAGGAGGCAAAAATGTATACTGCCGTCTTATTGTAAAAAGGCATAACTAACAAAAACAAAAATGTAAGATAATTGAGTTTGAAAATTTTCAAGGTTTTTTTAGCAGAAAAAATCCTTTGTGTATTATTGGGAGAAACAAGTTATTAATTAAGGTACACAATCGAAATACCTATCCAACCATGCATAGAAATATATTTATTTATTTATTTTTTATACAGATAATTCCAATTTTCCCTTTCATCTTAGCAAAATAATTACAAATAAAATATCTTTTTATGGTTTTAAAGGCACAACTAACCAGATAAGTCTTTTCTTTTTAAAAACAATTCAGCTTTAAAATGAAAGGACACATAATTTATGTAGTTATGTCTTTGTAACGTAATCATAAAGGTTCACTGCGAGTTTAAAAGAGTATAAATTTTACATAAAATTGTTACTTTTAAAATGATTGCCTTTTTCACTTACTTTTTAATTATGAACATTGAACAAATAACAAAAAATTGTTAATGAAAACTCTTTATTTCAAATAATATGATAAATTTGACGTTACACTTTTTAAACCACCGTATTATCTCTGATTTTAGAACAAAATCTAATTCTACGGGGCCAGACTCACGCACGAAGTGTTTCAGTTTAATGATCTAGCTATAACGGTTCATGAAATAATAGCAAAACCTGGTGAAAGACAGATAGCGAATCTTAGTAATAAAGTCCCATTTTTACCCATTAGGTACGGCACCTTAATAATTCAAAGCATTTGTTTATTTCTTTGAGTTATAATTTTTTAATATAATAAGACTTTTCGTCCATTGCGTTCAAATAGATTTAGAAACACAACTTCAGATATCGGGCACAAAAACTAGAGACTTTATACGTCGTAAACGCGCGCGGGTAGGCACCTAACAGGCGTGCGTAGAAGGTAGGTTGAAAATATTACTCAATTTTCCAAAAATTGGATGACATATTTTAAAATATTATTATTTTTTTGTCAAGTTCATATTTTCAGCGTACCCTCTGTTCATACTACTGTTATATGTTTACCTATTTGAGTTATCAGAATGAATTGGAAAGTTATGATTATGTAAGTAATCATAACTTAATTTAAGATTTTACAATGAAAGAAACAACATTGCTTACCAATAAATCAGCTTGCGTTTACTTTGAATTGAAATCATTGGCGCAATGATGAGCGCAAAGACACCCCCACATTCCTTACCTACCTTACTGGCGTCTTAAAGAAAAGGCACAACTGGTCACTTGTGACTTCTCTTTATAACACTTTCAAGTCATAAGTACGTATTTATGTTGTTTCTTCTTAATCGGTGTCAAATAAGCCTTTTCAATTTATTCAATAACAATTTAGCTGTTAGATGTGCCTTTCGGGCTTAATGTATTTTCGTAGATTCTAGAGACAAAATTACACAAAAAATTGGGTAGATGCACCTTTTTCTCCTGATTCCGAATATGTATATAACTCAATTTTGAAAAAAATGTTAGTTAAGCCTTTTCTCCGTAATACGGCAGTATACCGAACAGGTCGATTAATTCTATGAAAATAGAAATAGTAATATTGATAAATTAATGCTCTTTAAAGTAAGAGCAATGCATTGGTGAAATGCATCTTGTTTGTTTAGCATTGTTTGAAAATTTATTACCTTTGAGGTGATAATTATTTTTGCTAATAGAGAAAGTAGAAAACATATTTTGCCAAACTACATCTATATGTCTCAACCTTAATGAAAACACACAACAGACAAGAACATTGTAATTACGAGGAGTAAGAGATTTATTACACGAGGATAGGAAACTAACCACACGTGACTTAACGTCTCATCACAAACAATGTATAAAATAGAAAAACATGGCAAAATCTACCTTATTTCAAAGTGATTAATACCAATTTTCCTAGTGAAAGAAAAGCCACTTTAGCTGTCTTCGATCCCGTTTAAACGCGTGCATATGCATTCTTGTTCCATGTGTGAATACCACGAAAGCGGAACATGTAGTAGTTAATTTTTGCGCAAAGCTTGTGCGAAAGAGATGTAGACTCATTTACAAATAGTTTAGTTAAGTGTGAAAGAGATAGTGATAGCGGGGGTTAATTAATGAACGTGGAAGCCTGCGCTCTTTATTGCTTTCGTGGCTGGACGCTAAGACGTCCCCGGTTAAGGAGTTTTCCGTTGAGAAAATATAACTATGCCTGGCTAGAGCTTTATTTTTCACTTATCTGAAATATATTACTATTATATTCATAGAAAAACAAACAAATCATACCTAAAGTATCGATATTAGTGTTTAACATCAAAAGATTTTATTTTCGGTGATTTTATTAGCATGCAATTTCTTAGCGTTAATTAAAAGAGAAAGTCTCCATAAGGGCCGGCCGTTGAGTTTATACGAGACACCTGTTTAATTACATAGGATATCCGAAACTCTAACGTAGAACATTTCATTAGACGTTCAACCTTCAGACGAACTCGGACCCGACACCCAAATAAAAAAAGGAGACGACGTGCGAGGTTGCGTTGCATCCCTGCGATCCTCCGGCTAGACAACTATTAGATTTAGCCGGGTTACACTACAAGTATAACCATAAATAGTGTGAGCTTAATGTGGTGAATGTTTTCTTAATTTCATCCCACTGTGTGTATGTAGTGGTTAAGAAATTAAGAAGATACGGTAATGTCTGCGCACCACTTATGGTCCTCGCTTTAACAGACTATTGTCTCCACGAATTGTTTTTGTTCTAATAAAATTCCTTAACGTTTCTTAATGAGGTCCTGTTCTATTTTGTTTTGTTTTTAATTGAACTTTTTATGTTTTTGTGTATTAGCGATTAAGTTGTCACAATTAATTGGAGTGCGGATTTCAATCTGGTCAGTTTTATAGCTTAGCACTCCTTAGAAATAATAAAGTTAATGTATGTCCATTACTGAGAATGAATTAATAATAGATTAAGTTTCATTATACATGTATTTAAATTGGATTGTTAATTCTATGAAACAAGTCTGTGTTTATGTTCGCATGCGATTGTTAAAGGATTCCATTTCTGGATAGGGAAAACAGCTGTTTCGTTTTTCTGTTAGACAAATTAGGAAATTCTCCAATCAGCCTAACTGTTGAAAATGTTCACCTTTTTTATGCATGATTCTAAATAACTGGTAAATTATGGATAGAATATGATACGCCTGTTAATTCATTTGCCATATACAGTCATATATTTATAAATTTCGAAATAAATGGTTTGATGACCCAAGATAATTGGTAGACGGTTAGAGGTTCCAAGGGATGATATGTGTACCAATGGACTCATTGTCACAAATATCTGCTCAAGGACATGTAAAGTGGAGGAGAAAAAGCCGATAGGTGGACGTTGGACTCCAAGATCTCTGAAGCAATCGGGCCACATCGCTATGATGATTATAATGATGTGATGCCTTTTTAGATGACTAAAGGTGAATTACAAGTTTACAATCTGACGAATCTAAGTTCACACTTTCACACTTTTCTGACAGAAGAGAAGAGAAGAGAATAGAAAGAGAGAGAAGATATAACACACCACAAGGTCTAAATTAACAACCTTCTAAAAGAAGTGGGTGGTCACAACTTTTCTTTCATACGAATACCTCTTCGAGTTCAACTTCTCACCTGAGTCAACAATCACACGACTAAAACCGCACGCTATTTCATCATACTGGACTTGTTCGAGGACCCAGGTGTGCCTTACCTGCCCTGACATCCCTAACTTGACGTGGAATTCTCTGATAATATTTGCTCGAAGAAACTTTTGTAAATTAAATTTGTTAGGGAAGCTGCTCATCAAATTTAGCTGCTGTCTCTACTAACTAAGTCAGTCCTGCTTTATCTTCTGCACTGACGACATAGAAAGTCTATATTTTTACAGGGTCGCCAGCACGTGACTCCCCTTTTTTTTTTTTTTATCGTGCGATAAATCCCCACGGATATCACCCCCATGGAGCCGGTGGAGGCGGTTATGTCGGACTCGAACCGACTAAAACGCACGCCGTCTTGGGTCCTTGGTTGCCGGAGGTGAGATTGCCAAAAGCATATCTCTCGCACCCCGGCAGACCCAGGACCATCTCTTTCGAGATGGCCCCCTTCGGGTTGTGGGGACCGCACTTTGCGCCGCCGCCGCGGCCTGCTTCTGCTAGGGTGACAGGCGGCTCCACCGGTCACCCCCCCCAGTCCAGCGCTCATGGAGGACGGAGGTCGTTCTGCGACCAGCACATGACTCCCCTGGTATTGCACACGTCCATAAGCCACGGTAACTCTTTTCCATCAGGTGGCTTCCATGGTGGTATAAGCTCCTCTATATCAGTCATTACAATTTATGGTATCCAATCTATTTACCTTTTAAATTAAATTATCACGACTAAGATAACTCTAGTGAAGGTCTTTGATCTTCAATATTCCTCCTCAGCTCGATCGATGAGCTGGATAAACTCAAGAGTCATATTTTAGTGGAATGCAATTATAACAGCGGGGTTGTTGAGGGTGGCACACACTGTCGCCACGTACTCGTACATTCAAATATTGGTACATACACACTGTCTGTGTGAATACGCTAGGGTTGTCAAAATCTCAATAGACGACCAACGTTTGAATGAATTTTTTTTGCATTTATTATGTTCAATCCCTACTTGAGCATTTCATTTTTCCCGATGTATTCGAAGACGACTAACGACTATTTAGAATATTGTTGATTGTCTTATGAATGTATTTTATTCGTAGAATAACGGTTGTATTTTAAGTAAAAAGAGGTTTATTGTATGTATTAGTGTCTATAGTTTTTTGTTTTCATATACGCAATAGTGGGCAAAAGTATGGCCGTCTAGTGAAAAATTTCGAGATTACGTTTTGCGAAGCCTTCACCGTATAGGAGTCAGAATGGGGTTGTGTTTATGAAACTATAAATAATAATCAATATTCGTCGTACGCAGCAGCCCTAGCCACCCATAAATGTAACCGGACGTCACCCCTAAGGATTAGTGACGTGGCTATGAGATTACCACATCGGCCGCTAATGAAGAATCACCGATTGTAATAAATAATTGACTTTATTATTTAGAACTAGTTGGCGTGACGGTTTTAAGAAAATTGGGTATATTTATAAATTAATGTAGTAGTCGAAATTGTTTTGGGTTAAGCGCTGTGATATATTTATAAACATGAGTGTGAAATAGTTCGAGTACTGATATTAGAATATTTACAGTTTAATTTCTTCTAGAATATGTCTCTAGTGGCTATGGTTTCAGATTCTTAAATATGGCCAAATAAGCAGTTTGCTGATGGTGTGTAGATCCTTCCCAAAGTGTGCATGGCCCAATCAACCACAAATACTAGTTTCGTGTAGGTATTTTCTCGAGTTTAGAGGTTAGACGGCAGTCACTCTCATAAAAGTCAACAAACCAATCAAACCCCCTTGCTCCAAAATGTAAACTTTGGACGCATAATAATTGTAGTATCGAATCAGTTGAATATTGAAATGTTTTTCGTAGGCCTTTTGCTTGGTTGGTCAATCGTGAGATCATAAAACATATGTAAACTTAATAAACCTACATATCTACTTATAGTAATATTAGTTACACCTACAAACTACGAGTAAAGTATCTAAACATTCAACTCAGCTGTCAACGACTTTGACAACAATTTCAGCACAATTGGAAATAGCTTGTAACAATTATTTGGTGAAGTTGACAATTCGAAGTAAACTTTTACAATGCACTTAACACATATTTCATACATTAAACTGAACGTAAATATAACTTTATTTTCCCATAATAATGTCTCAACAAACATAAAAGCTAAACAAGGAGATGCATCATTACTTACTCGTACAAAAACAATCCAAACAGTCGAAGAAGACACTTAGCAGCGCTATTATTTTCTACGTATGCAAGTTCATAACTCACGTAATATAGTCATTGCAGGTCGTAAATAACACCTAAATGAAAGCATAGAGACTCCAACAACTTTTGTTTACATTTCAGATGTGAAACGTCACATGTATCCGAGTTTTGACAGATGATCATAAAGTAACACAAGCGCAGTAACATTTACATACGATGTCGGACGTACTGTCGGACTCGTAAAGGAACGTACGCGTGCGAGCTGATGTGCGAATGTAAATACTTTTGGTTTTGTTAGTTTTGCGTTCCGTTTTCAGCTCGTTTTTCGTGTGTCCGTCACACAGTTTGCGTTAGTACTGACCACAGCTTAGGGCGCCGGCCATGCGGCCGTGTGCGTGTGTGGAGCTTTCTGCACGCGATCGCTCCAAGCTTTAACGAGTGGGGTGTGTGTCTGTGTGCGTACGAACTTCACTTGTGGAAGTATGAGACTAGACTCATTGACTGCGGCCCTTATTGTATGAATGTGGAAAAATTATAGTGTAGAGTGTTTTGCCTGAAACAGAGATGCGTATTGTTTATGTCCCCGGTAGAGCACTTAAGGAGCCCAATTTGCGGACGACGTTAATGTCGCATTATTTTCTCTAGAGTCACATTATATGTTACAAAGTGCTGTAATTAAAATTGTCGTATCATTAAACACTAGTAGGCTTTTCTTCATGATATTTTATGAAACAAAATTTTAAGTATAACATTTTATTTCAATGTAGGTATATCTACCATGATACAGTTACTAGTTAATTATATAACTTTAATGAATATTGGACAGCGTCTGTTGACAAATATTTTTTTTAAATAACACCATATTGAATAAGATAGGATTCCTGAATCAATTAAATTTAATAAAAAATATCCTATCGATTTGAATAGTTAGCATAGGTACTAAATGCTTCAAAAATTCATTCAACACAACATAGTTTCTTGGGTACAATATCTTTTGATATATTATGTCCTAATATAATAATAATATACAAACAATAAACAAACTATCAACCCTTATATTGATATTAACCCTTAGTAAAAACAAAACTTCAATTTGAAGTCAATCAAGTAGGTATAAATTAACTTCTATCTACAGTTCAATATTGATTCTATACTACAATTACAAGCGACGCTTAAATAACACGTTCACGTAAAAGTCAACACTTAACACGCCATTGTCAATAAATAAACAAAGAGCCATAAAGTTCCAAACTAAACGTTAATCAGCGGATAGTGTGAACATTTGTTAGTGAATATATCATAGCAAGTCAAAACTTGGTGCTTGCATTCTTAAAGTTGAAATTGCACATTTATCACTGTGGACCATGCGCCCGATGGTCCATTAAGAGATTTTTCTGAATCATAAATCTCACTTCGCCTCATCTCGCTTCGATACTACAGATATGGAGTAAACACGAGTGCGAGCTCCTGAGATATTGTTTCGGAGAACTTACTAACATATCATATACAATATATGTGGAGTTGTTTTTCGTACAGCTTGAATTGAGAATTATTTTTCGAATATAACTAGGTAATATGGATAGAGTTTAGAAGCAATCGTAGTAGGAACTGCCTGTCCCTGTCTATTTATTTCTAGGTCTAAAGATATATATTTTCAAAAAGACGATCACATTGCCACTTAAATGAAAACATAACTTACAATAAATATGCTATTTGTCGTTGAAACATTGCCTGTGGACTAGACAAAAAGAACACATAGCAGTGAGATTAACAAATGAAATAAATAAGTTTTTTCTTAATCTTTCTTCATTTGGGAACTACACAAAACTACTGGAGTGATTTTGATGAAAATTTGAAAGATCACAAGTTTATAAGGTGTGACTTAATAACTGGTGAAATTTTCAAATACTTATAAAGTTAGATTTAAGAACTAGTAACTAAGGTCGCAAGCCAGCACACGAACCATCGGATGAAAAACCTTGGCCTAAGAATTTTGTGAAGCAGAGGGAGAAGATCGAGATAAAAAGATAAATAGAAAAATTTAAAAAGAGACACACTATGTTGAATGCAAGGCTACAAAACGTTGATATGAGAATTATAAGGCGATACTTTCTTGATATTAATCAATATCTATACACTTCAAAAGTATGTCCCTCATACTCATAAAAAGATGATTTCTATGACAGAAGCCGAATACAACATCAATAAATCAAAATTTGTTCGTATAATTTGACCACGGTTATTAAAAAAACATGTTTATATAATTGCACACTTGCGACACTATCAATTAAAACCGTTAAAGATTATCAATCATGTTACGAACGCGAGCTCAAAAATGAGTGGTCATGTTATAGCTTAGTGCAATAACTCCATAACATTAATAGATCAAATTGGAACACGCCAATATCAGTAGATATTTACAAGTTTGAAAAATTAGCATACAAACAAATAAAATATAAATTGCGCGTTTAAGATCGCCAGTAATTATTCCAAAATAGACCTTTCTAGCATGAGATACAGTTCAATTTACATCTTTTTATATATTATTTTATTGAGGTCTTTTAAGATATCACATATTTTATAGTAATTATAGGGTTGTACGTTTAATTATTGCATACGTCTTTGTACTTACGTCACCGGACCACGCCCGCTCTCCAGAGAAATTGAGCATAAAGAATCTTTTGTTTATTTCTATGAGAGACCCGTAATGAATTGATTGAGCCATTCGATAGAGGAAGTAATTAAACGATGTATGTTTTAAATGTAAGGGTACCTCGTAAGGTTTATTGGTGCAAGGATTGTGTGTGTTGTTTTATATTATTGGATCTAAGTCTACATCGGTCTATTTCATCATTTTGTTTCCTTTAAAATTTGAACTTTAAAACTAATTTTACAGATTTTATAAAAACACATAGTGTGGATTTGGTTTGGTTAGTGGGATTCCTCAAATTAAGTGGATCGACACAATTATGGGGATGTTTTATAACGGTTATAAATTTCAGGTACCTACTGTAAATATGACGTTAATTTCGATCTAAAAAATCTAACTGCCTAACAAGTCAGTTAGGTCGGCAGCTGTTTAAACTATGTTTGCTTCAAACGTTCATCCTTAGACAGACTTCCTCTTACTGCCTGGTTTTAATACATTTACCATGAAAAGACACGTGTCTCAACCGAAAATAATTATAATTCAACATTATAACTAACCAGTAACCAAAAACGAAATGAACAAGACATATGGCGTGGAAAGGAAGTGCGTCTCGTCTGTCGGCCAGTATTATAAACGTAGTCATTTTCAAGTGACCAGTACAAAGGAGACAAAGGTACGACGCGTCAACAACTCCGGATGAGGCGAGGGGCGATTTCAAATTCGTGAATTTTGGCTCTTTGTTTGGCGCCTTTATTAAGTAGTGTATTATTTGCGTTTTGATGTGAAAATAGATTATATTTACCATTAAATTTTATTAGCAAATGAAATGTTTTTTTAAGAAAAGCAGGTTTTCTAGTTTGGTTAGTAGGTTCACTACGCAATATCTCTTGCTACTTCTGCCAAAACTAGATAAAAAGAGAATAGTTGGGTTATATAATTTTTAAAATGCGGTTTTTTGACTTCACCTCGCCTGATGTTAAGCTAAACGCAAATTCTCGGAAAGAGGGTCACCATCGTAAACATGTACCATTTTCCACGCTTAAGGACCCGAAACTGTAGGAAGAAGGAAACACGTGAGCTGGCAGGGAGTTCCAGGTCTTAGTGGTGCGGCATAGGAATGAGTCCTACCAAGTTCTTCGGGAACTAAGCCCACCTCATGTGCAATCCAATACACCTGCTGATTGATAGACCAGGTTTAGGTGCGAGCTTGCCTTTTGGGTATGGGACGGTCGACAGCAGTTGCGCCCATATGTATAGTCGTATAAGCTAAACCAATAAGAGAAGGAGTAAATGCAAACATCAAAAACATGATGATGATTTTGTTAGGTTTGTCGCATAGTCACATCGAGTTATGCGGAGTGAGCCATTGGCATTAAACGTCGTCGTACTTCCAGTGGGCTACTCATTTTAAGCACTTAATATTATGACTTAAGCTATTTGTGTAGGGAGCTTAAGACATATTAAAGGCATATAGAAGTCAGTACAAAAAAAAATCGATTGGAAAGGGAGAAAAGGTTTTTCTAGCGATTTATTTTTGCCTAGACATTATTGCAAAACTGGGAACCCTGGCAAAACTGGGAACAGTTCGTATATGGGCACTGGCCAATGTTATGAACTGAAGGCAGGTGGCTTATTCATACCATGTTACACCAGTAGACAGTCTAAATGTCATATTACGGTACTATAGACTAATTCATTCTGTAAGTACATTTTAAATGTGCCTAGTAAAATTTAATATAATACATATATGGATGTGGGTTTTAACTATAATCCGAGGTATAAACTATAGTTTTGAAGATTTATTCTTCATTGACAGATTTAGACTATTATGAGTGTATACTTAGGACTCTACCAAAATATTTGGAGCCTAAGTCAACTTCACTTGCTTAACGATGGTCGTATACTGTTTTCTCGGATTGGAGGTAGCAGACTGCAATACAGTTCATGTTTTATTAATATTTTACTTATTCACTCAGATCACTCAGATACTCAGATCTTAAATTCGCGAGTCCTATGGTCCTAGCTTATCCAGAGCTCAGTCTGCAAGGGGTATGTACAGCAGGTGATAAATCCGCTTCTTAGTGATTACTTCAGTCCTCTGCTTATCCAGGGTTTACGCAAAAATAGTACCTATAAGAGGTAACTCAGTCTAGGCAAAAAATAACCTGAAATTAAATACAAAGATGGAGACATTGTTGAGACCAGAATGTATTATGAGCAAGGTTTTCAGCCAGGTGCTCCAATTCACTTAACCCTCTAACCATAGTAGTAATAACCCTATGCAATGTCTATAATGAATAGTTTGTCTCCCTCATAGTTATAATAGTGGACATCTTCATTTATGTTCCATTTAAAACAGCAATTTGTCCCATTATGCCATAATTTATTCATATTCAAGAATATTATTTTAAATTCAAACAAAGAGTATTAAAATAATTTCTGCCCAGTAACTTAGTACGTGATGTTTGTTTAAGAATGATTTGCTGTTAAACGGAACATAATAAGTAATCGCGTATTCTCAGCGGTTGTAAAGTCATGTTTAGATTATAGATAATATATATTATTGATGCTGAAGAATGGAGGGTTTACTGCGTAACACGGACAATCGGGACGGGCACAGTTTTACAACGAGGGCGGTTAAAAAGCTCCGTGTGGACTGTGGAGTACGGTGTTACACGGTTCTGTAATATTTGATCCTGAAAACGCATTATAACACTACTGATATTATATGATCAATTTATATTCAATAAGTTATTGTACCGTTAATTCACAAGAAATTTTGGGCTAAGTTTATTTTGTAACTAATGTTATTGCTCTGTAATCGTGAATAGCTTTACCTAGTGGTTGACTGTTATTGAAGCACTTACGGCCGCGGCCGTTCCCAATAACATACTTACAGTTGAAGATAGATCGCAACAGTCAAATTTGACTTATCGGCTGTATAAATTGAAAACATGGTACTTAACTGATTTTTTTGCGGGAAAGCGCATCGCGGTATAATTTTATTTTCCAAAATTGGTGTGAAATAGGAGTTACTATGTTTTGAATGTCAACAGCCGAGCACTTTATCCGTAGATGCGATCTATATTTAACTGTCAGTATGGTATTGGGAACGGCGGTTAGTAAGTTTAAGTTTACAGTAACTGAGTTCATGTTACTTAATCGGCAGCAAATGGTTATAATCCAGCATCGAACCAGGATGTTTTATAATTGGTTTTGCAATTTAAAATTGCAGGTAGAATATTTTGGTTGCTGTTGCCGTAAGTTATTAAAAAAAAGATTTTTGAACTTACTGCCCATAATGTTATACATAGAATTCTTGTGTGAATAAAAAAAAAGGATATGACTAATCTAATCAGAGACTAATCAGAACTCTGCATCTTCTTATGGTAATATTAGATTGGATTCTACGTCTAACAACAATCGCAAACAGTTCCTCGCAATTTTCACCTTCATAATAAACTATAGAAAGTTCAGTCTAAATCGCACAGTATTTTCAAATTATTCACGCATCATCAACATGTCTTCCTTACGCATCGGTGTGAAGACAGTCCCTTTTAAAATTGAAAGTGACGTAAGTGCAGTTTTAGTGCGCAATCGGCGGGCGAAAGTCGTAAATCAAAGTTTTAGTGTCGAAATGTTGGGATGCGTTGGCCACTGGGGTGGCCATCCTTTAAACATTTTTTTAAAGGTTTTAAAAGGAATAAGAAACAATATGACATTCGGGCAGTCGTTGCAAACATTCGACTATTGTTCGGTGATGTATGAGCTGTGCGCGTAATACAATGTTGTGTTAAATAAATTCTAGAGGGATTGCAATGGGAACATTTAAGGCTTTTATTTTAGTAGACTGACTGGTAGGCGGGCTTGAAGGAGTTGTTATTTATTTATTTAGAAATTGCGCATGCCAGCAACCATGGTACCAGTGCATTACAATTTTTTTTTTAATGCCTATAACTAATTGGAATTGCTAAACTCAGAAGTAAGTTCACGACGATGTGTATGTTTAATGAATGTATTTCAACACATAATTCCATTTCTGTTTTAAGTAGTAGATATAATTACCTTTCCCTGTTTTTAACTAAATTTGAATCACACGAACAGTAAAAATAAAGAAATAAAAAAGTCAATCGATTCAACCAAATCATAATTTTTGGGGTTTCCTTGCAGAACATGTACATTCGACAAAGAAGATACGGTTGCACCATTACATACAATCTTATATATGAAAAAGTGCGACCGTATCTCCTTTGGCGACCGTACCAAATATAATTGGAAAATAGTGTGTGCTCTGATCTATTCGGCTACGTTCTCGTACGACTACCGAGCTTGGACCCACGGCCGCGCACGACCCGCTATTAAACATCGAGTTTCGTCCATAGCTCTTTAATATAAGAACAGTTTTTCTGTTCATGAATACTGTAAGTAAACTAGTTATAAGCTGTTCCAATATCTAAATGTAGATTGTTACAAGCTTTTGTTATTCACGAGCTTGTTACAAAGTAAGATAGTGCTCTTAAAACTTACGATGAACGGCCAGTCTAGGTGGGCTAGTAGAATACTCATGTAGTTCTAATACGTTCACATGTACTTGTAAAGGTAGTTTCATGATGTTAGCTATAATATGCTAAACGGGGAATCCTACTACTTACTATTGCACATGTGAATTCTGTTCGAATGTTGGAACTTTTATCACTCAATAACGCAAAAAACGGTCGTACGAATTTGGGTTGAAACAGACTGTTTACAATACAATACTAATTAATCCTTATTTTTGTAAGAAATGAAAACGAAATTTACAAGTTTTGAAAAAATACTGATCGAATTGATGATTAGTTAAAAAAATAAATGGGTTTTTATGAAATGTTTAATTTGAGTAGATAAAGTTTGTTAAAATAATAACTGTTAAACTATCGCGTTCCATGATATCACATTCCCTTTACGTTAAAATTTGTGCAGAATTAGATGGTGAGCTGTTGTTTCTGCCTACCTTGAATGAAGAAAGTTATGAGTTTATACTTTTTAATTACGGTAAATTTCAACCTGTTTACCACCACCACTTTTCCGTTCTTGTGATGACATGGCATACTATTGAAACGATTTTTTTGTGAAAATTTTTTCTCTAATTTTCTTATATCACTTATCGTCTTGCATTATTCTCAGGCAATAATATTCAGTTTCTTCAGTCAACTCGATATGCAGTTGATAGTATGCAAAAGGCCCTATGTGAAACGATATCTATTAATTGTCATATTTACTGCTTTCAATGAAACAAGTAACTAGAGATGAGGAATAGTGTTACGTGGACTAAGTGCCTTTCTTGGAAGGCTTTTATAGATTGTTGCAAAGGCTTTGTTGAATATGCACAGATTATTTTAGTTCCATTTCTTCTTTTACTATACATAAATCTACGACGTGAATGCAATATTAAGTTTAGTGCAATATTAACCTATGTATATTTTTAACGAAGTGAAAGGCCTGGTCAACTGTACATGAACACACTTCATATCCGTGGATGGAGGAAACGAACTATTTCTTCTCTGCTAACCCCGGAGAGGGATTTCATATATTATAATGTGTGTGTGTGTGTTTTTCATTTCTCAAAAGACTAAGGTGTACGAAGTTTCATGCTTCTAACTTTGAAAATGACGAACTTTCCATACAAAAATTTATCACCTATTTTACTCCCTAAGTAGTAAAAAAAATTAAAATACACAGGTTTACGAAATTTAGTGCATCTAGCTCTGAAAATGATGGACTTTCATACAAACATCCATCCCTTATTGTACCTCTTTAGTAGCAGAATTTCCAAAATTCCTTTCTAAGCAGGTGCCTACGTCATAACATCCACCTGCATGCCAAATTTCAGCCCGATCCTTCCAGTGGTTTGGTTTGGGCTGTGCGTTGATAGATCACTATGTCAGTCAGTCACCTTTGAGTTATATATTGAGTTAGGTTAGGTTAGGTTTTCATTGTTTCCGAAATTTATTTCTTGGGCTGTATGCTTATTGTCGGATATCTAAGAACAGCCCTATCCCTTAGTCACCTTTTATTACACCCACAGGAAGAGCTGGGGTGGTCGTAGTCTACGGCAAAAGCACAATTTGGTTATGTATTTATAAGATGTATTTAAGTAATCATTAGAAAGCTTAAGATAACTAAGTACATTTAACTAAATATTCACCACTCACTGCTCTATTTCTTCACCACCTAATTCCACCTCTCGCTCATAACGCACAATGCAGAAGACTATTGCACTGGTGTCATTTACGCTAATGAGTGGTTGAGCACAAAAGGTGATAGCGGCCGATTTATTTAGTTTGCGGTTGACGCGAACGAGCCAATATGCAATGTTCATACAATTAATGGCGGGTATTGTATGGGTTAGAGAGAAATTGAAGTGCTGGAAGAAAGTTTTGCGTGGGTTTTATGGCGCGTTGAGCATTTTTTTAGATGGGGAAAAATTGGGGAAAAGCCATCGCAACACTGTTACCGTTATCGACGTATTCATTCATTTATTCATATATATTATATGAGTATGTAATAATTTCGTATTTAATGTTTTTATTAATTACTAAATTATAACCCCCGCGCATCACGAACATTTAACAATAAAAAAATTATTGATTCGATTCGACAAGTCCCGCAAGCTGTAATAACACCTACTGATTGGAGAACATAACTGTGGAGCAGATTTTCGTCATGGGCTTGGGGTGTAAGACGTTCCCGTAAAAGTCTACTTGGATGAACGGAATGGTAAAATATTTATGTAAGTAACAAAAGTGTCCTTATGTTCGTAGCTTGTTGAATCAATGCATAGGGCTAAACTAAACAGTTGCAAACACGACGTGAACATCACTTTATCAGCACGTACCATACGATTCTTATAGGAGATACTGTAGAACACTTATTTACAAACTCGTGTCACCAATCATCTCTGATTAAATGTTATCGACGGGCACCGGAGCTGCAGTGTAACGATGTGTCTCATTCCAAGGAATCTTAAATCTGTAATCTTAACTTTTTGCATTCCCTCCCGCCTTGGGTACCTATAACGACACAATAAACGTATTTTATACGCGCTCACACTTAACGTTTATATCGCCTTATAAGTAGATCGAGAAATAATAAAACTAAAGGAGAGCGAACATCAAGAAAGCAATAACATCATTATCATAGCGAGTCCGCCATCTCTTTCCAATAGGTTTCACCCCTCCCTTGGCCCCGCCCACCGCGTATCTCCTCTGTCACCTGTATATCTCGAAACATTACACATATGCAAAACTTTCGCGCTCGCATCTCCGCACACACACATTGCCAGCTCATACAGGGTGCCTACATGTTTCGGCCGAGGAGTGAGATTGCAGCTGCAACTGCGCCTGTGTGCACACTACGGTATAAATCTGCGAGATAAAAATTGTGCTATATTGCCTCGTGAGTGTGTTGCCCGGACGTTCTTCTTTTTTGTTCCGATAGCCTGTAGGCGTGCCTAGTAAGTTGTTTGCACCTCGCACAGTGGTCGATATTTCAGTCGTGTCATCGACGCGACATCTCTTATAAAATATTGGTCTCGCTTCCATTCTTTATGTTGTTTGAAATTGTGTTCGATATCGACATTTTTGTGAGGAACATTCTAACAAGAATGTAATTGCATAATTTATAACAATACTGGATGAATTATTGAATTTAAACGATAATCATTGGAAAGAACATGACTGTTAAAAAGCTTGAACACATCTGATAATAAGGAAATGTCTTCCGGTCTGAATCGGCCAACGCATTATTTTATTGAAGAAGGCTTTACACAGCTGAATTACAAAACAAAATATAAATTCAATAGCTCAAGCTCCCTTTTAACAGTTGCTAAGGATAATCTTCAAAGCGAATATTGTGATAGAAAAGGGTGAGAAATGAAACTTCCTTAGGCAGTACGAGTTATGAACCAGGAGTGGTAGATACTATTAGTGGTAGTGTTGGTCCCAGTTCCATCCATAGCTTTGAGTTTGCTAGCCTGGAGTTTGCCTACTCCCTTTGGCCATCATAATCCAATTGTTCAAGTCAAAAGGGCCGTTAAACGGCAATTAGGCTTGTCTCCTATTACGGCATGGGACCACAAATCACAATTGGCAAAACGATGGCCTAAGTCTAAAAAAGAACATTTAAAACTTATTTACTTATTAACAGGGTGATATTTTAATTGGATTTCAGAAAAAAAACAGCTTGTTTCTTCTCTAAGGCGTCAATTGCATTGAAAAGGTCGCGGTTACGTACCCCGGTCATTACCCTACCGCCGTGAACCCGCTCCACACAAGCAATTTAGCTTAACTCTAGACGCTAGAGGGAATTAATTATTTTTTAAACTAGACAAGTATTACTTATATACCATGAATTCTATTCATACCCACTATTAGAAAGGCTGTACGGAATAAAAATATGGCATAGATTTAAAACCACAATCTGACAACTATATTTTGGTAACAGGCATACAAATACCACAGTATAAAAAAGTTCGTTAAACTATGTAAATACACTCAGATAAATAGGTTAAAAAACAAAACCCATAAGTATCTAGTTTTTGCACCCTGTTCCAAATTATAAATTCATTCTCGCTTCACCTACTCACCGTGACACAATTTTTGATCACAACAAAGGGACTGACCAATCAATGACCTGTTTCATTATAATCTACAATTGGCTGATTAGTGTGGCCTGTGCTTGCCACCAAAATATTTTTTTACATACATACATACAATCACGCCTTTATCCCCGCAGGGATAGGCAGAGGTGAATTAACACCCTCATTTCACCAATTATTGGATTCGGTCCCACGTAATACAGAGTGAGCCTTTTGCCGCTTTCCAGGCACTATTATTGACTCAAGCCTTGCATCCGAGGTTGAGTCTGGGCTGTAGGTATATATTTGTCTGATGTTAAACAGCTCTATCCCTTAGTCGCCTTGTACGACACCTCTTGGGAAGAGATGGGGTAGACCAAATTCTACTCTGCCGGGAACGACGCGGTGAGCCGGGAGCCATTTTTTAATAAGCTTATAATATATACGCAAATCAAATACATTGTCAAGTAGTGTACCGGCCAGCATTCCTACATAAAAGTAAAATATGTCTACAAATTTTCAAAAACAGAACAGATTTTCAAAACACACGTACTCCAAAACGTAACAACCTATCACAGTTTCAGTACAATGCGTTAAAAATTTCCTTCCATACAATTTCGGTGGGCTATTAAGCGATGCACGTTTTCAGAGTACGAGCGATAATTATTCGCATTGTATATGAAACAGTTAGTGCTCTATAATTACCGGACAGGCTGATTCGACGTATTGTTCAAATGACGCGGCAGCCATATCCGTACAGAAATATTATTCATGTCAGTTATTATAAAATGTTTCAATGAATGCACGGTAGTTATAAATACAATTAAAATAGGTGCTGTGGTTTTTACAGTAATGTCTTTTGTTGGATAATAGGTCTATTTAAAAATAGTTATTAAGTATTACGAAATGGTCCAAAGGGTAGTCGAATCAGACTTATTCGTCATTTGAACTGTGTTGAGGTTGATTTTGATTGAAAGTATAAAGTGATGGCTTAGATTTGAATCCACGTCAGTTTTACAGGGGGAATGCTTTGGCTACTGAGCTACTAAGTCACTTCCTGAGCATTTGAAGTTCTTCTACACAATTATCTTGAGGCGACGGTTAATTATGTTAGAATACTATTGAGCTTCTTCAAAAAGAGTCTTGTTCTTCATTCGAGTGCCAGTTCGGGTTACATTTTAAACTTGCTCCATTCTCCTACTGTTTCAATTTCTTGATATTATATCAACATGACAGCCTCTGTAGCATGGTGATCGTGAACGCGACTGCTACGCAGGAGGTGCAGGTTTGATCCCCGCTCGGTTCGAATATTTGTATGCATGAATATGGCTATTTGTATTGGTCTGGGTGTTGCTATGTATACTTAATATGTATGTATTTATAAAAAAAGTATCTAAGCATGTGCAACACAAGTTAGTTAAGCTTACCATGGGTCTAGATGGCGTTGTATAGAATGTTGTGGAATATTTATTATATCTAGTTTACCTTGGCTATTATGGTAGAGACTGCCGTCTGACCCCCAACATTATGAGGAATCAGTATTATGTAGGTGTACTAGCGTCCAGATAGGATTGGTTTTGACACCAAACTTTGGCCCTCAGTGGGGCCATATGCACCCTCAATAAGGTTTCTTCATAAAGAGTTTCCTCTAAGTGTATTTCATAGTTCATTTGAGTTGATTTGATAGTACCATAAGTTGGTGGAGTAGAATAGGACCACCACAACTCTTCCAGTGGGTGTCGTAAGAGGCTACAAAGGGATAGGGCTGTTTTCCACCCGAGAGTGAACATACAGCCCAAGACAAAGGGCCCGCTCTGGCCCAGGATCTCCTCCTATTACATCGTGGGACTGAAAATCGTCATTAGCCTCTGCCTACCCCTTCGCAGATTTACAGACGTGAGTATATGGATAGATGGATAATATTTACATTGTCACTGCATATAATTATCAACTGTTTGTTCTATTGCGTCAGCTACGAGCGAGCACAATTATATCATTGTGTTTGACATTGGCAGTTTGAACGTAAACAATGAATAGTTTATTTAATTTAATGTATTTGTAATACTCATTTTGTAAGTATAAGTTTTTACTTGCAATGCTCACACTTATAACTATTATTTATTGACTATATTATATATTGACATTATCTCCGTAGCTTGGTGGTAGCAGTGTTGGGTCAATCAACTAATTTTTTCAATCAATTGATTAGTCATGACTAATTTAGTCACCACTAATTTATTCATGATTGATTTAATCATGACTAAAATAGTTAATCATAATCGTAACTAAATAAATCAGTCTTTAGTCATTCAATCATTATTTTTGATTGATAACTAAACTAAAAAAAATAAGCTGGCTAACTTCATTTTTTGTTTCACAAGAGACATCTATCGCACCTTATTCATCACTCAAAAGTCATAAGTTGATTGATAGCATTTTCCATTTTTGTATTTGTACATTTTTTTTTATTAAAACTACTAGAACTGTAAAAAGTTGAAAGTAGATAAAAGAAAAAAAGGGTAATGGAGATTCTTGCACTTAGATCATTTGACCTTAAAACTTAATACCTTTAAAGTGTCAAAGAAAGGTTTGATTGTTATTTGGATATCACGAATAAGAAGGCCGAAAATGCTATTGTCGCAGCTTTATCGTATCCACGGTTTAAAAATAAATGGTTTACGTGTATTAATCCCAACGAACAAAAAAAATGTACTACTTTGTTCAAATTAGCAATTTGCTTAGAAATCAATAAAGAAAACTCAAATGAATTACAATTGGACAATCAAAACAATTCAAACACACAACATCAAAATGACGAGTTTTTTGATTTTAATTCAGACTCTGGGAGTGAAAATAATGATAATACTACCCAGTCACCAAGAAGAAAAGCTGATATTTTAATGTCGAATTTCTTTTCGGAAGAAAGTAAAGATATAGAACTTTTACACCGTTACCCATTACTAAAAAAAATATTTTTGGAGTACAATACACCAATGCCATCTTCTGGATCTGTAGAAAGGATGTTTTCTTATGCAACAATGACCAGTCTACCAAAATCACATAGATTATCTGATGAACAATTTGAAAACCGTGTGGTTATGAAAAGCAATTTAAATTATTTGAAACATAATTAACCCATAGTTTATTGTTGTAATTGTATAACGTGCCTACATGAAAATTAAACTGATTCTGTTGTACAACATGCGTTTTATTTTATTATGACAAAAGTTTTTATTAAATAACGAATCAACATTCTGTGAGTGTTAACTGGCAACGGCGTAATTTTAGTCATGATTAAATAACTAACACTAACACTAATCAATCTTCAATCATCCTACATAATTGGATTTTTTTAGTCATTACTCATTAGTCATGATTAAATAATTTAGTTTTAGTTATCAATCATCAATCAAACTAAATTTTGCCCAACACTGGGTGGTAGTGAAGGCGACTAGATCCGCATTCTAGATTCCATAACACAAGCTAGTATAACTATGCTTACCATGGGTCTAGATAGCGTTGTATGGAATGTTGTAGAATATTTATTAATTTATTAACTATGCTAAAATTCTTCTACACTATTTTGGCTTTAATTTTGTGTTAGGAGTGGAGTATAGATATGCCATAGTGGTTAAAGAAGTTGCTTTAAGAGGTTCTGGATTCGAATCCTGCCCAACACCAGCAATTTATTAAATGATGATGATTTACGAGAGCTCTATAAAACAATACATGTTCAAGAACAAATGGGTGTGAACAATTTTATTGATTCATTAAAACCTAATTATTTTCCACATTGACTTCTATATACACCATATTATAAACACATTAAAGCAATAGAGCTATGAATCTTTAATGCCAATGAGCATCAACGAAAATCGTTAAAATCTGCAATGATGAATCAATTATCTACTTTATTATCAAATCCACAAACGAGAAGTAGTTAGCTTCGGCTTTGAAATAATACAATCATTTCGTCGTAAACGAATCTATAAAAATGTATTTATACGTTTATTATTGAGGCCGTTTATGAAACTGAAATAAACTTCATGAAATGGTATTCCAAGTGCTATTTCGTAATTATTTATTAGCTTTTTCGATCAATAATAACATAAATGAGCAAATTACATTTTTACGTTCTATGCCTTCGTGGCATAACTGTGCCAAGTGTGAATTTTGTTTAGTAGATTCCAGCTTCGGTTATATAGGTATTGTTGAGGTTCTTTCATCATCACCTTCGGTTTCCAGTCCTGCTTGCATTGTAGGTACAGTCAGTGTCAAAACGATATTAACTACAAAGTCTCAAAATGATCTAAAAACCAAGGTATTAAGACCATTTTTTTTATAATGGACACGTCAATTTGACTTCACCTCGCCTATGTTATAAGCTAAAGGCAAAGTCTCGGAAAGAGGGTCACCATCGTAAACATGGTGGCACTCAGCTTGACGGCCTCATGAGATGCCTTTTCACGACCTTGTTTCATTGAATTAAATGGTATTATTGTCCGAAATAAAGATGTGTGCCCACCAAATATCATAACAATCAGTCAACAGGAATGAATGAATCAAACAAAACTAAGGCATTAAGATCATTTTAAGTACTTTCTTCCTCAAGGTCGATCTGATGCTGACTTGACTTAGCTCTCCCACTCTTGCATTTTCATTTGGAGTGATTCCTGGTGATGTGAATATAAGTAAAATTTGATCTGTATTTACCTACGTAGATTGAATAAAACTTGGTTTAAGATAGATGTGACCATGCGTTGTGTATATAATTATGCAGATGCGTCATTAGAAGCCGTAATTAAATCGTTAACATAATGGTCGTGATTAATAATAGTATCTATAAGTTCTATACTTTAGTACCTATTTGCATCTTAAGTATATACACAACTATGAGCGTGATGGTTTATCATCATCATCATCCACATAAAGACGTTAGTCCTGATTGCATCCGAGGCCACGATGCCCTTGGAACTCAGGGTCCGTCTTCCAGCTCTTCCTACTCCACTTCACACGATGTTGGGCATCCAAGGTAGTGAGACCGTTTGCATGTATGTCACACTCCACGACGCCAAGCTTGATGTTTTATATGTTGGTATAAATACAAACGCTGGACGGTAGTAGCCTTGCCTCCTTATTATGTGGGACCAAAAATCATAGTTGGCGAAATGTGGTTGTTAATACTCCTCTGCCTACCCCTTCGGGGAATACAGGCGTGTATATATATCCCCACAATATTTGTATAATTACCATTGCTTTATAAAACATCAACAAACCTCACACAACGTAACAATACTCCAAAAAAAAACAGCCTTCGCGCAGTCATTAAAGGTAATTCATTTTTTACTCGTTAATTACACTTGTAATACATTGTGTGTGTAATTTCATGTGTAATTACAATGTTTTAGATGAAACTGTACCGCACATTGCCGTTCCTACAATTAAACATTTTAATCATACTTGTGAAGGTGCCGTGTATAAATGTGACATCTATTGTGGATATGAGTATTCTATAGTATTATATTGTTGCATCATTTTGTGGATTTATATTATTATGCAGTATGTCACGTTGTTTATTTTATAGACGATTTTGTACCCATTAAGTATGATAGGGCCTTACCAACATCCTTGAGGCTCAAACAACCCCTGAAATTTGGTGCACCTCCTAAAATTTAATGAGGTTTTGATGCAAGCTTTTCTTTTGCGGTTGCGAATATGGACGGTAGTCGCTCCAGGATAATTTACATACCAATCTGTTTGATTTAGGGCTCCATTTATGGTTTTCATTGCAAACAACCTGCAAAGTTTATCCAATACTGATAAAGCATATATTATTACACATATGTCTTTCTTATTACAGATCTGATTGGAGTGATTAAGAACCGCTTTTGTTAATTTTTCCTTAAGTTGTAACGACCTTAGAAATTTCTAATCTCAGGAAAAATAGAACTCATAATTCATAAAAACTGAGTGCTCTGCTTTTTATTAGTGGTTGCCTGTGCAAATTGATTCATGCAATTAGAATTATTTTTTCAGTTGCAGTTCCTATGGGTATCATAAAATGCGACTAAGGGATAAGGCTGTTCTTCATCCGACAGTAAACATACAGCCTATTACGTAGTGGGACCGAAAATTATAATTAGAAAATCGTGGGTGCTAATATACTTCTGCCTACCCCTTCCGGGATTTCCAGACATGAGTATATGTATGTATGTTAAAGTTTGTCTGTCTTTAGAATATACTATTAGTCCTGATTCTGTATTACTGTAGTATCAAATCAATTACTCGTAGTATGTACTTGTACATGTGATGGTATACCTACACCAGTGTTACCTTCAAATTCTTCAATTCATTATTAACCCAAGACTTTTATTGCGTCGTATCTCCGCCTTAACATTTTAAACGAAGCCGCCGTGTCACGCTTAGTTTAAATAAGTCTACACTAATTACCGGGCTTTGCTTGGCGACAATTTATTTCCCATTAGCTACAGCCTTCGGATTTCGGTCGCCCACCTCGATATAATGACGATTATTTTAATTTTGCTAACAACACTTTAATTACTGAGACCGCAAAGGTCGTCTTGCCAGGGTTGTTAAAAGTCGGACGTCTTGTGGTTCGAGTTGATTGCGCATAGCTGTTCGAAAAGTGTTGATTTTTTTTACAAAATAACAGCTAATTATATTTAACCATTCGTCTTTTCTGTGTAAAGGAATTATTTTAAGCTTGCAGGTTTTGAGAACTTATGGTGTGAAGACTTAAAAATTGAAAACAATCGTGTCAAAAATGAATCAAATAGCATTTTACTCAAAGTTTTAGAACTGTCTGATTTTTGCTGTACAGCCTGAAAATAGTACGAGAATTATGTATACATGGTTCCAATTAATACCCTTAATGGTACCTAGATCAAGATTCTGTTGTTTTTCGAATAATATACTAATATCAAAATTAACTGTAATAGATAAAATCAAAGGTTTTGCGCGCGTTAATTACCGTTATTATTACTGTAAACTTATATCTACTGTTTAACTATTAAAACGTCAAACATGTATGTTAACCATGGAGAAGGAAATGATATCATATTCTGTCCTCCGTGATGTTAACATTTTGCAGAATCTCACTCATACATTCTTTAATCAACCTGACCAACATGTATTCTTACTATTCGCCTTTTAAAGCTTGGATCCTTTGTACCAAAAGGGGAATTATCTCGGTACGAAGGTCTAAAGAGGTCATCGACAGTCGGACTACCGTTTAATTACCTGTAGGTAACGTCTGCGACCCTATTAATCCGCAATTACGGCATTAAGGACGGAGAAAGAAATAAGTCAGCTAGTACCTTCCTATTGGAAGTGTTTATCTTAATTTTATTAAGGCAGTTTACGGAACGAAGGAGGCTATTTGTATGCAAACTTCTTTTTAGGCTGAATACTGTTTGGTGATTAAAAGTAATTTATTTCAGCTTGGTGGACAAGATTGTTGCTGAATGTTTAGTCAGATTTATGAACCAGACATGTTAACTAAGTGGTAAAATAATGCTTTTGTAAGGAAGAATAGGTAAGCTGCTTCGGGAAGTACCTCTCATAGAAGTATTTCCTCTCTGCCCTTAAATTTGGCAGTCGTTACGGGTAGTTGGAGCCCCAAAAAGTTCAACAACTGGTCTAGCTTCAATGTTTCGATATAGCCATAGGGTTGTAGAGGTCAGATGGCGTCGCTTCACTGACAATATCAGCCAAATCCGCAGTTAGACTGGTTAAAGACTTTGAGGTGAAAACTTCAAACGCAACTCTGAGATTAGCGCTAAGATGAAGAGATACTAATTCTGATTTCATGCAGTTACCGATAAGTAACGCATATGATACCTTGACTGGCTGGTATCATCTGATTGCAGTGAAATAGTATGAAAGGTTTATCGACTTCATGAAGTATATGGACACAAGAAAATGACGCATTGTGCTCTTTAAATACACGAAAATATTATATGTGAATACGTGGGTATACGTCTGTACGTTGTACGTACGTACGTAAACGGTCAAGTAAGGGATAAGGTCATTGTCTCTTGAGTGAAATTAATTTCTTTTAATTAAACGTCAGTCGGTCGGTAAGCTTTGTTGTAAATGAGAAATGACGTCAAATCGTAACAACAACATTTAACGCAGTGTGCAAGGTTAGCAATGTTGACAGCAGGATGAGATCACAACATTAGAACGACAACGACAACAACATTCTGAAGTTGCAAATGTTTACGGTTCCTCTTAACTACCCGGTAGTGGAAAAAGGTGAACACTTAAACCACTGTCTATCCATTTAATTATCTTTTTATTTCGCTTAAGAGAAGTGATTAAAACTACCGTCTGTTTGGTACGTTTTAAAACTTCAGGCTATTTCTGCCAATTTGAGTACTTACCACACACACATGATCATGATTTTATTCCCGGAGGGCTAGGTAGAGGTGAATTAACACCCACATTTCACCAATAATTGTATTCGATCCCACGTAAAAGGGGATTAGCTTATTGCCGTATCCCGGACACTACTGTTGACTCGCTCCATGCATCTGAGACTGAGTTTGGGCTGTATATATCTGTCTGATGTTAAACAGCCTTAACGCCTTGTACGACACCGCATGGGAAGAGATGAGGTGGTCTAAATTCTATTCTGCTGGGAACCACGCGGCGAGACTTACCACTTATTATACCGAAAGGCTAGGTAAATGTATAGGTGTTAAGTATAACACCCGTACATTTAGACCCATATACCTACGTGGCTAACAGCAAGTAAACCTATTTGAAAGAATTTTACAGCATTAAATATGCTAACTATACCAATCGAATACATAGGGAAAAATGAAACTTCTCGGGTGGGACTCGAACCCGTAATCTTTCCCTTACAGGGGGAATGCCTTGACCAACTAGGCTACCAAGACTTGGATACCGTCGCCTTAAAGACAGATAAAAATAGAAACGAAATTTTAATCACATCGGGCGTGTCTCGGTAGACAAATTGGTCAAGGCAGTCCTCCTGTAAGGGAAAGATCGTGCGTTCGAGTCCCGCCCGAGAAGTTTCATTTTTCCCTTTGTATTCGATAAGAAAACCTATTGCCAAGCAAACCCAAAACTACTCAGAAATTGTACCTCATAACCACTCGCATTAATAAGTGCAAACTTACACCTTTACATGCTATCCCTAATTAAGTCCCTTTATTCACTTTTATCACAAAACATTTTTCTAACTAATACCAATCGACTGGCCTTTTGACTGACCAATGTCCCACGATGAGCATTGTCTATAAGGTCCTTAGTTTCAATTCGAGCCGTCCATTGTGTCGCCGGAGATGAGTGGATGTCGTTAGACGACACTCAGATAAGGGTAAGCACAAAAGAACTGGTTGTAATCGGTTTGTGCACATTTGGAGACAGTGGTTTTGCGTGAATCGACCATCAATATAGATTATGTGCACGATCTTTTTTGGTAATCTCATTGACTTGTTCATTAATTTAGGTTGCATAAGTAGACATACGTAAAATTTTTGGCTTGTCCAGTTTGACGAAATAAAACGTTTACGTCCAGTTCATGGTCAACCCAAAATACGCAATGTTTAGAGTCGTTTTATTTTCATTGGATACAAATTTTCATATGAACAATATGCAGGTAAAGTTTACCTTCATATTTAATTCTGCAAATAAATAAATATAAATAATAAATAAATATTCCACAACATTCCACACACAAGCTTGTGTTGTATAATCTAGAATGTGGATAAACTATACTTAAACGATACTTTTTTTAAATACTCGTGCATACCACTTTATACATAGAAATACCCAGACCAATGCAAATAACCATATTCATGCTTACAAATATTGCAAATATTTGTATGCATGAATATGAACGGGGATCGAATCCGCACCTCCTGCGTAGCAGTCGCGTTCACTACCGCCACGCCACAGAGGCTGTGTGGATTTATATCTACGTTTGATTTCTTTATAATTAATTAGTTATTGTAGGTACTGATGTCTAGACTAATAAGGGTTTTTCAGTGTCACATTTTCCTACATGACTACTGACTGACCTGTAGCCAGTATGTGTTATTGTAAATAGGATTGGTAGTAAAAAAGAAAAGTACTTATAGATTTTTATTACTTAAGACAACTTGAGCCATCAAACCCAACAAATATAACATGTTGATAATGTTCGTAAAAAGAAAAAATACAGTTCAATGAACCATTGAGGATTAAGTTTCCAAAGGTAATTATATTGTAACAAATCCGTCTGCCTCATAGTGAACTTTAACACACATTAGACATTTGATTACCTCATCGTTTGACAGTTACATCAATACAAACAAAATCTTCTCATCAAATGGAATATATTGCGTTTATAAAGCAATGAACATCACAGTTTAAGAGTGTCCATAGGAGTACATGCGTGTAACTGGATACGTCTTAAGGGTAATTGTAACTAAATCGATGGCATTAGTTCCCTAGGCCGTGCCGTCCGAGGATTGTCCCGGCACATTCATCGGTGCTATGGAGACATTCATTACACACGTACTTATGTGTGAGTAGAAATAGAGACTGACTAGAAAAGATTATTGGCATTTTCAGGTTGTGGTTTAACCATAATATGTAAATAGTCCAAGTTCATACTTTAAGTTGTTAATTTATTATTTTGTGCAACTTTTATTATAGAATGAATTTTACAGCATTAAGTATGCTAACTATACAAATCGAATACATAGGGAAAAAGGGGGACTTGAACCCGCGATCTTTCCCTTACAGGGAGAATGCCTTGACCAACTCGGCTACCGAGACACGCTCGATGTGATTCAAATTTCCCTACTTATCCGTCTTTAAGGCGATTATTATAGGCGATTATTGTAGCTTACTAATTATTTTTAATTGGTTAAAAGAAAACCAGAATCGTTTCAATTTGTTTGAATATTATTTTAATGTTTGTGCAGCTTCATTTTCTACCGTAATGTCCAATTATGTAATTTTTTTTCTTACCAAAGTGTTACTTTAGGGTTGTTACCATTTAAACAAAAAAAACATTAATGACTATAGGTAATCTTTGTACCTTTTAAAGATAATATAACATTATCTCTACACAGTATTCATAATCAACTCAAACTAATCAAAAAATAACTTTTATGATCCCTTAAAAATCGACAGTTACAATCATAACAATACATGTGAAACATTGATGTACATATTGCTGACATGAGCATTAACAAAATATGTTATAATGAAGTTACACAGCCAGCAAGTTCCACTAGAAAAATCTAAAAACTCTTCAAAAGGAAAGTATTGTATGATGCAACACTCCATTAGACACGACATTCAAACAATTCCCTCAAGGCACCGTGCCACATCCTGTAAGCCATGACCTTCTTTCCTACATCCACGCATGCCATACTTCAACCACGTAATCAAGCAATATTCTTCTTAATCAACCCAACCCACTACAGCGGGGGTCGATTCTACCAACAAAGGAATTGATTAAGTAACTATACCGCGATATTACCCGCTTGTATTATTCCACTATAATAAAGAGGGCTCGGTAACCGTGGTACTTAATGAGAGAAAACTCGATTAGAATTCGTATTAATCTTGTAATAACTCGGGAAGGAAAGTTGGTTGATTAGGCCCCGATAGCATCAAGTTTTCGATATCTGCGTAAGGGTTGTGAGTTATGGAATTATTGTTCGTATTTTTGTTACTATTTTCTATTTCAATACGTTAATAATCCGATATTACGTACTGCTTACTGGGTTTGATTAAGTGGATGACTGGGTGCCAAGCGGGTGGTACATTCCATCCATCCACTCTATTAAAATTTGGATGTTTTTTAATTTCAATAGCCTCGCGGATCATTCTAGGAATATATTGATGTTCTTTGGCGAGTATCTGTGGTTTATCAAACCTTAGGTAATGGTTGGTGCCTTTTTTCACAACTGACTTTGTTGAGCGTTGGTGTTTTATGTCAACTATGTGTTCTTTGACCCGAGACTAGCTACTTTACTAATTACTGGTTGGTTTCAGGTATGAAGTATGTTTTTTTTATGTAATTGATTGATTTCTTATTGGTATTGGATAATACCCACGCTTTGTGTTATAATATAACCCTCCGTAGGCTATGATGACAAAGTATACATTGCTAATGAAATTAGTAAACACCTTTACATGTGAAGACGTGTGTGGTTGTATACTTATTTTCTTGGCCGTGTGTACCATTAAATGGGTACAGAATACTTTTGGAGGCCTTAATGGCTTATAAAAATACAATAGTCATGTTTATATGCACTTACTTCGAGTATTTACTGTCTAATGAAACCTAATACACAAAATAACGATGCACTGCTTGCCTCGTCTCTCGTCTGTCGTCACCTCATCGAAGCCCAGCATGTTAAGTTAAACGTATATCTTCATTTATGTCAGCTATCATTACCTGAAAAGAAAGAATACATATAATATATTATCTTAGGAAAATAGAATGATTTTATGCTGTCAAATAAATAAATCGCGAAGTTTTTTTTTTATTATTATTATTTATTATCACATAAAATCATTAATGTACATTTTTGCTATAATTAGCACTTATAAACCACTAGGGTTTGCCTAGTACTAAAACATACGGTCAGTTAGGTTTACACAAAGTTCTTTATACAATAACATGCATAAAATAAAACTACCTACTTATTTGTTGCGTTTTTTATATAAAAGAAGCACGTAAATTATATAATCTCAACATAAAACATACTATTTCTTTTCTATGTTTAAATGCCTTATAAGTGTACAATAAAGTATAAAATAAAAAAATAAAATAAAATGTTTGATTTTTATTAAATTGTGTTTTTAAACCAAATAAGTTCACAGCCTCTGTGGCGCGGCAGGAGTACACGCGACTGCCACGCAGGAGGCGCGGGTTCAATTCCCGCCCAGAGCAAATATTTGTATGCATGAATATGGCTATTTGCATTGGTCTGGGTGTTTCTATGTATAATATGTATGTATTTACAAAAAAAAACTATATAAGTATGTTCATCCGTATTATAGATTCCATAACACAAGCTACAAAAGCTTACCATGGGACTAGATAGCGTTGTGTAGAATGTTGTGGAATATTTACTATTTTATTATTTATATTTGAATTATTTTTATCAGGAACCTATCACAAAATATCTGATAAAACCACCTAGTCGTTCATATCAATCAATTAGTCAATTGCAGTCCACTGCTGGAAATATCTTTATAATTGAATAATGATCAAACTTGAAAACTTTTACGTTTAGATATTAATAACATACACAAATATTATCATTACCATAGTTTAAGTCAGCAAAAACATACTTAACAAATATAAATTCTGATATTCTTCTTAACTCGATAAAATAACTCGTAACTCATAAACACAGCGAGAAATTATCGCCAGCTAATAAAAGCGTACAGCCCCATAGACAATGTGACATTCAATAGGCATATCGAGTTAGTTCATTGCCTTGTTCTGAGGAAATATTAATTAAAAGAGAGGCGCGTCTCGCCTCGAGACATGTCGACATTTATTGTGACTAAGAAGTTCGGTGTTATATATTATATGGATTACTATCTATGAATCTATGAGGATGTGACTCAGATGATAATTTTGGGACTTATGACTATTTAATAGCATGACGTGGGCAACCAGTGTGTTAGAATAATGGCTCCATCAAGTTCTTCAGAGCTTTAGCTCACCTGCTGTTTGGTACTGTAGATTGACGGACTTGGCTCATCTGGTTAAAGGAGCCAGTTGCTCCTGTAAAGGACTTAATAGATGCAGGTTCCTGGACAGGTTAATATTCCCTGGGCTTTATTTTCAATATGCCATATCTCTCAGTATTTTTTTTGGCTTCGCTTTTCCTCCTCTCACTTTGATTCTCATTTGACGGTATATTTAGACACTTGCCGTAGTTGCAATGTCATACTTTATTTTGGAAAACCCCATACTACCCGCCTATTTAAGTAATCAGTGCCCATACTGTAGGTATTCTGGAAGGAAAACAGTGGTAGGAAAATTCATGAGAGGTACCTAGTACAATACCCTGAAAGCAAGTAACCTTGCAAATTATATAGAAATTTAAACAGGCAAGCTCATCTAAAACAAATCAGCAGTTTACGAGTTTTAAACGCATTAACGAATTAACGCACACATAGGTTTGCCATTGCAATTACATATTATTAAACGTTACTTTGTATGTATGTTTTAAATACCATTACAAGTCTATTTGTAATTAGTGGAATCGGTTGACCTTTGACGCTCGTAATTAATGTGTTCGAATGATTAATGATTATTTCACATGTGGAATTTTAATTTGATTATATTACGTTGATGATTATTTTAAATTTGTTTTAATACTTATAATGCTATTTTTTGGCTAGTAATGTATTGTAAGAACATGACATGTAATGGACATGACATTCAATGCAAGCGATAAAAAATGTAATCGTGTATATCCCAATTCAGAATTTCGGACTGTAAGTATGCACTTTCCTCTTTTCTAAAATAAGTTTAACCTTTAAATTTGGCTTGTACGGAAGCGACTGTCATTTGACTTTTCATCCCATAAAGTCTCGTCCGTCCTTTAGCAGGTGTACCAACTTGTGAAGATGATAAGTAAGCTTGAATTTTATGTAATACAAATGCGAAAAAACAAATCTCTTAATATCTTGACGACGAAGTCTCAAAATGATCTTAAAACTCTCGTATTAAGAGTAAATCAAACTTTATTATCGATTTATATGGTACTAGCATTTGCCCACGGCTCCGCCCGCGTGGATGTCGGTTATCGCGACCAAACATAGCCTATGTCCTTTCACATGGTCTAATCTACCCCTATACCAAATTTCATCAAAATCGGTTGAGTGGTTTAGGCGTGAAAGCGTAACATACAGACAGACAGACAGAAAGACAGACACACAGACAGTTACTTTCGCATTTATATTAGTACGGATTATTGTTCGAACGTAGGTAAAGGTACCAATTATCAGGACAAACGGTCAACTGGAAGGGGGTCAAAAAACGAAATTAAGATAATTTTGACTACTTTGTTCGTCAACATCTTTCTGATACTGTACCCACCTAATCTGTCGAGTGATTCGAAACAAAAATAACACCATATTGAAAATATTTTTAATTAAATTAAAGTAGATGTACATTAGTGTACAGCAGACAAAGAGAAGCACACTAAAACTTGCAAGTTATTGTCACAACACATCTGTTACACGTCATAAAGTTGACCAAACTTCGCTAATTAAGTAAGCAAACGATACCGTCCAAGATGCTTCTAAGTTGCTTCTAAGTTTACAGAACCATTAGGCGAGCACGCTAAGTAGCTTGAGTTGAGCTTGTAGACTGAAAGTTACGGTGTTATCTAAATGAGACCATCTTTCGTTATATAAGCTAACTTAATTAAGAACTAGCAGATGAGAGTGGGCGCCCGTCGGGCGGGGTTGCGGTGAGGTAAGTATCTGCCAGGTTGAACTGACTGACTAAAGCGCACTAAAGAGTGTTAGTGAAATATTTTAAGAAAATATTGAAGAAATAGATAGATAGATAAGGTGCTTGGATGTTTGTTACCAATCACGCTTAAACGGTTGGACGGATCTGAATGAAATTTGATTAGGGTATTGGTTTTAATCTGGAATAATACATAGGAATTTTTTTATGTCTGGAATAGATTGGGTGGAATATGAGTTGCGGGATTGGGATAAAGTTCTATGTGGGGCCGCAGGGAACAGCTAGTCAATCATTGCAAAAACTCGATTATCAACACTCATCATGACAGGCATTCGTGATTTATAAGATTCTTAATCATAATTATGTAAAAAGTAATAATGACGTATGTGCAAGACAGTTACATACAATGCGACGCCATGAGGCTAAACTAAGTGTCGGTGAGAATGTGTGTGTTTGTATGCGTGTGTGTGCAGAAAATAAGTATCAGTGTGTGCGTGTATGTGTGCAATGGATTAGTCTTATAATAAAAGTTTTTGTAACAGATGTCAGATATTAAACAAGGCTTCATATTAATAGCCCAGAGACGCAACCGAGGAAAATATATAAAAAGTTAGCAAATTAGGTTCGTTCATAATTTGTTGTTGTTGGGCATTGTGTCTCATTTGGGTTGATTTGTTTGTACGCGCGATTTATGGGGCTGAGGGAATTCGTTGTGACTATAAATACCTATTTTGTTAGCATAAATCATAATGAGGTTCTTATTCGATAGAAATTTGGGCGTCTGCGGGTAAAACTTTAGTAAGCTTTATGTGGTTGTGGCGTAAATAAAATTTAACACATTTGTCATTTATTATAACTGCGGTAGCCTAGTGGTATGGGTAAAGGACTGCTGAGACGAGGTCTCGGGTTCGATCCCAGGTTTACCATGGCACACACCAATGACTATACGATGCTTTTCGAAGTTATGTGTGTATTTATCGCAGGTTTATAAGTGCCCGGTTGATGGCAATAGGCTCGCCACCTATTACATTGGGACCTAAACATAAACTGGCGAAATGTGGGTGCTAGCACCTCTGCCTACCCCTTCGGGAATACAGGCGTGAGTTTATGTATATGTTGTATAACTTAGTTATTAATGGTTAAAATTATTTTATGTATATTTTTGATTACAGCAGCAAAAGTTCACGGTTTGGACAAATTTGGAAGCTTTCGGTTTACAGCTGGCAGTAAAATTGCTAGTTTCTTCAAAGATGGCGGTTGAAATCTGAAATAAATCACTATCTAACCAGATCATATTTTGGTCTTGGCTTTTAAAAATCTCTGAAAAAATAAAATAAATCTTTAAAGTGCAATCGTTGGACGTAGTGAGTGAGCGAGATTCATTGGTGAGGATACAAAATTCATTTCTCCATCCCAATAATGGGACGGTGGTGATTAGTATTTTTTTCTCTATCAAAAGAAATAGACAATAAGAATAAAATCCGTTCACGTTATGGTAGTTCCAGGTAACATGGGATCATTAAACTTAAGGGCTTAACAATGATTTTATGTAATGTCAATTCCGATCGTTTGCCTTGTTATCCTTTAGAATGAGGTGGCTGACATCCCTGTATAACGTAAATTGAAAAAGTATTCAAGCATAAAACTATACAAAATCAATACAAAAATATATATAGTTAAAAATCTAGAGACTAGCTACACAGTGCTACGAGTGCTACGTGCGTAGCACGTGTGTAAATAAGGCCAGTTACAAACGGAACTAATTCGTTCCGCAATCTGTCAACGCCCTCGCTTCCTGTATGACATCGGCTAATTACTTATGTAAACTTACTTACTTGCCCTTCGTTTGTAGAGAGTCTGGTGTGACAAACATAATCTGTCCGGTTTGAGATTATCTCGTTATTGACTGAAGATTAAGATGTGACCCGTCGTATCTTATGAAGTAACAAAAGATGAATTAACAGTTGATAGTAGTTATGCTATAGACTGAAAAAATACAAGATGAAATGTGGAATAGGTTTTCAGCTTACAGGACTGACATTATTTGAATTCAAGGAAGAATAAATGAAAACTAGAAAACAGGAGATGGTAGCTTAGGCTTTCTTTAGGATAACAATGGGTCAACTGATCCTAGTTGATTTTATTTACGGATGGAAAATATTTAATCATCCTCATATTGTTCTTTACAACGTCTCTTAATTTCTAAAAATGAAGCACAGACCTAAGGAACTGCATTCGAAAATGCCGTAGAATAGAGTTTTAGATAACTCAACCAACTTTAAAAATAGGTATTATTTTTAACTCCATCCAGTATAATATGATTTTCTAAATAAAAAATATTAATGCAAAATTCAATTCTATTTACATCAGCAATATATTCGTATATTGGTCTATTACCAAAAAGACGTAAAATTTGGACGCAACTCGTTCATTTTATGTTCTAAAGTTCTAAGTAAGCCCATTTGGAACAGTATATGCAAAGCTCTAAACACTTGCATCACCTTTTTTATTTTAGAAAATCAAATTACTTGAATGATTTTTTTATAGCATTTATTATGCTAACTTTTAAGTTCGAAAAACATTGGAAAAAATGAAATGCTCAAGTGAGACTCGAACTCACGACCTTTCCCTTACAGGGGGACTGCTCTGCCAACTGAGCTATTGAGCACCACTTGAATCATTCCAAATTTTCCTTCTCTTTATATCCGTCTATAAGGGCGACGGTGCAGCCATCTACCAACATTCTTACGAACTGTTGGAAACAATGAATGATTTTTCAACCATTTTTAAACATTGAATTTTGATGACTGCGCCCAAATATTTGAATGAATTTTTTTATAGCATTTATTATGCTAACTTTTAAGTTCGAAAAACATTGGAAAAAATGAAATGCTCAAGTGAGACTCGAGCTCACGACCTTTCCCTTACAGGGGGACTGCTCTGCCAACTGAGCTATTGAGCACCACTTGAATCATTCCAAATTTTCCTTCTCTTTATATCCGTCTATAAGGGCGACGGTGCAGCCATCTACCAACATTCTTATGAACTGTTGGAAACAATGAATGATTTTTCAACCATTTTTAAACATTGAATTTTGATGACTGCGCCCAAATATTTGGATATAAAGAGAAGGAAAATTTGGAATGATTCAAGTGGTGCTCAATAGCTCAGTTGGCAGAGCAGTCCCCCTGTAAGGGATAGGTCGTGAGTTCGAGTCTCACTTGAGCATTTCATTTTTTCCAATGTTTTTCGAAATCAAATTACATTTTGGTAGTAATTAACCATTATTTATTCTCAAGGTAATAAGACAATTTCACACTCACACTATACTTAAAAACGCATAAACTAAGTTCACACAAGAGATGTTCACCACAGACATCGTTACTATCAGTGACAGATGCTAAAGGGTTAAACAACACCATATAATTACACAAAGGGTATAATTTTTACAAAATTATGTCACAATGTTACACTTCCGCGTATTAAATAAATTGGAGGAGCAATTTAACCTGTTCTTGCTCGAGTCATGTGTTGTTAGGAATAACAGTTGTCTTAACGTGTTTAGAAGTTTTAAGATGTATTATCGACTATTCAAAAGACAAAAATGGTTTTGGTACTATCTGGTTTCTTAAAATTCAATGGTGTATAGATTAGATAATGTGGTAAAATCTATATATATAAAAATCTATTGCTGTTCGTTAGTCTCGCTAAAACTCAAGAACGGCTGAACAGATTTATCTTATCTTGGTCTTGAAATGTTCGTGGAGGTCTAGGGGAGGTTTAAAAGGTGAGAACAATTCGAATAATTGCCGGGAACCGACATCCACGCGGGCGGAGCTGCGGGCAAAAGCTAGTCTGTACTAAATGTGGTGAATGTCGACGATTGAGCATTGAAATATACTAACTTTTTTAAATCAATATACGTGTTGAGTATCGTAAATTCTAAAGTGCAATTTATAATATGTAGATAATTAAAATATACAATGTCAATTTAAATATGAAATAATATCATTATTTAAAAATATTAAGTAAGTAAGTTTGTAAAATGAATTATTGATAATAATAAAGCCTTAATATACGGACTATAGTTAATATTATTACGTTATAATCACTTGGAACATTTCAATGGAGTCGGCAGTGCGATTTGACATACCTGGTGTGGCAATCGTCCATAGGCTGCGGTAACCGCTTCCCATAAAATATGCCGTATGCTTCCTTGCCACCAAATAAGCCTGGCCAAATAAGACCTACTTACGTAGTCGTTTATCACTAATTATTTCCATGACATTTATACATACAGTTCAAGGTAATTGAAGACAAGTATAAATAAGTAAGCCTATTTAAAAATCAATAACAATCAGTTGTGTGTTTATCCTCGTGTGCATAAGAATCGATATCCATAACAGTGTCGTCAAACGAGCTTGCGTTGGTCTCAAAGTTATAGTAATTTCACTCTTCATTTCTAAGCTTACATTTATGGTTCAATTTTAAATTATATCGTTCAATTTCAAATTATTTAATTAAAATCTTACGAGTCATTTCGGTGACGCAATAAAATTTCATTTTGAACATTTTTTCAACAACATTTCTTTTCTTATTCGGTTTTTATCAAAACATAATTAAAGCAACGTTGGTTAGGTGAAAAAAGTGGTGAAGGTAATGACATTTTAATTGTGTGAATGATTACGGGGCGTCGCTTCGTTGTCGCGTACTCTCATCCTGTTATTACAAATAATTGCATTACGCTTCGTTACTGAAGGGAAAAAAAGCAAATAAGTTTAATTGACACGCTGCTTTCTTTGTTCATGTAACACGTGTTGAATTCTCACGAGCGTTTAGGTGTTGACTTGTAAGTTTAGTTTTAGGGTTACTTACACGGTTTATACAACGAGTATAATAGTATGGTTTTCATTTCTTAAGTTTTCAATTATATTTATGTTAATTTGCCTCTTTTTAATATTTTAAAACTTGTTTATAAATCGTGTAAATTGTAGCTAAGTTTTAATCGAGTAGGTTAACACATTGCAAAGATAATATAAAATTTCGTGTAGAAATCCCCTCGGATACCTTCCCTGCCAGAGCCGGAAGGGGAGATTATGTCAGACTCGAACCGACTATGGGTCGACGCCGACGCTGACTGTGGGTCGTAATGCTAGGCCAGAGGTGAGATTGTCTTCGACATATCCCTCGCACCCCGGCTGACCCAAGGACAGGGTCTGGCCATCTTCGGGGAGCAATGCTAGCCAGTTCAGTCTGAGGATAGGTGACCATGGAGCTATTGAGATGTCTTCGTGCCTCGAAGGAGCACGTTGAGCAGACGTTTCAGGTAGTCAGAACTCTAAGAAGTCTGACAACTGGTCTAACCACAACTCTTAAATCCTCGTCGTGCGATTAATCGAACTATGCGATCGAATGAACTTGGCAAAGAACTTCGATATTATCGCCAATTAGTTCGGCTCTGAGGATGATTATGTAAAGTGAATTGAATTAATCTTTATTTGAAGAGATTTAAATGAACAGTGAAGCAAAGTCAATTACTTAAGAATTAAAGATCATGTATTATAACATTTATTTGTATTGCATGATATTTTTCTTGATGTACAGAAATCTGTTCAGGCTTTACCTCACCGGAGGGAACGGTGATGAGAAAGACCTGACATAGTTTATTTAAGAATCTATCATCATACATAATACAACTTATTAATGTTAAAGTTATAAACAATTAAACTGTTTTTAAAACATATGAAAGAATAACGTATACTCACGCCTGTTAATCCCCGAGGGGGTAGGCAGAGGTGTACTAACAATACCCACTTTTTCCACGCCAACGATGAACGTAAGAAAAGTTATCAAATTAATTAAAATACATTTTGGTATACTTGAAAATGTTATCAGAATATCTAATTTCAAAATTAATTTAATCACAAAATACGTTAGATTAATCTACCGAAAGGTTTCTTAAGACGAAAAAATGTCAAACGCAACAACATAATAGCATCCCACACACAAAATAAACGGAACACTTCGTGATTCCATTGTGAGCAAAAAAGAAATTTAATCATGAGAAACAATAATAACGACTTCTTAGAAATTAGACTGAGTAAGTACAGGAGCCACGCAACTTAAGCTTGGTTGTTACTTTTTGAATACCACCGTCCCTTTACTAACAATTAAATTTCGACCTTAGTTACTCACTCGATAAGGTTCAGATTGGATTGGTATGTGTAAATGATTTCACTATTGTTAAGTCTGTATGACTATCAATTATGTCCATAGTGTATGAGAGAGTGGATTGTGATTGAACAGTAGCTTTCGTTCCGATTGAAAATTAAAGAACCGATATAATTTGAAACGAGACTAGTGATGTATCACAAATTGTTACTGTGATATCTTTTATGAAATTAAAAAATAAATCGTAAGTAGATCTATTTTGAACGTACATGTATATATTTACATAAAATATTTAAATTTATTTTTTATTTGAGTTAGGGTCTAAAAAAATTAGGTATAATTTATCTTAATTATGTTTAGCCAGGGAGCCGTTAAGTTATTAATCAACATGAATTAAATGATCAAAACAACGCAAAATTTAATGTACTTGGTATCATATTTTTCCATACCTATAGGTAGAGATTGCTGAAAAAAAAGGTAATTGGTTGGCCCAAATAGTTGATACTTAAATTACTACTCAAATATTGCTAATTTATTAGCAAGTAATTATGTAGGTCCTACCTCGAGGATGTTACTTATTGTCATACCGTAAATTTCGTAAAAATATGCAATAAAATTTCTAATATCAAAAAAGTTAAATGTTACAAAACGTTTATCTATTTCCCCTATGCCTATATCGATTTAAGCGTTGTCATCAAAAATACAGAACCTGAAGTTGTGTTGAATGCAAAAAAAATCGATTTTATAATAAGAATAGATGTTGTATTTTATATCAGTCTAAAACCTTCAAAAATCTATCACAACACAAAATCTATCATCGATTGATAAGTAGTAAGAAATTCGATTATACCATCACTAGCGGTGGGCATTAACACGTCACTCTAGAGATGATAATAGCCCAGGAGCTGTGCCCCACTTAATTGCTTTAATAACTTCCTGTGTCAAAATAACAAAAGAGCGATGCGGTATTAACAAAACGGGTAATGACGCTGCCGAGGTAGACAGCTCCCGCACTATGTTCATATTATGATATGTGGTACGAGTGGATGAGTATCTTTTTTTTTGTTTCATTTGAGGGCGTCTTTGTTAATATTTTTACAAAAAAAATTTAAGACATGAAGGGGTGTCATTTGTAAGTCTATTAGAAAGTGTGCCATAGTACTTTCTTAATTAATCAACCGATGTTTAAAATTTTCAAGTTCAGCACTTCTGCAGTAGGTCCAATAACATAAGTACTATGGTAGTTTCAGTCGTTAAAACTGATATTACCATTGCATCGTACACCGACCAGAGCAAGCTTCCCAAAGATATCTGTGAGATCTGTATAAAATTTCACCAAAATTTGTTTTATGATAAAAACGTTTGAATGTGAAAGGGTTATGTGAATGATGAAGTTATGAAGATTTATGAGGCATTTAGTAGCTAACAAGTAAATGACATAAAATATCTAAAATAATCATAACTTACTTACCTTTTGTTTGCAGTTTCATGTACACACTGTGCACTACAGTTAAAAAGATTGTAACAGAGGAATCAAATATCAAATTGCTATTTGCCAAGCGAATAAAAAAAAACAATATAAATATACTAGGAGGCCTCAGTCTACCAGTACGAACATGCCCCACGTCTACAATTAAATTGGAATCATTACCGTGCCCACCTACTTACTCGGCATCAAATAATAAATAATTGCGAACAAAATAAATATGAACATACAAGTTATTAACCAAATCAGTGTACAATAGAAAATTGTTATAACGGTATTAGATGATGTTTCAATTACGACGAAATGTCACATAGCATTTGAGTAATTTTATTTTTCCATGTAAGACAAGTGGTATGTCTAGATGAATCAACTGGGGCAAATATGCTAGTAACTAAAATAATATTCTGTTAAGTGTTACAACGATTTGAGAGTTGATAAAACTGATAATTATTAAAAAAATCTACCACGTGTTTGGTAGAATAGCACACGAACTATAAATTATAAATTCAAAAACACTTTATCTTTGTGTGCCTAATTCGCTTTGAGCCTAAGTCGCGTTATGCCAAAACTTATTTTTAAATAAGCGTTGAATCTATTTGCCTAATTCGCTTTAACATACCTAAGCCTTGAACTCTTTCAGACATTAAACAATTAGGTACAAAATGTTATTGATATAAACATGTTGCAATTGTTAAAAGTTTTGTAACGTGACATTGATAACGTTATGACAAAGACATAATTATGAGCTGTTACACTTATTACTGAGTTGCGAAGAAATTACAAGATGCGGTGTATTAGGGCCAGGCGAGGAAATGTAGCTTGGTGCACGTGTAAGGGGACTGGCGGGATGTAATCGGACTTAAAATTCATTATTTCAAACTAGAAGTTCAGAAACCAATGATTTGTTGAATCTGTATAAATATTTCTTGAAAAAACGTATATAATTGAATGCATTTTACAGCATTAAGTATGCTAACTATACAAATTGAATACATAGGGAAAAAGAATATTCTCGGGCGGGAATCACATCGGGCATGTCTCGGTAGCCGAGTTGGTCAAGGCATTCCCCCTGTAAGGGAAAGATCGCGGGTTCGAGTCCCGCCCGAGAAGATTATTTTTCTCTATGTATTCGTTATACTTTAGATACACTTCTTACAGGATCGAAGGGTTACAGACAATATGGTTGCCCGGCACTGTAATTTGCTTTCATCTCTCATGCTATTCATACTCGCCTGAAACCCGCTGGAAATTTATATTTGTGTAATAATAAAATTTTAAAATTTATAGTTTTAAAATTAGGACCAGTTTTTTTCTAGATAAAACCATTTCTGATAACCGAAGCGTACGCATGAGCACACATAGTGTGAATGAAGCCTAACTGTTATTGTTAAATACTCGTAAAACTTTATCAAAGGGTATCAAATCTTTGATCTGTTGAGTAAGTGTTAGATATATAGTCCATTTGTTATAATTAACATACTTTTATAATGCTTATTTATGTGTCTGTAAATCAGACTAAATGAGCAGTGAATTTTCTTTGGATGGGCTTTATATGTTGGATACTTTACTATATACTTTGGTATCAACACTCTTATTGTTTATCAGTATTTGCTGTTCAAATTATAATTTATTTTCTTCTTTTACCCATTATTTTTCGATTTCAAAATAAACACAACTCTCGGCAAGAATCAAAAGCATTAAGAGGCATTGATTTAGATTATGAGTCACAGTTATATCGAATCAAGAAATCGATGTATCATTTTTGGAAACTGTAAGAGCTAAGTCTAACTTTTACGTAATCACTTTTTGTTTTTAAATATACTTAGAATTTATATTTTTGAATATTGAGTTATAGAAAGAACAGATGACGAACAGATTTATGTTCAGTCAATAGAAATACTTAAGTAACTACTACATGGATCGCGAATGATTAGAACTTATAATGTGAAACTAAGGGAAGATAATACATTTGACCTATATTACAATAGTAAGTGTAGGGTTAACCAGACTTTCTTAACATTACAATTAACAGAGATTGATAAAATGTGCAAGACTTTCGCGTTATACGAGTAATTCCAACCATTCTATTACTATGGATAAAATTGCATTGCAATCGAAATCTACCCATCACACTACGATTTGCGATCCCATTCCTTCTTTTTTATTTAGAAACAATGGAAGTAAAAAAAAAACTTTGGATAAAATTGAATTGCATTGTAATCGAAATTCACCCATCACACTACGGTTTGCAATCCCATTCCTTCTTTTTTAAAAAGTAAAAAAAAATGTATATAGAAACCACAGTAACTATCAGCAAAAAGAAAACATATCTCGCTGTTCCCTTATACTTTACGCCCATACGCATTGAAGGAAGGACTCGTCAGTCCAGGGACACAATTGCAAGGGCCCTACGTCACGGGACGGTGGCCCATTTGCCGTTGATTATAATTACTACTTCCTTCTCAACCTGACACAACGATTTGATTGCACAACATGTAGGTACTCACATTTGGACTTGTATGTAACAGCAACAAAGGATAACCGATTGGAAGTATGATTTTGTACTTCTCTCGCATTTTGGTGATAATCCGGTCCACAGGCAGTTTCTGGTGCCTATATAATAGGCGTTGTCGACTAGTCCCTCTGACCAAAAAGCTCTAAAACCACAACACACTTGCTTTAACAACGGTTGTCACTAGTTTAGGAGGTAGGTAATTCGCAAATTGAGTGTCTCTCTGAATTCAAATAGAAAATCTTGGTACAAGACACTGCCTCGTCTAGTACTATCAGTACACAACAACATCGAATGCGGTTGAACGCTATACCTCTTTTCTTTTACATTATCCAATTCTATTCTTGCTAACCTAAAATCCAGCTTTACTGCTGCAAATAAACATCGGTTACAGTTATCAATCTCTTCAAGTTAGGCTATGTATGTTTGCTTCATAGTATAAAATGAATTCATAATAAAAATGATGTCTTGTTGCTATATAATAGGTATGGTATGCGAATTTCATTTTCTGTTCTATTCAAATTCTTTCACAAAAGATATAGACTAACCCTGTCCTCATTAACGACCTTCAAGGCACTATACACAAAACATTCTTAGTAATTATTAAACCCTAATATAATTATACAGTGTGTTGCTGTTACCTCCCGGTTGGGAGACATTGTAGTAAAGTACCTATTAGGTATAGTTGCTACTACAATGTTAACCCTTCAAATACGCACGTGTGGTGACCTCAATCCATTGAGATGAAAGCCCTTAATTACCTTTGTCTAGCTGTTCACACGTGTTTAAGATGTCCGCCAAGTAATTCTTGCATCATTTTTGTTAATTCAATTGGTGCGTAGTAGTTTAATTTTGGATGTGTACGTTTAAATATAGAATGATTAAATAGCTTGCCGTGGTTTCGTAGGAAGGTAGACATTAAATTAGAAGACAGTTTGATGTTTTAACACTTTATGGTGTTTAGTCAGTGTTGCCATTTTGATAATTTGAGATTGCGTTTATAGGTATACGGGCTAGAAGTTTGGTATAATGTATTGAACAAATATGTTTATCCACTTTCTCTTCTTTTTAATTACCAAGAAGGAGGAATTATTTATTGTTATTAGTAATAATACTATGTTATAACAATATATGTCATATTCAAGTAATTTATCATTACTTATCCGGACGCAAATCCTAACCTTATAAATTTAAAGCTGGTATCCGCTCCTCTTTTTATTTTGTTTTTTTCAGGAGCGACTGCCATCCGACACCTCAATCTCCAGAGAGAATCCTGCTCTAAAGCTTTCTCCATCAATTGTATGAGACAGGTTGGTTCTCTGAAGACCTTGGTAGAGTATGAGGACTCGGGAACCATATAAAAAAATAGGGTAATAAACATGGTGCTAATTGTAAATTGTAATAAAAAACAGCGTGTAGATTTTATCTATTTAAGTTTCATTATAATTTAACAGACACTTAGTATCAATTACACCTCACAAACTTGTCTTTTACATCGTTTCCATCTACGACGCAAAGAAATTTGATCCTTACCCATAAAGGCACTAGAGGTACTTTTGTAAATTTTCAGTTGTCCAAGGTGTAGAAAATAAAGGTGGTCATACACTAGAACAAGGGGAAGGCGTATTTCTTGATAAATTACAATAGAATTTTAATGTATCTTACTATGAGTGGGTAATGTATTTATAATTTGTTTGTTTTATTATCTACTTTGCATTTTATTGTATTTAATTGGAGCAATTTGTATTATTTGATTGTTTTAGGGTTATGTACAATGAAAGGGTAACTAAATTACTTCAACCGTTAAATTCGTGGATATATAACATGACATGCTTTATAGTTTGAAATGGATATTGAATTTAGCTGACACTTACTCTTACCTGAAGATTGATGAAGATGTTGTACCTATGTTAGCGGTATTGTTTGTTTATTGTTATATGGTAAGTATTGAGAATAAAAACGAAGAAAAGAAGAAATACAAGGAAAGGAAATAAAAAGGACATCAAGTGCAGATCCGGGTGACGATGCTGTAAACTAAATTTAAAAGCATGCTCTGTCACGCCTTTTTCCCAGTGGGGTAGGCAGAGACTACAGTTTTCCACTTGCTACGATCTTGACATAGATCTTTCGCTTCTGCTACCGTCATAATTGTTTTCATACATGCTTGCCGGTTTCAGGTACTCTTGACATGTCTTTTCTTGAAAGTGTCTGCAATCTGATTGACATACCGTATGTCTAGGACCCTTTCTGGTAGCCCATTCACCCTCGCTTCATAAATCTGCTTCGTCAGTTTCCTGTTGTCCATCCTCTCTACGTGTCCGAACCATCTAAAAATCTCTTTCTCTATGTAATTTAATACGACACTCGGCCTGATTCGCGATTTATGCGAGGACAGATCATATAGACAGTTTGATAGTTTGACATATTGCCTATACAATCTGTCCTCAGATAAATTGAGATTCAAGCTGAGTGTCATTCTAGAATACGGACCTTAGTCACTACATCTTCAACCACACCACAACGTCCCCATATCACGCTGTTCCTCACGCGTAGCGTCATTTCTATAATTGTCGCCTTTGATTCTTTAATTAACTTGAACAAAATTATTGTATTGTGTGTATATCAGCTTTTTGGTGTCTTAAAATACCTGTAATAACTTGTTTAAAATATTAACATCGTATTGCCAGACGGTTAGTTATGTTTATAATTACATCATGGACATTGATGGAAACAGTTTAATTAAAATCAGTTAATCTTAAAGAACATATAAACGATTCTATGGTATAATAAAGTGTTGTACAGTGTACAATAATCATTTATCTACATTATAAATTAACGATATTTAGCGTACAAAGGAAATGAACTGTTTATTAAAACTCACGTACATTGCGAGACTTGTCCGACCACTCAGAAGGCTTAATTGAGGCTTTACATCGACTACAAAACGGCTAATTGTAGCTCCAAGAGCTCATTGTAAGGTTTGTTAAGACGTCAACAAAGAATCACTAGAAATGCTTTGTTTTTACTGTTATGCTGTTGTTCATTTTTATTACCAAGATGCAATTTTATTGCTGTCTTTGTGAAGTTAGTCATGCATTTAGAGAATATCGATTTCAGTTCACAAAGAGGCTGGTGGACAATATCATATACTGACAAGAAACTATTAACATGCATCTGCAATTTGCAGGTGTATGGTCTAACTTAAAAATATACATGCACAGCCGAATAAACGATAAGATGTTAGCTCTCACGTAAGTGTCCTAGAATCTAATGGTATTTAAACTACCATGGTAACTTATCAAAGGTAGACGTGATCATGTGCTTGCAACAGCGCCAAAACATCTGAAACTTAAAGGCAATACAACATGGTAAATATCGTTTTGGCCCAACGGCCAGGTGGAAGGACGACCTCATCAAGGTCGCCGGGAAGCGCTGGATGCGGGCTGCTTCAGATCGGTCATTCTGGAGGTCTATGGGAGAGGCCTATGTTCAGCAGTGGACTATGTGTGGCTGATATGATGATGATGATTAAATATCGTTTTATAAATATCCCGGTACCTCTATTGATAATAGCATGCTATACCATGCTCAAGTTATTATTTTAAGATTTTCAATAATTTTTAATAACGAATTATTTTTATCGTAAACTAACCAACCTGGCACCAATTGTTTCCTCTCGCCCGAGAATAGAATAGTAGGTACTAGCGTACTTTCACGTAGCGTCAGATCCCATTCCCACGGCACCCTCTACTATATTAAGCATGTATTATACATATATACCTTCCTCTTGAATCACTCTATCTATTAAGGATACATAGGGACGAACAGACAGCGACAGCAACTTTATTTTATACTATTTAGTGATTTTTATGAATTACGCAATAATTATACCCTTCACATCGGTTTGTCGGTTACTAGAAGCTTCACTTCTAGTATAATCTTTATGTCTGTGTTCCAGCTGTGGTATTACCATTGGGTTTGTACCTTCCGGCAAATTGTGTGTGAGACCGCAAAGAGATACGGCTGTGGCGAAAATTAACAATTCGCAATAAGCCTAGTAATTAAATGGGTACTTTTAGCCCAGAGCGTGATTTCGTACGAGTTAATGTCATTCCGCAACACACTTTTGCAAAGTATTTTACGATATTCATGTAAATGTTTTTGAAGAAATTATTTTGACGTGTTGATAATTTTATAACTAAAAAATTGCATATTAACAAGATAAATTAGCTATGATTGTAAACATGGGTTAGTTAAGATTATTTTGACATCTTGTATGTGGGTATCTAAACGATCTGCCATATAACTATTTACTTGTAAATCCATGTTTTCCAACTGACACTAATGACGTCTAGGCGAGTTTCTTTATGTCGTCGTTGTCAAACCAAAATCTGCTATGTGCATTTTTTATAATTTTAACATGTTGAAAATTGCGATTGGATTTTGACAATTGCGACTGGTAAATGAACCAATCTATTGCATGAAAGGGTATGTGCTTATAAGTACTATACGACGCACTATGACAAGTTATTCAAATATGCTATGTGGAGCAGCTAGAAATATTGTCAAATAAAATCTGCTAAGTGAAGAGAGTGCACATAGCTGATTTTGGTTTGACAACGACGATGTGTAAAAATGATTATTTACTATATAAAAATAAGTCGGGTTTTCCTTCCTGACGATATAACTCCAGAACGCCTTTACCGATTTGGCTAATTTTGGTCTTGAATTATTCGTGGAAGTCCAGGAAATGTTTTTACGGCGAGAAAAAATCGAATAATTGCCGGGAACCGACATCCACGGGGGCGGAGCCGCGGGCAAAAGCTAGTTTCTTCTATAAACTATAACTAAAGAAGGAAAAGTTATTGATATTAATATATAATTTATCGTTCTAATTCTGCGAGATTTTGAGAATTAATGCTGGATAAGTGTTTAAGAGCTAGGTACAAGGTTAACCATCATTCAGAACATTCTTATCCGATTGAGAATCCTAATCCAATGGTCCAGAAAAAAAAAATGCGGCAGTGAATTCTAGCACAAATCACATTTATCTTCTATGTCCTTAGATGCTATAATTATATAATTTAATATAGATGTTTCTGACGCTGACTGTACCTAAAGTGCACTACGCGGAAGTTTGTGACCTATAAGTTGACTGTATTTCTCACTCAATTAAAAATAACGTGTTTAGAAGTAAGATGAGCTATACAATAATTATAACGGGAATTAACGCAATCATGGTATAGGTACATACCTTTGATTTGCCTGACGTTTCGACCAGGTTACACCGGCCGTGGTCACAGGCTGACTAGCTCAGTAGGCATGTGTAGGTAGATGAAGAACCTACTACCTCACGGAGACGGCGGGCGTGCACTACTGAGCCAGTCAGCCTGTGACCAAGGCTGGTGTAACCTGGTCAAAACGTCATCAGGCAAATCAAAGGTATGCACCTATATCATGATCGTGTTAATTCCCGTTTTATTTATTGTATATCATGGAACATGAGAGTTTAAAAATTAGTAAGATGAGCTTTATTCATTCATCTTCAATTCTTTCAACATATTTAAGGACTTTTGGAAGTTAGTATTGATGCCAAATATACATAAATCTAGTCAATACTCTGATAAATAACATAATGATGACAGTTTAGGTACCATACAACCACATTTAGAAAATAATTTCTTAGCAGACAAAATCACGGGTAGCTGCTACTAAAAATAAGGCTTTCATACCTTCTATAGTACTTTACAGAGAAGGCAGGCGTGCAACTGATACAACTGGTCGTTCTATCTATTTAACCACACTTTGATCAGTGGGCGGAAAGCTTGATACTTGTCTTTACTAAATCTAAACAGATGCATTACTGCAATTAAACACCGACCAGGGGCTCGATTCACTATCGCCACGTATCACGTATTTGTGAGTTTGTGAGTTTCGTTTCGATAACCTGGTATTCTGTACGATCTGTCAAAGCATAGGTTTACAAATACTTAGGTTTTTATCATTTTGACAACTTACGTCACCCATACAAATGGCTCAAACGTCATAAAATACTAACACCACGTATCGCATATGTGTGGTTATGGAAATCGATAACTTAATAACCTGGTATTCAGTAACATCTGTCAAAGTCAAAATTATGGTTTAGGCGTTAAATCATGGTTCTGAACTCGATGACAATGTTCTGCTCGATTTGTATACGTAGATACGTTCACAAAAATTATAAAAGTTTAAATGTTTTTTATCATAGGAAAATCATTCGGTAAGTATTTATTTACATTTGAATTGCAGTGATTGCTAAAATTGTTAAAATTTTAGAATGCGGATAAACATAGTATTTAACTTTTTCTCATAAATCAATCCCACCTTTTTTTTGGCCTGCGAAAACCTCGGATACCTCCCCCGCCGGAGCCGGAAGGGGTTATGTGGGACTCGAACCGACTAAAACCGCACGCCGACTGAGGGTCGTGGTGCTAGACCGGAGGTGAGGTTGTCATCGACATATCCCTCGCACCACGGCTGACCCAGGTCCCCGACTCGCCCCCGGAATGGGGAGGCGCGCTTTCCAGCGCGCCGCCGCCGTAAATCAATACCACCATGTATGTACAGTGAGCATGCAAGGTGCACAAAATTGTCATAATATCAAGGTATAGCTCGGGCCATATATCTTGGACCTATTTTTTTATATAAAGGACACGTCAATTTCACTTCACCTCGCCTGATGGTAAGCTAAAAGCAAAGTTTCGGAAAGGGGGTCACCATCGTAAACATGTACCATGTTAACAGTGGTGGCACTCATCTTGAACGCCTTGTCAGATGCCTTTTCACGCCCCGCTTAAAGGCCCCGGGACTGTAGGATCCTGTGAAGGAAAGGAGAGGGTGCGACTGATTAGAAGAGCTCATCAGAATATTCACCGTGGTAGAGACGGTAGAATACTGCCAAAGACGCAACATCTCTACGCATCTGCAAAAGCTCGAGGAAGTTCGTGACCTCAGGATTCCCAATGATGCGGACCGCACGTTGCAGCGACCTGTTGAGAGCATCTAGTAAGTACTTTGCGTAGCCATCCCAGAGATGCGAGTAGTATTCCACGTAGAAACGAATTTGAGTCTTGTATGAAGACGCCGCTGCTCCGAGCTCCGAGCTTACGCTAGGCTGTTTTGATGATGCTCTCGATATAGTTTTTGTTATTTAGTTTGCAGTGAACATCCATACCTCAATATCCTCGAGGTTATCCTGCAGTGGCAGTGGTGTGCTCTGAGTCCGGCTCAGTGACAAGAAGCTGCCTTTTTTCCGCGATTTCACATTGCTTGGCCGCAGCATGTGCGTGATAACTCCCGTGTAAGGTGCTGTCGTTTGCATAGCAATTAATGCTACCGTTAGAAAGCATGTCATTGATATGCAGAAGAAAGAGAGTCGGAGATAAGATGGAACCCTGCGGCGCGAGCATTCACCTGCAAGAACTCCGAAGCTCGTCCATCACAAAAGACGCGAATACGGTGCTCCTGCAGGACGCTTGCAACCCAGTTGCACGATCTGGGAGGCAGGCCAAAGGTTGGTAGCTTGGAAAGCAGCGATGTGTGCCATACCCTATTGAACCCTAAGCTGTGGCGATGTCAATACTAATTGCCAGTGACTCAAATCGTGAGATATAAAAGGCCCTGGGGCGTGCGGATTATTTTGTAATAATATATAATTGTCTTAGTGAACTGAAGCTCGTCTACCGCAACAGCACCCCGTGCTATCGTCAAAATTCATTCAAGAAACGTGTACCGCGTGTATAGAGCACATTTTAGGTGCCAGATATATGTCTCAAGCAATAATGAGATCATTTTGAGTACTTCGCTACTCAATGTTGATCTGTGCGCATCGCATTGGCATCCATGGGCCGCTTTTCTGCTATTGTGACAGGCGGCTACCATTGTCACACACCAAGTCTACGGTCCTGCAGGACAGAGGTCATTGAGCTACCTCCTATGTTACGCCGTGCGCCGCCTGAGTCCTCGGTCGCATCACATTAATAGCACTCAGTCGGGGTCCTTCTGTACCAGAAACAGGTGATCCCCCAAACGTCGTTTTGCTGAGATCACCGGTGTCATCAGTACGTCAACCATAATCTTTTCACATAGAGTGCTCGCACGATAAGTCTGCGCGTGAATGTTTATAGTGAAATGAGAACAATTTTCAAATTTTAAGGACGGGTGTTTTTTGGGTATATTAATAGTTTGAGATGTTTAAAAAAAATTCCAAAAACAAACAATATTTAAAGTAAAAGTTTTCTATTCCCGCCTTTTTTCATTAAAAAGAATCAAGTAAAGAACTTTAAAAATTTTTTTTCAAGGATGAAATTGAGTATCGCCATTCGATATTTAAAATAGATGACTATTATACGCACACGAAGACAAGGCTGAATAGCAAAGCGACCTCTTTGGTCTTTGGGCTGAATGTATGATGTCTATTGCCAGTATGATGGTTAGATGTACGCGAACTTTTTTATGGAAAGAAGTGGTTTTTTTTTAATTACTTACCGCCCTAGGGCTTTTCTCATTTGGAGGTAATAAGAACCTACTTATCGAACATGAGAGAAGTAAAAATATTATAAACTTAAAAACCATATTTAAAAAATTATGCTGAAAATATCGAAACAACTTTGATAGCAGGTGGTACCCATTTGCAAACCATAAACTGGAAACCTGGAGGACAGGTTCATGCCCCTGCTGCGTACGCCGCAGCAGACGATGGCTACCAGGGCCATTAGGTACTGCACGATACCCTTCGTTGTGGCGAGTCTCGTGGATCCTACAATCGAGGGCCCTTTCAGTGCTATATCGGTTCCGAAAGGAGGCGCGGAAGCGAGGATACAATCCCGAGCCTGGCGGCCCTGGGAGTGAGAGTTCTCACGCTCGCCACGCTACTCGCGGCGATGTTCCGCTGCGCGGATGCATGGGAGGCCGGCGCCTCCTGGGAGCAAGTAATGCTCGAGAAGGAGACGGCGGAAAGGGAGTGGCGGCGTGACCGAGATAGACTCGCAAACCGCGCTACCCGCGGGCGAAGGCAACATGGACGTCGGATGCACAAACCGACTCCCCCATAAGCGCGGGCCTGGGGTGACGGGTGGAGCTGCTTGTCACCCTAACAGAAGCAGGCCAAGGCGGCGGGGCGCTAAGAAGCGTGGCTCCCCATACCGGGGGCGAGTTAGGGACACCGTCGTCCCTCCTTCTTGAGGAGACCCTGGGTCAGCCGAGGTGCAAGGGCTATCGATGACAGCCTCACCTTCGGCCTAGCACTCCGACCCACAGACGGCGTGTGATTTTAGTCGGTTTGAGTCCGACATAACCTTCCCCTCCGGCTCCGGCGGGTATCCGTGGGGCTTTCCGCACGAAAAAAACGAAGAAAAAAAAGACATTCAAATGTGCTCTGTAAGTGCCTGAACTGAATAAAGGAAATTCACTCTTTGGTTCTTCTTTTTTTTATTATGTTCCATAACGGGCCTAACCCGCCATCTGCGTAACTGTCGAGCGCACCGCAGCGCCACCCTCAATCAACACGAGTTTCTTGACTGAATTACATATTACATATTATATAATATATATATTGTAGAAAAAGCCGAACAAATAGTACAACCAAAATTTGTTTCGAGGATTACTAATATGTACAATAATAGGAATATTTGGTATCCTTTAAATAGATGCTATGTTGGTAGAAATGCAATAACGCTCCGCTACTGAAAGTTTTTAATGAATGTTCAGAACGTAAGAAAATTGTTTATCATAGGTACCATAGACCACAAAACAACTTCGTTTTCTTAAGGTTTTCTTATTTCTTCTTGGATATATCACTATTCGATCAGTTAGTATTATAATGTTGCCATTTTAGCAGCCTGCTGTGTATAGTTGTATAACTTATTTCTTAGGTCAAATAAAATACAAATGACTTATGCATTACAATAATTGTTTTTATTAAACTGTAGTGCAATGATGATAAAAAATATATCCCATATTCATCTAAACATAAATAGATTTTTTGAAGCACATAAATAATAATAATAGTTAAAAGTACCTACTTTTTTTTTATTATTCTCGCGTCAATTCCCGTTATAATAATTAATTATTTATTGGTAATTTACAGAATACATTATAATTGTATACTAAAAAACTACTAATTACAAATAAAATAAAATAAACCAATATTATGACAGCGCGATTAAGATAGCATAATTATATTCCCGAATAGTGTAATTATTCATAAAAGTGAATCGTTGACACGAAAAGAAGAAGACTAATATTAATTAAATCATAGTTCAAAACAATTCCATACATAAGAGTTATGTATGAGATTGAAAAAATTAATAATAAGAATTTATTGAAAAAAAATTGGCAATTCAAGTTATATATTTAGTCTGGCATTATTTTCATAAATGTCGTATGTCATATGACATAAAATGTCACGTATATTAACGTGGTATTCTGTACGATTTATTCCCACGAGGTCGAGTCCCATTATGTCGAGTTCCCGCTACGTCTAATTTGAAAACTCTCGCCTTTATTCCCGCCTAGTCGAGTCGTTGAAAAAGTCGCTTTGTACAGTCGCTCGCGTTAACACTTTGATTGAAAGGTGTTACCGGAGTTTCTTGTCATTTCTTCTTCGGCTTTACTTAGTCATCTGCGAAGTGGACGGTAGGGTGTGGCATAATTATGTTTGTTTGTTTAAAGGAATAAATGATTTTGACTTTGTCTTTATCAATACTAATAGTTGTTATTTGGAATCATAGACCAATACGGAGGGGGGACACCTTAGCGTGTTATCCCAGTAGGTACGAAAGAAATAAAAAAAAGAAAATAGAGAGATCGTCATGAGATAGTAGAGTGTTTTCAATAAAAATACAGGGATTGTCCAAAAAATGCAGTGTGAGACCATGCTTGGGACTCCATTATCTTCGAGAAAAGGGAGGTAATGGCTATTGGTTTGTAGTTTGATGGACTTGAGCGGTCGTCTTTTTTAGGGGTCTGGTGGACCACCGCTGTCTTCCATAATATCGGGACTACGCCAGAAGAGTAAGACAACCGGAAAAAACGCGTTAAGACCGATGCCATCTCTGGGAGCACACATCTTCAACACTATGGGAGGGATTCCATAAGGCCCGTTCGAGGAGGACGAGGGACGTAAGTGCTAAACGCCCTGAGCGCTGGTGAAAACGGATACCCGGCATACAGCTATCGCACCGCGATGTAGTTGGCGGTTCCTGTCGCTCGTCATCCAAGGTCGAGTTAAACGCAAAGAGTGTGTCCAGAAGATCGCCTTTCTCAATCATTTTCCATGTACAGAGGCGAAAATGCAGGCTTGCAGAATTTCCCTTCGATAACTTTGGGAAGAGACCAGAACGAGTTCCCGAAGGTAGACACTCGAGCCTCTCGCCAATTCTACCGATCTGCTCCGACTTCGCCCATGCTATGTCTCTTTTGAAGGACCTGGAGGCAAAGTTATAATGCTTTCTTAGTACGCTGGTATTTTGGTCCTGTGCGGTCACCGCATTGACCCAGGCTTGGTAAGCTTCGTAATTCCTGCGACAAGCCGTTTTGGAAGATTGACCAAACCAAGGCCGAAATCATTTTTTTTTATACCACTTAGGTGGCAGACAAGCACACGGCCCACCTGGTGGAGAGTGCTTACCGTGGCCTATGGACGTATGCAACACCAGGGGCTTTACACTCGTGCTGCCTACCCTGAAGAAACCTTCTAATGCCCCTCTTAATGAACCCCATATTGTAGTCGCTTAGGTAAACCACGGCAGGGAGTTCATTCCGCAGCTTGAGCGTGCGTGGGATGAAGTTCCTTTCATACCGCACGGTCCGCACCGTTTTCGGATGCAGTGTGTGGGGATGAATTTCCTGCCTATGGCGAGCGGTGCGATGATAAAATGTAGCTATGGGCATCATGTCAAATAATTCATATGAGCACAGACCATTATATAGGCGGTAGAAAACACACAGTGAGGCAGAGTCCCTTCTGAGGCTGAGAGGTTCCACATCGCCTGCGAGTATGGGACTGTCGACGTGCCTCAACGCACGTTTTTGCACCGAGTCGAAAGGATTAAGCTGACGTGCGGGCGCTCTGGCAAAAAGTTGACAGCAGTACTCCATGTGGGGCCGAACCTGCGCCTTATGAAGAAGTCGCTGCCCCGCAGTGAAGTACTGCTTCGCCCTGTTAAGAACTCCAAGTTTCTTTGATGCCAGCTTGACCTTGCCCTCTAAATGACTGCGGTACTGGGCGTCACTTGAAATGTCGACGCTTAGGATCCCGATACTCGGGGCAGTGGTAAGCCGTGTGCCCAGGAATTACGGCGCTACAATAAATGGGACTTTTCTTAGCGGTGAATACACATACTTGTGTCTTGGTGGGGTTAAATTGGACCAGGTTTAGTCGACCTCAATCGGATATTCCCGAGAGATTAGTCTCGATTTCGGATACAAGTTGTTCGCCACTTCTCTCCACCTCGAACTGGAGGATGTTTGCACGGCCCGTATAACATGCGTCTTCAGTACTGTCGTCCGCATGGCAATGAATGGAGTCATCGGACAGCATGTCATTAATATGCAGCAGAAACAGGGTCGGAGACAACACGGAACCTTGAGGGACACCAGCGTTTATGTCCATGCGGTCCGAGCGGCTGCCATCCACGACGGCTTGGATGTTTCTGTTGGACATAAAGCTGGAAATCCAATTACGCAGCCCCTCAGGCAGTCCATAAGATGGTAGCTTCACAAGAAGACCTTTGTGCCATACCCGATCGAAGGCCTTTGCTATATCTAGGCTGACCGCTAGTGCCTCACCTTGGCTCTCAATGGCTTGCACCCAACGGTTTGTGAGATACACAAGAAGGTCACCGGTTGAGCGACGCCGGCGGAAGCCGTACTGTCGGTCGCTCAGTATTAATAACACGCTCCATAACCGCTCGAGAGGAGGGAGGTGATAGCGATAGGCCTGTAATTGGACGGGTCTGTCCTGTCGCCTTTCTTAGGCCAGTCGGCGTGGCGGGCGTTAAAATCGCCAAGTATGACTATCTCTGTGGATGGGATCTGCTGCTGCACGAGGTCTGAGGCCATTTGGATATGCTCCATGAGTCGGTCTGTTTCAGTATCACCGCTGTGGGATCTACAGAGGGACGCGTAGACGCGGGGATGGTCGTGGCTGTCTACACGGAGCCATAGAATGGAGAGATACTACTAATGGAGACTACTACTAATGGAGAGGAACTACCTTCAAGATTGCTGAGGTGACGAGAACTGATATCGTCTCTGACGTACACACACACACACACACTCCAGCATTAGAGAGAAAGGAGTGTTGTAGTCCGTACCCAGGATAGATGAGGTAGGATGTGCCCGCCGGAGACGATATCTTCTCAAGGTGGTGGTGGACAGCATTTAGGTTAGTGTGTAATTACAAAAATCCACGGTTGGCGTGGCAGGAGGTGCCCTTGAGTTTTTGCTCTTGCCTCGAGCATTCCTTCGCGCAGTTCCCCCCCAGAATACGAGAAGCAACCTGGGCGTCCACACTCAGGTGCGTTGTGTAACTTAGTTTTTTGAAACGAGTGATTTTTTAAAGAATGTCATATTTGACGCTGAACGAATAAAAAGAACGAAAACTATGGCCCAAAACTGCTAATTAAACAATATTATTGTAATATTGCTTGAAGAGGTCGTGGTGGCAAAACAAGAAGCCAGATTGAAGTAATACTGCTTTAACAGGTTGTGGTTGTTCGAACGGCGGTAGCCTAGAGGTATGGGTATGGGTGGATTGCTGAGACGAGGTCTCAGGTTCGATCCCAGGTTTACCATGGCACACACCAATGACTTTTCGATGCTTTTCGAAGTTATGTGTGTATTTATCGCAGGTTTATAAGTGCCCGGTTAATGGCAATAGGCTCGCCACCTATTACATTGGGACCTAAACATAAACTGGCGAAATGTGGGTGCTAGCACCTCTACCTACCCCTTCGTGGAATACAGGCGTGAGTTTATGCTATGTATGTTATGGTTGTTCGAACGGCCGCATTAAGATTCAGATAAAATAATAACTACGAGTTAAATAATAAAGCGAGTATCAAGCATTATTTAATGAGCATTCGAGCTATCAGAGCAGCGGTCTAGATAATAGATGCCAATTAAAAGACAAAATGAAGTCCCAAGCATGGTCTCACACTGCATTTTTTTGGAAAATTCCCGATTTTTATTGCAAACACTCTACTATCTCATGACGATCTCTCTATTTTCTTTTTTCTATTTCTTTCGTACCTATTGGGATAACGCGCTATACTTTCAACCCACCGTGTTGGTCTATGATTTCAAATAACAACTACATATTAGTATTGATAAAGACAAAGTCAAAATCATTTATTCCTTTAAACAAACAAATATAATAATTATGCCACACCCTACCGTCCACTTCGCCGATGACTAAGTAAAGCCAAGCCGAAGAAGAAATGACAAGAAACTCCGGTAACACCTTTGAATCGAAGTATTGACGCGGACGACTGTACAATTATTTGTAAAGTCGACGTGGCGGTACTCAAGTCGACTTTGGAATAAAAACTGAGTTTTCAAAGTAGACGTAGCGGGAACTCGACATAATGGGACTCGACCTCGCGGGAACAAATCTTCTGTACCGAAAACTGACATAGGTTACTCACTGAAATCGCACGTTGCGTATATTTACGTCAGTAAAATCATAAGTAAATTTACGCAACTAAGTACGTAAGTTAGTGAATTGAGCCCCAGGTAGTTAGTGTTTACGCAATACTGACAACGAATAGTACACCCGTCACTTTTAGTGGGTGGTACCTAATATTTACGGAGTATATTAGCTGAAGCTTGCGGCTGTGTTTAAGTGGAATTTCAATTTCGTGTCTGCAATCCATAGGGAGCTATTTCAGGGATGATTCAGAGAGTAACAAACATCTAAACTGCATATATTTACTGTCGAGACTTTGCCTTTAGCCTACTATCAGGCGAAGTGAAGTCAAATTGACGTTTATATAATAAAAAAAAACTAATTAACAGAAAACATTTTATATCATCATATTATTATTCCATTAAGTGCTGATTAAATTTAAATTTTAACATTAATTTTTAAAATTAATTTTAGGACTTTTAACATTAATTAGACTATTATTTAGCTCTGTGCCATAGCACAATGTTTACTGTAAAAAATTGGCATTACTCAAATTGAGATACAATTAGTTGAAACGTTTTAAACTGCACTAATGTACGAAACATAAAAATAGGTACCTAAAGGTATTCAAATATTTTTTTAAATTCCAAAAAAGAATTCAACAACTGAATAAGTTATTAATTATATATTACCAAACAAGATATTATTTTGGTTGCCACAATAAAAATGAGTGTCATATTAACCCTTGCAATGCATTGTTGGGAGAAGAACGGTTATTTGCGGTTTTAATTGTATTTTCCTTTTTTTATAATAATTAGGGTTATGTGGTAAAGAAAGAGCCTTTAGTTGTGAGGTTAATGATAACATGATTCTTATTATAAAAGAAACATTTGGCAGGTATAATGTTGATTCTATAACAATGGCTGATATATTTCGCTGGAGGCTACAATTATTTGTAAGTGATTGGCAGGTGGTGAATGTTTTTTTTTATATTAAAAAGAAGGCAGTTTTTTAAATAGGTTGTTGTGTTTGCTTTATATTCATTATGTATATTTTATTGTGATTACTAACTAGATTTACTAGTGGCTTAATCAACGTGAAACATGTAGGCATAATTGGCATAATTGAATAAGATCTTCTTCAATTTGAATAGCATAGTTAGCATTATGAACTAAATGCTTTAAAATTCCATTTAAATAATTGGCATAAGACTGCCTTGCGGCGAAATAATGTTTAAAATACGATACAAAAAAATAATTTCATGATAATTATAATAAAATATTTAGATAATGAGAAACAGCTACAAGGACACACAAGGGAGAATTTTTACTAACAAGTTAAAATAATACGTTAGTTAGAGTAGGCACACTTATTTTTTTTATAAATTAGGGTTATACATCGGGCCTTATTAGATATACCAAAAGATAAAGCTAAGGACTTCCTAAATAAAGATCACAGGAACGAGCAACTAAAATCCTCTGATAAATAGACAACGGCTCTGTTATTACACAAAATAAACTTCGCACCTCCCTATCTAACCCTAAATCGCGGAGGCGGGTCTTAATGACTGCTAATAAGTGTTTTTATTATTTCACTGCTGTAAAATAATTTCTTATAGCGCCTCTTTATACTAGATAAACATCGAAACTCGCTTTGCACCTCAATCTGATAATCGAATTAATGCTCTCATAGCATTTCACGCTGTTTTATTGCTTTTTTGTTATGTTGATACCGCCTTTTTGACTTGTAATTTTGGGTTATCAGTGCATTCGATTGAATTGATCTTGATTTTAGGCACTTTGTTTCACAATGATATGCGTGTTAGTTTAGTCGTTTTGGTTGTTTTGTAATAAGTACGCGATAATTTTTATTATATAAATGGGATTTTTTACGTTGTAAGGAAGTGAAAATTGGATTGACATTAAAAGTAAATATTTCTATGTTTCTATCAAATTTATAAACACACGTCTCCTAAATCAGATAAAATCCTAGTTTTGTGAGCAACATGCATTCTTGGTTTACAGTTAGTGCTTACTTGAACTATCTCTTGTATTAAGGGTCTTTTTTTTTCAATTCATAACCGTCTCTTGCATTGACATTTTGCTCTTGTGCTTATTTTCAATTGCCTTAATTACAATTTCCATTTTCGAGAAACGCTGTCCAATTGTTGTTAAAATATGTTGTGTTAATAAGCCTGAAGCGGTCTGTAGCCCCCGTTTTCTTGTAATTTTTTTGGAGAAATGCAACAAGATTAAAGAGTAATTACGATACCAAACCCATAACTCAAAAATGCACTGCATGTAACATACAGAAACTCAAAATAAAATGGCGCACATAAATAATAAATCAGTTTAATACAACGTTCGTTCAAACACCTTGCATTGCTTATTAAATGCCATCAATAATGTACTTCAGAATTCATACGGCAGAACAAAATAATCTCGAGTGGCGATCGACTGATCACCGAACGAGATAACCCTGCCGGGCCTAAATAACCTAACTTTTAACCAAAATGTGCGTATAATGAGGCCCTATTTAAATCGGTATGTTTATCTTTTGTGTTATAACCACCGTACGGTGTTGATGTCTGTTAATAATATATAATTTTCATTTCTCGATTTCCGAAACGTGTTCGACATCGTCTAATAAGTCGGTAAATTTTCTGCTCCCATGAATTTTTATGTGTATATTATGTGCGATAATAAATACTTACGGTTCCATTGTTTTGGTGATGATTGAACGAGAAAATTTGGTAGTCCTAAAAAGGTTAACTGTATCGTATGGTTTGTATGTAGACAATTTCGTATGAATACAGCGAATTTTTCACTTAGACATTTTTGCAATTCATATTATTGGGATAAAATAGTAATTAGGAGCTGTAGGCATAGTTTCACGAGCTCATGATACCTATAGGTTCTTGATTTAAGTGAATAAACATAATTTAGTTTACATGTACCTACATACAAACACTTAATCCGATACATTATATACATATTCATGCATTCACTTTTCACTCCTGATTTGTACCTGCGACTTCTTAATTAACAGTCGTATGCACTATAGCAGAGCAGAAATCGTCAAATTAATTATATTTTCAAGTCGTACAATAAACCACTGATTAACTGCTAACGAGTTCTGTGATAGTAGTTTTATGGTGTCTGTACGCCAGCTGTGTGTGTGTGGATGCCATTAATTCCAATAAAAGACAATGGTATGTATGGAATGCGAAGACACGTTTTGTCCTTTCTGTCACCTTGGCATTAATCCTATCAGGGACAGAAAATATGAATACTACCATCCTCCAAAGTGGTAGAATTCACAATCTCTTGTCGCTCATTTTAGGTTTCTCTTTGTATTGTTTATGTTTGTCATTATTATTTTTACTATGTACAAGTCACTTTTTTATACCATTGAAGCAGTAAACCATTACAACGTGAGCGTCACTTAGGAACGTTGTAACCTAATACGATGATCGATGATGTGGAAGTGCTTTATAATATGGTCAATGATCAACTTTTCCATAAACGGATGTAATCAACAATTGCTCATTTACTTATAAAATTTTATTCACAGCAAAATAACTTTAACCATAAAACTAGATCGCTTTCTGTAACACCTACTTATAGATATTGCGTAAACACATAAACAACCGAATTTCCATTTCCCTCTTCAAATGGCATAAAAAATGGCTATCGATTAAGAGTACGTCTGAATCTGGACCAACATTACATAATTAGCCCTCGATCCCATTTGTATCTGCTACATGAGAAAACATTTGCTCGGTGTCTGTATCGATTAATAAAACAAATAACAGACAAAACTACACACACTTACTGCTCTCTAAATAGACATCGATTCTCGAAAAACTCCAAGATAAAGTCATTAATATAGTTTTAAAATTAATCAAAGCTTGTCACACAAACAATAAGTCACGTCAGATTGAAATAAAAAGCCAATTTTCAGATTCGACGTAATGGCCAGTGTTTTTTCAGTTGGCAATCTTTAGCACTAAACTATTTTTGTCTGGAGTGACTAATGTACAAACAGGAATTAATTACCGTGTTAGCGTAGATACGGAACTTAACAAGCGCAAGAGTATCTAAAGAAAATGACAGATATATGTATAAGGCGCCGAAAAGACGCACACAGATCACGCATCTAAATTTAAATAGTATTTACATCGAGCTATCGGGAGCAGGTAATTAATACAATCTTTGTTAGAGGGTAATTTGCCAGATCTAATGCCGGCATGTGTAATCTTCAAAGGGGATTTAGAAACACGCGTTCTAATCTATTTCAGTCGTGTTCTGAAACAGAGAAATATTTACAATCTCTCTGGAACACTTCGGCGCATCCGACAGTCGTTATGCGCGAACGCATCGATACTGACTCAGTCGCGGGCTTTGATTGAGATGAGTCGTGATGGAAATGCCTCATTAATGTCGGTTGCTAGTGTGCATACCCAACATAACAATGTTTCGTGAGATCGACCATACTTTTTGTGACCCAAGAAACAGAACAAATTCTTTTGTAAAACAAAGAAGTTACACGTCAACATTAACTATTGTGATTGATGTATAGGAAGCCGATCACGCCACGCGTACTTAATATTTATTGATGTTGAAAAATCTCGCTTTAATTGTGTCATTATGTTTAAATTTTATTGGTGGGTATTATCGTTGAAGTCATGTAATATTGAGTATTTTTATTGTGTCTAAATTTTTCAACTTGTAGTGACGGAATTGTTTCATTAATCTCCTTGTCGGATGAACATATTTTTAAATCTATCCTTGACAGTAAATTTGTCATGGCTTTACACCACTTGCTACTGATTATTTTAATTATTATTGACGATCACTTTCGTTTCTTCACTATTTCTGCAACTTCTGCGTTCTTTTAATGTTTAGTTACATTAAAATTAACATAGAAGTGCAATAAATTTGGTATAACTACGGTATTAGTCAGCAACGACTTGTTCACTGGTCTGACTCCACAATTTGTCAATTTTACTACCGTGCCGTGGGCAGACACAGGCGATAAATCATAATCACACAATCGTAGTAATTTCAGTATTAAGAATCTTCCTAACAATATTATGTTCCCGAATTTATTTTGTCACTTTGCTCCACAACCCACGCTAGAGGTAATTAAAAACAAAAATAAACAGAGCGCCTCGAATCGTAAAAAGAGTATCTATGTCGGTTATAAATGAGTACAGATGAACGTAAAGGCAATAAAACTGATTCAAGTCACAGAAATAAATCTTATGAGTGTTCGAAAGTATAGGTGAGAATATTCGGGCGTTTATTGTAATGTTCCCGATGATGTTCGTGCCAATGCGAACCGTCCACTAGGAATGCTGTTAAAAGATTTTGATCTAAACGCCACGTGTTATGAATCTGGGGTAAAGGTAGGAAAGTAAAATGTGCCATTTATGATGGAGTAATAACATATTCAGAATTTGCAAAATATAAAGCTGAGAATGATGAAGAAATAAACAACGTAGTCTGGTGCGTTAGTGCGCAGATTGTAGTGTTTGATTTAGTGCCGAGTAATGCTTCGGTTCGCATTAAACCGTGCAATATCTAAATTGAAGTGTAACCGCTCTATTCATTCGTTAGTATGAACCGTGAGTCGCGACTCGTACTCATTATAATTGGTAAGTCATTGAGGGGGTCGTTTGTATCACTATTTCCAAAGCGTTGCAATAAAAATTGGTCCAGATTCCACATCGAAAATAAGACGTTTTTTGGTCGTCTGCCAAGTTCATTATGAGCGTTCATGAAATTTCACATTTGAATTATTTTACTGTCTGACTTATGGCCGTTACTTAAATATTTGGTAAACAGTAAAAATATAGCTCTGATCGATCAAATTTAATGTGGTGCGCTAAAATAGCACGTTAAGTGGATCATGGCATTATATCAAGAGATTGCCGAACAATTTTAATATTTTAACACAATGTTTGACATAAACACATTATTTTTTAGAAATAATAAGAAGCATAAATGCATTGAGTAACAATTCCTGGAACTACTCAAGGCTTCCTAAGTTATCGTCCAACAATATATTATACTAACTGCGCCACACGGTTTTCACCACGTTAAAGCTTCTATCAGCTTTTGGGTGGTGCTATTTTTGAATACATATTAACCTATCATTTTAAAAATACATCATAATTGGTCAAGGTCGTCAGAAGTTACTTGCTAACAGAGATACCAACGAATATTCATTATCCAACCCTTATAATACCTAATAATATCGTTACTGTAATGTAATGCACAAGTTATGTTGTCAAAGGGGGTTTAAAGATAGGTAATTTAGTAGATACTGATGAATTGCATAGCAAAACGATGGCCATTGCATAATTCCAGTTTGCAATATGCAAGCCAACAATAGAACAGAACATTATGAATCATCTCCGCCTGATCCATTCGCCAGTCGAAGATTATCGAACTGGAACACTAACACTTGCGGGATGCATTAAAACGCACGTGAACCTAATTTACGCTTGCAAATAATCTTGTAGACGCGGCCAACTTTAACAAAGTAGTAGTTGATGCATCAAACGATATGACATTTGTGGCTAATAAGTTGTAGACATTAAAATATCTACTTCGTATCCGCGTGAAACAAAACTTACGGGAGAAACCGGTGCACGCAAACCACGGCTCCCTTATTTATAGTGTGCCATCTGTCAGATTGTAACCGGCCCAATTTCAAATTCAAACAGTGTTCTAATTGGATTGTATTTTTGTTTAAAGTGCTTCTAATAAGGTGGCTGGAATCACGCACATTGTTACAGATATCACAAACACATGGAAGTGTGTTTACGCGTTCGTAATTAGATCGCTCATTGATGTATAGGTGTTGCGCATGAGTGTGCGCCTCGGCCACGTCCGATTGAGAAGTAACACGAGGTATGGATCTGAAACTGATTAGCGAGAGCGCGCATGTGTTAGTTAATACGCGATCGTGAATAGATTTCTATGTGTTGTTGAGCATTAAGTATGCTTTGGATTTTATTATTTAATGATTCATCTTAGGGTTATAGAAATAGTCAGGAATGCTCGCGCCGTTCGCGTTGAAAAGCCAGTAATAATAGAATATTGGCGCATCTGCCCCACTGTATATGTTTTAATGTTATTACTTCTCTGCTATATGATATTTCGTACCAGGTTTATTTTAAGAGTGTTTTATGTTTTTAATTGCGATCCGCGGATTATTTTTCCACTGTCAACTAAAATTTTTACAGCTGTTTTTATTTCACCAATGTGACCGATGACAGAATTAAGGTTGTTTATGAGTAAACCAGGATTGAATTAAAATTATGTGGAATAAATTAGGTTATAAGACATGATACTATCTTCATAATATCGTAACGTGGGTGTGTAAATATTTGTATGTCTGTATTTTATGCCCTCTAAAAGTGTCTCCCGGTATATTAAAAAATCATGCAAATAGGCAAAGGCAGAACAGTTGGACGATGCTCGAGTGTGTGTTATTTTATTTTCTTCTCGACTCAGTAAATTAATATAAATCCATTATTTTATGTCATTTAGGATTCATCAAATTAAATTGGTATAATAACAGTGTATTTGTGATGTTGATGATATTCTCTGATGTTTTTGAAATAATAAAAATACATCAGAGTTGTGTTTGCGTTAGATGTTTATTTAAGAGAACTGATTAGGTTTACATGATGATAATCGTCTCCAAACTGAATAAATATGCATCAAATGGCGACTTACATAATCACATAATACCTAATTGAAAGGAAGTAGAAATCTTTAAAGTACAAAGTTCTTGTTTATTAAATGAATATTTATTTTTCGATGCTTTACTATGTTCATCCGATTCCAATGAAACTTTTTTTTTTCTTTTTTGAAAAGACAACTCCCGCACTAGGGAACAAGTCCTGTATCGCGGGGGACTTTACAAACATACAATTAACGGACACATAGTAAACCCAGACTCAGAACAACTATTTGTGGATGACACAAATATTTGTCCTTTGTGGGGATCGAACCCATAACCTCGTGCACAGCCGGTGCATACTACGCCCACTGAGCCGCGGAGGCAGTTACTTTGATTAGTTTTGTATCGTTGTACATAAAATCGGCACAAGTTTTGAGCCCGGAACATTTTAAAAATTGCAAATCCAACAGTACAAGTTAATAAGTCACTGTCGCTTCTCCAACTATAGTAGTGATATTATACTACCAGTCTAACGAACTCTATCATAATACTACTAAGGTGGCAGACAATCATACGTCATATATGAGCAGTTTCTTTATAATGCTCTATAACATATGCCTTACGACTTCTCTTTTGTTTAAATGAAGAATTTATTTCTTGGAAACCGTGCAAGTGGCAGAATATCTGTTGGGTTTTGGGGTTGGATGTGCTCTGGTGGCCCTGGGGAACTAATCGAGATAGGAGGTCAATTAAATAGCGCGGGCTGTATAGATATATTGAACGATGTTTTGTTGCCGACGACAGAAGTCATGTTGCCAGATGACAGGACAATAAACTTCGTTCACGATAACTATCCTATTCATAAAGCATGTGTATGCCGAGTATGGTTTAATGAAAACACAGAGCAAATTTTGGAGATTCCATTCCCACCGAAAAGCCCGGACCTCAACCCCATAGAGAATTTGTGGGCTCTAATGGTGCAAGCATGGGATCACGATACACCACGCACCCGATAATACATAATAGCTCATGCAACAGAAACTTGGGAGAGATTTAGGGGCCAAAATATTTGTCAAAATATGGTAGGTAATATTCGCGAACGTCTCCAGGCAGTAACAGACGCGAATGAAGGCCATACCCGCTATTAATTATTATTTATAAATTATTTTTTTTATTTTGCGTTAAGATTTATATTATATTATCTAAAATAATTATAATTTGCATTTTTAATTGTGCTATTAATAAATAAATGATTAAGTTTTTAATTATAGTTTCATTCAGCCAAACACTTCGTTCTATAATAACAATATCAACAGTTTCCATATTTAGTTAGTGACTAGACTAACTAAATATGGAAACTGTTGATAGGTCCTCGAAAGTAGCTGAACAACGTAAGCGACAAAAGTATATTAACACACGGAAACATTAAAAATATACTTTGTTAACCTAATTTTGAAATCTTGATGTTCAGCGACATTTGGATTGATGGTGTACAGCGACTTTAGGAATACTAGTGCACAGCTACTTGTGAAATACTCGTGTTTAACGACTTTTGTAAATTTCTGGTGTACAGGCTATTTTGTTTCTTAGTTGCGACTATAACTTATGGCATTTTATTGTGAACAGGTGTTTTGTTAAGTTGATTCTGTTCATCGACTTTTGGTGCTGACTGTACGTACCTAATACAATTTGAACGCTGAAGAAAGTTTCAAACACATTGTATGTGACCTCTCTCATTTGAAGACTGAAGGTATTATATTCCATGTCATTGTCGAAGTGCTCTGGCTCTCCCCAGGCAATAAAACTAGACTTCAGAACAATAAAACCTATCAAAACTAGCCCTTATATTAATACAATTTGACAAACTAGAGTGTACAGCCCAGTCAGCCCTCATTTACACAATCATCCTGCACTTTATTATAATACTCGCAGTACAATAGAATGATTTCATAACGCAATCACGAAACCACCTAAATCTGAAATTAACGTGTTTATAAAACCAAATATTATAGATATTCTCCTCTCCCCGCTGCCTTCTAAAAATAGACGTCACTGGGTATAAGAGAACGGATTAGGAGTTCTAGCTATATTGGTCAGTATGTACAACGTTGGCCTAAAGCAATGCCATTAATGTCGATCATTAAATATGAATTATAAATATAAAAGAAAGCATAAGAAAAGCAATCACGTCGTCTGTTATTAGATTAAAGATCTTACTGTTTTGTATATAGCTTGCGTGTCACTACTCAGGCATATTAGTGCCTACTACTTGAGGAATTTCTGTTTGTTTTCACTGGAAGAGTGTGTCTGACCAAAATATGTAGCTTTTTATTTATTATGTATAATCACGCAGGTGTTTAAAACATCTAGAATATTATACACAACGCTATCTAGATCTGAAGTCATAATAGCTTAACTAACTTGTAATATTTTGATTGATGGATTCTAAGTCAGTAAGTAAGTGAACAGTTTTCTAAGTCATAGACCGCTTCCATCCTCACATGTAAGCTGTCTATGGTTGGAGAAACTGCCGTAGGACATGCCTTCCTTTATTAAATTTCATTTATGTTCCTATTCTCCTCTACCGTTATTTCTTCCCCTTTTCGTCTTAAACTTAAACAAACACCTTTGACGATGTAAGCATCCACAAGTCTCGTTAACGGCTTAGCAACAAGTATTATTGTTTGCTAGCTTAGTAGTGTGATAAAAAATTACAATAATACTAGTTTTTATGTTTGACATAGGTATATTGGTGGTCAAATTATGATTTAAGAAAATGTATAAGTAACAGTTTATAGGTAGTGTGCTTACACAAATTCGGAAAATAGTACCTACCTACTCGTATCTTAGGGTTCGCAGTAGAAATTTTCCTTCTTTCAATCTAGTTGCATTCAAACTTGTAATTATGGAGCCAGAGGTCGGTTCACCTACTTTTTTCACTTCTTTTTAAATTTGATAATTGAGGTGTAATAACATTGCACCTCAATTACCAAATCCATCCATCTAGGAATAGGTTTTTTGGCCTGTAATTTCATCTTCCTATTTCATTAAAAAAAATATATTCTTTGCCCATAATAGGTTATTATAACGTTTATACGAATGTGAAGTAACTTTGTACAGTGGTATTAGCTTAAACGCTAAAACATGAAACTTTCTGAGCAGGCAGAAGACCGTTACCTAATAAATTTATATTCATAAAACACGATACCAATTTTCACATGATACATTTTCCAACTTTATTGTAAATCTAAACTAAAATACAAAAACACCAGATGAAGTTCATTCAAACGTTACGTAGGTGGATAGTCTTATTTTGCACAACCGTAACACAAAGTCACCCGAACCAGAAAACGTAGAGACGGTAATTAATCTTGCGAGAGAACACAACATATTTCATTATAATGGTGAATAGAAACTTGTTTTAAATGTATGCCAATGTCAGCTGTATTTATAGAAGAAAGAATATAATGTGCATGAGCATGTTGCGCTGACACGGCTGCGAATAAATCACCCAAAGTCTAATGATGTCGTAAGAGGTGATAGATAAATGCTTCCGCCCGTCTACTTGATCTTAAGAGCATGAATGAGTATTATCAATATCATCTTAAATATCAGAATAATTGCCAAGTTTAGTACTTATATAGTACTAGCTGTGCTTGCGACTACAAATGCTTCCGCCTGAATGAGTGAACATGAATGAGTATTTTTATTAATATCATGTTAAACACCAGATTATTTGTCAAGTTTAGTAACTTGTATAGTACTAACTGTTCCATGCGACTACGCTCTCGTGGAATTTTGATCCCATTCTCGCACCCTATGACGAATGATAAATTCCAGACTCAAATTTCAGGCAGATCCGTTCAGTTGTTAAAAGTTATTGAAAAACTAAACATCCTAACATCTTCATAAACTTTCACATTAATAATATTCGCAGGAGTTATGTGCCTTGGCGTCCTTAGTAAATTTGTGTCGCTCTATGACGCTAACGAACTACCAAAATACCGCCAATATAAAAAAAGGCGTACGTATGTTAATCAGATGGAGAATGTTTTAGGATCAAGAGTATCAGCAACCGACGTGTGCTTTTCTCCCGTTTCACTTAATGTAAGGCCTGTCAATATGACTTCATCTTACCCGATTGTGTGCTGAAGGCAGTCTCGGGATATTCTTATTTTAACGAATTATTATTATTATTGCTGATGTATTACTAGATAATATAACTAGTCGCAAAATCACGGACTGCGAGTAGGAATTCTTACAAAAAAAGTATAGGTAGGTACTAAAACTCTGATATCTAAAAGTTTTGTATGTTATATTCAAATCCTTGGGCCTGAGAGGCATGGTCGATAACGTGTAAGAGCTACCTCTGAAGTTACGAATAATTGTTGGCACTTATTTATCTATAGACTAAACATAACAAACGAAGATTATATCGACTTCAGAAATGTTTTCTCTCCGATATTTTCTCGTTTGGGTACTGAAAAAAACGTTACTCAACTTAAACCTTACTCACTATGATTGAAATGATTCGAAGTTTATTTAGATATGAATTCCTTATCAATTAATAAATCCTTCATATTGAAATTCTGAGACGGAAATGGTCCTTCGCACACGTTGAAACAATTCCAACTTAGGTCAATCATCTATAAAGTAAAAAATCATTACCGTATGTCGTATGTTACATTCGCCACGCTCTAATATGCTCTCTTAGAATCAGAACATTATCAGATTCCGTCACACTTTAGGTAATTTCGTTTTGACCCCTAATGAGTCACAGTAACGCAATAGAAGCAGCACTCACATTATGAGTGGTCATTATGACCATTGGCGTTTATAAAAGTAATTACAATAGAAAGTGGATTCGTTATTGTGACGAAATTATTACGGACTAAATTACTTTTTTTAGTTATTACGTGTTTTTATTATTTACTGGGTTCATTAATTTTTCAAGTGTTTTTTGTTTAATTTTTGGAACATTATTTTGTAAGTGTTATATTATAGGTGACGTTAAAGTCGTTAAGTAATTACTGTACTATTAATAAATAAAAGCTAAACTTTCATAATTAATTTATGAAACTTCTCACCTAAATCTCCTTGACTTACAAAGAGTGTTTACAGCACTTTATTGTATAGATAACTTAAACAAAAAAGTTATTTTTGTTCAAAAAAGTGCTAAGATCATCCTATCCAACTCGTATACCTAATGAAGCAAAAAGAACTAGGTCAAGGAAATAATCTAAACAAACTCCATCATACACAAATCACTACACATTTATCATGTACCACCCTAAGATAAAGGCACGTTATTCATTAGGGTAATATAGTTACAATATTTATGTCTATGTTTGTGATAACTGCCTGCGATAGTTTATTAATTTTACTTTAAGTATCATCGTAATACTTAATAGTTGCAAGAACGATTCAATGACAGTAAAGGACACTCCTGAAACATCCAATGAAAGGAGCAAATGGGAGGCTCTTGTTTCTGCCTACCCAGGTTTCCACCTTTTATATTTTTTTACCTTACGTCAAAGTTATTTGCGCTATATTTTGTACTAAAGTTTACATTTCAGGAATTTCCTTTCATTTAAGAGGGGGTATAAAGGAAAATTGCCGATCTTTGATTTGATTTTTATACCCGAAAGTGTGCCTCAAATGAGCTTGTTTTTTTTAAATAGAAAATACGTTATATCTGAGAGGTACTCAATTTGGTGAAAACATAAAATAATGATATTTTGTCGATAAAATAAGATCACAAAGTTAGGCCTAATTTTTATTATAATTAATTTACTGTCAAGATTATTCCATATAACTGAGTCAATTTTTATGTACAAAGTATAAAATTATAAAACCTAGTGACTCAATTTTTCACTTTGTTAAAATTATCTGGAATTTACGAGTAATTAAAAAAAAACTAATTCGGCGCTTACGACGTTCTTATTCCGCGCATAACGGTCTCTTGCTATCGCACCTGACGCGAGGTGCCGGCCATCTGTTGTTTCACCAATTAGTCGGGGTCGCCCCGTTGAGACAAGAGGACTGTTTTTCTGTTTTCCGTCGAAAAAGTTCGTCGAAATTATGGGAAATAAAAAAAATCAAAAGATAAACTCTTAAAGAGAATCTAAAAGACTAAGAATTCCACTCTTGGCTAATTGTCGAAAGTAATATTTCTTTATTTTCTTTACTTAGTTACTAAGTACAGTTTTTGTATCAACCGTTGCCAGGGAGCCCGGGTATAGTATATGAAAATCAAATAGATGTCTTAGACCACATCACGTTTGAAGTATGTAACTAATGTTATTTTTTATAGCAGTAATATAATTATATTTTGCGAATGTACTTATACATTGTATTATCAATTTTAATGCTTTTCAGAGTTGCTTCAGCTCGTAATAATAATAATAAAGATTTATTTCAGGCAAGCCCATATTTTTGTTAGTTACATTGCTCTTATGATCTAGTGTTAAAAATAAAAATAAAATAATCAAAAATCTTAAAATCTGCACTTGTTATATATCAAGCTGATGAATCCGATCCAGTCGCATCGCTTAGTAAAAACTGTAACTTGTAAGCTTATTGCAATTTTTTTTCTCACATTCAGTAAACATTTAAGATTCTATTCACTAAATAGAATAAAAAAATATGCAACGTTGTAAAATCTAGACACGCAGTAGCGTGTAAGCTAAGTTCAAGCAAAGGAACTGGCTAGCCAGCGCCGAGTGTAATAAAAACAAGTAGAGTGGTTTGAGATTCACATGTTCATTCACATTAGTTATGTACATCCCGACTAGTACTGTTTATAAAAAAATATATTAGATAAGTGAGTTTCAAAATCTCACTACATAATAAGCCATTTCCTTTGCTTTGGTTAAACATTCATTTATATAAATCAAGCAAATCAAATATAAAACAAGTAATAGAAAAAATCGACCACATGAAACACGGACGACCGCCCGTGGAAGGCTAGCTCAGAGTAAGAGCACTGGAACGCCAGGGTTCACGGCTCTGGCGTTGAAGTCCCATTGTGGTTTGAATTTTTCGAAAAATTTGTCCAAATTGAATATTTTTAGTTTCATATTCTGTATGAACTAGTTAAAAGTAATACACTCAAGTAATAGATAGTTTTGAGGAAAATACGTAGTAAGTTTTTCATACTGTTTAGCCGTCAAAACAATAAGTAATAGGTCATTTCCTAAACCTTTTCCACAAAAATTCACAAATAGGCGTAGGTTTCAGGTAGAATAATCAAAATCATGTAATAAAAATAAGTAAATACCGTACCTAGCTCATTTTCTCATTAGTATTTGAGATAATCTTTCTTATTTATTAATTTAAACTCGAATTAATACAGTTTTTAACTATGAAATCACATTTCTAAAATCACATGTGTCGAGCAAAATGACAATATTTCGAAAACGGCCTCGTAATATCCACATTATTGACGTCATATGCATAGAATAGCTTCAACTCTTTTTGTATTTCCAATTATAGATTAAACAGATATTTTTTCAAATTAAATTTCTACCGTGATCGTCTACTTTTATGAACTGAAAGTAATATCTTTAGGCGTCTTGAACCAATTTCAGTATGAAATATACATTTATTTACCTTATTCTTATCTTCTCATAACAAAATTACAAGTATATTACATGTAAACATTTTGTAATTATTATTGAAATAAATATTTCTATAACTTACTTTTTCGTATTATTTATGCACTACCTGTAAAATTATTCAGCGAATCGTCAGAGTTCTTAGGGTGATTTTATCTAAAACACAACAAATTATAGTAATACAGTGAAAATTTATTAAAATTTATATCGTGATAAAACTGTCTTAGTATAATATTTGACGATTTCAAAAAATATGCATTCATTTTTTGACCACTATATTTTAAGCTGTTTATTAAAGCTAAGCTGCTTATGTTTATTTTACAAATCGCACTCATTTTATCTATCACCAAAATAAATTTATATATTAATATTAATTCAAATTCCAATTCAAATATATTTTATTGCGATATACGGGTATACAAAGATACAAAGATGTTTATTAATATATCGATATATTCCTAGAATGATCCACGAGGCTATTGAAATTAAAAAACACCCAAATTTTATTAGAGAGGATGGATGGAACGTACCACCAGCTTGGGACCCAGTCATTCACTTAATCAAACCCAGTAAGCAGCAAAATCCAGCAAGACTTAACAACACAGTGAGCTCATTCTGCGTAAATTTGCAGCAGCCGAAACGTCGGTTTAAAAAGTAAATAATAACAAATATACGCGATAGAATCCGTAAAAAGTGGTTTTATTTCAATGCTTATGTTTATTTTACATATCCCACTAATTTTATCTATCACCAAAAATAAAATTATTGTGTGTTCAAAGTATACCTTATATAGATAATGATCCAGCTCGTACTTTGCCAAATTTTATCTGATTATTTTGGGTATACTGTGCGCCTGCGTACTAAACACAGCGGTTAGCTGCCACACAAAATACTGCGGGGCGACAGACGTGTGGACAGACGAGAGCGGGACGTATGAAGTGTGCGGGTGAAATCTGACTTTTTTCTAGCTTTATGCGCGCTCTTAATTTACCATGTTGGTTAGACAGATTTGATCCATATGATTGCCGAATTGCCATAAAAATAAAAGTACAGGTTTTGCCGGGTTTTAGTTGGTGCGATTATCGGGTGTGTCAAGCGAGTTTTTGAAAAACCTTAAATGCAGTTTTGTTTCTTTAAAAAAATAAAGGAATGTGTCCTTTGAGTGGAATTCTCTATCTCCAGTATTTCAAGTACTTCCCCTCCAGGGGGCATGAAAATCTTCTACCCTGTATATATGTGTACATATATGTATGTATGTCTATGTATCTGCCTCTGTGGCGTGGCAGTAGTGAACGCGAGGGCTACGCAGGAGGCGCGGTTCGATCACCGCTCAGTGCAAATATTTGTATGCATGAATATGGACTATTTGCATTGGTCTAAGTATGTTTATTCGTATTCTAGATTCCATAACATAAGCTTACAATGAGTCTAGATACCGTTGTGTAGAACTTTGTGTATGTACCTATAGGTATATATACATTTTTACAGTAATTAAAGCTTTCATGTAACTGGAAAACTGTAGTCTTTGCCTACCCCACTGGGAAAAAGGAGTGAATTAAACATTTTACGCAAGTTAAGCGATAAAATTAGTTATACAGATACATCATCAATTTGATGAAAATGAATAGTGTAGGTGACAAATTAATGTAGGAGCATAGAATTCCGATGCTTTTCTAATTTCAAACGTAATAAAAATGTTCTAATTTTAGTGTTGGCTTTTCCAATTTAAATTCATAAGAAATAGCATAGTGAGTGCTTCAAAATTTATTCGTATAATTTGGCCAGAGTCATAAAAAAATCTAAACATATCATTAAATTGCATCGTAAATTTCAATAATTCCGGGACTTATGGAGACGAGAATATCAAGATTAGACGTAGGTTAAGAAGGGTGTCTCAGGTTCAAGTTCTGTTTACAGTGTTGAGGTTGAAATTTTTCAAAAAGGAAGCTGGGGAAAATCCTTACCTCGATCTAGTTTACCACGCCCGTTGCCGCTCATTGGGAAGCCGGTAAGAAAATAGAAAGCCCATGTCGTTAAATTTAAGTTTTTAGGAAACAGCGTCATCGCTACAATTATATTTGTTGTTTCGTATCGTTTTATGTTTTTCAATGAAGTTTCAACCTGTCTGGAGAGTAATCCATAACCTCAGTTCTGCATTAAGAGCTATTCACTTTACATACATTTGCAATTCTTGGTACTAGTACTAATTACTAGAGCCTGTGCTGAACTACTGCAATTCGTAGTAAAACAATTTAATTGTATACGTAGAGGTTTTATTGCAATTCAACATTAAAATTAAAGTGATTTCTTGTCAGTTGAATGCCATTACAGAAACTGTTACGATTGCATAAATTGAGTAATCTTGACTGAAGCTATTATTAGCCTGTATCCCTGAGCTTAGAATTCGGCCTACGATAAGTTTCACCAGTTCTAGTTATCTACTCTGTGGTTTCATTACTGTGTTACTACGAGTACCTATTTTATCGAGCGCGTTTAACTATTTGGTAACTTTAAAAACGATACCTAATTAAAATGGGTATAGTTACGGGCATATTTTTCTTACCCTGGTCGCCGTCTTCTGAAATCCACTAATCAGAGATTATATTATCTAAGCGAATCTGTGCGCCAGGTCCTCTTCTCTCTCGTGATTTGAATTCAAAATATAGGCCAGTAACTAAACGTATTTCCAATTCACGCTTAGTAAGTCTCTACGTAGCGATGTGAACAATTTTTTCACCAATTTTTTTACCAATGTTACGATGATTCGAGGTTCATTCTTTTACCCACTACGGTGTACTAAGGAATAAAAAGACACGTCATTATACTGTGAGTTAAGTGACACACTTTTTTTTTCGTGCAGAATTCCCCTCGGATACCTCCCCCGCCGGAGCCGGAAGGGGAGGTTATGTTGGACTCGAACCGACCTAAACCACACGCCGACTGTGGGTCGTGTTGCTAGGCCGGAGGTGAGATTGTCTTCGACATATCCCTCGCACCCCGGCTGACCCAGGGCCATCCCTTGCGGTCGGAGATAAGTGACATACAAGTTCTTGAATAACTTTATACGCACACGTATTATGGTAGGCACAGTTGCATACCTAGCAAGTTTGCAATAAAGTTACCAAAAAAAGGCATTCGAAGGCTTTTTTAAATAATAGACGCAATGTCTTCATTAATTCAGCACCCTATATTAATGTTTGTCTCATATTCTCCCCTAAATTGTATCACAAATGATAAGAGTTTTGTTTTCGTGATTACACTTTCTTAATCATACTTCCTTAATTAAGGAAAAGTTTCGGCTAATTTGGGACGATCGTACGATAAAGTCCAGGTTCGATGTTCGGTTGCGCTAATGAGTTCGTAATCTCGATGTTGTTACATTTATAAGTTGTAATTTAAAGATTTCCATTAAAAGTTTGCGTGCAAGATTTCGCGTCATTACTCGTAACAATTTATATTATTAATTCTCTAGTATAGTGGTTAACAAAATATTGGGAGATTTGCTCAATATTTTATGTTTTACTTTGGTAATTGCTGGCAATAATTATATTAATGTGACAGTTTTGGTAATTAAATTATGGGTAATGACGGTATTATGACCATAATATTGTTGATTAATTATTATTAGTGGTTTTGTTACTAAAAAAATCTAAATAAATTTATGAGAAAAATACTATACCGTATGGCACTTATACTTTTAATGTATGGTCAACTGGTCATGCATCTAATATTTGCATGAGTGCACTATTATCATTTTTAGTACTTACAATAGTATCAATTCAGTAGTATTTTTGAGGGAATTTGGGATTCACATATGGCATTATAGCAGGCATACGAACACCAGGCCGTTGTTAGCTACGGGTAGTGGGAGCCCTAAAAAGTTCTACTAGTCTATCTACTGAATTTCCATTTCGCCAATTGGTTGTGGAGGTCAGATGGCAGCTGCTTCACGGAAAACAACGAGGTTCAGCCGCATCACATCACAGATAGACTGGAACACCTAGTGCAAAGCCAGCGTCAGACTTTCATTAAGTACCTACTCCAGCTTGCAGGTGAGGTTGGCTTGGCTCTGAAGGTCTTGGCTTATTTTCTAAAGCCTTATTTCACAATCACGACAGTCTTCAAACATTGAAACAAACAAAACAAAAGCGAAACAGTTATAATCTTCAACTTCCGAATGCCCATCGAATCTTCTTAGAACCGAACGTAAACACAGTTCGCGCGTATTTTTAATGAATTCATGCGCTACAAAGTGCACAAAGGCTCGATTTACAATGCGCGTCCGAATCCCGCCTAGCCGTGGGGCTATTCTCCTATCAATCTCACAGATGATAGCCCGCTATCGCAGGCCCGGGAACCCGATGCATAATGCTCGCGAGATAGCTGTCTCGTGCACGAAGCCTCCAAGCTTTGCAATTTATTGTTTCACGATCTCAAGCCAGCTCATTATTAAAACGGTTTGATACGTTTGGAGGTGTTGCTAACGCCTCAGGCTCGACCGCGCCAATTACTCGCGAGAGCTGTGTTTCAAGTACCCCTGACTTGCTTGACTTAAATAAATTACACTTAAGTACTTTTTACTCAAATTTAGTATTTTTATCCATTAGTGTATTACAACGAATTAAGTGTTGGAAAAAGTAATTAGGACAACGTAACTAATACACTGCTTTTGTGTTATTGTTAGAAGCAAAAAATATTGTTTTCTAATAAACAATAAAGGGGCACTGAGGTCAATTCAAATGACCGAGAATCCATTAGAGGCATAAAACGATGTCGATTAAACGTCCAACTAAAACAATTTTCTTCAACTTCAACAAACAAAATCGATTGGGCTTAATTGCCGTCTGATCAATAACTAATTGTGTTCACCACACGTACGACGATAAAGAATAATTACTGGCTGCCGGCCAAATAAATCGATCTACATCAAAACGCGAGGTTAATCCATCATTTAGATATTACCGCCCGATTGAAGCTTACCGTTTTTAATTTCCAAAATTACACCGTCGGTAAATTCGAAGGCGACTAAACACGTATACATAATTACTATGTCGTAAATTGTCGAACATGAGTGGGGGTAGGGGGGTGTACACACTATCGCCTACCGACCTGTCGTGTTATTTCTGTAATCACTTTCATTTCGTAAAACGCGACATTAATTAAAATTTAGTTTCAGGCCATTAGTTGCCATCGCGTTTCTTCAAGTTTCATTTTTTCCCGGCTGTAATTATAGACCGCTCGGGTGCGAAGCTAAATGGGCATGGTAATGATAAATAACATTGTATTGAAGGTAGTCATGAATTTTGTATTCAAATTAGTGCGACTAATACAGGTGTAAGGTGTGGATTTAAATGTGGCTTTGGTGCATTGCGTCTTTATTAATGAAGGGTAATTATGAGGCATAAATTAGTTGTGTAAACGTCAAAGCTTAGACACGTTATGAATTCAGAACTAAAAGTCCATTACCGTGCGATTAGAAAACGAGTGCCGAAACTAGGACCGGTTTAAGTCGGTGAAGACTCGTGACTTGTGAGATTTTACTGGTAATAAGGCTGTGTATACACTGAGCTCCGAGTTATTAATTAACAGGTCGACAGCAAACAGACAGTAGCTACCGGAGTGCGCTGGGTACACAAAGGTATTTGCTCGGCGAGACTTCGACGGAGCGGCGTGTAGAATCTCATTACCGTGATTCTTAGAAAATTGGAAGTGAGAAACGAGCTTAAAAAGATAAAATGCTAGTGTATCGTTCGCCGCTCTTTTCTATATTGTTATCACAATATATGAACAGCTTGACATGGATATTTGCTTAGTTTCGAGTGTCAATATTAATATACCAAACATGTCTACTTGATGTATCAAAGTTATTATATTTTAGATAGGTACTTATTAAAATGATAATAGGTATGACAGAGCTCTAAGAATTTAAACAGATTATCTCACGGTAAGCAAATCTACTGACGCTGCTTAGTTTTAAACACTGTATTCATAATATAACGATTTTTTTTCAATAAACGGACACGTCAATTTCATTTCACCTCGCCTGATGGTAAGCTAAAGACAAAGTCTAGGAAAAAGGGTCATCATCGTAAATATGGGTCATGAGCATAAACAGTTTGCGTACCGCGCCTGGGTGCGGGCGCGCGCCACGCGCGATCCCAACGTGGGTCACTTCAAGGCGGCGTACAACAGAGCCACAAAGGTCTGCAGGAGGGCATGCATTAGGGCGGATGCCCAGCGCATAGCACGACTGGGCCAAGAGCTAGTGGCGCATCCCACGGGTAGCCGTGGCTACTGGCGACTGGCCAAAGCCGTGCAAGCCAACTTCTGCCAGCCCTCGCTGCCCCCGCTGAGCAATCCCGATGGATCTCTGGCCCATGAGCCGCAAGAGAAAGCAAATTTGCTGGTCAATCTCTTCGCGGCCAACTCCCGAGTCGATGATTGTGGTATGCAACCACGGACAATGCCCACTGGTGACCACGCAATGCCTGATATACGTATCAGGCAACGCGATGTCCGTGCAGTACTGCAATCACTCGATGTCCGGAAAGCCAGTGGTCCTGATGGTATTCCAGCGGTTGTACTTAAAAAATGTGCAGCGGAGTTATCTCCTATGCTAACGCGGCTGTACCGACTGTCCTACAGTTCGGGTACAGTGCCCTCGGCTTGGAAGGAGGCGAATGTCCAGCCGATCCCCAAGAAGGGGGATCGCTCGGACCCAGCCAACTATCGACCCATAGCCGTCACCTCAGTGCTGTGCAAGGTGTTCGAGCACATAATTAACACACAGCTCATGCGCCACCTAGAGGATCACTCCTTGCTTAGTGACCGGCAATACGGTTTCAGACCGAAACGGTCAACGGGTGATCTTCTGGCGTACATGACCCACCTTTGGGGTGAGGCTATGGAGAAGCACGGTGAGTCACTGGCAATTAGTCTTGACATCGCCAAAGCTTTCGATAGGGTATGGCACAAATCGCTTCTTTCCAAGCTACCAGCCTTCGGCCTGCCTCCTAGACTGTGTAACTGGGTTGCAAGCTTCCTGCAGGGGCGCCGTATTCGCGTCCTTTGTGATGGACGAGCTTCGGAGTTCTTGCAGGTAAATGCTGGCGTGCCGCAGGGTTCCGTTTTATCTCCCACTCTCTTTCTTCTGCATATCAATGACATGCTCTGTAACGGAAACATTCACTGCTATGCAGACGACAGCACCTTACACGGGAGTTATTACGCACATCCTGCGGCCAAGCAGTCTGATATCGCGGAAAAAAGGCAGCTTCTTGTCACTGAGCTGGACCGGATCCTGGACCACATTTCTCAATGGGGCGCTAGGAACCTGGTCGAGTTCAATGCCAAGGCATGTGCGTTTACAGCAAAGGTATCTCCTTTCCTTCCCCTTCCCACTCTTCAGAGCACACCACTGCCACTGCAGGATCACCTCACTATCCTCGGTATGGATGTTCGCTGCAAACTGAATAACAAAAACTATATCGAGAGTATCATCAAATCAGCCTCGCGTAAACTCGGAGTCCTGAACAGAGTGAGACGTTTTTTCACGCCGGAGCAGCGGTGTCTTCTATACAAGACCCAAATTCGTTCCTGCGTGGAATACTGCTCACATCTCTGGGATGGCTCCGCAAAGTACTTATTAGATGCTCTCGACAGGTTGCAGCGACGTGCGGTCCGCATTATGGGGGATCCTGAGGTCACGAACACCCTCGAGCCTTTGCAGATGCGTAGAGATGTTGCGTCTTTGGCAGTTTTCTACCGTCTCTACCATGGTGAATGTTCTGACGAGCTCTTCCAATTAGTCCCACCCTCCCCTTTCCTTCACAGGACGACACGTGCAGGGCTAAGATGTCATCCATTTACGGTGCAGAGTATACCTGCTAGAACCAAGCGTTTCAGTGATTCATTCCTATGCCGCACCACTAAGACCTGGAATTCCCTGCCAGCTCACGTGTTTCCTTCTTCCTACAGTCCCGGGTCCTTTAAGCGGGGCGTGAAAAGGCATGTAATGAGGCCGTCAAGCTGAGTGCCACCACTGTTAACATGGTAAATGTTTACGATGGTGACCCTCTTTCCGAGACTTTGCCTTTAGCTTAACATCAGGCGAGGTGAAGTCAAATTGACGTGTCCTGTGTAAAAAAAAAAAAAAAAAAAACATGTACGGTGTTAACAATGGTGACACTCAGCTTGACGGCCTTATCAGATGCCTTTTCGCGCCCCGCTTATCCATACTAATATTATAAATGCGAAAGTAACTCTATCTGTCTGTCTATCTGCTACGCTTTCACGCTTAAACTACATAACAGATTTTGATGAAATTTGGAATAGGGGTAGATTAGACCTAGCTATATTTAGTCGCGATAACCAACATCCACGCGGGCGGAGCCGCGGGCATAAGCTAGTATACATATATATAACTTAGAAACAATAACTTAGAAATAAAATTATAACAAAGTCAAATATTTAGTCATCGGTCCTACTTTTGCAATAGTTGTGGGAATAATACCCAAAGAACGTGGAGCAATTGTTAGTTGTGTGATGCATATCGGATTCCACACACTAATAAATAAATAAATATTCTAGATTTTTTTTTTAAATTTACTTTCATTCCAAATATAGGCAGCTGTAAATCAGAAATCTGTAAATCAAACATTCATGGCTGAACGCGCTTTCATTACCGTGCAGGTAATAGAGTCGAGTCAATATTTTTTCTCTTTTACATTGATAAAATTAATTTTATTTTGAAATACACGAGTTTAAAAAAATGATATCGAATATTTGAAATTATTTTTTTAACAAAGAACAAACTGCCAGTTTCATAAAATATCACACACTAGCTTTTGCCGCGATTCCGCCCGCTTGGATGTCGATTATCGCGACCAAACCTAGCCTATTTCCTTTCTCATAGTCTAATCTACCCCTATACCAAATTTCATCAAAATCGGTTCAGTGATTTAGGCGTGAAAACGTAACGTACATAGACAATGTTACTTTCGCATTTATAATATTAGTATGGATCTAATGTATGAAGCCTATGACAATAGAGCCCTTCACAAACTATTAAGCCTGCCCACTACAATAAATGACGACTATTAATCGTTGATATCAGATACTACAAATTTAATTTCATTATTTTTAAACGTTAAATGAAGTGAAATTATTGTTTTTGTTATCAATGAACATATATCTCCAATTGTAATAATAGACACAGGGCATGTAATTATCACAAAGTGCTGTTTTAAATTGTTGGTTAGTGTTGTACACTAGGATACATGTTTTTTTATGAACATTTAGTCAGATATTAATAATAAAAGATGTATGAACTTCGTACATGCACGCTGAAACATTGTCGTTTCAATACCTACTTCTAAACTGGTATGGCATGCACGCATTGAATTTTCGTTTTTGCTAATTAATTTTGGAGAACATTCTACAACCGCGGTAGCCTAGTGGTATGGGTAATGGACTGCTAGACGAGGTCTCGGGTTCGATCCCAGGTTTACCATGGCACACACCAATGACTTTTCGATGCTTTTCGAAGTTATGTGTGTATTTATAGCAGGTTTATAAGTGCCCGGTTAATGGCAATAGGCTCGCCACCTTTTACATTGGGACCTAAACATAAACTGGCGAAATGTGGGTGCTAGCACCTCTGCCTACCCCTTCGGGGAATACAGGCGTGAGTTTATGTTATGTTATGTTATGTTATTCTACACAGTGCTTAGACCCAAAGTATTTATTTTATTAGTTCAAATCATATACATAGTTAGCATAGCTTGAAGGATTGTGGATAAACGTTCATATTGAGATATACATTTTTCTGTTTATATTTATTTATTTATATTTTATTAACATCTACGGTAGCCTAGTGGTATGGGTAATGGACTGCTGAGACGAGGTCTCGGGTTCGATCCCAGGTTTACCATGGCACACACCAATGACTTTTCGATGCTTTTCGAAGTTATGTGTGTATTTATCGCAGGTTTATAAGTGCCCGGTTAATGGCAATAGGCTCGCCACCTATTACATTGGGACCTAAACATAAACTGGCGAAATGTGGGTGCTAGCACCTCTGCCTACCCCCTCGGGGAATATAGGCGTGAGTTTATGTTATGTTATGTTATTTTATTATATTTCAATTATTACATACATATTCATAGTTTTTATTCACTTCATATACGACTATCTATATATTTATATTATTAAAATAAAACTAAAACTAAAATACCTATTTACAAATTATCCATACTTAATATTACACATGCGAAAGTAACTCTGTCTGCCTGTATGTTACGTTTTCACGCGTAAACCACTGAACCGATTTTGATGAAATTTGGTATAAGGGTAGATCAGACCTTGAGAAAGGACATAGGCTATGTTTGGTCGCGATAACTGACATCCACACTGGCAGAGCCGCGGGCAAAAGCTAGTGCTAAAATATTATTAAAATGCGTTATGAATTTCCTAAACATTTCCTCCGCATCGCATGCCTCTTATTTATTTCTCTCTTATTTATTTTATTTTTATTTATTTATTATTTTACAATATATAAACATGAATAATTGAACATATAGGTTCTATTTCATATACAACAATAAATAACATAAATATAGAAGATAGGTATAGCTGATACTCGTAACTAATATCTATTTTATGAACTTGGATGTTCTTTTTTCAAAAGAATATAATATGAATCATACAGCGGTTCCGCATACAGGAAGTAGGTACGTGTACGCTTCGGTACTTTGCACATACGCACGCACACATCGACAAGACTTCAGGCAGGCGCCACTTGGCACAGTAGACATAATTATGTGAATCTGTCTGGTCCGTTGGTGTCGTTTCACCACGCCACAGTAACAGCCCACTCTTGTCAGCCGCAGTATTGTCTATATCAGTCGGACACGGTAACATGCGGATAGCCTATGAATTTGTAAATTTTTTTCTGAAAGCTGATGTCACCTGAATTGATTTTAAGATGCAGGGAATTTTTTTTTCAAGTTTTATGTTTTCAGGTTGTAACCGTTTTTTTTATCGTGCGATAAATCCCCACGGATACCACCCCCCCCCCCCCCCCCACAGAGCCGGTTCACGTTGAGAGTGATTTCCCTCTGATGGGTGTGGTACAAAATAATTGTTAACTTTATTTCGAACAGTTCAAGAACAATGTGATTCAAAAATTATATACAATCGATTATAAAATTGGTAGATCACACATAGGAAGGTGATACTGGTCTTGTTGGACGTTACAATTCGAGCGAAGTCATTTGTTTACATTTTAAACAAGTAACTTCTCTTGAGTATCGAGAAACAACATCTTGTTTTACGGTGGAAGTCAATACATAAAGTACCTGTTATCTGTAGATTTCAACTATAACGTTCGAAATTAATGGCTTCCTGTGTTTGACAAATGATTCGAAGAAATTAGTATTTTAAATAAAAAGTACCTAGAGGCGCGCATTTTTTGTGTAACCTAAATTATAGTTGGCGACCTTTAGATGCTGTTAATATACCACTGATTACCCCATAGAGGATTATAGGCATGAATACATAATATTAAAGATTAATAAAATTGTCATCGAAGAACACCATATTCCTAAGACTTTGAATTGAGTTTATTTCGGCTAGTGCTATTCTTTTGATTTTCCTCGTATTGGCTTCTACAGGTAACCAAGAGTGTTCGTAAGCAGTAACTCATTTATCGCCAGATGGAGGTGCAACAATGTACTGATTCGACGTTATCATAGATTCTACGCGACTAGTAGGTACTACCTGCAATTTGAAAAGTTGGTGAAGAGAATACTCAGGAATAGGATATGTAATTGGGGGGGAAAAAAAAAGTCTTCGAAGGTAAACTCTCTAATTGATTGGTTGAATTTGATGCGTACGAACGTAGCATACAACCACTTTAAGTCGATAAGTATAAGTTGAGTGGTAGGTAACACAACTTAATATTGACTTGAAATATTAAAATAAATTATAAATATTTCCCAACATTCTACACAACGCTATCTAGACCCATGGTAAGCATAGCTTAACTAGCTAGTGTTATGGAATCTAGAATGCGGATAAACATACTTAAATACATTTTTTTTTGTAAATACATACATATTATACATAGAAACACCCAGACCAATGCAAATAGCCATATTCATGCATACAAATATTTGCACTGAGCGGAAATCGAACCCGCGCCTCCTGCTTGCGTTCACTACCGCCACGCCACGGAGGCTTGTCAATAAATACCTCTGGATACCCCAGCTCCGATAGTGGTATGATATGCCATACACTGAAAGAACTAAGGGAAAAGGCTAAACTACCATATAGCAAACCTAAGACCGACTTGGTTAACTATACATATTCTTTAATACTATCGGAGTAGGATTTGTAGATTTAGTCTGCTAGACTTAAAAAACCATGGGAATCTTACGTAGAGTTTTCTTAAAAATGTAGTTAGGAGTGTTTGACCGGAATCAATCTTCGTCCTCCGACGAAGTGAGACAACAACAACCACATTGAGTGATGAAACTCTGGCGCAGACATATTTGCTTTCGAAAATGGTAAAATAAACTAAATTATGACATTCCCCAGAGAGACAATATGAGGTCCCGGCTCCAAAATACAGGTTTTGATACAACTGGGATTGACGCATAGATGAAAAGGGGGTAATTAAAGTTTTGTTTTTTTTTTATATATATAAAGGAAACGTTACTTTGACTTCACCTCGTCTGATGATAAGCTAAAAGCAAAGTCTCGGAAAGAGGGTCACCATCGTAAACATGTACCATGTTAACAGTGTTGGCACTCAGTTTGACGGCCTCATCATACGATCCCTCACGTCCCGCCTAAAAGACCCAGTATTAAAGGAAGAAGGAAACACGAGAGCTGGCAGGGAATTCCAGGTCATAATGGTGCGGTATAGGTATGAGTCGGCTTAAATGTGCCATAGCCCTTAACTTCATTCCTTTTCATTTCTAGTACTCTTCTTTTCAGCCCTCTTTTCTCAAGCAAGTACCTACTACCTACTTATAATACGGTAAACATTTTTCGCAACTACTGCAAGCATTTATAATCTGATGAACACGTGCCTGTTCGCAACGTTAGTAGTTAAATGAAATGTAGGCTGAATACATTTTTCCATTTTATTTTCAAGATAGTACTGCCCAAACTTAATTTTACTTAGTTTCTAATTAATTTAAACTACTTAAGTCACTAATAAGACACGTACCTTAGTGTTTCAGAAGTTGAACCACAAAAAAGTTTAAAGAAAACAAGTTTCACATAATGATAGCTCTTCATTGGTCAAAGCGAGCATAAGACAGTTTGACATTAGATGATGTTTACATCACACTTGTTTTATAGAGAATCAATAACACATTATGATCACTAAGCCACTACTTCACTATATATCGAATCGATGTTTAAACTATCGATACTAGAGAGGCAAGAATCGATGAATTTCGGTTTTTCGTAAGGTATTTGGTTGGGCGGGCGGCGTCGAGGCGTGCGCGGGCGCCGACAGCGCAACTGTATTGGCGCGCCGCCGCTCGATCTCGTAAAGTTAATATTTGTTAGATCGTAAGTTTGTTGCAGTAAAGGGCACGGATTTGAGTGATATATTGGACTTGTTTCAATTGGACGATTTACAAAACGAGGTTTGTCGCGGAAACGTAGAAAAAGCTTCAATATTTGCCAACTTAGATTCTACTTTATCATAATGTCATAGATATCAATTTCATTGTTTTCTTCAGAAAATACGTAGGTACCTTACTATTTAATGACTGTTGTATTTAATGAACGTTTGAGTAGCCCTGACAAGTATTAGATTTTGTATTTAGCAACCTTCTCAGATTAATAATACTTGGCAAAGTTTCATCGCAATTGGATAGATGGTATAAGAATACTTAAAGGACCAGCAAACAAGAAATTCTCATTCACAAAAAAAATATAGTTTCATAATAATATATACGCTCATCCTCGACAGAATAATTCTAAATAGACTTCACGCACCAAAAACTTCAAGTAGTCCGTCGGATAAGCAAATAAGATATAGTTGGAAATTATTATAATTCATAGAATGCCTGCAGTTCCACCGGCAATGTGTGAAATAAATGGGTTATTGTCTATATTTGCGGATGATTTTGTGGAAAATTTATATTTTTGAATGAATAAAAAAAAATAACCACGAAGATTAGGTTAGATTAATCTTCTGGTAGGGTAACAGGCAGCTCCATCTGTCACCCAAGGAGGGCGGATGTCGTAACTAGACTATTACCTACGTGGCTATAAAAAGTTAAAGGTTGTTGTTAATTCTAAACTCACCAACAGTATGGAATCGGTGCATTCAATCAATCAGTCAATTGCCCTTTCGCAATCCATTGCTGAACATAGGCCTCTCCCAGTGTTAGGAGACTTAGGCCTACTGTTTCCATGTTGGCGCAGGGTTTTATTTCGAATTTTCTTTCTCTTACAGTGATAACGTCTGCATATTTTTCCATTACTCACCTCTTACGACGCTCTTCGGATAAGATTAGGTGGTTTTACTTGTATTCTTTCTGCACATCAGACGGAAATCAAATTAGTTCACAATATATATCACCTGTTTCCGAATACCAAACGGGACACTGTCTTAAATCTTCCATGCGAAAGAAACGTGACTATGAAACAAAAGTTCCACATTAACCTCCATCATCATCTTAACATTATTTCTGTTAATATCCAAGGTTTACTTCTTCTGCTCTTTTTAAGAGTGGAAGGAATGCCCAGGGGACTCCGTCAGGTATCGGCTGCTTATGTCGTCACAGGCGGCCTCACCGTGTAATGCAGTGGAACTTACCTCTATTAATTGCGACGGGAACGCGTTGAACACAACGTGCGACCGTCTCGAATCTTGTAAGGGCTATAGGCATTCAACCCTTTTTCTACCATCCTTAGTTTTTGAATGATAATTATTGATCTTAAAGGAAGTATCTCACTTAATGGTCATTCATTGATGAGTTTGTACCCTACTCTTAACAGATACGTCTAAATTAATGAAGAAATGATGTCAACGAGATTACTAGGTTCTATGATTCTTCGAACAAATACTAAATTATCCGCAATATGCTTCACATGCAGTTTCCCACATTATCTATTCTGACCTATTTTCAACCAATTATCGACGCGAGCACATACAATGTACATATACATGTTAAAGCCAATCTACTTACAATAACACCAGTCCTCTAAATCACTCAATATCAAACATAAAAAAGTACACATAATCTCAAATAACTTGTACACAAGCTATTCCGCATAATTGTAACAGATGACTCCATTTCTATTTTTTATCGGGACGTGAAAAGTTATAATGAGTTAGCATCTATTTTAGAAGCACTTCAGATTAGAATACACTGAATACTGCCGACTATGCGTACGACCTTCGCGATTTAATCGAAAGTGTTGACAAGAATCAATGATTTATGTATTTCATAAAATTCGATTTTGAACGACGTAAAATCAAATATTATTATAGTATTTAATGGGAAACGTGGGCATCTTTGTTTTATTGGTTCGAAAATAAACAGTTACGCGTTTTCGACGTGAGAAATGAATTCGAAGTATGCTACTGAAATGAATGACGTTCGAACCACTTCGAACTATGAATACCTGATTTTAATAGGTGTTGTCAAATAGTTGGGATAGTAAAGGTAGAATTCAAGATTCATTTGCACATTGAATACCAAACATTATTTTGTAAATGAACCCTTACTATGAAGTTTAGAACTTTTTATTTCATACTATTTATCTTAGGTAAGTAATAGTTGCTTTTACTTTTAGATACTTTAAGTGATTTATAGCTTTTATGCTACTCAAAATAATATATCAAATAAATATTGTATTTTTGATAAATAGCTTTCATACTGAGATATATGAATAATACGGTGACTAACGTTTTCACGATTATTTTCGTAATGTTTGAATTATATGAGAAAGCCTAAAAATATCTAAAAACATAAATTTTATTTTTGTTTTCTTGTAACGGATGAATTCAATAGGATGTAGCTAATTTTAATCTTTATTCAAACTTATAAATAGAACCTTTAACATTAGTAGAGACAGCTCGTATTGTGAGATATATCTGCCTAACCCAGAGGGAAGTAATAGACTTGAACATATTTATGCAAAATTAGACTCAATAATGACAAAGTTATTTAATACATACATATAATCACGCCTTTATCCCTGGAGGGTTAGACAGGGGTGTTACTCGTATTAAATTGAACAGAACAAATTCAAATTTGTTTTGTTTCAAATATTTAAATTGCAAGCTCTTCTAAACCTTTTTGTTATGACCGTAGGTACAGTACTAATTTCTTCAGTCTACATGATGTTCAGTTTCTCATTTTAGCAGGACCTGAAAAAGAAAGTAATGTTGTAGAAAAGTGTGTAGATACTGGCTGACTGGTTTGGGCCTTGAATATGATGGTGGGATCCAGATTATAGGCAGTATGGCAAAGAATGATCATTCATCCTAAACCGATTTGGCTAGTCTTGTTACAATAAATAAATAAATAAATATTCCACAACATTCCACACAACGCTATCTAGACCCATGGTAAGCATAGTTTAACTAGCTAGTGTTATGGAATCTAGAAAGTGGATAAACATACTTAGATACATTTTTTACATACTATACATAGAAACACCCAGACCCACAATGTGTCAACCTACTCGGTTACCACTTAACCATAAGCCCTCATATGAAACCCTGACTTATTCATGAAGTTCCAACACGGTAGCTGGTTTGTGAGTGATACCGAAAACCAAACGCTCGAAACAAGTTATGAGATGATTTGATTTGCAGTAATATAAGATTTATTAAACAAAGGTGCTTAGAGACTTAGGCATGTATTTCAGAACAATACTCAGTCCTGAAACTCGATCCTATTTGTGTTGTGGGGACATACACACATCATAAATTCACGCCTATATTCCCCGAAGGGGTAGGCAGAGGTGCTAGCACCCACATTTCGCCAATTTATGTTTAGGTCCCAATGTAATAGGTGGCGAGCCTATTGCCACTAACCGGGCACTTATAAACCTGCGATAAATACACACACAACTTTGAAAAGCATCGAAAAAGTCATTGGTGTGTGCCATGGTAAACCTGGGATCGAACCCGAGACCTCGTCTCAGCAGTCCATTACCCATACCACTAGGCTACTGCAGGTTGTTGCACAGATTGTATAGAAATATTTGACTTCGTAATCAATCTAGAGTTTACACGTTCACGTTACGCAGTAGAGCATCGTGTCTCTTGAACCGGTACCTAAATATTATCGATTCGATCCAATGTCAATCGACCCTCACCTTCAGTCTGCCTCATTAATTGGAGCGTTCACTAATAAAGCTGATCGTATAATTAACCTAATTACGTCAAGTGTCACGGGGGCATGGCTTTAATTACCACAATTCTTGGTACGACAAAATCTGATGGGCCTTAATTAATGTCGTATCGAAATCGGAGCGGGTGACCGTTCATTTTTTTGAGACTTTCATAAATTATTTGCACATTGTATGTAAATAATTAACTTCGTTTATCTTCAGGTAGCTGATGCTGAGGATTTCGAAGGAATTCTTAGTAAAATTCGTATCTTTTATCAGTTGCTGCTTGTATATGTTGTGTGATGAATTTATAAAAATATAAATAACTCAAAGGTAACTGACTGACTGACTGATATAGTGATCTATTAACGCACAACCCAAACCACTGGACGGATCGGGCTGAAATTTGGCATGCAGGTAGATGTTATGACGTAGGCATCCGTTAAGAAAGGATTTTGATTAATTCTTCCCCCAAGGGGATAAAATAGGGGATGAAAGTTTGTATGAAACTCCGACATTCACGCGGGCGGAGCCGCGGGCAACAGCTAGTACTTTACTTAAAAATGTTATCAGTTAGGTGTATTATATTATTAGGTATGTAAGTATCAGTAGGTGACTTATAAGCAAGTATCATCTCCATGAAGATGATGATGGTGATGATGAAACTTTTAAGCAATAAAAAGTATCCTTAAGGAAGAAGGAATAATATTTACTGAGAACCACTCAATGTGTAAATAAAATTTGAGTAAAATATCCAAAGGTGGTTGAATGTGATAAACGTCTCTTTTGTCAAACAAATTCCAAATCCCGATGAAGAATATTTTCCGATAGTCTTAAAAACCACAATGACAAATGAACATAGAAGATAATCTACCGTCATTTCAATACTGTAATAAACTTCTGGTAACCTAGACGGGATGACCAGTGATGATTGCATCATATTACAAACTTAAGAGCAAGGATTCACACCACAAAATCCACACTAATATTATAAATGCGAAAGTAACTCTGTCTGTCTGTCTGTCTGTATGTTACGCTTTCACGCCTAAACCACTGAACCGATTTTGATGAAATATGTATAGGGGTAGATTAGACTATGTGAAAAGACATAGGCTATGTTTGGTCGCGATAATCGACATCCACGCGGGCGGAGCCGCGGGCAAAAGCTAGTATATAATAATTCTCTTTAAAAGCCAAAAGTGGTCTGAATCTGGAGACATCTGTTTATAAACATGCAACTAACGAATATAAAGTACACTCAGATTCAGAATACCTATCTTTGAAACACGCTAATAATTATCCCATTTGTGAATCATGTAGTTACCAAAGTGATGTCTTAAACCATTGCATCCACATGTTTTATCTCAGAATAACCATCGGAATGCTTTATTAATCCTTGAATATGTTCTAATGAAAACTAAGAATAAATCATCCTAAAATACAAGCTTTACCGTCATTTAATTTCCTTTCTATCCAAACAGTACTAATAGCAAGACAAAGGCAGTCAATTGTGATTTACTATAGGTCAATTAGAGTTTTAATCACGACAATAATGTGCGATATAAAGCGTTAAGTACGGACAGCGTTGATCAACCACAGAGTTATTAATTGTATAGAATGCCAAAACGATTGTTAAATCGATACAGACCTAGCACAGGGTTGTGTGAATGAATAAATAATGGTTGTTTATAACGAATTATGCAAATTAATTTATTTATTTACCCGAAAACGTGTACATAAGTTGCAGTAATAAGTTCCAAAATCAGTTTAGTTAAATTTAACAAATTTTTGACAGTTGGCGGTTTATTTATTGAGATTTTTTTACACATACAAATATTTGCGCTGAGTGGGGATCAAGCCCGCGCATATCAATCGCGTGTACTACCGTCACGCCCCAGAGGCTTTCATGGAGAGCTTAGATTACTTTTTCCATTTAAATTCTTTTGTTAATATTATGAAATATACTTACATATTGTAAAGAATTGACTTGTTGTATCATTTATTATGTTTATTATTATGTTATGTTTTTTTTTATTTTTTGTTATTCAGGACACGTCAATTTGACTTCACCTCGCCTGATGTTAAGCTAAAGGCAAAGTCTCGGAAGGAGGGTCACCATCGTAATCATTTACCATGTTAACAATGGTGGCACTCAGCTTGACGGCCTCATTAGATGCCTTTTCACGCCCCGCTTAAAGGACCCGGGACTGTAGGAAGAAGAAAACACGTGAGCTGGCAGGGAATTCCAGGTCTTAGTGGTGCGGCATAGGAATGAATCACTGAAACGCTTGGTTCTAGCAGGTATACACTGCATCGTAAATGGATGGCATCTTAGCCCTGCACGTGTCGTCCTGTGAAGGAAAGGGGAGGGTGGGACTAATTGGAAGAGCTCGTCAGAACATTCACCATGGTAGAGACGGTAGAAAACTGCCAAAGACGCAACATCTCTACGCATCTGCAAAGGCTCGAGGGTGTTCGTGACCTCAGGATTCCCAATAATGCGGACCGCACGTCGCTGCAACCTGTCGAGAGCATCTAATAAGTACTTTGCGGAGCCGTCCCAGAGATGTGAGCAGGATTCCACGCAGGAATGAATTTGGGTCTTGTATAGAAGACACCGCTGCTCCGGCGTGAAAAAACGTCTCACTCTGTTCTGGACTCCGAGTTTACGCGAGGCTGATTTGATGATACTCTCGATATAGTTTTTGTTATTCAGTTTGCAGCGAACATCCATACCGAGGATAGTGAGGTGATCCTGCAGTGGTAGTGGTGTGCTCAGAAGAGTGGGAAGGGGAACCTTTGCTGTAAACGCACATGCCTGGGTCTTCTTGGCATTGAACTCGACCAGGTTCCTAGCGCCCCATTGAGAAATGTGGTCCAGGATCCGGTCCAGCTCAGTGACAAGAAGCTGCCTTTTTTCCGCGATATCAGACTGCTTGGCCGCATACAATACAAATACAATTAAAATATAAAACGCAATACGCAATACAAAACATCACAATTTTGAATTGATACAGGATATCTAAATCTGAAAGTATATATGTTCTTTCAGAAATCTGTTAGTTGAGTTTTCAATAAAGGTCCATGCTAAGCATAAAACGGCGGCTGGTAACAGTCAACTAGTCGTTTCAACACGTGTTATTTGTTATGCTCACTTAAAGTGACAGGATAAAAGGTAATTAAGCTCATATTATATTGCCGAGTACTATTTGGTATAACTATTTCAGCAGGTGTTGAAACTAAATTTCTAACACTAGACGCTTTGTTAGGAATGTCAATGAGACACTGACGAATGCATAAGGGTAATGATACGTTCACTGGGTAATTAAATTAAATGCAAATAGAAATGCTCTTCTGTCGTCATATAGCTCTACTATACGTAATCAAATTAACATCCAGAAAGGATTTTGACGTATTTCATATCAAATATTCTTTTAAATATAACGACACAGATTTATACTTTACTTAATATTTAAACAAGAAGTATTTCAAAACACTGATTTATATATATTTATTCTTTTTTTTCTGCCACCTCTGTAGCTGTTTAACTCTATAAAACTTTCGAAATGCGGGCGTCGACCACCTAATTGTTGTGAATTAATTGTTACATCCATTTAAAAACCACGAGCCTGCATTGTTCAGTACACAATTGTCGCCTTCCAGAGATTGGAGCAGTCGTTTCTCGCATTCTCTCATTGAGAGACCCAATGCTGTTAATTGGTAATTCCGATTATATGGGCCCGAGACATTTTCTGAAGGGGTTTATTTTAGTGAACTGGTGATAGGTTTTATGGACGTGATTTGTATTAATTAGGATAATCAATTGTTAGGGCAGACCTATCATTAATTGAGACAAAATATGCTTAAAAATCAAATCAAATCTGTGCCTAAAAATCTTCTAGATGGATAAAAGTTTCTGTAAATTCACCTTGAACTTACCGGCGAAACTCATAACCTAACTAAGTATCGTTACTTTCAGACATTTCTTATATGTTATGACATTCAACTCTGTACTATAGGCGCGCGTCCAAGAGCTTGATTGTGAAAATATTTGAAAAAATAAAACTTATTTAATATGCAGGGTGCAATTTTATGACCCTACCTTCCTAGAAGGGTTAAAAAAATCCACCCTTTGTTCCATAGAGTCAATAATAAGGATCAAAATCTCTGTGAGAAAGATGGTACATGGTACAAATCACTACATTTCTACTGTGTACCTATATGAATTACAAAGCCATTTTATAATTACAAACACTTTTTATAATTTATTTTACGCAAGATTTTACGTATACGAAAAATAGAACGTTTCTTGTTTTCATACACCTTTCATTGAGTCTTGAATTAAAACTATGACAGAGGTGACATTTTTAGATACTCTTTCAAATATTTCATAAAATATGAATGTTAAGATTGCGGTGTTAATTTATATATTGTTCTTTCAAATCTGCGCGTAAATTGTGAAAATATTGTGTTACCAATGTAAAGATTCATAGAAGAGAAGAAACAAATCATACAAATAGTCCGTCTGGGACAAATGAATCTTGATGAAGGATTCAAGTATGAATAGAACAAAATATACTTAGGTAGTACTAAGATATAATTGCAATCCAGCGTGGAAACGCGGTGAGTGTATTGGGCACTTTTGCACAGGGAGCGGTTAGGGGCCAGCGCTTCCCGGCGACCTTAGTGAGGTCGTCCTTAAAAACCTGGCCGTTGGGCGCCCTACACTACGCTATGGGAGAGCCCTTGTTCAGCAGTGGACTATTTGTGGCTGATATGATGATGATGATGATTCAGAAGTAATATCCTATCGCACTGTTGGCTTCATGTCTTCAGTATTTAACTACATTTTATATATACCTACTTACCCTACACATTTCAGATACCATCACCACTTATACTCTCAATCACGATGAACAACTCATTAATCCTATTCAAATAAAACGATTTCTGAGTATTTTTTCTGAGGCACAATTTTTTAATAACATCGAATTTTAGCTAGATCTTAACTAAAATAGAATATACGAATAAATAGGTGTAATCAACATCAAAAGAATATATATTCGGGTGAACTATTAACGTGTATTAAAGCGAATAACTCATAAATAAGATTTAGAGACATCTTACGTCCTCAATTTGCGTCGGGATGGCCAATCGTTACATTTTTCAATCCTCGTTTATCATTAAAACGTTAAAAACGACCTCGTGGCTTCCACCTTAGAATATAACCATTTATCATATATGAATACCAATAACGTGTGGAAATACTTAATATCTATAATTTTTCTCACTGCGTATTATATTTTTTTATATTTTTGTAAAACATGTAATTTTTGCGATGAAAGTCGGTTAAGACATGAAAATAAACAATAGATAAGAATTTCTACATGTAGAACTGAATTGTTTATAATATAAACTTTATATAATTAAGTCGTATGTGACATCCGTCGACACAAAATATAAGTTAAAATTATTCAAAAAGTATAAAAATATCAAAAAATAACTTAATAGCATTTAACCTACATATTGCAAGATTTTAATGCTGATAGTTAAAGAATAGTCTACAGCTATAATTAGAACATTTTTAAAGAGAAAATGGTGTAATTAAGTTTTACCAACTGTGTTAAGCCCATGTTTGGACAGAAATTCACTGGTAACATCAGTGTTGAGTTAGTTGAGCTAATAAGAAGTTAGATATTTTTATTATAAGCATTCTTTTTAATTTTCGTTGTTACTGAGAACATTAATGCCTGTAATTTATAAGAGCTTCATAACAAATTTTCAATTTTGAATGCATTAGATTTTACAAAGAATTATTTTATATACCAATTACACTCTCAAAATCTTGTTTATGGTTTAGTCGGTAAAGGCCACCTGTTCCAAACTAATACCGTGCTTATCCTACCAATCCCAAATTTTTATAAAAACATGAGAATGAAAACAAAATCTCATCCAAATTACTCATTAAGCACTTTAATTGCCATGTTCTATTTAAGAATACTGTAATTAAACACGGTCGCAATACATCAATGTGGATTTTGTGCGACTCGTGCGCATACCTACGTCACACATCGGCGCGTGAAGTGTGAAAATGCGAAATAAAAGCAATTCTTTCTAATTAACTCTGTCGAGACTTGAAATAGACGTAAATAGGGTGACCATTTGTATTTATTCACTAGGACATTCTGGAGTTTAACGAAATCCGTTAACGTTTAGAGAAATTCGTGAAAACATTTAGATGTTTTCAGATATTTAAAAAACGAACAGATGTTGTGAACACTTGTCACCTATTAATGTGGTTCTTTGATTGTTGTTGATAGCAACCCTAACCACAAACACACGTATCAGCTGATTTACGTACAACGCCTGTTTTCTGAACAAATCCGAACAATTAAAGTAGCATGTTCATCGGATTGTTTTGATTCCTCACGATTGATGGACCGTGTCGTGGCTTCGGAATGTTCCATGATTTGAATATCACCGCATTTCTATAGAGCTGACGTATTTAAATCTATGTTAATTAATGTCTACGTGTGACACTTCTTTTGTATTTCTTTTTTAATTTATGATGCTGATCATAACACGTTTGTTTTATTTGGTTAAGTAGGTATAGTTACTTAAAGTTATAAATTATAATATTAGATAATGATAAAGAGAAGTTTCTTAACACAGATTGTAGAAGAATATTTATAATTTTGCTAATTTAAAATATTGAAGTCTATAATTTTATGTAAATTATTTGATGATTTGTATTTACATTTTAATTTTTATTAATATTCCTGTTTGTGATTGTTATCTAATCTATTAAATTAAAGACTAAGAGTATACCTATTATCATGATCAATATTATCAATCTTTTTAAGTTTTTATTAGAAAAGGCTATTGCATCAACTTCTAATAGGTAAATCACGCTTCTTAAAGTAGGAATTATTTGCACCTAAATCGGATCATAAGTTTGATATCAGGATTTTGTTCTGACTACCTGTTCAATTTGAAGAACGGGCGAGAAAAAGTCGAGTTTTATGATTTAATGGTAGAACAAGTGCTAAGTTGGATTTCCTTTTAGTACAAATATTTTGTATGTATGAATTTACGTATTTGCATAATTTTCCTGTGTGTTTAATATATATGTATTACATGAGTATGTAGTATGTATATCTACATTCTGGAACTTAAACAGTCCGACTTATCTATAAAAAACATTCATACAAAAATGTCATACCCCAAGGTACTATTTCAGGTCCTACTAAACATAGGCATACAACAATTTGACAACTGAAGATTTCTCATATTCGGATGTACAGTTAGCAACAAAAATGGTACTGCTGTCTACTAAACGCATTACAAACAAAAAGTGAACAAGCATAACTAATGAAAGTCCTTAGAGTGATTAAACAAACGCTGTCATCGATGCAATGGCAACACTGCAGACATGAGTATGCAGTGTAAGCGAAGCTGCCAACATCATTAATAGGCCATTTCATTGCAGTTATGTTTAATTAATATTGTGAACTGAAATAAACTGCAATTGATAGCTTTATTTTATTCGAAACAGTAGTCTATGAAATTGCACCATTCAGATTGTTGCATTCTAAAGTTTCAGTTTTGTTATTAGATTTGGTTATGTCAACTTAAGATGTTTACTAGAATCCAGTATTGAATTATTGGGCAGTTGTGCGAGACAAAAAATTGAAGAGTCAGTATGTGTCAGTAGTACTTCCCCTCCCTGCTTATAAATAAACCGAGTACGATCTGTACTGAACGTTACTTTGTAGAAACTTGAATACCTATAGGCATAAAACCCATTCAAAGCTTGTATTTTCTGCTTCCCCAGTTTTTAGAAATAATCAGATTTTAAAAGTTATTGTTGCTATTATGTCAATGCGATAAGCCTCATAAAATCACATAAGATTTTTAAAAAATACCAATTATTTACCTATAGGTTTTTGTACATTTTAAGATATTTTTTTCAATCAAAATTCAACGAATCTACGATAATCACGTTAGAAAGTGTATTTCTTAAAATATTCGCCACAGCCCTAGCACTTACTACTGTAGTCATGACACAGAATTAACATGACATTAACAAAGATGAATAATATCTCTGAAATAAGCGCAAGAAATCGATGGACATCTTCATACCGGCAGCGCCGCTAAGTGGGCACATCATAACTTCATCTTAAAATAAGCAAGGTATATCTTACGCCAAACTTATATTAAATAATTTATTAATGTCACTTCCACTCTGTTTTTTGTTCTGTTTGGTGAGTTTAATAAAATTAGCATGACAATAACAGACTCTGCTCCAATTTGGGACACGTCAGATATTCATGTCTGTAATCTGTATAAATAATTGGCATACTCCATATAAAATATATATGCATAATTTAATTTATAATGTTGTATTATTTTATGATTAATGCATTAGATTTTATGATAATGATATACCTACATATTTTATAACATTATTTTTTTCTAGTGATGTATCTAGTATCATTTTCGGCATCGTATGCTTGTAATGAAGATGCTAACTCTACTATAATCGAAGTAGTGGTGGAAGTAGTTTTAACGTTTTAGAATTCGAAACGATTCATAAGTTCATGGGGTCACAAATGAAATTAGCTAAATAGATGAACGAGGCATCATTAGTTAATTTAACCATTTTAAAAGTTGTTATATGCAGAAGGAGGAAATAAAATACTGTAACGGACATTATGAGAAACCTATGTTTCACTGTAACTTATAGGCTAATTGCTTGAAATCGTCTTTTGATAAGTTATAATCAGTTTTCCCTAATTTAGTTTAGTTAATTTTTACGGAAAGACTTGTCCTTGTTGACTTGTCCTCAGATCTCCAGAGCCTCGTTCACCTATCACCAAGTTTATCAGGAGAATTATCAGGTGAGGTTGATTTGAAATCTTATTGAAAGTAAAACTGTATGTGCTCTCTGTATGTTACGCTTTAACGCCTAAACCACTGAACCGATCATGATGAAATTTGGTATAGATATATATGAGACATTTAGAAAGGACAATATGGACTTATGGTATCCAGCTCTGGGGCTGTACCAGTAAGAGCAATCGTCAGATCATACAACGATTCCAAAACAAAGTACTCAGGGACATAGTTAATGCACCCTGGTATATTCGGAACTGCGATCTACATCAAGACCTAAACATGGATGTTGTAGACCTAGTAATACAAAAATATGCAGAAGCCCACGAAAACAGACTTCATCATCATGTGAATGTCGAGGCTATCCAGCTTCTTGACATCACTAATATAGTAAGAAGACTGAAAAGGACGAAACCGTTCGAGTTAGTGTAGTGTTTTAATGACCAATAAACTTATGTAGTGATGCTTACAAAGAACACATGAACAAAGTGTCTTCGCCTTAATAAAAACTAAGTAAGTGTTAATGGACGCATTCTTAGGTTATTGTTTACGTAGTAATTTAGGTGAAATTTGTTTACTAATTGGCCAAATAGGCTAGATCGTAATATAAATAAAGTATAAATATAGAAAGGACAAGGCTGTGTTTGGTGGCGATAACCGAGTTATAAACTCGTACTCCCTCGCAATAAACTCGTCCGATCGAGGGAGACAGCACATTTTTGAATTTACTTATTCTTATATTCGTCAACTCGCACGCAGGTATAAAGTACATCCACGCGAGCGGAGCTGCGGACAACAACTAGTTAGATATATATATGAAAATCTATAATAATAAGTACTTATTTTATCCTACGTTTATCTTTGTTGAGTCTACAAAACACTTAAATCATTCTCAAATTATGAACTATAGCCAAAAATTTACGGATTACATTAACGGTTTATATCTTTATGTTAATAGAAATGACTAAAATATATGAATAGTAATAATGCTTTTAGCGTTAATTTACACATATATTGTTTAAAACTATATGATTGTGTCGAAATATATTAAAAAAGAAAGTGGTGATGTGGGTGGTAACACCTTTAACTAAGATTATTAACCTAAATGGACGTCATAGTAAGTGTTTACCGGGAACTACAAAAGACGAGCTACTGGGGTTAGCCAAATCAAAGAAGAGAAAGAGTTACGGACACCGGCCTATAAGGTACAAACGCAGTAAGTAAGTAGGACTAGCGCTGTTATTAAGATGAAAGAAGAAATTTTACTCACATCTTATCGTACAGAGGGACAGAAGATAGGAAATCAAAGGAAGTGGCAGTGGCAGAAGTGGCAGTGAAGTCTTTGAACATATTGTTTTAATTTCTTTTCTTTTTCCTTTGTTAGTTTTGCCCTTCTTTATCTTTTAGGTTGCAGTGAGTGATACCTCTGGCATTAAAAGCGTCCATAAGATATGGTACGTTTACCATCGTATTGACAGTATGTTATTTTCTACTTTGGTGGTATTATAAATATATTACAGTAAACTTGATCCATTTTATATTAACTCTAATTTAAAAAATAAAAACCTTAGTCTTCTAGGTACGCATCCAAAACCTCATAACCTTAATACTATTTTCTTAAGTAAATACCCATTTAAGTCACACAAAACATTTCAAATAGGTTAGTATCTAAATACTTACGTTATAGTTTCACCTTTTCGCTACCCAATTTCTTGTAATTTCTAACTACATAAGTATTGCTAAAGTCTAACATCTAATAGTTATAAATGTCCGTCTTTGCTATAGTACCAATCAATTCAATAATATCAAATGTCAATGCAATCATTAATGACACAAACAGGCAGTGGTTGTGTTGCCCCTAAACTTATTGAACCCATGTATTAAACGTTCGAAAATGGTTGGAGCAGTCAACAAATAACAATACACATTATTTCACACCTGTTAAGTATCGATTTCTTATCGAACTAGTACTCCTATTACTTCCATATTTAACAAGACACCTCATTTAAGAAAGAAATATATCTCATGAAACTCACACTTTCCAATTTTATCTCACATCTAAAAGGGCTCTAATATCGTAGAACTTTAAATTCTGTCACATTTCAAATTACTAATCGAATACTAATAGCCTTTAAACATCGGTTAATAATACATTTAAAAGCTTCTTGTCGCATGTGGTTCTAATAAAAATATACAATTTGCATAAATCTGACATCTAATTTAGTAGTTTTAGTAACATATTAATCAGAACTTCTCCAATCTTACGTTCTTTAGTTGATCTCTTGACTTGGTTTATTGTATAACAACACCTGTCACACGATCATTGCTGCAAACATTAGTGAAATAGTATCATAAGGAACTCTATCATAAGTGGGATTACAAATCTTTAATGTAATAAAGGTTAAAACGAACATACTTTGTTTACAATTTAAAAAATACAAATTGATGTACAATAATTGTACATTACTTACGTACGTTCAGAACAATATTAAACAAAAAAAAGAAGATCCTTTTTGATTGTATTGATACCAATATCGAGATTAGGGGGAGTAATTCGTTGTTTCGTCCTATAAAGATTCGGCCCAATAGGACGAATCACAGAAATTATAAATAATTAAAATTATCGTTCGCTGATTCGTCGCACCCAAAAATTCACTGAAAAGCATACGTTTGTTATTATCTGTCACATAAATGATTGTCATTAGGTACACGAAGATTTAATAATAATAAAAAAGATTTAGATATATTATTTTCTCGAGTAAATCTAGGCCCCTCGAATCATAAAGGCCACATAACGGATCGGCAAAATCTCTTTGCCATGCTCGGTGTTTCCATAATAAGCAATTTTCTAGCAATTAATAGCTATAACTGTTTATATAATGAGTATATCAGATAATTATGAATATTAAACAAAATCTGATCTATAGAATTGTCGATAGAATCGTTAAATTTGCATAGAATCGTAATTAAAAGTGTGTCGGGTGTGTATTATTTCCAAAATCTGTCGTTTTGATTATAAATGGCCAGAATAATTAACTTCAAACCGTTACTTTTGGCTTAATTGTCAATTGGTTATCTTTATCGTATAGTAACCATCACCCATATCTTGTCTACTAAATTAGCATACTCCATTAGGTATGCCTACACATCTTAAGAGAACGTATTAAGTGATGTTTATTACTACATCGTGACACGTGCGATATCTATATTAATTTAAGAAATGATTATAAGAATTTATTGGAAAAGATATCTACACAAGGTCTAAATGTAAGCTACACTAATAGACACAGGTCATAGAGTGCATTTATAATATTATTACTTTTTATGTAACTGTTTTAGAATACATAGTGTCTTAACACCTACATTTCGGCTATGATATTCACTCCCATGTAACAGAGGCGAGCCCTATTGCCATCAAGCAGGCACTTTGTCTTAGGCTGTATGTTGACTTTTGTATTGAGAACTGCCTCCCTAGACAAGAGGCTGGACAGCTGACGGTCCACAACTGTGCGTTTCTCGAGAAACATTCTGCCTCGCACAACTAAACTGTGGATTAAACTGTCATAAGCGGTATTTCTGAACCAATACGACCTTCAAACCTTCAAGAAAAGAGCGTACTCTCTTTTAAAAGGAAGGCACTTGTGACTCATCTGGTGTTGCGGGTGTCCATGGGCGGCGGTGATCGCTTACCATCAGGCGATCCGCCTGCTCCTATTCTATGCCTCCCTATTTCATAAAAAAGAGGTAATTCGCTTACTGGAGTATCGTGGAATAAAATGACTAATATATGGGCTTTGACGTATATGACAGTCGTCATTGAATGACATATATGTCAAGTCCCATACATTCGACTAGGACTATCGGCAAGAACTATCTCTTAGGCGCCTCCTACGACATTCACGGTAATAGATTGCATGGTTCTATTCTACTTCAACAGGAACCAAAACAGCACATGTATTATACCAAACACACAATACATGTATTAATAAACCTTCTTGTATTCTGTATACACTTGTGTTCTGTTCAAACTTGAACATCAACAACCAGGCATACAAACGGACTCGATCCCAAGATGTTATTCATTATACTAAGAAATGTTAGGTGCCCATATCATTAATTATAAATAAAATCAAACAGCTAAAATCATTCAATCCTACAGAGACTAATTACGGGCGCGTGTCGGCCATATTGGAATCCGATAAAATAACAATTAAGGAAACATTAATGGACGATACAATGGCGTCTCTCGCGCTTGCGCCCGCGTCGCTCTGATAAATGACCTCTCCTGCGGGACGTTAACGGCGCGTATTTGATTTATAACATTATTTGAATATAAAAAAACAAAAAGGAATTGTTTATTCAACCGTAATCGATCGAAAAGATCGCTTGGAATGTACCAACTCTCTAATTATGAAGAGAATCTACTATTGTTCGTTTGAATGTTAGATCCTTTTTGTTTTGAAGTTTCTCCGAAGTACCTTTAGGTACGATGTATTGATGTTACATATTCATAGTTGCGTGATGCAACTAGTGGCTTCTCATAATCAAGTTTGTTGATTGGTCAAATTGCGAATTAACATTTATCAAATACTAGCTTTTGCCCGCGGCTCCACCCGCGTGGATGTCGGTTACCGCGACCAAACGTAGCCCTTGTCCGTTTTCAAGGTCTAACCTACTCCTATACCGAATTTTATGAAAATCTGTTTAGTGATTTAGGCGTGAAAGCGTAACATACAGACATACAGACAGACAGAGTTACTTTCGCATTTATAATATTATAGTATGGATACTAGCTTTTGCCCGCGGCTCCACCTGCGTGGAGGTCGGTTATCGCGACCAAACACACGCACGACATAGGCTACTTTATCCTTTCACAAGGTCTTACCTGTCCCTGCACCAAATTTCATCAAAATCGGTTCAGTGATTTAAGCGTGAAAGCGTCACATACAGACGAACAGACAGACAGAGTTACTTTCGCATTTATAATATTAGTACGGATATGGAAGTATGGGTTAATTTTAAACGCTGCTATTAATGTGGTCGACTAATCGACAGTGGTCTTAGACTTTTCGTTCTTTCTTTTCTACGATTTAATTATTAAGACTCTTTTTTCACTATGTTCTGACTTGAGGCACGTGGAAAAGCCCCAAGCAAGCCGCAAGCTCCTACAGAGTCGCTGCCGTCTCGATGATCAGAATTTACCGTAAGTACCGCTGCATCTACATCGGATAGCTTTAGGTGATATTAGCAAGTGAACTGGTACAAGCCATTAGTACAAGTTAGTGTTTAGCAAAATCAATTTAAACAATAAAACGAAATGATTTTCTTTAAAGTCACAAAATGAAAAATAGTTCAATAATTCACGTTGTTCGCCGCGACGGTAAGTCATTAACTAAAACATCACCTACTGTTTTATTACTAGTTAAAGAGAGGGCTAAATTAAATACATCTGTCTCTCTCCGAATGAAATATAAGCCAAACAATTAACTTCATAACTATAATAGGTAACGGGTTCCATAGTAATAAATTAATCATATCTGTGTAAGTTTAAAGTTATAGATTTAATATAGGAAAGTTTTCACAGTCCAGACTCGGCCTCAGTTAAAGACTCGAGTCAACAATAGTGCCCGGAATGCTATGGCAATAGGCTCACCCCTATTACATGGTACCGACTACAATTATTTGTAAAATGTGGGTATTAATTCACCTCTGTCTAACCCTCCGGGTATAAAGGTGTGATTATATATTATGTGTGTATGTATAATTGGTTAAATCTACTATTAAAGTCTTAGAAAGGAACTCAGTTAAGTTAAATGAATTTTCACTTAAGATACTCAACCTAACACTTAACAGTAACTGAACAGTATAATTGTGGTTTAGTTCAACAATTTACTTAATCATTACCAAAGTAAGTACAATACAATAATTCAAAGTATTAAATCCGAAGCGATCCTGCGACAACTTTTTAAAAAGGGTACCAAGCTCAAGTTTACGATCGACATAAATGCCACATAAAAAAGGATAAAAAGTTTTTAATTTCCCTCGTCTTAAATGAGCCGGTGTTAATTTTAACTCTCCATGTGGAATTATGTATATGGTACCACTAATTCTTTGTCATTATAAGGCTATATGTAAGTACTTTTTTTTTCGTCTGCATAGCTTTCGGCCGTAAATAATGTTCAGTTATGTTTGTTGGTTTAACTTTAACGTGTTTCATATAGATTAAATTCTAATTTATTTTATGGAATCTTCGGGTTCCGAAGGGATCATAATTTTATTTCGGTGCTGTGAGGTCAAACTGTTACTTCTCTATATACTGCTCTGTATGGAACTTGTACGAGTGAGAAGTTTCGAACGCGGAGGAATTTCATGATGCGTTTTAAGTTTAGGTTTTGCATATCATTGTTTTAAATAGATATAATATAAATATAAATAATATACAGGGTGATTTTATAGTAGTTTTGGAAAAAAAGAATTTGGGCAGTTTCGATAGCAAAATCATCTGGAAGCATTAATTTGGTGAAAGAAAAGAAAAATTTTACGACCCCCCTACATTATTCCTTTTACCTGAACATTATTCCCATACAAAATAAAAAAAAAAATATTTTTTTCGCCAGATAAATACTTCCAGATGATTATCGAATCTGTGCCCAAATTCTTTTTTCCGAAAGAACTATAAAATCACACAGTACAGATATTATATGGAATTATGTGGAAAAGTCCCACTCCATTGTTCATGCGATTTGAAACCAATTTATATATGTAGGTACTTACTATTTAATAACTTTTTTCTCACGCCTCTTAGAACACAGAAATAAAAATTAAGGGTGAGTCGGACTCGCGTACTAGGTTCCGTATGAAATTGGATTAGTGGACAAAGTTAATGTTGTTTTTATGCACACTGGAGTTGTCAATATCTTGTTCATCCTAGCTTTAATCCCAGTCGCAAATGAAGCTTTCAACTTGGAGTGCGTTTTTTCTCAGTCTAACTGCGGATTTGGCTAATCTTCGATATTTTCAATCAGCAAAAAATCATATATCATCAACAAAGCAGATAGCTGTCTTGAAATGAAATGAGATAACATTTCAATCTTACAATTTCTAAAAGTTATTGAGATTAACATAAATAAAGAAGTTTAATTTCATTACATAATATTTTGTTAAAAACAAATCTCAATTTAACTTATTGAAAGTTGAAAATACAGCATTAGGTACATTAGAATTTAGATACCGAAGTTGACAACTTTTACGATAACATCTAAGGTCTTTAATGCTGGGTATTAGAGTTCTAAATCGAATGACTGATAGTAATTTATTTTGTCACATTTGAATGCGATATAAAACAACATTATCTCAATGTTTACGAAATAAATGTCCCAATAAAGATAAGCCAACAAGCCCTAATTAGTGACAAATTGGTCGCTTTTAAAGGCATACACTGAGAGATGCATTAAGAGTTTTATCAGAATATGACCAGCCTTGTTTAATATATATCGTGAAGAAATTCATGGTTATATAAATTATATGTTGATGATGATTAACACTAGCAAGGCGGGAAAAACAACTATCCTATAAAGGCAGCGGTCATTTTTAACTCATCACTATTATTGCAGTTCCAGTTATGCATATATAACTCGCCCCCGGAATGAGGAGGCGCGCTATTCAGCGCGCCGCCGCCGTGGCCTGCTTCTGCTGGGGTGACAGGCGGCTCCACCCGTCACCCCCAGGCCCGCGCTCATGGGGGACGGAGGTCAGTCAGTGAGTAGAAATTGTAGCAGATATTCATAAAAACAAAGAGAAATCAAATAATTTTAGATGTGTAGAAAAATATGTTTTATACAAAATAAGAAAAATGATTTACGAGTAAAAACATTTTTGATTCATTGCAAGTGCCACACAATGAATTTTGTAGATATCACATACTTTATTAATTTTATTTTTACAATGATTATGTTTGATTCAGACGCTGATATTTCTGTGATAATGGAATGTTGTAATGAAGCCTCAGGAGTTTCTTCTAAACAGTAAGTCAGTTCGACAGCCAACTACTGCAGCATGAAGTCTTTACGTATTTTTTTGTTATTTCTTGGTATAATGTACCAACGTAGTTGGCACCCACAGGACAGGCTTGCCTGGTGTGGGGTCACCGACCTTTGTATTTTTTGACAATAAAAAAAAAGGCTACCGAGATTTGACATTCGACTGCAAGAAAGAGATTAAGTCTTACCATTGAAAATATTAAAAATTTCTAATCACCTTACAGAATAATTACAGAGAGATGGAACGTCAACAAGAGGACCATAAAACAAAAACATATAGATAACAAAATGTCAAACTTCAATTAATAAATTTAATATATTCGAGTTTTTAATAGTGTAGATAAGATTTAATAGGTTATGTTTAACGTATAAAATTTGCATAGCAATTAACACCGATTGACGGCTAATAGGTACCTCAATGTAGTCAAAACCAAATATATTTTTATTAAGGATTCGCAATATATTTATAGTATCGCAATATTGCAATATATCTAATTATAGTAGGTTTAATATTACATATTTATATTTATGTAATACTAGCTTTTGCCCGCGGCTCCGCCCGCGTGGATGTCGGTTATCGCGACTAAACATAGCCTATGTCCTTTCTCAAGGTCTAATCTACCCTTATTCAAAATTTCATCAAAATCGGTTCAGTGGTTTAGGCGTGAAAGCGTAACATACACACATACAGACAGACAGACAGACAGACAGACAGAGTTACTTTCGCATTTATAATATTAATATGGATTATATATTTATTTATTATTTCCATAATATTGAAATCTAAATAGTTAAATCTTCTTCTTCTAGAGATAATTAAATTAGGTAGTATTAGTTAATTAAATTAGTGCTTGTTTACCGTGGTACCATTAAACAGTACCAGTAATGGTACTGTGGCAATTATTGTTTGCCGTCGTTCTATTACATCGAAGGTACCATTGCAAATAACATCTTTTGTTAACCATGGTACCTTAAGGAAACATAAATAATAACCAAAATGTAATTCAATCACGATTCACGTTTTTTTAATCTAAAGCTGGTTTAAAATAAAATTAATATTTTAAACCGATACCTACTCTAAAAGGTAATTATGTACCTATTTAATTTTTTATATTATAAACTCGCAATTTTTCTAATGCAAATCCAAATCCAATCTCATCATTAGTTAACTCCATCTGTAGGTACGTATCTTATGAAATCATCATTCAAAATATGTCCTTTATTACGTTTATTTTTTTAGATGCATTATTTAATTGTGCAACATTTTCAAATTTTGTTAATACGTTCAAAGACGAAGTAAATGATACATTGTTTTTGTTGTTTTCTGTATTCAACTTTGCATGCCAACCTTCGACAGGATAGTTGGTGTATGGTTGGTGTGGTGGCGTTCACCGAATACAGATAATTTATTCCAGTGCTTCTTTTACCAAAACTTCTCTATGTTACATAAAAACTTGGTCATTTCGAAATATTCAGCACATAAAGCAACTATTGATTTGTGTAATTTTGTATTCTTCCAAATGTTTTTCGTCCAGTGATCAAAGTCCTATCTATATCCACTTTTGGTAAAATTTTCACTCGAGCATTTAGTGCAGCCAACTCGCATGTCACAATGAATTTCAAGTGGTTCACGCTGTGGCAACTGTTTCGTTAGATTATAGAAGTATTATAGATAAACTTGTCACCTCTTGTTAGATTCACTATAATAAATTAATTGCATTGATATTGTTGTAATGGTACGACGGTAAATAAAAATTACCAAAGTACCAACGATGGTACCACGGTAAAAACAAAATTCCATAGTACCATGAATGGTTCAACGGCAAATAAAAATTGCCACAGTACCATTACTGGTACTATTTAATGGTACCACGGTGAACAAACGTGTAAATTAGGTAGGTACTTTATTTTCATGTTATGTTTTATACATTGTATTTAAGGTTACCTATTATGTTTTCAGAGAATACACACCAATTTAGAACTGGTGCTCTGGGTCTGGGTCTGGGTTTCAAACTGCGTATCCTCCATGACCCATACACTAAGTTAAGCTGAGCATAATATATGCTCAAAAATTCATGATTTTTAATACATTTAATAAGAAATACAAATTCCATTTGATGGTTATAAATAAACATGTAAGTATTTGTACTGACGCGAAGTAAATATACGTTTCTTTGTGTAAACTTTCACCCTTAATGAACACTGTTGAGGTGTCACAATGCCGAAGTCATCCGATGTCCAGTTCCATTACGTAACTTGATATGGAGATAGCTGATAGAAATCATTGGCTATCAGTGGTGAATGCTGTACATTTATAAAAGGTAGGTATGTCGATATGACAGTGGGTTTTATTGATTCGTTTTGACAACTGGTCAAAAGGCAAGCCAGTTACAATAGTGTAATATACCCAACACGAGTACAACGATCTCGATATCTCAGGAAACTGCATGTTCTTCAACTGTATGTTTACTGTAGGATGGATAACTACAGCCCTTCTACGACACATCTACAGAAAAGAATAGGTTGGCCCTATTGTACTCCACCGGGAAACAACCAGCTTCCGCAGCATCACAAAACCGTTAATTTCTTTCTAAAAGAAATCTTGACGAATGCGTTTGTGTCTGAAATAAACATTAAGTAATTGTAGATGTCTTGATTTTTATTTATTTCATTATCTATCTACCACTATATTTCTTACATTATCTATCTACTATAATTAATTTATGCAGGATAGATATAAAAATAATATAAATGACTAATTATTATTATTTGATATCTAAAAATAACTTGTTTAGTACAGATTAAAATCTAACTAATAGTGTTTTAGCTGAGCGAATTAAGAATTATTCAGAGATTTTAGATTTAAGTGTTAAGATAACCAGTTTATTTTACATATTATTTGATATAGATTCTCTAACATATTGTAAATCATTGTAAGTACCTACTTATGTTTGTGTGTAATAAATACTATCTATCAATTTACATCGAAACTGCTTCATTTCTCTTTATCACCAAAAGGTAATCGTTAATTTCAACTTTAATTGATAACACGTGTTCCAATTTCAATAATTTAAACAGGTACCTAACATTCCAAATACCGAGCTAATTAACACCGAACTAAAAAATAAAACATAAAACAAAGCATAGCAATGGCATACGTAACAAGAGCCTTTCCGACCCGGCCGTGCTGTACCCATATATTTACTTTATCTTGTTCAATACACTTAAATACAAATTAATACAACCAAAGGACCGGACCTTAATGGCGACTCCGACTGTTTATTTAACACCTCACGATGCGACATACCAGTTTTATTTTAATTTTTTTTTAAAGCGCTCTTGGCCTTTTAGCGCCTCGAATGGTTCCTTCTAATTTTTTTCTTAGAAACCGCTAATAGATTTTGGTTTGGGATTAACTCGTAAGGATGTTAATAATTTTGTTTGGTTTAGTTACCTACAAGTTTAAGAATTGAGAACCGAAGCATAAAATACTTACGTAATTTGTAGATAACTAGTAGGTATCTATATACTGTATATATTTAAGTAATTACTTATTAGAACATGCAAACTAACAGTTGATAGCAGAGTGCATAGGTGTATCAGTCGTCTCTTGGGTTCTTAAATTAATTGAATACCAATATGAAAGCATTTTAAAGAAAGTATTTAAAAATAAAAAGAAATAACAACACATGATTATTCATTAAACACACAATACTAACGTACATACGACTATAATAATTTTAATAAACAAAAAATAAATACTTACAGTTAACCAATTTTCATGTCTTCTTTTCATTGGGTTTTTTATCTCTTTTTTGTCTTCTTGATAGTTATAAACAATTACTTTTCAATGGATTGTATCCATGAAATAATCTTTTTTTTTTATACAGGACACGTCAATTTGACTTCACCTCGCCTGATGTTAAGCTAAAGGCAAAGTCTCGGAAAGAGGGTCACCATCGTAAACATTTACTATGTTAACAGTGGTGGCACTCAGCTTGACGGCCTCATTAGATACCTTTTCACATCCCGCTTAAAGGACCCGGGACTGTAGGAAGAAGGAAACACGTGAGCTGGCAGGGAGTTCCAGGTCTTGGTGGTGCGGCATAGGAACGAGTCACTGAAACGCTTGGTTCTAGCAGGTATACTCTGCACCGTAAATGGATGGCATCTTAGCCCTGCACATGTCGTCCTGTGAAGGAAAGGGGAGGGTGGGACTAATTGGAAGAGCTCGTCAGAACATTCACCATGGTAGAGACGGTAGAAAACTGCCAAAGACGCAATATGTCTACGCATCTGCAAAGGCTCGAGGGTGTTCGTGACCTCAGGATGCAACCTGTCGAGAGCATCTAGTAAGTATTTTGCGGAGCCGTCCCAGAGATGTGAGCAGTATTCCACGCAGTAACGAATTTCCTTCTTCTTATTAAAAAGACAACGAAAATAAACTTCAAAGCCTTTCGGAGCCTGGAGTCTGGTTAGGTTAGTTTATTCTGGTTAGGTGTAGGTATTTGGGTTTTACGGCTACTACTACCATCCATCCAAATCTGAGTGGAAATCGCCCGAGCTCTGTCGTTGATCAGATCAAGGTGGGCTTGAAGAACCTTGAGAACCCTTAAACTTAAATTAAATTTAACCTTTAGTTTCTTCAAAAATAAAATAAGTATAAAAAACAAATGCCACTTTATTTTTCGCATATTATAGTACAACGTTTACAGGCTACAGTCTCAAGAACTTCTCGTATACTTTACAATTCATATGCTTAAAACTCCACTTAGCATTTCGATCTAGTATTATCTTAAAGAAAAATAAAACAAGACCGTAATATATGTACTATTAATACAGCAAATACATGCAACTCAATTAGTTTCAACGCGTATGGGAGAACTCGAAGTTGTTATTCAGATATACCTATTGGTTTTAGATACAGTATCGACATTAATATTCAAAAAATATTGTCAAAGCGCCTCACTGGCCGATAAAAATGTCGGGCCACACGCAGCAGGTCATTAGACACCTCCCGATGGAAAATAAATTAAAGAAAACGAGAAACCTCGCCGTCAACCTTATTCAGAACTAAAAGGCTTTAATTTACGCTACATGTTCGTTTTTGACCACATTCAATGGTTTTTGAAAAGGCCTTACATTTATATTAACTGAACAAAAGAAGCAATGGAATGAACTTATTTGAATTTATCGTTTTAAGAGCTTATGAATAGGAGTGAGGTTGGGATCAATTAAATGCCATAAGATACGTGTACTATAAGTCAGTTTGAAAGCGAAATCCAAGAAGTAATGACTAACACTCCAGTTTATGGAGTAAACAGTTTGTTTCGTTTTAACGTTGTCCAATTTGCTTAACATTGCTTTAATTTGTAATAGTGATTTGATACATGCTTGTTAGGTTGAATGAAATTCTATTCTTTCTTAAATTCTTAGTACAGTCAGCATCACATCGATCTTGATAAGAAGAGTGGTCAACATAATCTTAATTGCTTATTATGGAAATACCAAGCATAGCAAAGAGGTTTTGCCGATCCGTTATGTGGCCTTTATGATTCGGGAGGCCTAGATTTGCCCGCAAAAATAATAATAGAATCTCTGAATCCTCGAGTAATGACAATCACTTATATTATATTATAACAGATATTAACAAACGTATGCTTTTCAGTGATTTTTTGGTGCCTCTTATCTCGATATTGGTATTAATACAGTCAAAAGTCTCTTCTTTTTTTGATTTATATTGTTCTGTACAGTCAGCATGAGAATGATATTGACTTACAAAGTACTGAAAATTATCTTAATTTCGTTATTTTAACTCTTCCAGTCAGTTGACAGGAAGAATTAAAATATAGTAATAGATAATATAGTTCTGATATTTGGAACACACCTTTACCTTGGCCAATAAAAAATTAAATTCTTTAAAACAGTTTGATTAGACTCTTAATACCTTGGTTTTCAAGACATTTCTGACGCTGACTGTACGCTTCCGTTACCTACTATGTTTTTTTTAATTTCTAATAATTCTAGGAAGTCTAATAATAATAAACTTATATTCCACGACATTCTAAATAGCGCTATCTAGACCCAAAGTGAGCATAGCTTAACTAATTTGTAGTAGATATGTGATTTAGTTTGCGGATGAACGTACTGACTTTTTTTTTGTAATTAATTACATACATATTTATACAATTTGTACTGGGTGTTCCTATGTAGGAACAACTAGTGCAATTACATAGTGTAATTACATATTCACGCATCCACATATTGCAGTGAATGGGAATCGAACCCGGGTCACCTGCTCTACTGACGTGAAGTGACATAAAGTCAATAACGACGTGACATAATATCAATGTGATATAAGGGAATCTCTCCTAAGAGTAATTAAACCGATGGGTTCTTCATCTATTCATCTGTACTACAATCGTAGAGATTTACCTACCTACCTACCATTTACCTACAAATTCCAATTTCATGAAACGGTATAAATATGTAGTAAGTTAAATTGTAAGTGCGTGAAGTACTGAGTTTGCCACTTTATTTAATAAATGTACAGCAATGACACCACAATAGAAGGCGTCGCACTGAATAAGAAATTAAACAATTAATATTTTCCCCGTGCGATTTCTGAAGCGTATTCTTTTGTGTTCAAACAAAGCCATCAAGCGAATCAGTTAACAAATCTTAGCATTTTACAACCTTACGACGTTTCCAAGAATATCAATATCCTTTCGTTATTCTTGCCTTGAACGTAACAATTAAAAATCTATTCTGTATGCGCAATGACACTTCTCTATCCGTTTGCCCAGCTTTTGTTGCCAATAAAACCTGGATATAACTATAAACAAACTATTAAGATGCTAGTCAGTCTTTTAAAAAATATAAAAGAGTCCATCGTGTAATTGTTGGATTGTAAAATAAGGCTTTTTATTGTTAATACGTTATTTTAATTAGCAAAAAACGAGAGACATGTATGACTAGCTTAATAGTGCGTTGACTTAGTGAAGTATGTACTCGTATCAGTTTAATAATAATTAAGTTGAACAATGAATATTATCAGTTCATTCTGAAATGTGCATTTCTCATGCATTGTACCTTTTTTCGTGCGGGAATCCCTACGGATATTTACGGACTCGAACCGACTATGTGGCTTCTCCTAAAACCGCCCGCCACCATCTCGGGTGTTGTAGCTCGTAAGACATTTTAATCGCACCCCGGCTGACACAAGACTATGTTGTAGTTCTCTGTATAATATTGGATATTGGAATTAGTAATTTTGTGTAAGATACAGCTTCAGCATAAGCAACAAGCTTTGAATGAACACTTTAGAGTTCCAAATGCTCCAGCCCGATTTAACAAGTGCTAAAAAAAATTAATATCAATAGATACGAATACCAAAAGACGTTTCACTATATCGCACTAAAGGGCAGTCTCTTTGCAGTGATTTACCATCGTCACCTTTAACTACAAAACTGAATCGGTCGTAAAACGGTCTTTTGGGCGTCTTCAAATACATATAAATATTGCTAAATAGTTTCTCCTTATTGAGGTCATTGGTGATATTTCTTGATGTGATTATTATTCATATCATGGCGCTGTGAGCAAATTGATAAATGCTGAACCTACGTTCTAATCTCATCTGTAATATTAATAACGAACCTGATAAATTGTGACATTATAATATTAATGATTAATTAAGTATTCTTCCATCTGAAATCTCAATCCCTGTTACATTAAAAAAAAATGAACCTTACTTTCCAAACCCCGGGCCTTTTGTTTCTATGAAGTTCTACGGAAGCTATCATCTGTCAATTTGCAGGTGAAGTTGGTTTAAGCTTCGCAGTTCTTAATGAAATACACCATCCAATAATAACTAAGCAATCAATCAATTAGCCTATTGCAGTCCAATATAATCCATACTAATATTATAAATGTGAAAGTAACTCTGTCTATCTATTTATCTGTATGTCTGTGTGTATGTTACGCTTTCACGCCTAAACCACTGAACCGATTTCTGAACTGAACCGATGAAATTTGGTATAGGGATAGATTAGGCCTTGAGAAAGGACATAGGCTATGTTTTGTCGCGATAACCGACATCCACGCTAGTAATTAATATCACACTAAAATTAAAATCCTCAAAGAATGCGCTTTCACGAATTTTTACATATATTGATATCGATTTACTGTCTTTGCTGCTGAATCGATTTGCGATTGTTTGATAACACTCACTGAAGGTTTGTTTTCATGTTACGGCAGCATATTTATCATAAAAAATAGCAAAACCTATAAAACAATCAACCAATTATTCCCATTTATCAAACGACATCTTACGACAAAGCCCAAGTTTAGTAGTTAACCCGTCAATTTACGACGTTTGCCGAGTTCAACACGCGACTATAAATCAAGATGAATTACAACAATGATCGGATCCCATCGACAAATAATCTCGCATTCATTATCTTGTCTTGTACTAGTCACGCTTGGTTGTTGACTCCATATTAAAAGTAATACGGTATTCTAAAATATCATGCAGATCGATGCATATGTGCCTATTGGCAAAACCTTTTTTAACTTTTCGTAATAGGAATTAAAAAGCTAACTATCTTAAAATATTCAATAACTGTTTAATTAGCGTAAGTGAAATTACTTAGGTACTAGTAACATATATATGTATTTATTCAGCGCCATCAATCTCCAGTATAAACAACTAAATAAGTATTTGGCATACCTTAGCTTCTGCTCCTCTTTGTTTGGTTTTTGTGGGAATGCCTAGCCCCAATCCAGAACTTCATCCATCAATCAGCAGGTGTATCGTCTTGCAAGTAAGGTTGGTTTGAGTTCTCAAGATCTTGATAGGGCCCCAAAAACACCCTGAAAGTATTTGCCTCGCTTATCACAGTTATAATGATTTCAGGAACCTTCATTGGTTGATGGTCATTGTGCAATATAATATTGACGTAGTGAACTTGTATAGTTGAAATATTTATTTGTAGAAATAACTCAGGTTTAATATACAAACTTACAAAAGCTCTCTTCTGTTAGCTGTCTGATGTCACTGTAATGTTGCAGGAGTATCTATGCATTTTAACTGTGTCAGAGTTGTTATTCTGTACTCGATAAAATAAATTTGCATAATAGGTATGTCTAGCCTATTGTCTAAGACTATATATTAGAACTAGACACCTAGACCGTTATTACTCAGTTACTGATCAACACAATTCTGTGCGTGAGTTCATGGTTTCCATGTCATGAACCTTAATGTGACTGTTTGCTGTTTTCGTAGGCCACCCTCAATAATCCTGAACTAGTAGTTAGTTGACGAATTTTCGGATTTTTTCTATATTAAACATACAGACATGCGAGTATAATCACGCCTTTATCCCTGGAGGATTAGGCAGAGGTGAATTAACACCCACATTTCATCAATCATTGTTATTGGTACCACGTAATAGGGGTGAGCCTATTGCCGTATTCCGGGCACTATTATTGACTCGAGCCATGCATCTGATGCTGAGTCTGGGCTGTATATTATATATCTGTTTCGTTCTTTTTTATTTCTTTCTTTCTTCATTAAATATTATTATTTTAAGAATATTTTTAAAATTGTTCCAAAGGTAAATAATAAGAGTTATTATTTACTGTGCCTACTGTCCTTCTTGTGTGTGACTTCCTGTTCTCCTTCTGACTCATATATATGTACTGTTTACTGATTCTGCGCCTACGCTTTACGTGTAATAAACTTTGTTAAAACTTCTCGCGAGTATTTTAATAAATAACACCTGCAGCACCGTGAAACCCCTACAATGTTACTAAAATAATATACTTACTTAATACAAAAATAACGTCTAGTAAGCTTCCATGTATAAAAAATAATCATGTGAAGAAAATCTGTAGTATTTTAACGTCCTTGACATTAAAATCGATCAAATATAAAATTGCAAAATAATTATACAAATAGCTAGTTGCTGGCTTGCTTATTAATGAGTAAATTAATTTAAGCAGTATCGATTATATATTAATCGATTTATTAACACAAAAATGATTAATATTCAAAGCTTTAGCTGATAAAGGTAATTACTGATTTATTGGAATATATGATAAACCACTTCCGCGACCATCATTCATAATAGGATCCGCTATATAGGGAATCCGCTTTGTCTTTGGTCTGCGAAAATACGACCATGTGACGGAATATCGCAAAAGACTCAACTGGCTCCCTATTCGGCAGCGCCGTAACCTTCATATTCTTACTCTTCTCTATAATATTCTTCATAATCCTAATGCTCCAACTTATCTGCGGGAACGCTTTGAGTATCTTGTACCCAAGGGTAAACCCTGTCGTCTTTCTACCTCTCTTCTGCTTCGTACACCTGCACATAGTTCCAGCTGCTATGATGGATCCTTCACGGTCCGGGCAGTACGTCTTTGGAACGCACTACCTCACTCCATTCGCAGTAGTAATACTCTGGACATCTTCAGGAGAAGAACTAGGGAACATTTCCTATCACTATAATGTAGTCTGTATATTTACGTATCTATTTATGCATGTATGTCTATGTATGTGTATAGTTTGTATATATGTATGTGTGTATGTATAATTGTCTAGGTGGTATGTATGTATGTATGTATGTATCTATGTATGAATAAATATGATAGTATGTATGCTATAATATGTGTGTATTGTGTATAATGTACCCGTTTAGGTACACTTTCTTATTCATGTTCCTTTATATATGTATATTTTCTGTTCTTTATGTACACTTCACATCCCCCTTCACGAGCATAACTTCTCTGTCACTCAAAGGTTTGCTGGTAGAGAACTCATTTTGAGTTAAGCTCGCCTTTGTACATGTTATCTGAAATGTTTTGTGTATAATCTCTGTACTTTTTTGTGTACAATAAAGAATTAAAGAATTAAAAGAATAGTGGTATGTAGTTAAATACAATACATTATATGATTATTGTCTCCCCTCTCATCATTTTTACTTTAGTCCAGGTCTCATCCGAGGATCTCAGACTGGAAAAAGCGGACCCCAGATTCCGAAATGAACGCTTCGAATGCGATGCTAGCAAGTAAAAGATATCCGAAGCCCTCATCTTGAAGTCTGCGGTTCGCTTTCTGGTTTTTACTACTCCATTTCGCACGGTCTAGGGCATCCATGGTACGGCATCAAGCCAGCACTCCTTAGGTCTTCCCTCTTACCATGATCCGGCAACGTTGTTGCTAGCCGTGAGTGCGATTTGGGCTTTGTCTATCACAATAACATCTGATAATAGATGGTGATAAATGGTACCACCGTGCACAAGTGCGAAAAACCCTCCATAGTAATCCAATCTCGGTTGGATTGCGTTCAGGGATCAGCAAGTGCATAGCCGAGCCGAGGTGATGGTAGTCGCAGCACTAGTGGGACCGGTGGGTTTTGGCGTAGTCTAGTGGGGTGTGACGCGGGGCGCCGCGCCGGGCAGGGAGACCCGTAGAAACGGTGGTGCCGCTGGCCGCCCGCGGCATAGTACAGGGGCCCAACTGGGACTAACCACCCTGGGAGGCTGCCCCACCAGGTCGCGCATAATCCCGATATGGCTCGTCGTGCCGGTTGGCGACCGGACGGGAGCCCGGCGACCATATTCGGGAGGGTACGGGGGCCCTTCCGTTCGGCGCGTCGGCTCTCGTCACGCCTCACATTCATAGATGAAACCAATCTCCCATGTTTTGTCACGCGGTGCTGCGGCGACAATCACCTCTTTTTCACGCCTTCCCTTACCCTTCACCTCATGGCAGCGCACAAAACAAAAATTGTTGAAACAGCGGCTAGGGACTCTCCCACAAAAACTCTATTTGAGGTGGAGTCCACGAACATCTGTGGGCTCCATAAGAACCTCAACGCCGTCCACCAACACCTGGAGACGGCGAAACCAGCTATGCTGTTTCTAACGGAGACACAAATACGCCGCCCTGACGACACGACCTACCTGCTTTACCCCGGCTATGTTATCGAGGAAAATTTCCGAGCAAAAGCCGGGGTGTGCGTGTTTGTTAGGGCGGATATTTGTTGTCGCCGTTTGCGCTGTCTAGAGGACCCATCCTTTTCCATCCTTTGGGTACACGTAGACCATGGCTCCACGAGTCAGGTCTATGTGTGCCTTTACCGTTCCCATACAGGAGATGCAGAGATAACTCGACTATTCGAATACCTGAGTCAGGCGGCAGATGATGCGCAGGAGCGGTTTCCGAACGCCGAATTGGTGTTTTTGGGGGATTTTAACGCCCACCACAAGATCTGGTTGGGCTCCGCCATAACAAACCATGCGGGAAGAGCCACTCACGCATTTGCCCTGGCGCATGACTTGACTCAATTGGTGCACAAGGTCACGAGGATACCAAGAGAGTCCGGCCTAGAGCCCTCTCTGCTTGACCTTCTGTTGACGAGTCACCCGGACCAGTACAGTGTCTCGGTGATTGCTGCTTTAGGTAACTCCGACCACTGTCTGGTCCGCTCCACCGTGCCCATTGTAGCGCCCCCACGACCCGTGCAGGGGAAGAGGCGGCTATGGCACTACTCGTCAGCGGACTGGGATGGATTGCGCGACTATTATGCGTCCATCCCGTGGGTTGAACGCTGCTTTGAGGGTAAGAACCCATCTGAGAGCGCTACTGCCGTCGCCGGTGAGATCGGTCTAGGTATGGAATACTATATCCCATACACCGATGTCACCGGAGTCCGCGGAGCGCGTCCGTGGTTCGGGCGCGAGTGCGCGGAGGCTGTTGAACATAAACAGTCTGCGTACCGCGCCTGGGTGCGGGCGCGCGCCACACGCGATCCCAACGTGGGTCACTTCAAGGCGGCGTACAACAGAGCCACAAAGGTCTGCAGGAGGGCATGCGTCAGGGCGGATGCCCAGCGCATAGCGCGGCTGGGCCAAGAGCTAGTGGCGCATCCCACGGGTAGCCGTGGCTACTGGCAACTGGCCAAAGCCGTGCAAGCCAACTTCTGCCAGCCCTCGCTGCCCCCGCTGAGCAATCCCGATGGATCTCTGGCCCATGAGCCGCAAGAGAAAGCAAATTTGCTGGTCAATCTCTTCGCGGCCAACTCCCGAGTCGATGATTGTGGTATGCAACCACGGACAATGCCCACTGGTGACCACGCAATGCCTGATATACGTATCAGGCAACGCGATGTCCGTGCAGTACTGCAATCACTCGATGTCCGGAAAGCCAGTGGTCCTGATGGTATTCCAGCGGTTGTACTTAAAAAATGTGCAGCGGAGTTATCTCCTATGCTAACGCGGCTGTACCGACTGTCCTACAGTTCGGGTACAGTGCCTTCGGCTTGGAAGGAGGCGAATGTCCAGCCGATCCCCAAGAAGGGAGATCGCTCGGACCCAGCCAACTATCGACCCATAGCCGTCACCTCAGTGCTGTGTAAGGTGTTCGAGCACATAATTAACACACAGCTCATGCGCCACCTAGAGGATCACTCCTTGCTTAGTGACCGGCAATACGGTTTCAGACCGAAACGGTCAACGGGTGATCTTCTGGCGTACATGACCCACCTTTGGGGTGAGGCTATGGAGAAGCACGGTGAGTCACTGGCAATTAGTCTTGACATCGCCAAAGCTTTCGATAGGGTATGGCACAAATCGCTTCTTTCCAAGCTACCAGCCTTCGGCCTGCCTCCTAGACTGTGTAACTGGGTTGCAAGCTTCCTGCAGGGGCGCCGTATTCGCGTCCTTTGTGATGGACGAGCTTCGGAGTTCTTGCAGGTAAATGCTGGCGTGCCGCAGGGTTCCGTTTTATCTCCCACTCTCTTTCTTCTGCATATCAATGACATGCTCTGTAACGGAAACATTCACTGCTATGCAGACGACAGCACCTTACATGGGAGTTATCACGCACATCCTGCGGCCAAGCAGTCTGATATCGCGGAAAAAAGGCAGCTTCTTGTCACAGAGCTGGACCGGATCCTGGACCACATTTCTCAATGGGGCGCTAGGAACCTGGTCGAGTTCAATGCCAAGAAGACCCAGGCATGTGCGTTTACAGCTAAGGAATCTCCTTTCCTTCCGCTTCCCACTCTTCAGAGCACACCACTGCCACTGCAGGATCACCTCACTATCCTCGGTATGGATGTTCGCTGCAAACTGAATAACAAAAACTATATCGAGAGTATCATCAAATCAGCCTCGCGTAAACTCGGAGTCCTGAACAGAGTGAGACGTTTTTTCACGCCGGAGCAGCGGTGTCTTCTATACAAGACCCAAATTCGTTCCTGCGTGGAATACTGCTCACATCTCTGGGACGGCTCCGCAAAGTACTTATTAGATGCTCTCGACAGGTTGCAGCGACGTGCGGTCCGCATTATTGGGGATCCTGAGGTCACGAACACCCTCGAGCCTTTGCAGATGCGTAGAGATGTTGCGTCTTTGGCAGTTTTCTACCGTCTCTACCATGGTGAATGTTCTGACGAGCTCTTCCAATTAGTCCCACCCTCCCCTTTCCTTCACAGGACGACACGTGCAGGGCTAAGATGTCATCCATTTATGGTGCAGAGTATACCTGCTAGAACCAAGCGTTTCAGTGATTCATTCCTATGCCGCACCACTAAGACCTGGAATTCCCTGCCAGCTCACGTGTTTCCTTCTTCCTACAGTCCCGGGTCCTTTAAGCGGGGCGTGAAAAGGCATCTAATGAGGCCGTCAAGCTGAGTGCCACCACTGTTAACATGGTAAATGTTTACGATGGTGACCCTCTTTCCGAGATTTTGCCTTTAGCTTAACATCAGGCGAGGTGAAGTCAAATTGACGTGTCCTATATAAAAAAAAAAAAAAAAAAAAATTGATATTATTCCAAAGTTTCGGTTATTGAGCCAACAAAATAGTTAGTATCTGTAGAACGTCGGTCCTGGTTTTCCGAGAACAATACAATTGGAAACTACTAATGAATCGCGAATGGCACAAGGTGAACCATTCTGTCAATAAAACAATCCACCTCATAATGTGTTTGCCAATAGTTACTAGGTACTCATTACTTTTCCTTAATATATTGAGTCGAAATGACTAGAATACCAATTAGTAAGTGTAAGCTCACATCACTTTGTGGTATACCCCAACTTAGATTTATCGACAAACCTATCAAATAAAACGATCTATTTCTAAGAACCAGCTTTAGTAATACCGTAACCTTACTCACCTAAGTTTTCGTGGTCACAAAGGATTCTCAGTAGTTATTGCACAAAAAAAAATACTGCGATAGAACCGCTTATAAAAATTCAGTGCAGTTTATCCGAAAGTTTAAGCTATGTGCCTGTCTGTACTTAAGTTAACATTAATCCGATAAAAGTACCCAATGAAACTCACCAAAACAGAAAATATGAGCCAACCCGTAAATGCTTGAAGGTTTACGTCACCAGTACGTGTTTTACCGCTAACAAACATACATTAATATGGAAAGCTCGCCTCTGCCAATGTGCCAGCCAACGCTGCCCCCACGAAGATGGCCATTGTCTTTTCAAAACGTGACTCCAAATGTTAATTGGACTATTAAAAGCCGAATGCGGGTCATTTCGACCATTACGAACAGAGCCCTTTTGAATATGTATAATAAAATTATTAGATGGGCAGAACGCTCAATTTGTGTGTTAGGTTTCTAATGAGGTTATGCGCTTTCTTGTCACAGGTGGCACTTGCGTGTTGAATGCGCAAGCGCTTAGCCGGATGCGCGAAATGGATTTTGTTGTGTGCGTAACTGTGCGCATCGGATGCAGAATTTTATATTAGCGCCCTTAGTGTGGGATAAGAGATATTAATCGCTTTTGTATTCATTATGTATGAGGTTAAATAGGCTAGTGGTATGTCGTACATATACGTGCCCATAGTATGAATGTCTGATCGTCGATTACTCAGGTTCTGAAAGGAATTGATGATGAGAGTATAATAATAGACTGCACTTAGGCGCTGTTGTAATATAAAATTGATTTAATAAGCGTAGACACTTGACAAAGCGATTAAGGATTGCCTTTTATGAGTGAACATAATTGTAAAACCGTGACTTCGTTTCAAACGGAACCGGCCTTTTCTGACACAGTTTTATTCAAGTCATTACTTTGTTCATTAACTTAATTATATACATAGGTAAGACAGCCAAGAATTACGCAATTATCTCAGTATGGATTTCGTATTGATTAATAGGTAGGTACACAAACAATGTGTACAAAAAGTATTAGGATACTATTTTTTGAGATTACACAGCAATTTATGATTGAATGTAGTTAAGACACTAGGTATAGGTATACCTAATAGTATCTCCAATTTAGTAGAAGTAGTATCTTAATTTGTAGAAAAGCATAATAGATACAAACGTATATAATTCTTATATCTTACCTTTTTAGACTATTGTGGTGGTATATCTACCTACATCAAACTGAAGATACACCAGAAGCCTGCAGACGGTGGAAGCCGTATAGTCGGACGCTCGATAAATTTTGATCCTCAGGTACACCAGAAGATATATTGAAATTGGTGCAGCTGCTAATGAAATATTACTATAACTGGTTAGTTAAATGTTATACCCTTTTTGGGCCTTGGATTACGAATGCAATCTCAAGGTGAAACTTGTATCGTAGTTTACATGTCAGTTCTAAGGCCCTTAAGTACTTACTAGGTAGGACTTAGGAATATGCCTCTTTAGCGCCACTATCGGTATGCTATGTGGCCGGCTCGATTTATGAACGTGTAGGGATTTTAGCTACCGACGTGCTATCTATTAAGCCATTGAAATTTCCGGTATGAACATGCCACAGAATAATGGGAGGTGTTATATAAATAATAAATAGAATCATAGAATTTTAATTTTGCGATAAATACGTCTATAAGTTAGAAATTTGCGTGCTTAATTTATTTCGAATACATGTTATGCATACTCTAGTATTGAGTTGGTTTGAGTGGAATGCTCTGCCCGCATGCGTGTTTCCCTCCTCTTACAGTCCCGGGTTCTTGAAGCGGAGCGTGAAAAGGCATCTATCAAGGCCGTCAAGTTAGGGAACACCATTTTACGTCCAATGGCACCGGGAATGGTGGTCTGTATCTTCTGGACTGCACTTCAGCTTTGTTGCCATCTAGCGGGGTGCAGTCAATTGACGGACCAAATATAAAAAAAAAACTATCAAAAGTACTAAAACTTGACTACAATAACGAACTTGAGTAAAAAAAATGCTCTAAGTCAACCCGTTAAAAATACAGTCGTTGAAGCAGAATATTAACAATTCAGTGTGCCTTAAAACTTATAAGAGTTGAATATACATAGTACAATTATTAAGGGCCTGAAAACAGTAGGTACCTAAATAGGTTTTCAAATTTTGGTGCTTCTTATGCTTACTTTTTCTGAGAGCAGTATTAGTCACTCCAAGTTTGTAAAGGCAAGTCCATGTCACACTTGACAGGTTTCTTGTTTGAAATATCTGTGACCGTTGATTATTCATAGATGCTCAATACTCATACAGCGATCTTTAATACAAATATCTAAATTCACAACCTCATCCGCGCGTTCTTTCTGATAGACGATAATAACGTCAAGTAAATCTTGCTGATAGTCAAGTTATTTATCATTGTGCAATACTAAAACATAGAAAACATTACATCCATAACAAGCATATTAAATGTGTCGACATACGCGTACTGAATTTTAACTTTACATAGCATATTTTACGTACGTATCTATTGTTTTGGCTCATTATCCTCTACCTACATTTTCTTTTCTAGAAAGCATTCCTGGTTTAATGCCAACTATGAGCATATTCTGTTTTGAACACATTTGCTTATTTATTAACTAATATTACCATTCCTACGCAGAATTGTATAAGTATATACTCGTATCTAAATTTCCATCTGTTCTGCCTTAAGAAATGAAAGGTAGTCAACTGAATTCTTTAATGATATTTTCTGAAGTTTACGTGTATGTCACTCAATGAAAAGAAACAAATTTTTAACAGATCCTATCTTTTTTTTTTATACTGATCTTAAGCTAAGTCGCGATATATTTGTTACAATTTGCTTTTAAATGACGCTTCGGATACGTAACTACGTAACATCAACAATTCATCATGATTCGGGTACTTTGAGATAACTTATACTTCAAACTATATGACAACTACCGACATTAGTCACTCCGCGAACACAGCTTCTGAAAATCGTATTATAAGTAAATAATAACAAATAAATCGCGATATTATTATAATCCGTTAAAGAGTGGTTTTATTTCAATGATTTCCTTTACATAATACTCGATTTTAAATTTATTTTTCGTATTTCCTACAAGGTATAGCAACAGCACAGTCTTGATATAAAAAAACGCAACAAAATTGTAAGTACGATTTGTAATCGTTCATACCCTCTAAAAGCCAATTCTGATTAATATCGAAGCTTCGCATGCAAATGAGGGGTGACTAATTCTTAAAACATCTCTTCCAAGTAAACTGCGTGATGGTGCAACTAAAATAACAAAAAGCGCATTCGTTGTCAGAATTCGCAATTGCGCCTGTATATTGTAGTTACACCGAACGTTTAAAAATTTCGTAAATGCGCAAAAAGAAACAATAGCTCCGGTGTCATATAAATTGTAACTTGTGATGGATGGCGGGTAACTACTGGATTTCAGACGTAAAATTATCTTATGAATATATTCCTCACTAATATTTTTGATAAAATAATTATGCTAACAAAATACAAATCAATGATACACTCAGACTTAAAAAAACATAGAATAACTACTGCAGTTACTTAAGGGTGGTCGGTAGTACTAATTCTTTCAGGATTCAGCCTATAGGAGATGGAAAATATTTAATCAATTTTATTACAACAGAACTATTATTTTAGGAGCCTGTTAAAGGACACTTAGATATAACTATAAGTCACTTAGTGTTTAGTGGGTCTGATGACAACCTCACCTCCGGCCTAGCACCGCGACCCACAGTCGGCGTACGGTTTTAGTCGGTTCGAGTCCGACATAACCTTCCCTTCCGGCTCCCCTGGGGGGTATCCGAGGGGATTTCCGCACGGAAAAAAGTGTATAGTGGGTCTACCTATATCAACATAATGAATTCAAATTATTATCTATTCTTACAATATTTTTAAAAAGACGCATTTCTCATTACAAAAATCAGATTAAAGAATTTCACAAATAATTTGCCGTGTTGGTTCCCGGTGGATACATACAGCCCTAGACGGCAATGGGCCCGAAAATCACAATTGGTGAAAGCTGGGTGCTAATACATCTCTGTCTACCCCTTCAGGGATTTATAGACGTCAGTATAATATATGTGTATGTATTAATAAAAATAATCCATCAAGCATCAACGAAGATGGGGCCATCTGTCAGCGCACGGGGCCCAGCATATTTATAATTATACGGGGACATACGTGGAATAGCAATCGCCGATTGGTCCAGTCGCGCGAATGGGCCTGCGCACGATGCGACTCGCATTCTGAAACGCAGGCTACACAGGAACATGATCAAGATTTCTCGGTCGCGATCTACTAACAGGTGCTTGACGGTGTCGACGCGTGATTGATATAAGCAATTCAAGTTTCATTCTATATTTAGATATTACTTGCACAACATTAATATTTCAATCAGAGTTCCACAGGAATGTTACGCTCGCATTATTTTATATTGTTTTATGTAATTAAAATGACAATGGTTACATTCACGACCACTATTTTATAGCCTTAGCTTCCTTATTATTGATACCATACCAATTTTAATATCCTAAGGTAAATAGCTCCTAATAGAACCATTATTTAGATAAATTAGCACGGTTCTTGTAACACAAGTACTGTAAAATACACGCTTGAGCTTTAAGCTGCTAGAGTATCATATTAAATCAAACAATTATGTGCGATTTGAGTTATATACAGGGGCGTATATACAGAATGTTTTTATATTAGTTTCGGATAAAAAGATTTTGACAGCAAAATCGTCCGAAAAAAAGAAAAATAATTATAATATAATTTTTTGTAAACCTCATACATAATTCTTTTTACACATAGATTATTCCCGTAAATTATAAAGAAAAAACAACTACAATTGTGTTTTCATCACATTGATTGTCAAACGATTTGGCAATTAAACCTGTGAAAAAACTTTTTATCCAAAACGAATATAAAATCAAGATTTAAAAAATCAGAGAGCACAATGAAGTATAAAATAACAAGATGCCCTATGTTATTTGCATTATATGTAGAAAAATTCTTCAAATAACTAATGGCAAGAATTTACATTTATAACCAATATAAATTCCGTAAGACAACTCAAACAATTCAGGAGACATCATAGCATCCTTCGTAGGACGATAAAATAAATTAGTGCACACAGTAGCCTCATTCCACCAACAAATGACAATAGACGTGTAGAAATAGCAGAAAATGTTATCCACTATGTGATGCGACTTACAATTCTGCTCATGGAAACATTGGAGCGCTAATACATGTGCTTAGCGGTACACTTAAAGAGGTTCCCAGTGCCAAATATGCACGACGTAACGATTTACAGTCTATATACGGCACATAAAGTTGTACCGAACGCTCCAGCAAAAATTGTCGCTACAGTTATGTTTAAGCATTGTTTAATTCGGCGGATACATATCTGGATAAAACATTCGTGTGTGCATTACAAATAGATGATCACGCCTACTGCGGATTTTTAATAAATGCATTTTTTTGTTATAGTTAGTTTTCTCATAGTTTAAAATAGTTCGGGACTTCACGCGATATATTTTGGAAAAACTTACTTTTGCCGACACGTTTCGGATGCGTTACAGCACCTGTGGTCAGTCAAGTCGTGAAGTTGAAAGTTCTAAAATGGCTTATATTTCAATGTATTTCACTGAAATATATAATTGCATTATAAAGTTTGAAGTATGTACTACTATTTATAATGATATTTTTGTGAATGAACTCTCAAATGTGGTAATACTTATGACAGTGTTTGAGAATCGGTCGACCAATTTAGCGTATCGCATTTCTCTGCTGGACAGTAACCACTCGCAATGGCTTGGGCCTTTTGTTTCCACGCCGCTGGTCAGACGGGTTGGTATAGGGTTATATTTTGAGTTTTCGGTCCTTGCAGTTATATTTTCTGCGTATTTTTCCGTTAATGACCTTTTGCGATACCCATCTGAAAAGAAGTATTGGTGATACTTATATTCTTTCTCCGTCACTATACGGATGTTACTTGTATAAATAACTAGCTTTTGCCCGCGGCTCCGCCCGCGTGGATGTCGGTTCCCGGCAATAACCTTCCCTGGACTTCGACGAATAATTCAAGACCAAAATTAGCCAAATCGGAAAAGGCGTTGTTGAGTTATACCATTATAACGAAAAGTAGCATTGATTTTTATATATATAGATGAAAATTAATGTGCTGTGATCCTAATGTTGGTGCATTCAACTAATTAATCAATTCATCAAATAATTTAACGCCATAAATATTCAAAATTATGTTTGACGACATCACAGTTTTGTAGTTATTGCTATCTAAAAATATTGATTGATAACACTGTCTAATGACTAATTATAAATTCTCATCAATACATCAATTTCACATTCTAACATTCTTATATTTGCATTTATTAGCAAAGATTTTTTAGGCTGATTAGATTTTATTTTTCGATTAGAAACTAGTTTTACGAGACTTGGGTGTTGCAAAAACTCATCGAGTTCAAAACTTCACTAGTTATAACAATCAGGTTTCTCCTGCGGCATCTTACAGCAAAGCGGTACTTTTATTCTAAGATATACATCATAAACGTGAGTGTTGTTCATAAGTACAATGTGTACATCTATGAATGTCTTTATTACCGTGTTTTAGTCATTTGTAAGATTTTCTCATAATGATTGTCTCCAAAACGAGTGTTTGTGCGGCAAAGCCTTTGTCTAATCGTTGTCATGACTCTGGTTCACATTTGCTCCAATAGTCGTTAAAAAAGTTGTTTATATTTTTCTTTGTTTCTTTAGGGTTAAGTATAAAACTTGAATTGTTAATAATTTTGCTATTATTATTTATTCAATATCATAACAGTTTCATTTTTTAATTTATACCACCTGCACCGATTAACACATTTTCCTATCTCATTCAGTTTCATAATTACCTTAAAATAGATACCTACATAAAATGTAAGCGGTTGATTTTCACTTGTCGTCAGAAACACCCTAATAAAAGGTACTGAAATGCAAAAAAATGCATTCCAAAAATGTCTTTTAATCCTGTCTATCGAGCTGTGATGCCTTTTTAAAAATAACCAAAAACAAGAGCACCGCAATAAAAAAAAATACTTTTGTTCAATGTTACTTGTAGTATGTATCAAAATTAAAATTGCTATAGATACCAAGTCAACATTAACTTAATAATATTTACATAAATAACAATATCTTGTAAATAGTGACCATCTCGGTGATCTTGGATTGTAATAAATCATTTTAGCCAACTGTTTCAGGAAAATCTTAATAACATTTTTATTGGTATTTTAATGATCCAATTAAGATAATAAAGTCAAATGTTAATAATAAATCCATTTAAACCGAAGTATACTAATATTAAAAGATACGAAGAAACTTGTTAGAGGTCGATATAGACGAAAAAGTTTGTCGCCATTTATAACTATTAAACATGGCCATAAACGCGGTAAAACAAATGTTTTATCAGTTTCGTTAGTGTCATATCAATAATTCATAGCGCAACGATGTTATGCACATCGCCAACCGTTACTTGGAAGTCTTACACTGTTCATTAGTAGTTTTATCGCGACTTGCTTTGGCAAAACCGCTGGGCCACATAGCCTAAGACTCGGAAATATATCAACTGGATATGACTAGTCACTACGCAAAAACTATTGCCATGCTAACGCATCTAAGGTGTGCTCAACTGTTGAGAGCGAGACCGGTTTCAATATTTCATAATCGGGAAATAATACACTGAGTTTTCTTTTACTAAGTCTGAAAAAGAATACAATACATGTTTAGAATCTCTTTTTAAGATTACTCGTGGTTTATACCAGGAATAGTCATTTGGCTAAAATTGGAAGGCTAAAATATTCGACGTTTTGGCCTAAACGCTGAATATTCGGTAGCCGAATATTTGTACACTTCGCGTGGGATAAAATATTTACTATGTGTTTTGTTATTGTTATTTATTACAACAAGTGGGCGTCGCGAGACAGTTGGTGACTATAAAACATAATTATGAATTAATTCCTTAGTAATATTATTATGTCATAGGTGAGCGACATACCATAGGATCTTTGTGATTATGTCACAGAAAATGCACCATTTTTAAACCAGATAACATACTACGGATATTATTGAAGCCTTAAAAATGTGACTTTAACTTATTTTTATATGTTCGTAAATTCAAGACCCTCACCTTTTCTTGCACCTTTTCATCTAAGTAAATACTCGTAGCAGGAATAGATTCATATCAGTAGAGTTTACTTCTGTTGCAAGTTCAAGCGGGTTGTCGTTTCCATTTTCTCTATGCACACGTAAGTATTGGTACTCCGTTCATATACTGTTCGTGTATTGACGATTTAATTACATTTTGATCCGGCTACCATCGTTATTGCGATGTGGGTGTCCGATATAGGTATGCAAATTACAATTGCGTTTGGTGGAATGCTTCGTACTGTCACGTCGGCGCCTCTTTGGATTACCATATCGTAGATATTTAAGTAGTATATAAATAATACAGTATTTTAATTGAATATATCAGGAAGCCTACGAGGTGCAATCAAACGTGCTAATGAGTATTGGTCTTTATTAGGCTCTTCTAGTAACTGATATCGGTATGCATAACTGGATGCGTTTTGATGCGTTTTATGTGCGAATAGGTGTTACGGTAATTTAATTTTGTACTGGATGACTAGAGATATGCAAAATGTAGCAAGAAGATTATGATAATGAATAAACCTAACATGTATAGTGTAAGGAAATGTACTGATTATTTCTAGAGTGTAACACTTTGGTACAAGATAATATTGATAAAACAACATTTTGTTTGTATATTTATATTGAATATAAAAATCACTATTTATCTGATTATGGTTATTACTGTAAAAACTAAAGCACTAGGCGACGGGGCCATGCATTGTCTCTGTTCATCCTCCAGGGAAGACAAGGGGATGAACATTTTCACGTCTGCACCTCTGAACTGATAAAGAAATTTAGAGAAACTGTAGCCCAAAATCCGTGGAAGGATAAGTTAAGTGCCACAAAAACAAAATTAATACGGATTAGGTTACGGGCGAATGCTAGCTTCTCATACTTATGCTATATTTATAAAATCGTTAATCGTTAAAAGCCATAAATATTTCAATAGTGATTTAGATAACAAAAAATATTTATATTTAAATATAAATCAAGATTCATTATTTAATTACCTGCTCTATAAATATAAAGTTGTACGTTATCTTTCGTAGGTCATTTCACTGTTTTATATTGATACCTGTAAAATAATTCGAACATTAAATAAAAGGATTATAAACAAAATTATGCAATTACTAGACTCAACGTCATTGTGAGCTCATTCTGCGTAAATTATAAAACTAATAATTCAGTATTGTTTGATTACTTTGAGTTAACTTACACTTCAAACTGAGAGACAACCACCATTTATCATAAGTCAAAACAATACAATATAAAAAGTAGCAGGAGTCCCGGGATACAAAACCTTAGATGCAATATACATTTGTATGAAGAAAAGTATATCATATTAGGAATAAAACTAGCATAAAAAAAATCAATGAACCCTGGGCTAAAAAGTTTAAGCTTTGAACACACCATTGAGCATTCACTACGAGGATGAAGATGAAACTAGTGAACTATTGTACCATGTAACTTACTCACAGGTTTTCAGAGTACTTCAATTAATTAATTACTAAGGTGAGTGTACACTGCTACGGCTTCTGTGTGGTCTTGATCATGAATATGGTATCACTGCACCATTTCCCGCGGATGTCGTTAGAAGCAATTAAGGTATTTTAAATTAAGCTTCAATCTACATGCTTCGCATAAAGATTGACAAATGCTTGTCATTACGACATGTGTGCGTTTTGCATTCGATCATATTATAAGTGCAGCTATAGGTAGTTTTATAAGATAATCGAACGGGGTAGTTCCGTTGACTGTCCTTGATGTCTAGTGGAAATAAGCCCTTAGACCAGATCGAAAAAGACTTGTAGTATAAGCCATGTAAGTTAGATTTCATGTGTCGATAAATAAACTGACAAGGTTAAATAGTGAGCTATATGACTAACTGTGTGAACATAAGTTTTCTCGAGGTGTGCTCTGGTATCGGGGAGGGCAGCCCCTCTCACTCCAGAGGTAGACACTGCTGCCTGCGGCTAATTCCGGCTGAGGCGGGAGTGGCCATGAAGGGACTCGCAGTGTGCTTGTAGGCTCTTCACGTGTCTCTCTGACTAGCAGAGTGAAGCTGGAGTCATTTGCTACAGTTATATTAGACGACCACTGAGTTACACTGTAATTTTTTTATTTCAAAGCATTGAAATAAAAAAATTGCTCACTAAAAATATTTGTTTCTGTTGTATTACAGTATCTAAGTTTGAACGCGTTACTTGTTCATTATACCTGACATAAACAAGCAAACTGAATACTTACCGAGTATTTAAGGCCTCTATGAATAAATCAAACCGTAATTCGAGGGGCGGCAAAATTACGATTTTCACCATCGAAAATGCATTTTCCGCATACACAGTTGTTCATGTAACCCGTTGACTGCAGGGTACATTTAAGTTAATTATAGGATTACAGTGGGCTGCATTTAAAGTGGTATTTTGGTAATATAATAGTCAGATGGCACGCCCGATAAGTGCCAACCCGATACTTGGAAAGCCTTACTCATTACGAATTCGGGTCGCAGACGAAACGTACTCGGTCGCGAGGAACAAACGAATATAATAATTATGAGTCGAATGGATTAGGCCGAATTAACGGTTGTGTTGCTCAGAGATTATTTTTTCGACACGTACACTGAGTCCCGGGTTTAATCAGATTTTATGATCCACATCTGTATAATTGCAAATTTTTTACTCACCTGATTTTTTCACGCGCAGCAATCTGAACCAACTAAAACCGCACGGTGTTTCGCCACATCTGCCTGTGTTGCCGGGGAAGTACATTTTTATTAGAAAGGATTATCCATAGGACTCCGATGGACTATGCTGCCAACATTAGCAACCCCAGGGCCGCACTAATGAAGGACAGAGATTATTTTGGGATCCTCGGCACCCGATTCACCGTCTATAGCATGAGAGATTGCTAGACCTCTCCTGTCCCTTTACCTTTATGACGTGAACCTTGAGGTCACTTATTTAGTCTGATCTAGTAATCTAGTCTAGTATACCTATTCTATACCTAGTTTATCTAATCTAGTATGCCTATCAAACTAAGAAGCAGTGATTATCAAAAAGTGCGTTAGAACTTTTTACTATTTACTTTATTTTAACTTATCTATTAATCGTTTATCTGAGTTTTTTTTAACAATTTATTAGCAATACATGGAGGGTACTTATACATATGTATAACAATATATACATATTTAACAGGAGCTATTAATATAGATAGCTACAAATAGAATCAATAAGTTCAAGTTCATAAATATTCATTTTATAACGAGTGCGATGATAATGATCAATTAGTATCTATTAATTATTATCATAATAATAATCAATGGCTTAGAATAAAAATAGAGTCATTATTAGTATAACGAAATATTTTATTCCATTTTATTGGGTGGTTGTAGATTTGTATTCCAAGGTTGCAGGAAATTTTTGAATATATTAAAAAGAAAAAGGGTATAAGTAACTTGATTTTTCTCTTTGCAGGTTAGTTTTCATACTGAATTATTCAATTTGGATAGAATGTGCAAACAGAATCGGAGATGTTAACATGGGGATGTAGACATCCCCATCCCAATGTGCGATATTACTCCATATCATTCGCGTTCCGTATCCAGTCTAATCCAACCACCTTTTTCAGGTCGCGTCAGTTCATCTGGCTAGGGGGCGTTCAAACTCCCATTTTGCCTTCTCGCGATCTCCATTGCAGGAGTCCGTCTATGAAATCAGATACATACCCTATAGAAAGATTATTTCAGTTCCCATGAAATAAAAGCAAACTTTTCGTGACACGGTTAACTGAGGACCAAAATACTCACACTTTATAGTTTTTATCGCCAATCGTGAGGTGCAAGAAATATCAACCCTGTAGCTACTAATAGATATTAGCTGCAAACAAAAATAAACTTTAACTCAAAAGTCTTATGCTACGTTGACTGCATCTGATTGATGCATGGACTCTTGTATTTGGTCCTCAAAAAGATACCGCCTGTTAATATATGTGAGAATTGTCAATCTCAAATTTTGGATTACCATTTAAAGTACATTCGATATTTCCATGCGACTACTGTTTTTAAACAAAAAACGGTAGCTATTGTCTATATGCATATACAAGTGGCTTGATTATAATTCTGACATGGTGGACATGTTATTAGGTGTCAGTGATGTGATCGCGTTTGGTCGTTTTTGAAACTATTAGTGTTCTCAGTTAATTGAAATTCCTTGTGGTAGGAGTGGGTTCACGTCCATAGTTAGGATGTATAATAGTCAGGTATTAGGACCTACGACCCCTCGATCGTAAGACCAATTTCCTAATCACAAAGCCATTGATGAAGCTAGCAACGATGCTATTTTAAAACGTTGTCGTTGATAGATTGAGTATAATTATCTAGGTACAAAATAACATTTGCCTCATACATTCAAATACCTATTGATAATTGGCTAACTAAGTATCTATAATTTGAAAGGCTACAAGATGAACAATTAATTGTAATTTCGTAAGACAGGCTCCGCGAGTTCCCACACCCTTTGGTCGTGTTTATGTCATAACCAACCAAGCGCTTGAAGTTAATCAGAAAATATTATTTATACTGTTGATTGATGGTAATTGGTGGAATTGAGAACACTTGTACATTTCCTCAGTAATTTATTCTATTACACCTGACCGATTTCCTTACGGCATTCTCAAAGGTTTACATTTACCAAAGGTTACCAAAAAACATCCAAAACCTTTGGTAAGCGTAAACTTTTGAGAATGCCGTAAGGCGAAACCGGTCAGGTGTAATAGAATTCCGGCTTGGGCCGGTCCGAGGCGGGAGCTAGTGGCGGGGTGAGAGTTCTCACCCTCGCCACCCTGCTCACAGCAATGGTTCGCTGCGCGGACGCGTGGGCGGCCGGCGTCTGCTTCAGCGAGCAGGTAATGGTCGTGAAGGAGACGGCGGAACGGGAGAGGCGGCGCGAGCGAGAAAGACCCGCGGATCGCGCAGCCAGCGCGCGCACACAACTCGGGCGTCGGAGGGCACTGACTGACCTCCGTCCCCCATGAGCACGGGCCTAGGGGTGACGGGTGGAGCCGCCTGTCACCCCAGCAGAAGCAGACCACGGCGGCGGCGCGCTGAACAGCGCGCCTCCCCATTCCGGGGGCGACTTGGGGACACCGTTGTCCCCCTCCTGAGGAGGGCCAGACCATAAGGATGGCCCTGGGTCAGCCGGGGTGCGAGCGATATGTCGATGACAACCTCACCTCCGGCTTAGCACCACGACCCACAGTCGGCGTGCGGTTTTAGTCGGTTCGAGTCCGACATAACCTCCCCTTCCGGCTCCGGAAGGAGGGGTATCCGAGGGGATTTCCGCACGAAAAAAAAAAGGTGTAATAGAATAAATACTATGGAAAATGTACAAGTATTCTCAGTATGTATTAATCAGGAAATAATATTTTCATTCAGTAATAACATACTATATTACTATCTAACCAGTATCATAAGGCCCATAGGTTCGCTGTATTACCCCTCTGTTGCACGATTTGGTTATTTTGGTTGTTACGGAAGCAATTGCTGTGTGACCTCCAAACCTGTCCGTCCATCAAATACTACGTGTACCTACAGGCTACAGGCTTGTACTCTGAAGGTTTTAGCAAAGCCCCATATACCTGGGTGCCCATCTACGTGCATTTGAAAAGAGTCTTTTAATAATATCTACCCGTATATTCAAGCGCTTTAAGCTTTCGGATCTTGAACATAACAATTATATAAAATTACTCACAATCAGGACAATCCGTGCCGCTGCGCTGCAGCGTATCTGCATGCGCTAATTACTTGCGAGTTCAAGCGATAATTACACCATCGTGCATCGGGTTGAAATCGTGCTTTGTAACGTTTATCGGTATGAGCAGGCTGTATTTTATATAGCCATGCCCAGAGCTAGTTGAGTTTATGATTATGGAAACTTCACCACACACTTAAAAGATTTTACCACACCGTCCTAAATAATGTGGTAAAACCTTTTTCGTATTTTTATCAAATATTTTATTATCTAATGATAAATTATCGTCACCTGCATTCCCTTGTCCCAATTGTTTAGAGTTGTCGCAATAAGTCATCCTCTTCAATATTTTCGTCTAGACGTCATATAATCAGTTACTCCTTTCCTAATCATGTCGTTTTTCACATGTATAAGCTATCTATTTATGTTATTGGGCCTACCTAATAATTAAATGTTAAATGAATAAAATCATCCAATTTTGAGTTTTGATTCAACGAAACTGCACCTTACGCCCCTCATTTCTATGTTATTCGCCTATATAATTATTGAATTCCGTCTAAATAAGTTGTTTCTTGGTTTTATAGTTTTGCGACACTTTCGCTTCGTGTTAAATATCTATAAAACTTCGATTAACTCGCCACCAAAATTGCTAATTCATTAATTAAACTGAACACATACAATCCGTGATCGGCATTAAAAAAATAACGATTCACTGCTTTCTCCTAATCCATACTAATTAAAGAAAACAATTCCAAATGACTCTTTAAAGTCGCTTGGGAAGATATATTTTAAGCACATCGTATTTAGGCATTTAGAAAGGAGTACACAATTAAAATGCGCTTTAAACATACCAAACTAAACGAAGTAAATTTATTTTTTCCTCATACTATATTAGTATGCTAGTCACTTATAAGTCGAATAAAGAAATTTGTGACCTCAGTATTACAGGGTGAGTCATTTTAACAGCCGCTATTTGGCAATAAAAAAATTCTACGTAGCTTCTTGAACTTATTTCGCAAACAAAAGACATGATTAAGCCTATGTACACACGAGCCTGTATTTCATTAATTGTAAATCTTAGCTACACTAACCTGAAGTACAAAGGTAGAAAAGTAATTTCTAAATACAATTTACTAAAAAGAAATTAATGAATTGTATGTTACTGTCAAAGCACAAACGACAGCTGTAAACCCATTTACTAGTAAAATCTATTATTTAGCAACTCGTACTCGTAAACGTTCAAAATAGGCTCCTACTTCTGAGTACCTAGTCATAATAAAATCATATTTCAGTTGTCCAAGTTGGGTCCTGTATGAATGACTACGGCGATTATGATGTGTGTAGCTGTTTTTGTGGAAGTACCTAGTTTATTATCTATCATAAGTCTTAACACACAAAAGAATGAATTAAAAATCAAACCTCATCAAACCTCAGTGAATTTACGTTTTATTATTACATTAAATTGACCTTTAAGTTTTAACGACATTCCGTAAAAAATACATAAAAATTCACACTTAGACTTCAAGAATGAATTAGACGTTTGATGCAAGCTAGCTGGTATGGTAATTATGTAGTTATACTGTATTCCTTGAATTTTATTTATAAAAAGAAAAAAAAGAAGTAGCACATTGAACTATAAAACGAAAATACAATGGTGGATAATATTCACTTATTAAATAATTACTTAACAGCTGTGTATTCTTCGGGGTTTGTTGGTCTAGTTTTCCAACTTGGACCTTACCTTACAAGGTTCATTTTCGTTTCACGCCATTTTCATGTTTCAGTTTTACGTTTCATAATTTTGAATTGATGACCGAGATAAGAGTTCTGCAGCCAATTACTCTCATACAGTAGAAATGGCACTATGACCACAGAAATATTATTGGCAAATGTGACGGCAACAGCTGGCAGGCCTTCCAGTCTATGTGACTATATTTACATTTGTATAATTATGTCCTCAATCATGTATTTGATAAGCTTTCCTTTATTATAATATACTGATGTATGTTAACGAGCTTGTCTCTGAGTAGTGGTAGTATGATTTCTATCTTATATGCTAATTCTACTGTTACGTGAGTAGACTACTCCACTTGGAAACCAGTGAAATCGGATAAGACTCATATGCGACCCCTTATGGGTAATTGCAAAGGAACCACGTAACTGAAAAACCACCGAAATCGAATTTGGAAAAACACCCCGTACCCCTACAAAATTGGATAAGTCATAGCTTAGCAAACTTATTAAAAACTTCAAGTCCAAAGTATACTTGTACTTCTGACTTTTGACGTATAACAATACATACCATGAAGAAAAATAAATACAAAACGCTGATTAAAGGACCTGGCACACCGTGACGGTTGACTCATATAATTTCACAAAATGCTCGTGTTATACAAAATGTTCCTTACAAAATCCAAGAACTCTGTAATTACAATAAAACACTTAATGAGATGCAAGTGGGTGGGGTCGTTTAAAAGGTAGTAAACAAAATTATATCGACCCACGTCGGCAATTAGTTCGGCTAGAATTAAATCGAATGTTCCCTCGAAACTGAATTAAAACCTTGCACGCCAAGTAAATGTGAATAATTACGTATTTAATAACGCTTTTGTTCTCTCGACGAGAAAATTCAAGTAATTCAATTGTGTTTAAGACTGTTTAATTCGACGTAACAACGCGTTTGTACGCTTTCTAGAACTAACTTTTCATTGCAACAGGGTTCTGCTGCATCATTTTAAAGGCGATATAAAATTATCTAAATGTGTTTTCTCTACTTATCTAAAAACGGTGGATGCTTGAGCAATACAAATCTAAAAATATTTGACATCGAGTAAGTTTCACATTAGATTAATATCCGCAGCCATTTATGTATCAAATAGCTGCACCTGAAAATGAAAACGATTGTACGTGTAGAAAATATAAAAGTAAATTTCAATCAATCAACCAATCAACTAGCCTATTGCAGTCCACTGCTGGACATAGGCAGAAGCCTATGTCCAGCAGTGGACTGAGTGCCCAATGTTGGGAGGCTTTGGCCTACTGTTTCCACTCTAGCCAGACGGGTAAAAGTAAATAACCATGTTGAATTCAAAACCATAGTGTTAATTAACAACTATTTGTAGCAATAGAATCTATGTTTAAGGAGAAAAAGCATTATAGCCAGCATAGCCTAATTTCCTTTTTTAGGAAGTAAGTTGATATCAAAAAAAGCTCTTTAAGTAATTCTTGTAACTTGGCACTTCGTCATAATCCTTTTGATTTTGAGTGTTTAGAAAAAAAAACCAAAGGAACCACCGTATTTTAAAAGCCAAACAAGCTTAACTCTTATTTACTTACATAGACGTAAACGGTTATATGTTAACAGAGCGCGAATTCCGGTTTAGTGTACTATGTTTTAAGTTTTAGAAATTGTAAGAATAATGTCATAATAGAGCCACAGTCGTGAAAATAATACGGTTCTTGTACAAATAAGTCGGTGACCGGTTGTTGAAGTTAATTGGAAAAGTATTGAAAATTATACATTTTCACTTTCATATAGGTACTCACACTGAAGCTACTAAGGGTGGGTAGATTTATAGGAACGTAGGACTACTATATTTTACGAGCTATGTTTATGAATATTTCGTGCCAACATAATAAAGACAAGCATAATCTATCTACAGGGCATCTGATGACAAAAATCTCTTTGCACAGGCATAGATAAGTTCTTTACTAGATATCACCATTGCAAACAAAAATAAGCGCCAATTTTTAAATATTTGACGTAATTCCTCGTATCGATGATTTATATAAAACCTACAGAAATATGACAGAAGATCATATAACTAACAAAGTGATCATTAACAAAGAAGGTCTGATATAACTTCAAATACCTATAGATCTAACCAAAACTCATCGTCACTCGAGGGAGAAATTATAAAAAACTTCTCCTAATAAATCAAGTTTATTACTAGAGGGGCTATAGTTAATCTGGTTCAGGAAATTAAACGGGGAATTACCATAATTGATACGGTTCATGTGAATTGGTGCAGAAAACTGATCGTCTTCACAAATGCCCTTACAAGCTTCAGAGGCGGCTCGCGAAATGGCTTTACGATTTTAATGAACATCTTAAATGACATTTTGTGATAAAAAAACCCATTATCTAGTATCATTTTTGTCTTGAGCTTTTTCAGTTTAGAGGAAATACATATATTAATCGAAACTGCTGCTACGACAAACAATCAATTAAGTCGAAAAAGTAATACAAAACGATCATAAAATAGCAATGATTATAGTCAAGAGATAAAATTAACTTAGAAAAGTTACCTTCCAAGTTACCCGACGGTAGCTATCCAAGAAACTAGAGTTGCCCAGGGATGATGGGATGCAATTTTACCGAGGAGGACCAGACCGTAAGGGATGGCTCTGGGTAAGCCGGGGTGCGAGGGATATGTCGAAGACAACCTCACCTCCGGCCTAGCACTATGACCCTCAGTCGGGATGCAGTTTTAGTCGGTTCCAGTCTGACATAACCTCCCCTTCCGGCTCCGGCGGGAGAGGTATCCGGGAGGATGTCCACACGAAAAAAAAGAGGTGCAATTTTAGTCAGTTCAAGTCCGATATAACCATCCCTCTGCCCGATAATGGGACATCTGCACAAACATGGTACTTCCCAATTTAATGTAGACTCTACTAAAGATATAGCTCCTCTAAATCTAATTTTGTATATATTGTAATTATATACAAAGCTAATAGAGGTATAATTTTCGTATTTAATAATAATAACTTTAACATGAGCGTGGCTGGAGGGTTAGTCCAGCTGCATAAAACAAAATCATTAAAACTTCATTACAAAATTATTAATAACTTTAACGCAACTGATTAAATCGACACGCGTCAACAATAAAAATACTTAACCCTAACTATGCTTGTCTTGTATAAAAGCTTTGTTCGAATTAATCAAATCATTCTATAGATTTTATCTGTGGCTAGTGTATCTTTAAAATTAGAGCAAGAAGGAGGATCGATTGTTTTCTTTCGCCCACGACCAAGGCTTGTTATTTTTTTATATTGTAAAGTATTATATATAGATATAACGGATTGTAATCATTTCATTGTGTGAGCTAAGATGTATCTATGGTATGTACGGCTGGTACAAGAAGTACGGGCCCGCATGCACTTGTCAGTAATGAGTAATTTAATGTTAACAATAGTTTTGTGCTAATATGTGATTTTTTTACTTATCGATGTTATTCTCAATGCGAAAATCCTCACTGAATCAAAATATATTATTAGTAGCATGGTATTACATTGACTACATTTCTAAGTACTTAGTAATAACGGAGTTGACAATATTTTTAATACTGATTGCTAAAGTACATATAACGAGCACAGTAGTGGGCTTGAGTAATTATCATAGAAATAAAAAAAAATGTCCTGTAATTCGACCTCTTGTTATAAAATGTACCTTACCGTACCGTAACGTACCATTAATGTGCCTACCCTAAACCTAAAACAATAGCTTGACTAATTACTTACTTATTTAGGTAGTCTACTTTCATTATCTTGTTGCCCACGCCAATTTACGTGTATTTATTCCAAATCAGCCTAGAGCATAAATAAATAAGTAAACAAAGTTCCGTACTTTCTTCCATCCGTACCAAAAATCTACGATAAAACAACATGTGTTTCTTCACCTAACGAATCTTCTATCGCATAATGAGTACGACAATGTAAAGTGGTGCCGTATTTACATAATGTCAACCAAGTGTAGGTGTGGCGAGCTCTTATACTAACGCACTCGAACATTAATCGAACTTAGGAATGCTATTGTTCGATCGTGTGTATTTTTTAACCATAGAAGATGGTATCTTAAGAAAGTGGCAACTAAGATGTAAGGTTTTGATTCTGTAATGGGTTAATTGGGAGGAATTTCTTAAAAGATTTTCGCATTGTGTGAGCATTTTGATTGTAAAAAGTTTGTAACCTTCTGATTTGTATCTATTGAAGCTGTTATACTTATTTTTATTTTGTGTTTGTTGACTTACAGTGAGCCTGTATGTCTTCGAGTAGGTTCCTCATCATCTGAGTGACAATCTCGGACTTACGTCGAAGGCTTTTACTTTGAGGCTCGAGGTTAACTCTTCTAAGTCTTCTATCCTTATTGATTAGCTCACTTTCCTTTTACAGGAGCGATTGTTGTTTGGCCTATCAGCGTCGATAGGATAATAATTTCAGACATTAGTCTACATTTTCAATATCATCTACATGTAGACGTTATCCTGATTACATCCGAGGCCGAGATGCCCTTCAAGCTCAGAATTACAATCGAAATGATAGGTTATTCTCATAAATATAACATGTGGAATTCAAAACTTTTGGCTATGGGCAAGCAGATGAAGTTTTTAAATGCTCACGGATAGTATTATTAGCAATCTCACCTATTTACTCACATAATAATAGTAAAACACTCATAATTTTTGTAAAATAAAAAACGAATGATAACGACCACGAAAAGTAACACAATATGACATCATCAAACGCCTACTAAAACTCAATTTAAATAACTGTAAACAACACCCTTCATAAACTTATCCTATCTCCCGAAAAGGACAACATATTAAATACTAAACTAAGCTGAGTTTAAATTTATAATTTTTAGAAGTAAACGTCAAGAAGTAAAGAGATCGGATACGTACACAATGGGCCAGGATCACCGGTGCAGACGCCCCACAGCGCACGCGCATACGCCTCACAAAATGAGATAAAAACTTTAATAAAATCCTTATGTAAATTAAATTTGTAGGGTCTGAGATGGTTTTATATGACAATGGGCAAGAGATTGGTAGCGGCTTTGAAATGAGTGATATGGTTTTCAATCATCTATATATTCTTTTTAAATGCCTACACACTGCTATAAATTCTAAGAGGTAAACTAATATTTTTCTATTTTTCTTCAAATTTCATGTATGAAAAAATGCAATAACAATATCATTAATTTCACTTATAGTTAGTTGTCTAATTTGGTTCAGTAGTTATCTACTTTTTATAGAACATAACATAATCACATTATTGTAAATTGTTACAGCAGATATTAATTCTTTCATAGAGTACCTGCACCTATCTAAAATACCTTATTATTAATTAGTCCCACCCTCTCCTTTCCTACACAGGACGACACGTGCAGGGCTAAGATGCCATCCATATACGGTGCAGTGTATACCAGCTAAAACCAAGCGTTTCAGTGACTCATTCCTATGCCGCACCATTAAGACCTGGAACTCCAGCTCACGTGTTTCCTCCTTCCTACAGTCCCTGGTCCTTTCAGTGGGGCGTGAAAAGGTATCTAATGAGGCCGTCAAGCTGAGTGCCACCACTGTTAACATGGCACATGTTTCCGATGGTGACCCTCTTTCCGAGACTTTGCCTTTGCTTAACATCAGGCGAGGTGAAGACAAATTGACGTGTCCTATATTAAAAAAAAATACGAATTTATAATCAAAACTAATTAAAATTTTAACAAATTGCTACAAACAGCGTTTTCATTGATCATCTATTCTCATTCCACTAAAAAATTCTTGTTTATTCATTAATTAATTTTCGATTCTCAGATGGTCTCAATGTCATCGGGATTTTCAATCTTACCAAACATAGACAATTAATAGAAATACTTCAAACATGCCTTGGATTCCAATGCTATTAATCACTTTATAAAGGGTAATCAAAGTTATCTCTATATAAGAAAAGGACTAGAAATCTAGAGAATCTCATGATACACAATTTGACCTAAGGATTACTTGAAAGAGTAACAATGGCACAACCATCACACATATGGCACAAAGGTAAGAGGAAAACCAATTGTTCTATATGTCCTATGTCCTATAACGCGAAAGTTTGTATGAATGGATGTTTGTTACTCTTTCACGTCTAAACGGCTAGAGCGATTTTAGTAAAATTTGTAATGGAGTTAGCTGATACTCTGGATTAACATAAATAGGCTATGATTGGTCACGATAACCGACATCCACGCAGGCAAAAGCTAGTGTTATATAAATAAGCCTATCACAGTCCACCGCTAGACATACCTAGACATAAGCCTCTCCTAATATCTCCAATTTCTCCTGATCCTCAGTCTTCCGCATCCAGTTTATCCCAGCCTCCTTTTTCAGGCGTTAGTCCATATGGCTGAGGGGAATAAACGATGTTACCAATGGCATATCATAGCATAGTTTGTTGAAAACTCAGTTTATCCTATGATACTTCTGGTTGTGTCAAGAATCTGTGTCACGGGGGATAAATGGAAAGTTATAATTAACCTCACTTTCGACACAACTTTGAAACAGAGTTGTTACTATGTAAAGTCGTTGAGTTATCACCCGATGTCATTCAAGCGATAATTACTCGTCACAAATCAACTTGTAATCCAACACTGTTGTATCAACAACACACTGAGTAGATTTACTGTCCAATAAACTATTTTAATTTATTGCCAAATGTTGAAGCCGGAATCGAGTTCGGTTATAAATAATAATGTTGACATATCTTCTACATTAATTATACATTAAACATGGCTGATTATAATGGTTTTGGTAGTGTGAATGTAAATTTGTATTTTTATAACAGTTATTGTTAAGTTAAGTTAAGTTAGTTTAGTGATAGTAAGTAAGTACTGTTAGGGTTCTTTTGACCACGACAGCAAATATTAAGAAGTCATGTAATGTTGACAGTGTAAGTAACATTTCGTGAGCGAAATTTGAAGTCACGTTTTCGAAAATATCTTGCATTTTTTTAAGTTTTATTCTTTATATACTACTAGCTTTTGCCCGCGGCTCCGAACGCGTGGATGTCGATTATCGCGACCAAAGCCTGTCCTTTCTCATGGTCTAATCTACCCCTATACCAAATTTCATCAAAATCGGTTCAGTTGTTAAGGTGTGAAAGCGTAACATACAGACAGACAGAGTTACTTTCGCATTTATAATATTAGTATGGATTAAGGTCATGGTAGCTAACTAACAACAATTTTACGCTTAAAATAAGGCTCCGATCACAAATCAGTGTTATTGCGCGCTATTGTTACTGAATAAAAAAAATGTAAGTTTACTTTTTGTACCAATATATCGAATCAAAAAAAGTTATTTAATCATAATATAAAATAGTTAACAAATGACATAATAAGTAAATGCCTCCATATTTTTTGTTGATAATGAAGAGGACGCTATACACAAAACAGTTTAGTGTATTGACAAAAACACCCAATCAATACTAAAGTTAATGTTTCGGGTTTAGCATAATAAATTGACGTTTTAATTTCGTATCCAATCATTATTTAAAATAAACAAGAATTAAATTATTAATTGGCAGCGATAATAAAATTACAATGAGAAATCAAAAGAATGGTCATTAGTATTTCGATTATGAAATATTTGATGTCAAGATAAGCTTATAAAAATATAATTTGCAGTAAATTATTAGACCCTGAGTAGACGGACACGATTCATTTATCTGTACTTGTAGATCCAATAGCACCTTTTATATAAATATAATAGTACCAACACAAATCTTGGAATTCTTTCAACTGCTTTCAATTTAACAAATTAATTTTGGTTTTCTAATATGGTCGTAAATTCGCGTTAATTTCAAGATGCTCCAACGCGGGATCTTTAATCGCAGGCCTAGTTATACATATGCAAGGAATTAAGTGAACTCTTGCCGTGTTGACGTGCTCTATATAAAATAAAATAAAATTTAAATGGACCCTAAATATCCTATCCGTAAACGCAGACAATATCACTGAGAGAGAAGGAAAACTCGAAATAAAACCCTGCACCAACCCGTCTGGCCAGAGTGGAAGCAGTAGGCCAAAGTCTATTAAAATTGGGAGAGCTTATGTCCAGTAGTGGACTGCGGTAGGCTAATTGATTGAATGGCCCTAAACAGTCCTCTGTTTAGGGCTTAGGATTCACTTAAAGTATTTATCATATATTAAATGTGTATGTGGTATGGGTAATGGACTGCTGAGACGAGGTCTCGGGTTCGATCCCAGGTTTACCATGGCACACACCAATGACTTTTTGATGCTTTTCGAAGTTATGTGTGTATTTATCGCAGGCTTATAAGTGCCCGGTTAATGGCAATAGGCTCGTCACCTATTACATTGGGACCTAAACATAAACTGGCGAGATGTGGGTGCTAGCACCTCTGCCTACCCCTTTGGGGAATACAGGCGTGAGTTTATGTTATGTATGTTATGTAAATTATACATCCTAAAAACACCGATGACAAAAGTAGCCAGTCTAATGAGGTCAGAATATTGTGAATATAACCAGCTATTAATTACATTATTTATGCAAACGAACATTTTAAGCGATGACTGATGACTCAACACTTAAGAAATGCACATAAAAACTTAAGCTATTAATTTTCGCCAAGACTGTATTTATAATTGCTTGAATAATTTATATTGATGGGTAAATGGATGGTTGGTTATATGTATACGTTCGACTCAAAGGTTTTCCATCAATTAATTTTATTATTATTCAATTAAAATTCATTTTGGTAGTGGATAAACGCAATAAAATTTATTCGTCAATTATTTCTGTAATTAATTAATTGAGCATGATTCATCTCAGAGGCAGTTTATTATAAAATTGTTACCGAGCCTATCTAGAAACAAGAATTAAAGCTCACCTTAAAGCTATTGGTTAAGTGAGGTCTAACTGTTAAACATACAACCGCATTCATTATTATTTTGTGATGTTGAGTTTCTGCAACCAGAATCTTCTTTAAATCTCGATATTGAAGTGTGTCTTTGGTATCTGACATTGAAATTAATGTAATCAATTATACTAAAACGACAACTCTGCTAATCAAGTATTTCAATTCCAATAGCTTGTACAATTAATCAATTCAGTACAGTTATTTGGGTAATGAATAGCTCGACTCGGAATAATTCATTCGTTACGTTAAAACATGTATTAAGAATTAACACACTAGTGATGCATTATAAGTTGGGACAGTGGTCCGACACCTCTGTTTCGATTCTTATTTATAGTACGGAGCCTTTCTTTCATAAGTAGGTACTGCGGACCACCGACAGTGTGAAAAAGGGTTTATTCCACTTTCAATCCGTTAATTCATCCCATAAAACATCGATAAAAAATGGAAACCAACTAATAGTTTTATTACTTCTATATTTTGGTAATTAACGTATGGTTTTAATGGTCAATTATATAAAGGTCGTAAATAACGTGGAAATCCTATTTTATTCAAAGAGTTATGTTTATTTGTGTAATCAAATGTTTGGATACATCATTTCGTATAAATTAATATTTAGGTGAATATTCATCGACTAACATTCGGAGAGCTGTTACATATTAACAAGTATACCAAATACCATTAGTCAATATAATTGTAATATATAAATTTTATTAATCATATGTGATGAATTGATGATACGTAATCGGTTTTCTTTCTTTGAAGTAAAGCAGATTATGTGTGAAGATATTATATTTAAAAAAAAAAACAGAATTAAGAAATAAATAACAGCAACAAGCGGAAACAATAACGTAGATCTAAACAGAACATATCAATATGAATGAGTCGCCCTTGGCGTCCACTTATCAGACGATTGTTTTCGATAGCGCACACATTATTACGAGCCTCTCAACTTTCGACTACCAGACTAACATAAATAAATTAATGTATGCCTAACGTGGGACACATTACGTAGAAAAGTTTAATACAGTAATACCACTTTACCTATATCTGCCAAACACGCATGAAGTGGACAACGTAATTTTTTGGTTTGAGTTACTGACCACATATACATTGTAGTCTTTCAAGATGCATTCAGAATTACTGTGATTCAAATTATATCTATTATTTTAGCTGACTCCTGTCGTGGACAAAGTGAAGGAGAGTCGCCTACGCTGGTTTGGCCATATCCAAAGACGCGAAGGTCAGCACGCTGTTAAGAAAGTTCTCAACATACCCAACCAGCCCAGAGGCAGGGGAAGACCACTCGCTACTTGGTGGAATAATATTTAGAAGGAGATGGACCAGGATAGCCTTGGCAACCAGACAACCCAGAACAGGATTCTCTGGCGCAAATGTACAGGGAGACCCGACCCCAGATAAACTGGGAACATGGGTTGGACAAAGAAGAAGAAGATTTTAGCTGACTAATCGGTTGAAAATTGATAATCTCTGTAAGCTGACCACTTCTTTCCGTGATCTGACAAGGCCTGTCTTGTACAATGGTAGCAAGGACGACTACTATCCTTGAGAAGCTTAGTTTAGGTCCCAGGTTAGGCAGAAGGTACATGTAGGCAAAACTACTTCTACACATAATACGGCAACCCAAAAGCAAAAAAGAATCAATTAAATTTTCTGTTCAATATTTTTTATTGATACTACTTGAAACGTGATTTGGCGCCTACCAACCTGCGTTCATTGACGCTCTCAAGCCCCGCCACAGTATAACCAAGAAGCAACAACAGAAACTCGGAAAATGCAGTATACTAAAACAATAATCATCATCTATTTTACTCTGTATGGAAAACAGTTCATATTTGAATTGTTTACTTATCATTATTTCATACCAATGCGGTATAACTTATTTCGAGACAGGCACTTGTAATTGTCAACACAGTAATCGAGGCCCCTTATGAATAATAATGTAATTTCAGACATGGTGGTCAAAATAATAACGAGTGTTATTAAGTTGAAATGTTTTGGTCTATCTTTTTTTTATAAATTAGTTATAATGTGCCTTTATTTGACATAATTGTGATGTACGTGTTAGATGTGTCAATTCATAATATTAGGATACTTTGTCATAGTGCTTTTACATTACTTAGATCGGCGATAACTGGGTAATGGTCACTTATAATTATCAGGAATTACCAGAAGCTAGTGAGTGTATAAAGCTCACGAAGTCGTTCAGGGCCTAATCTAAGCCCACTCGTGAGCTGATACACCTGTTGATTGATGATGAGACTTGAACGCAGGCTATGAAACCTGGTCGAGTTCAATGCCAAGAAGATACAGGTGTGTACGTTTACAGCAAAGGTATCTCCATTCCTTCCCCTTTCCACTCTTCAGAGCACGCCACTGCTACTACAGAATAATCTCAATATCCATGGAATGGATGTTTGTTGCAAAAAACTACATCAAGAGTATCATCAAAATAGCCTCGCGTAAACTCGTAGTCCAGAACAGAGTGGTGTCTTCTATACAAGACACAAATTAGTTTTTACGGGGAATACCGCTCGCATCTCTGAGTTTTTCGCATCATTGGGAATCCTGAGGCCACGAACACCTTCGAGCTTTTGCAGATACGTAGAGATGTTGCTTCCCTATCAGTATTTTACCTTCTCTACATGGTAGAGACGGTCTCTACATGGTGCATGTTCTGATGAGCGCTTCCAATTAGTCCCACCCTCTCCTTTCCTACACAGGACAACGCGTGCAGGGCTTAGATGTCACCCGCATACGGTACAGAATATTCCTTCAAGAACCAAGCGGTTCTCACTCATTCCTATATCTTTGACTACTAGAAAATACAGAAATCGCCAAAAACATTTCCATACATTTCAGTAAATAAATCAAATTTCTACAATAAGAAATTTCGAGTTTGATGCAAATATCTTTATGTAATTCTTAGTGTGAACTGAGAAAATTCATGTTAGTTATTATTTAAGGATTTCTGGTAAAATATCTTCCAGGCAACTCGGGCGTCGGAGGGCACTGACTGACCTCCGTCCCCCATGAGCGCGGGCCTGGGGGTGACGGGTGGAGCCGCCTGTCACCCCAGCAGAAGCAGGCCACGGCGGTGGCGCGCTAAATAGCGCGCCTCCCCATTCCGGGGGCGAGTTGGGGACACCGTTGTCCCCCCTCCTGAGGAGGGCCAGACCGTAAGGGATGGCCCTGGGTCAGCCGGGGTGCGAGGGATATGTCTATAACAACCTCACCTCCGGCCTAGCACCAAGACCCACAGTCGGCGTGCGGTTTTAGTCGGTTCGAGTCCGACATAACCTCCCCTTCCGGCTCCGGCAGGGGGGCTATCCGAGGGGATTTCCGCATAAAAAAAAAAAAATGGTAAAATATCTTCTAATTGTGAAAAATGGACTTAATAGCAGCATATTTTGTCAATAATCGGAACGCGAGAACTGAATTTGTGTACCGCAATAAGCAGGTATTCATTGCGGCATGTGCCAGTTAAACTAATGAAGCCCCCGCGTTTCTTGCTGACTGTACGATTTTTATAAAATCTGTGAATGCAGTTCAAAATATATCAAAAGGTTGGGGAAGGTATTCTAAGAACATTTTGCTGTAACTACTACGGTTAAGGCACCTGCCTTCACTGCCACGTTTCAAAAATACAGCCTGTATATACAAAAAAGAAATATCTTCCCGGGGTAGGTGCAACAGACTGCAGTCGCTCGTGAAAATTCAAAATAAACCTAATTATGGGAACGAGAAGAGCGAGCCCCGGGCTCCAAATTGCAAGGTTTAGATGCAACCGGGATTGGTGCCCGGATAAAGGAGAAAACTAGTTGAAGGGTTAATTTCTCCAATGCGAGTTGGTTGGCCTAAGAAAGTACGTATCACCTTGTCATTTGATAATTTACTCAAGGTAGCAGGACGTTGCATTTGCCTCCATTTCCATTTTATCTCTACCCCTAATATCCTAGGTGGTAAACATTTCAACTGAAGTGGCAACACTTACTTAAACAGACATATCTATATAGCTAACATGTATTTTCTTAAATATTCATTTAGCTAATTAAATATTTTATAGAGGACATAAAGGTGAACCTTATAACTCAGAGCACTGACACTGAGAGCCAAACAAATTAGTTTACAATTAAAATAAGCTTCTCAGAATAAATTTAATGATGTAAAGTAACCTCTCAATAATAATGTTGCCTAAAGCGATAATTATTTAAGAAGCGAAACAATAGTGTCCGAGCACCTACTCATGTTTTAGTTTTTATACATAAAGTAATTAGTGGGTAGAAATTTTAAAATAATCCAGTCTTGAAGACGTACTCTATTGCGATGGTAAATACTTAGTTTAGGGGATATAATATCTCTATCTCACTGTCTCACTCCACGCAGCTGTGAGATTATGGGCTACATCTTCTACTCTTGGAGCTGAACGGACACTATAGTGGTGTCTAATGGTGAAGAGCCCAACGCCCTGATTCCTGCCGGTTTCACAATGGGTCGCATGGTATATGACAAATTAGATCCAGATTAGAACTTATTCCACCGGCTTCTCTTTTGCTAATTGTAACCCTTCACCACTATTGTCATATAGGCATTTCAGTACTTCCCTGTGCAATATTAATTTATAAAATTAATTTATCAAAATAAAATAAAAAAATGTTCGACCTAAATAACTTTTAACTTTTTTTATTAATACACATTGTCCGTATAAACAACAGGTTATTATTATAAGCATCATTACGGTATAGCACGGGCGTTGCGCGGGCGCATCTGCCGCCATATTTGCATAGCGGCTGATTGGGATGCAAGATTAATTCCTATAATATTTTTTGTCTTCATCATTTAGGTGCAATCAGGCGGTTGAAAAAGAATGATCATTATCATACTTCAGCCCTTAAGCTATTTTTTCAGACACCAAACAATGGGGTGCTTGTTTGTTATTAGGTTAGGGGCGATAATGTAATGCAATTACTTTTTTTTTGCGTGAAAAAATTGTTAATTCTTTATTTAAATCCGTCAGCTGAATAAAGAGGAATACTGATTAGAATATATAATTAGTTAACCCACAAAATTACGTTCTTCTAAATGTTATTTCAACTATGCACTCCGATTTTGAAGGAGAAGAGTGTGGGTATCCTGGTTGCAAGAACGTACTTTGGAACCCAAGGTGTACTCTTCTACATTTTTTGCTCCTAATGAGGCTATATCGATTCTTGCGGGATCGACTGCCATCTGACTTACGGGCATCGAAAGAAATGGTTCCATCAGAGCCTTAGTTTAATTAAGTGAGAAAAGAAGCTTACCACTTAAAGTACCCTCTGAGAATCACAAAATATCATAAACATCAATTACATTATATAATAGATATTTCAAAATAAAGATTGGATGATTAGTGCTATTTTCATTTACAATAAAGTGACTCTGATTTGTGGTAAAGTAAACTATACTTATCTACACTATTTTCATAGGATAATTTAACTCCTCTGTACTCTCCTCTCTTCTTCATCTTTGCGTTAATCCCAGTCGCATCCGAAGCTCTCAATTTGGAGTCAGGGGTCGGCTTTACCAGTCTAACTGCGGATTTGGCTAAATTACAATATTTTCCGTGAAGTGACTGCCATCTTACCTCCACAACCCAAACGCGATAGCGAAGCATTGCACTTAAATCAGTTGTTAGACTTTTGAGGGCTTCAACTACCTACCCGTAACGACTACCATAAATGTTGGAATGATGACAGGGACCGACGGCTTAACGTGCTCTCCGATGAACGACCAGACCAATGCAAATACCCATATTCATGCATTCAAATATTTGCACTGAGCGGGGATCGAAACTGCGCCTCTTGCGTAGCGGCCGCGTTCACTACAGCTACATCACGGAGGCTGTTTTTTATCTCCTTTATTCAACTCCTCTTTACTATCCTGTCGGATTTAAAATCACATCCAAGTTGCCGACTACAATAATAAACATTAATTGCGTTCGCAGTTCCCACAATCCCCTAAGAACAAATAGAAATTTATACATCAACTTATCACTTCATCTCCGAACAGTAACAACCCTATCGCAGGGGCATCATTAGGCAAAATAAGACCATTAGCAGTCGTTTCTCTTAGCGTCTATGAAAGGGTTAAATCGACAATGGCTTTATTCTATTACAAGTCGCTTACACGCGCGATGTAATAAATATGAATGTTGAACAACGTGGATTATACTCCTTTGGCGAGGGTCAAAATATTTGAATATGCATTGGCACAATTTGCAAAGGGTTAATTGACAGTTGTGAGTTGCCTTTGTAAAGTTTTATACGGTTGGATGTTAATGAAGTCGTATTGCAAGTTCTTGATACAGTATCGTGTATCAGACTCAGTGGCTTTTAGTTTAATTAAAATATTGTTATAACTGTGCATATCATCATCATCATCTTCTCATTGTTCACGGTTGCATCCAGAGTTTTCACCTTGGTGCCCGGGGTCCACCGGTCTCCTGTTTTTGATTTGGTTTATACAGTTATTTTGGGAGCCATCAGCCTCAAGAGAAAAGTCGGCATCAGAGCATCGCTCGTCAATCAACAAATGTGCCGGCTGTAACCGCTGAAATTGGCTTGGGCTCTAAAGATCTTACAAACACCTCAAATGCAACGTATTTTCCCATTTTGCAAATAGTAGGTAGTAACTACAATTATTGTAGTTAGACATGTAAGCTTTAATAAGTTATGTAGTACAGTCTACAATACCGACACCGCAGTTACAAATCCAATTTCAAAATCAGATTCCAAAAACAGAATACACATTTGAATAAACAAACGACAAATTCGAGTGCCCTTATCCATGGTCCGCGTGGGCCATAATTACTCAGAAAATCAACGTCAGGCTGGTTAATTACAAAGCTCAATGGGGGCTTTTGCTAGTGAAAAGAAAAAGTAAAAAAAAAAACAATTATGAACGATACAGTGGCCGCGCGAGTGGCCCGGTGTGCCGCGTTGTGTCGCATCTGTTCCTAACCCCGCGCCCGCGGATTAAAGTGATAATTATTCTGCACTCATAATTATTGGATTTAGTAACGCTCTTTGTTTGGCAGATGTGCGTGCTTCACGTGTGTACACAAACTATGAGACAGTAGCGGTGGCAGCGACGTGAATGAGTTTAAAATACTTTTTTCAGACATTACTGAGCCCCATACAGTAGTCTAGTATCAAATGTAGATGATAGGTGAAAGATTGTTATTACGGAACGCATTACAAACGCATTCTATTTTCAAATAACTAATATGAATTTATTTTGCAATATGAAACCTTCAAGCCACAGGTAACAGTTGACCAAATCGCGGTTGGTCGACATGACGTATGCCGTGTTCTTTTAAAAGAGAGTTACTTTACTGCTCGATTACGATGTAGTTAGTATCTAGTATACGTATTAGTCAGCATGGTTCTACAATAAGCTACTTACCATTTTCGCTGTTTTTCAATTTAATTTGAAACTGTCCTTCTCCTTGACCCACAATCACTCCTTTATCCTTCGTGTAGCGTCTGCCTTCATATTTCAGTCATTGTATTGGTGGGGTCCCTTTATGCATTAGATTATATTGACCAGTTACTATTAGATCTAAAACTAAAGCATAACATAACATAACTTATTAACATATTGGTACGTGTCGTCTTATAAGTACTAAAATACAATCACGGCAATAAAGTAGATTATGTCGTTAAACAATCAGCTAAAAACTATTAAATTTTACAATACTGAATACACAAGCGAATGCGTCAAAAAAACTATTCATTAAACCAAAGCCAACGTTTTATTAGTTAGTTACTCTTTTAACACCATCGCGTTCACTGGTTGACTATAAAAATAAAACACTCAATTTGAATAAAGAGGAATAATAAGCAACTGCAAGCGATCTCCGTAGCCTTTAGATTCACGTAAACCGTTTTACTGTTTGCCAGATTTGAGCACCCTAACCTTAGTAGCATATGGCATGCCACGCGCCCAAAGGGTTAACTCCTTTGTTTCTTTTGATTTGAACAAAAAGAATTAATACTAAAATGATGGTATCATTTTCAATGTACTGTAATTACTGTGATCCAGTTAATTGTTCAGTCGAGTGCGTTTGTTTCTGAGTGCAATCTCGCTTTGACCGTGTTTTCGCATGGCATATTGAAATTGAAGTGTTCTTTGTTACCTTTGCTCTATACAGAGATTTTATTGCATCTAAAAATCCAGCTGCAATCCAGTTTGAACTTTGTTCGCCTTGACTTAAATTTCAAAATTAATCTCTGTGTAATTTTTTAAAAGTTTGGTTCGGATGAATAATATTTTTAGCGTGAATTTGGGATTCTATGTGAGCTAACAGACCATGATTTTCATCTCGTTGATGAATGCTTTTATAAAAACTTTACTACTTTCATCCATATACGCTCATGATTTAGTCCCAAATATGAGACTTTATACAGATATAATGGCGGTGTTATACGTGAAGAATTTATAAATGGTCATGTTTGTTATGACTCGACATTCCATTTTACGTATAAAACTACTAAGGTGTGTGTAGGTATTTCTGTTGGTTGAGAGACCTTGTACAGGGCCCTATTAGCCTATAGTCGAAGCAACAGGCGAGGTTCAGGCACAGGTTTTCTTCCCATGGATGGGAGATCAGAAGCCAGTCACTACCAGAAAAGCCATGTTGGTTGGCTTTACCGGGAGCATATTTCGCCTTCTCAATGAAAAACAATATGTGAACCTCCAGCGATTTCCTTACCAAATTTTAAAGGCGAATCGTCCAACTAGCAATATTACGAAAGGCAAGAATGAAGAAACGTAATCTTCATAATTTTCAATGGTATTGATATCAAAGCAAGTCCAAAATTATATCAATCGGTAGACGAACATAAGGATCAAAATGCGCATATAGATTTTAAAAGGTGTCTAAGTGTTTTAGCATTCATACCGTAGTTTAATTACACATTCATATGCAAATGAGTACGGGAATGCCGTAAAGATTCGTCCACACACTCACACATGCATACGTAATAGTACACGTATAAGTAGCACACGTTCACACATCGATGTGGGGTCATTCATGCGTGCTTCTGTGCATGTTGGCACTGTAATTAGCGAAGCTTTCAATAGAACTTTTTATAGCGGGGGATTAAATGTATGGCTTTCGCACACCATCAATTCGGAGTACTAAGTTTAGGTTCGGGCTTGTTTATTTTTAACGTTGCTTGAAGATTACTAAATATAAACTAAATGTTTTTGTGAACACGTTTCAAGGGCCTATACAGTTTTTTAAAAGGTAAGTATTAGTATAGTCAAATTTTATTCACGGTAGTACCTATATTTTATAAAAGGAATAAGTTTCTTGTTAAATCTTTAATAATAACTAGATCAATGAGCGTTGATAGACTTATCAGTGTATCAAAGTGTATTGGGCGAAGTATAGGGCGTAATCTTAATGGAACATGTACTTGTATGCATGTACCTATAACTGATATAAAATAGTGGGTTCCATAACAAGAAAAACACCTACCACAGAAAGCGAACAAGGAACACTTCTCGCATAGTAAGTAAATAGAGCTCTTTTGGAGGTACGGGGTGATGTCAGAGTCACATCACAGTTGTGATGTTACTGGTGTTGGTAGCATTAATTAACATTGTAAACAGCTTACCTACTGTCAGACCGGCAATGTCCTTTTTTACCTTTCAACACTATGACAATGTTTACCTTTAGTAGGTATACTACAATAATCGGAAGGATCGCCATTTATCTGCACTTCAAACAAATACGAACTGAATCTAGGTCTAATTTTAAACCAGAACTAAAATGAATATTAAAAATCAACCAGGAATGTGTAGTAGTTGTATTTAACTTCAATTCTCTCTTTTTGGAATAAGTTTCTCAATGACCGCATTTTTATTTTTTAAATTTCCTGTTTGAATTTAAGAAGTGAAGGAACGACTCTATTGAAAATTAAATTTATCGTTTTTATAATGCAAGGATCGATCGTTAAAACGAAACGGACACTAAAACGCACTTTTTACCACTATGGAAATATTTATACGAACCTAATTTCCGTTCAGTAATTTTACACCGGCATAATTGTTACGAATTCGATTACATTTTATAAAAAACAAATTTTATGCACCGATGGCGCTATAAATGTAGGCGATCGGTTTTTGTCGTGTGGGTACGATCGAACTGGAAGATCCCAAATGCTGTGCTTTAAGCAATAAAATAAATCTTGTTTTAAGAGGTACACCTGATCTGGGTCCCTAAACAAGCCTCAAGCCTTCGTTACGGGCTTAATTAAAAAACAAAATCAATTTTATTAATTGGAAGTGTTAAAAACGGACGGAAGAGGCGTTCGGGACCCGTATCTTGCTCATATCTCTTTTTTAATCCGACAGAGAATGTGTTATTTTTACTCTCCTCAGTGGATTTCGAATAAATTTTATCGCTCGGGACTAATTTGGTTACAAATTTATTTGGTTGTGGGATCGTTAACAAGGGCAGTACATCCACGTGGTTATCTGGACCGCACTCTTTAGTACCAGGCATCGCCGTTATAACAATATATCGGCACTTGGAGTTTGATAAAATGAAGATGACACTTCACTTAGGATTAAATAATACGATTTTTTTAAGAGCATGTGCCGTGACATATAAAATTTTTATTGTTACGATACGGTACGATTACTGTGGGGTTTTTAAAATAATATAAAAGGGACGAAATTGATATCCAATTGTTTATATTGTCCTTTTTTAATAACTATGTCACGGCTGTGTCTGCTGGTAATAAAACGAAAAATTCATATTTAACATTCAGGTATACGTATATGTACTTATATGCCTGATCATTTAAAGTGATATTTTAAATTAATATGCAGAAACATAAGCATGACACTTTAGTCTCAAATTTATACTTTCATAATTTTTTCCACAGCTGCAAAACGAGCATTACTTTCTATAGGTATATCTAAAATGAACTGATAAATTCGCTGTTGACCTCAACTCTATGGATCTGCTTTTTTCTCATTGTGCCAGAGAATTTAGGCCCATTCACGGGAATAATGAAATTGTTGTACAAAATATCCATTTTATTATTTACTTTAGGGTGATAATTTGCGTATTCGAATGTGATTACAAGACGTAAGATTTTATGGAGTCCACCAAGATTTGGAAACTTAAGTCAACTTTAGCTGCTGGTATACGAACGAGGCTTCGTCGCAGGTTTTCTTTCAGGGGTTGGGAGTCAGATAATAAGTCAAAAAGTATAAAAGAACGAATTTCGGACTTCATACACTTTGGGACACTTCTGTCGTTCATTGTTAAGACAGGGTACGGGTGCGAGGGATATGTCGAAAGCAACCTCACCTCCGGCCTAGCACCACGATCCTCAGTGCGCACGTGGTTTTAGTCGGTTCGAGTCCGACATAACCTTCCCTCCCGGCTCCGGCAGGGGAAGTATCCGTGGGGATTTCCACACGAAAAAAAGCCTCTATCACTGAAAAAAAGTAAAAAAAAATTAAAAGACATAATTACAGCTACAAATACATATCGCTTTATAAGAAGTAGATATTATTCTTATTCAAACTTATTGAAGAATTGTTGAAGAATTCAATTTAGAAACGTTCTGTGTTCAATTGCATTACGTGACATATTTATCACATTCCCGCTCTTGCATTCACTATTTTATTCGGTCCTATAAAGTATGCGGAATTCCTAAACACTTGTTCAAATTAATGGTTCCATTTAGCGACTATTAGGCGTGTTGCCCTGGAAGTTTCTGTGCAATTGCTGTCATAAATTTGTTTGCTTCTCTTGTTTGCATCTTTATTGATTGATTCTTGTAATCATAATCATTGGCCACAACATTTTAAAAGATAATCATTGTTGCGGCGCTTGCACAATAGTCATTAATACAATATCATACGTGTAAAGATAGTTTTTGTTTGTTTTTAAAATGTTGTTGACACTCCCGTAAATTCCAGATAAGTCTAATCTGGAGATAGGCTGACTAGATAAAAGATCGGACCCCTAACACTGAGGTGTAAGCTTTGGATCAACTAAAAAATTATGTGGTGATGACGATGATGCTGTGTGAAAGTGTAAAAAGGGCAGGTCGGAAGCACTCGTAACCGGTGGACTAGCATGAAAGGTTTTATGATAATAGAGGAAGCTTAACGAAGAAGAAGGAAGCATGTAAGGATAGAAGCAGATGGCGAGCTGTTCTCTCATCCTGCTCCGGAAGGAAATAGGTATGAGCGTATGAATATATTCTATGAAATCATAAAGATTTTTTAGAACAAAGATATAATTTCTAACTTTCCGCGAACTTTACTGATTATAATCGTCTAGAAAGAACCTGAACCGGAATAGTCCGTGTCGTTAGCGAAGATAACAAATGGTAATTTTTGTACATAACAACCGAACCGGTTCTGAAACAAGAGCAATGCAGACGAAATCTATTGTAAAGGGAACAATAGTGTGGACACATCGTAAAATGAAACAATGCAAAGATACTAGTACTTCATATCGGTTCTAGATATGGCTACAGACCTATTTAGATCTTTCGAAATGGTTAATAGCTCATTATTGACCGCTGATTAAGTCTAACAGACCGTGCCTTCACACCTACTTGTCGCGGGGAAGTGGTATGTTCGTAAGCTGATTCGATTGTAGTTATCAAGGTAAGCGAAACGGGGCATGGCCTGTGGCTGGACCCAGGGCTTGCTTGCCAGACTATAACATGGGCGCTAATTGAAACGCTACATTAATTAACAAAGGCCGAAGTATAACCGAACGTACGTTTCATTTTTGCTTTTGCATTACTTATTAAGTTTTTCCCTTGAAATCTCTTTTCCGGGACAAAAGGTAGCTTATGTGCTATTGTAAACTATAATCTATTATTTGTTAAGGCCTGACCCTTTGTGATCAACATGGTTGGCTACGATCGAAAAGGAGGTATAGTGCACAATGACACATGTGTCATAAAAATTGCGAAAATCACTATGTCACTTAACCAACTGACCAAAATATACACTTATTTAAATGTAAACCTTTCCATTGTTAAATAAACGGAAAGTATATCCTTGGATTCTCAATTCCCGATGTTAGACAGTAGCAGCTCAATCCGTCCTAACCCTTTCAGTGGTAATACTTTAGTTCATTGTCCACAATAAACAGAATGGGCTTGCTTGCCAGACTATAACATGGGCGCTAATTGAAACGCTACATTAATTAACAAAGGCCGAAGTATAACCGAACGTACGTTTCATTTTTGCTTTTGCATTATTTATTAAGTTTTTCCCTTGAAATCTCTTTTCCGGGACAAAAGGTAGCTTATGTGCTATTGTAAACTATAATCTATTATTTGTTAAGGCCTGATCCTTTGTGATCAACATGGTTGGCTACGATCGAAAAGGAGGTATAGTGCACAATGACACATGTGTCATAAAAATTGCGAAAATCACTATGTCACTTAACCAACTGACCAAAATATACACTTATTTAAATGTAAACCTTTCCATTGTTAAATAAACGGAAAGTATATCCTTGGATTCTCAATTCCCGATGTTAGACACTAGCAGCTCAATCCGTCCTAACCCTTTCAGTGGTAATACTTTAGTTCATTGTCCACAATAAACAGATGACGCGGTATCAGAGTGTGGGTCGCCGGTGAACACGCCGCGGCCGCGGATTGTAACTCTTTCGACTGGTTCTACACCGGAACAGGGACGTAATTGGCGAAAACAATGTTATGTCCCTTTGCCATTGACAGATTTCTCATTGTCGTTTTGTGCAGATTTTTTTATAAGTAGATAGATTTGCCTTTTTGATGTGAAAAATAAATGAAATTTAGTTTTACAACACTTCGCGACAAAACTTCAAGAATTCACTAAAATTTTACACATTTAGCAGCACTGAGGACATCGATTTTGCTAAGTGTTAAGTGCTACAATTAGCAAAGTCTATGCTTATAGAAGCTGATGCTTACTTACTGCAAAAATTGGATGAATTTTTCTTTACATCTCGTTTATTTTTTTAATTTTCACTGTCTTTGTATCCAAATTGAAAGATACCGGTATATTCAATACCCAAGTCCGTCCCTAGCAACGCGAAGTGCAAAACACTGTCGACGCAAGGGCAGTGTGATATACAGCGCGGGGGCAACTGGAGCGCCTCGTGGGCCGCATCTAAATATTGTGCACCCACCAACATTTGTCTATATTTTATATTATAGAAATTGTCGTGTGCATGCCGATGTGATAAAGGTTCTACTGAAATATTTGTTCAGAAGCGAATTATGTCGTCTATCTAAAATTTACAATGGAACTCCACTGTATATTTTGGTCAGGAACATCTTACTACTGATAAGTATTGCTCGCTCGTTATATAGCGATAAGTGGTTAATCAAATATTATGCTTTATTTAATAATGCATACATGCGGATTTATTTATCCTAGCATTTCCTCTGAGTGTGTGTGATATTTGTGTCCCTCTAGTTTTGGAGTACCTACATCCTTGATAACTATTTTTTTAAACCACCTTTTTTTCGTGCGAAAATCCCCACGGATACCTCCCCTGTCGGAACCGGAGGGGGAGGTTAAGTCGGACTCGAACTGACTAAAACCACACGCCGTCTGTGGGTCGCAGTGCTAGGCCAAAGGTGAGGTTGTCATCGACATATACCTCGCACCTCATTTGACACAGGGCCATCCCTAGGGCCATCACTAAGTAAAGCTCAGAAATAGAATACGCACCTGCAAAGATAGATGTGTGGGTGAGAAACAATAGTATAACTAAAGCTAACGGATAAAGAATTAACGGTGATGTGGTTTCTGATTTTATTTTTCGATAATACAAAAGCTTTGCTACAAAAATGTTTTTGATTTTTTAGGATATTGGTGTTAATTTTTTGCATTTTCTTTGATTTTCATTATAAGACATTTCTTTCATTCATCGAGAACAGGACAGGAAAAATTATAGGACACTTACTACGACAAAGTATGTCATAGAATGGAAGATAGAATAACAGAGAGGAAAAGACTGGCCGAGAAAAACTTATGTGGAGCAGATCGTTGCTTCTTATAAACTGGTTTACTAATTAGTAAACTTACTGAACTAACTACAAGCTGCCTTACAATCATTATTATCATAAATTGCTTCTCTAAAACCCGGAACGAGTCAATCCAGAAGAAAATATTTTGAACTGAAACGATCTAACTTTGTAACCGTTTACGACATGCAATAAGACCTCTAGTTAATGAAGATGTGGCTCCAAATTTTATAGCACAAAATACACATTTGAATCTAAACCTCATAAAATAAAGGAGCTTAAAAGCAACAATTATCTTATCTTTATTCACCATAAATCATTCTATGGTGTCATTCATTTGATGTATAAATTAACGGGCGTGTTAAATCAACGTCGAGTCATTACTAGCCTATGTTCGGGAAGGCTTTGCTGTGGTATGTGACGTCATAGTCGACGGCTAGTTTTTATCTATGAATTCGTTTGACCCGGGGTCTCCCGCCCACGACGCGAGTTTATACTGTTTAATATGATTACACGGTGTATTGGTGGGAATGCGTCCTTATAATACCAATGGTAATGCTTTTGAGTGTTTATGAAGGTAAATATTGTGTTAATTAAACTTATTTGTACTGATGCTTATTGTTTTTACGAAGAAATGTTATTTTAATGTTGATATTAATGTGAATTGCTATTACCCAAAAAATCTGGTTATCACTTTTCTATTGCTTTAAGGTCATTTAAACCTAGTAAAGCAAGGGCTCTGTATCTACCTAAAAATTACTGTAACAGTTTCATTTCTGTAACACAGTTTCATTTCTGTAACATAGTTTCATTACTGTTACACTATTTCATTACTGTAACAATGTACCTCATATAAGGCAGTCTAAAGTAGAAATGTATTAGAAGTTAGTTTTCCAACAGCAATAATGATCCAGATTTGCGTGGAACCCTCAATCCCACGGGACTCGCCCCACTCAGTAAATAGGCTACTGGTGCTACTATTTTCCATTGGAGTATAGCTATCGTTATTGAAGAAGATGATACCCGAGCTAACTTATCCATAGCTGCCCACATTCATACAGTTCAATAAAAAAGCATTTGGAAGTCTTTTAGGCGTAATATGATCTTCGGTGAATCAAACCTTATTATATTAACCTACTGCACTATTAAAGAAAAACAACTTTCGAGTTATACTTTCAGTATGAAAACTAATTTAGTATCACGGCAGAAATGAATTTGAAACACTCTTCTACTAACTAAACATTAGGAAATATTAAATCCAATTATATCAGAGCAAATTCAAAACAGCCTTTCTTTAACAATCTTAGAAGATACAAGCTTTATGTTCATCATGTAATTTGAACCAATAATCCACGAACAATAAATCGATTAACATTTCCAATTCAAACTTTCACAATCGGAACAGTTTCTCAACATTATATGTTATAAACAAACATATCGCGATATAATGAGAAATAATCAAGATGAGAATTTGAGAGTACATTTAGTCACGTGTGCCAGATTCAGCTACATTCGGTTAATTTCGGTTACATTCGGTGCTGGTGTGACCTGGGGTCGAACTCTCGCCCGTCGTATCATAATTACCAGTGAAATAACCTGATTGTGATCACGACACGCACACACTCGTGCTTTAGTGTTTGACAGCCAGCGGTGCTCAAAGATTACACGACAGTTGAATATTTCATATGAATGTCCAATAAAATAAGTTGGTAATTATAAATTCACTAGCTGTCCCGGCAAACTTTGTTTCGCCTTAGAAATTAGAATCAATTAGCTGTATCAAATTCTCCTAATTATTTTAAGAACGGAAAGCATTTCGATTCGGGCCCCATACGCCCACGGAGCTCCCGACACTAATAGGTCACCGGGGCCCATACTTACACCTACGGAGCTTATATACCTATGGGACCCATACAACCATATACCTCTACGCTCAAGGGCGTTCATACTACCATAAACCATAAATTTTTTGACCTAAATAAAAAATAGTCACCATAAAGATTTTCGCGGCCCAAGCATCGGGCATTTTGTTAATTCAGAAGAATGTCTATTATTCACCCTCTGATGATACATATTTGCACGTATTATGTCAATTTACATTTTCTAATTTTCCGCGCAATTTTCTTCATTTTTTCTTTCATAAGAACTTTCTCCTAACAATAACAACAACAAAAAATAGAATTAGTGAAATCGGTCAAGCCGTTCACGGGTGATGTCGTGACCAAGGGAAATAGGGATTCATTTTTGTATAATATAGATTAACTCAACAAACGTACGTTAACTGTTGGCGATACTTTGCGCCTTATTTGTACATAAAATACCGTCCTATTCTTTTTTATATTATGCTCGTATGCTTCGGTCTATACAAGCATGAAAATTAAAAATTCACTAAGTACTTTTTTTATTTAATTAAATATACTATTCAAACAAATATTACATTCATAAATACTTTTAAACTTGTTTATTCTACCAATGTTGACTTACATACGATACTAACGCCCTCGAAAGTATGCTAGCAATTTCTTAAAAAAGTGGGAGCCTAAAATTAATATCAAAGCCAAACTAAACATTTCGACATTTTGCTCATTAATTATTAAGCCCTATATTCGCTAAAAAGTAACAATTGCAATGACCAATTATTATGCTTTTCAAAGCTACTGTGTTATATAAACAATGCAAGAGATGGTACCTACATTATTAATTAGTAAAGTGTAGTATTCCCATAATTTTAGGAATAGCTTTTTCTGATCATCAGTTTTCTATTATATAAGGCAAAGAGGTTAAAAATAAAAACCCACATATTAGTTTCCGTAACTACACCATCAAGCACAAAATATAATTAACCTCAACTTTGAGCACCGCAGACAGCGATATCCGAACAAGTACTGGTGTGGCACCCCGACGTCTCGCATACCTCCACTATTTTGTCTAACCGCCTGTTAAATAGCCGCCTCGGCCGTCGATACATCAATCACACAAACAAACACGTATCATTTGAGAATCATTCCTTTTTTTTCGCTTCAATTAGATCTTTTGTGGTACAAGCACAAAAAGTAGGTACATACGTTTGTATAAAATTAAATGCGTCGTTGGATCTTTAAAGTTTGGTGATCATTGTTGTGACTATTGTCGTGTTATTGAATGTTTTAAGAAACATTTGTCATTTTTTTTAGGAACTGTGAGTTATGGTTGTTAATTTTTGATACTTTGGTGGCTTTTTTATTTAAAATGTTCTATAACATAATGCAAACGGTAGACTATTTAATAGTAAAAAGTAGTTTTTGGTACAGATTTGCAATACCGTACCGGACCGATGACTGTATGTAGGTACTATAGACGGCTAGTACTAGCCATTCAGTTTTCTGATTTATAAACACTATAAAATAGATCAGTTGTTATAACATTATGGTCAAGAAACGAAGCTATAGAACAGACGAAGAAATTATTTGAAAGAGTTGTCGTGCGTAAGCTAATTTCGTTTTGATAGTTTATAATACATTTCTATCTTTATTTAAGATTACAGCTGCACCAGTACTTACTTACTTAGATATTTTTAAGAAACTTTTTAGTACTTACAAACAATTCCCTAAGTGCTGTAGTGCTTGGCAGTGGTAACTTGGTAGTATAATAATACCGGCTTCAAATCTTTCAAAATAAATAAATGAATTTAAAAATTACAGTATTATAAGGAGGTGCATCCTCGAGAAAATTACATTTAAATGAATTTACACCGTAATCCATGTCGTGATCTTAAAGGTTCAACTGCCGAAATACAAGAATCATTCAGATTAAGACTCGGATATATTTGATTCCCAAATCACCGCACTCAAACGTCGATCAACTTAATTGATCATTCAACATGGACGCGCTAAACGGGAAATATTTAAAACTCAGACACTTAATCAATTTACAGAGATCGCAGCCACCACTCAATCATTACGTTTTTACCGCAGATCAACCTAGATGCAGATAAGACAAGCTATTCACCGATTTAATGCCTATTAACAAAAATCTTTTATTAATAGTAGATGAGGTAGATTACGGATGTTCAAAGTTTCCTACTGCGCTGTCGTCACACTCACTTAGTAGGTATTGTTGCACTCATTTTTGATAATTAACGAAGTATTGATTGACAATTTTTAATCATCACCGCCTTTGCCACATTTCTACTTCTCTGTTACCTACAACATTACTTATTAACAACATAATATGGTATATATAATAGTCTTAAGTTTTTATTAAACATCATCTTAGCTGAGTATAATTTTCATTAGAAAGCTATGTATGACTGAAACAACAATTTTTGTGTATTTATTATTTTTCCTTCAAAATTGAAAATACAACAATACAAAGTGAATGACTATATTGACAAATATGTAATTACTATATTTTTTGATGTGACTAAAAAGGGTAATAAAAATTTTAGTTCTATGTTATCTATTTATAATTTGGTAGGCATTAAAAAATATAATTACACTTTAGAATGTGGAGTAGGATGAAATAAACAAAATGAATTATTTTTTAGTGATAATATTAATATATTGTTTAAGTATACTGTAACCTGGCTGTAAAATATTCCATAAATCTTGCCTATTTTATTAAAAAGGATTGTAGAACACCTAATAAGAAGAGCCAAAAATGTTATATTCATTATGTCAATGTCGTAGGCAACCCATTCATCGTTCACATTTTAGTGTTGTACCAAATTCCGCATCCACCCGGCAGCTAATCATTTAACATTCGGCTGACAATTCGTCAGCATTGTGATTTCGGTAAAGGGCAATCTTTAGGCGATTGGGTGCGACCTTATCTGCCTTTATGGTACGATCTTAAAAAAGATTTATGATAACGCACGGTCAGGACGCAGCCCACAAACACTTTAAAATAAATGACAAGAAGTCACTTCCAATTGTGATGGAAATGCTTTCTGCAGTAAAATTAAACTATAACCCTGTCGTTTAGAGAGATTTAAATGGCTTGGGGGTTTTTATTGGGTCTGCCTACGTTTAGTTTAGCCGGGTTGTGATCTTGTCCAGTTTTATGTCTCCCACCTGAGTCGCCTCTATCTGTTATGTTTATGTGCGATAAATGCCCGATGACTTTTTGTCCTTCTACTTATTCAATCTTAAACGCAAATTTAAATTCAATATTAATTTGTGAAACCAATAACTATAAAACTAAAATGCATGATAGGTCTAGTTTATTTAAATATTAATTCTTCCTGCTAAATGTTTAGCATTCATTGCCCGGCATTCTCGGGATAATGGTACAGATATTGATGACAATAAATGTTTTAGTGTAAAACTTTGTTCACAATGTTTATTGTTGAGCACATGCAAAGTATCAAGAGTGTTGTTAGTATATATTTAAATAAAACAAAACGTTAAAACTGGAATGCGAGATGGCCTGATTAAAGTGGTAGGTTAAAGTGGTAAGTTCGATCCAAGCTGATCGAAGTCATCTAGTAATCTACTTGATCGTTAGACGAATTTTGTGTTTGACAAAGTTACTTGACTGAAACACATTCGACCATCCTCCCTCCATCAAGGTTTTCGATCGTAACCTCATATCCTAAGACTACTCGTAATGAGATTCGGAAACGGATTTCTTCTTGGTGTCGGGGGTACAAAGACAGTTGCTCCCATAAAAGATGAGCCTAATCTAAAGAAGGAATAGCAGAGCTGACAACAATTATTTTTAATGCCATCAGGTCAACCAGACAACGGAAGACTAAATTTCTCCATTGCATTCATGATTACCCTAGCAACTTTTAAAGATCAACTTAGTAACAAATTCCAACAGTCATAGTTTAAAATCCCCATGAGAATGTAATAATCCCTAATAATAATTAATAGTTGCATTCCTAACGCCTAATATCACCTAATATAAGAATTTATGAAAGTAATCGTTGTCGTATCTATATCTCGGTTCAATGATTATCTGTAACCAACTATACAACGCCATTGAAATTATTTTATCCGGTATTGAAGGCAAAGCTTGGGTTATCATATGAAATAATAATAACATTACAATATTTTGTACATTAAGTGCATTCGGGGTGTGGTGTTTCGGATAAGTGAGGACGGCTTATGCGTCGAGATATGGGGTTGCAGTGTTGAGAACTTTTAGAGGTGTCAGTTCTTATGTTCTTTATTTTCGGAAAAACCTGTGAACCTCAGATTTCATAGTGTGTTCTAAAATTCTAAAAAGAAAGTACCTAAGTAAAATAATTAATTTGGATAAGACCAGTGTCCAGCTAGTGTTTTTTTATCTATAGAAGGCTTACATTTCTTCGTTTTGATGTTAATAATTAACATTTCACTGGCATTTATAATACAACATGCGACTCCGTGTCATCTCTACCATCAAAATATCTAGTAGGTAAGGTAACATTCTTAACATCTTAGTAATTAAAGTAAAGCCAACGAAGCGAGAGAAAGAAGGTAAACAAAGTTTCAGTGGTTCCAAACTATTATCACTTCAAGTGCATTCCACATAGGAATGAAATTGCTCATAAGATGACGGATATGACAGTTTAGAATCGCTGTGCTGACAACGCAACGACAGCTGTCACTCGGCCATTGTCGCGTACGTGGCATATGTGCGACAAGGACAGAGACAATAATCGCTAGTTATCGCAACGTAACTCAGTAATGGTCGCTTTGTTTACCTTTTTTCTCTCGTCTCGTTGGCTTTACTTTAGTCATCTTAGTAATATTCCTTCGTATATATTTATTTCACGTTAGATATTTCAGGAAATTGTTTTAGCCTTACTAATTTACAATATAATTTGTTAGATAATAATGTGCTTTCCTTAACTTACCCTCATCGATAGGGCGTGTATTTATTTTGAAGTAGCGAATGATACTGTTGGATATATGATCTGCTGTAGTTTTTTTTTTATTAGCAACACATAATAACACTATTTCTTATTAATTTTGCAATCAGATTCTATGTTCAAATTAAAATGTTTAGGTATATTCTAATTTTATTGAATCTCCGAATCATTATTTTATGCTTTGAACTTTAGTCATCAGAGTTTATTGGGCCAAACTCAAATAAGTATTTACATGTAAAGAAAATATTTAAAATTGAAAAAAAATTCTTGGATTAAAAAGCTGTCATTACAACGATTTTTTTAAAGCATTAAATATGCTTACTATACAAAACGAAAAGTAGTGGCCTAGCTGGTTAAGGCATTTTCTCTGTTAGGGAAAGATCACGGGTTCTAGTCCCACCCGAGAGATCTTTTTTCCTGATGTATTCGATACAATCTGTCTGTTCTGTATCTTCCTAAGTCTATTATAAGTTCTTTCCGTAGGCGTTGCTAACGATTTTCCAAAACGTAATGTCGCCTAAGCAAGTTGTACCAGAGAGCATGTGAACATGTTTTTATTTATACCCTCACCGGCGTGGAGGACAATCCATTTTTATTAAACACACTCAAATGCCACTTATTAACAAATGTAGGCGGGATTTTAGTTCAACTTTTATTAAGGTTGACACACATTATGAGAATAATTCTGATGGGAATATACCTGCCTCAGAAATTCATTCAAAAATAACACCAAAATATTTTTAAAGCTATAGGTATCTAATATTTAAATATATACTTGAAATGGGGTTGATACTAATATCTAACTAATTTATTGATTTATTCAAATTAATAAATTAGTTAGAATATTTATTATGAATTATTTCACCTACTCTACCTATTTGTTATTATTTTTTTCCTATTTATTACTTAATATTTGCATTAACGTTAATCATCATTTTACCAGGAACATCTCAGCGTTGGTGCCGGTAGCTGCCCAGTACCAGGGTTATGCTTACTCTTTCTCTTCCTTTTGATTTATCTGAGCTTCAAAGGAATGAACTGCCTTCTGACTCCCACCCCTGAGAAGGAAGCCTGCCCCAACCCTCATCTGTTAATCAGTACATATACCAAGTAGCAGGTAAGGCACCAAAATTTTTTGAGGGACGCCTATAAATGAAAAACTGTATCAAATATGAATTTAATTATATTTTATTTTATAATTTGTATTATTTTGTCAACCCTATCCTTTATTGCGTGATATCGGATGTAAAAGCGTTTATTTACGAACTGGCTTTTAATTTCGAACAAACCAAAATATACTGGGGCTTAATACAAACACAGGTGACATATAAGTACTTTTTGATGCTATAGGCATTAAAAATACAAAAAAATTAACTTCACTGACTTCGTGTTAATTATGTTCTTGGTAATTTCATAATTACCATGATATTGCATGATTTTGCAGGAAAAATGGTTTCACAATATTAATTTTCGAAATATTTTTGTTGAACATCCACATTTTGTAAGTACTTGAGAGGTTGTAACGTGAGGTGAGGGCTTGTTGTTAGCTATGTGCGAAGGTCTAAACTTGGAGGTCGTATGAGAACTTAGCCAAAGATCCTACCCAACATTCTTGAAACCTAAGCCAACCTAGCGTTTGCCACGAGACAAGAGAAGAGGTTCTGGCGCAGGCTTTTCTCTTAGAGTTAGAAGGTTTAACGTCCGTCCCCTTGGTAAAAGCTGACATCTCAATCAAAAACTATCCATACTAATATTATAAATGCGAAAGTAACTGTATGTTACGATTTCACGCCTAAACCACTGAACCGATTTTGATGAAATTTGGTATACGTGTAGATTAGACCATCAGAAAGGACATAGGCTATGTTTAGTCGCGATAACCAACATCCACGCGGGCGGAGCCACGGGCAAAAGCTAGTAAGTTGTAAGTAGACCTCTAGTTGAAAAGTAACTCATCTGGCGAATCGTTAGGTAGGAGGATTATGATGATTCCATGCATATTTAGGAGCGCTACACAAAGCTTACTAAACAGAGCTGGTAATATAGGTAGAGAGTGAATTCGGATCAGTGAATGAAATTTTATAACATCTGCGCTGTTAAAAACCGGTAAAATTTAATAATATCAGCCAAAAGTACTGCCCAGTTAAGCTCATAAATGAATACACACAAAATTATTTTACAGCTTTGCTTTTCTTGAATCGTTGTAATTTTTATCAATGGCGTGTGACGTATAAGGCCTTATGTTTGTGGCTTACAACAGTATGAACACTTATTTTTTACCGTTGGAAGTATTAATCTGACAAATTTTGATTTCAATTGATAAAAGTGACCTGAATTATCAAAAATAAACTGCAAAAATTGTCCCATGGTAGACGCCACGAGGCAATAAGAATAGGTGGGAACTAATATATAATAATCTATAATTATACATATAAATATGGGAATGTTGAAATTGTGACCAACATTTGTCCACCAGGGCTAGGTAACATTGTTTTCTTTTTATTTCAAATTAAATTGTTGTAAAAGATAGCGATCATTTTCCGCTCCTTTCATTCAGCTGATTCAAATCAAGAATGTAACAAACTTACGCAACGTTTAGAAACAAACCACTTTTTTACTTATCTGACAAAGATAAATATATAAATAAAGATTACAAATAGGCTAATAAAGATAATTTTCTCTGTTGAAAACTGCCAATTAGAAATTCATTTGCATAATTAAAAATTAAACTTAAGTCACAACTGTGTACGACACGTCGTTAATTTATCGATTAGAATTAAGTGGAATCGAGTTCTCGTTTTGAAATACTAATCACGTCGGTAGTTGACCTCTCATTGACACGACGCTCCTTTGCATCTCGAAACAATTAAAACAATCTACTCCGAAGTATCGTATCGGCCAGATCCGCATTCTCATCAAATGAGCCATCGACCTCACACAGCGTAGGTTTCAAGAAATTTCTCCTTAGTGTTTTATGATTATTTTAATAAGAAAGCCACGTACATTGTAGTGGGGTTAAGTGAACACTTGTAGTATTGGCTTTCGTTGAATCAAATTGATCGTAACTTAGACTGTGTAAATAAAATTAAATATTCTTACCTCCAATAAAAAGGTTGTAACCACGAATGCTGACTTATATTTTCTTATGAATAAATCCAACGGATTTAATCGTGTTTATGAACAAATCATAAAACTGAATTTTAGATTTTGATAGCATTTCGTTATTGGTTAAAGTTATCATTTGTTACAACACATGGACAAGAACGCAGATGTTGACTATGTATAATTTATATCTTAACTTGTAAATGGCCCTCACTTTGTTATATGAATTTACCTATTGTTATCTTTTAGCTGTAAGTTTTCCTAAAATGACAAAATAAAATAAAATTAATATTTTACTTTTTTGTTACCTTTTGTTGATTAAACCTTGAAATTTTGAACAAAATTTGGTAAAGAATTAATTTGAATTATGAAAAAAGTTTTCGTTTCCGATATAACCAATATACTAGCACTCAGGGTTGTGGGCAAAAGCAAGTAAACTGGCCTAAATGAAAGTTGACCTATGTATTTTAAGCCTATCGTAAAAATGCCGAAACAGCTGAACAATGAGAGCTGGATGTATTTATTGGACGAATTTATTGGTCGCTTGAAAGTATTAAAGTCGATCGTATATCACCTTGACTGATGGTACAATCTTGATACAATAATTTATTTTTAATTGTATTGTACTACAAAATGGAATTTCCTAATTGAATATAAATATTTATGTAGTGCAAGTGTTATTTTGTATGTATTTATTTCTAAACACTGGTAAGCTTTTAAAATGTAGAAAGTAATCTTTCAGATGGTAAACTTGAAACCATTTTCTTCTGAAATTCCCTTTTTTTTCTGAACATTGACTGACATGAAAATGTTACTTCTCTCTCTTATAAGTACGTTACTAAGTATTTAATTAGACGAATTATTGTAATTTTACAGTCACTGCAACTAGCCTGACATAATAAAAAGTTAAGAGATTTTAGTAATATATTCATTATCGATTCCACACCTATTTATGGCATTTTATTAAAATACAGACACATTATTTAGCTACTGCTGATAAAGTGACACATTACTATTACAACACACAGTTTTCTTATTGTAAGTAAACATTCTATTACAATATTATTTTAAGGACAATCACATAACTGATAAAGGATCTCATTCGAATATTCATAGAAGATTTTTATCGGACGAAAACAAATATATCACTCCAAGATTTCCATAAGACAACAATGAACCAATAACCAATAATGTAAAAAGGCTGACACTAATACATATTAATATATTTTGAACTAATTTTAATGCGGCATCTACGATTTTAGCAAACTTATTTTTGCTATTAATGAACTTTAACTCGATTGGGATAAGATCTATTTTGTTAAAGAGTATCAATTTTAGAAAGGCAATGATAACTTTGTAAGTTGCCAACCGGCTTTGGATTTGTGCTCTGGGTGTCAAGTCATCGGTCGTTAATCTATATTAAAATAAACTTCATTGTTTCTCTTTATTACTAAAATTAAATTAGAGAGTACCTTATGACTGACAAAAATGAAAGATCACGGATGTTGGACTATTCAAAGTTCATAGCCTTTCATTAGATACGTGGTACGGCACGACTTATAGAATATTTGGTGATATAACAATTTGTAGTACGACTTTTAGAATATATCTTGCCATAAGTTGACATTTTGCATTGGGTTTTTTTTTTATATAGTACACGTCAATTTAGAACTTCAATTAAGAAAATACGTCTCCATGTCATCATAATGATAACTGGAAGGCGTAATGTGATCGTCGCTGACGCTGATCTACCTTTGATACTTTTGATAGCAAATAGGTTGTTGGATGGTGCACCATGCTCGTGAATGGATGCTACTTGTGGACTTCTACTATTGATTTTTGCAGTACATAAAGGGATGTATTATTCCTGGCAAAACAACAGTGTTTCGTTCACAATTAGGTCAAGTATTGTCCTTGCCCTTATTTTCTCCATACAAATATGTTTTTACTATGAAGAATAATCATACAATAGAATCCAATATTAAGTGCTTGATATATCTTTCCTTCATGGGTGGTATATTAGTTGTAGTAAGTTACTCGCCGATACCATTTGTAGGTGTAATCATTGTTGTTGCTGTCGATTCCCGCTCAGTGCAAATTTGTATACTTCAGTAAGTAGATAATTATGCATGTTTGCAATAGTTTGGATATTTTTATGCATATTAAATGTACATTTAGGATATGTTTATTGATAATGAGTTAAGAATGAATTTTATTTTATTTTTAAAGGAATATTATAATCAAAATTACTAATATTCCCGCTTCCCGCTAACCCCTCCAACTAAACTAAATTGCTTGTGCTGGAAGTGGGTTCACTTCGGTAGTGTATTGGCCAGGATTGAACCCGGGACCTCGTAAGGTCGACTCCTTTACCACTAAGCTACTGATGCTTAAATTGATTTAAGAATGAACACCTCAAGTCAAAAAATTTTTTAACAGAAATTTATTCAATTACAGTTCGGCATCCAGAAATGTAATACAATCAAAAGACTCGCTTATTACTTACGCAGAGTGAAAAAATATATGTTATGAAATCTAGATTCAATATACGTCTGATGATTCCTTCGTAAATTTATACATAGATGTAACTGTATAGAACAATATAGAAATAACCCTCTTCTCATAAGGATCACGATAGATTCGATCTGGCTAAATAACGTTATTGTTAAACCTTCTAAGTGCTAAAACAAGAACACCCTTTTCTTCGAAGAAAACGTGTACTTCATGTACCTCAGATGTTACCTTCAAGTACCCTGTACCTTATGCGTCACGATTAAGTAGTTTTACGTCGACTGTCTCGATCGAGTACATGGTTGACTCATTACTTATTATATTCATTATTATTTAACAATATACATGCAGTATTTTTTTACTTGAGCTTAGCAAATATCAAAAACGAATAAGTGACTATATCGATTTTAATTAATTCATGTTATTTTTGCTGAAGTGTAACTGCGCAAGTATTTTAGAGCTCATTTTTAGACTTTCGAAGTAGGTATGTATGTAGATGAATAGAGATGTTAATGAAGGGTATTAAAATTTTATAATAGTGTTTTTTTATGAATTTAGGCTGTTTTTTTTTTATTTAAGCTAAATTTTTCAAATACCTACCTGTTGAAATTTTGGCACCGTAATTAAGAATAAAATGTTAAGTAAGTAGGTATGAACTATGTTTGAAGTACGGAAATGTCCTCATGATCTCTTGAGAACGGCTGGTAAACATGAGAGGAACAGGAGAGTTAACAGTATTGCACTAATATTAATACAGATCCGAGTAATACAAAATATGTAAAAAAAGCAAAAATCTGTATAGTATTGTACTGTTCATTTTATTATTTCTTATAATGCTCCTGTTTTCCCTAAATTTCACAGTCTTATATTTCAAGGCAAATACTCCCAAAATCAAAATATTTTTCGAATAATCGAACCTATAACACTTGTGACAGTAAGATTTAGCGATGTAACCACTTAAGGTACTCTGCGATCCGAGCATTACACATCGAATGACCTATTGATTTCTTTGAACATCATGATGCGTGCATTATTCAATAATAGCGGGACGCTTGAAACAATATTCACAGCGGTAAAGCTCCGAGTTAATCAGAACGCTAAAGATTGTGTCGAAAGACAAGAAATAAAAAAAACATTCATAAATACAATAGCGCAAGTCATATAGTTTCCGACGTCGTTTCTCAATAGATTATGCCGATAGTCCAGGCTGGGTGTTTGCCAGTTCAATTATCATTACCAGTCAAGATTCCGTCCAGTCACTCTGTTGTGGGTGACCCGCATTAAATCGGTTAATTCAAACTATTTATCAACTCCATTCGTTATGCATAGGATCAGATTTTGAAATTGTTTGATGATATTATGGCGTTCGGTCTATTGTGTTACTACCCCGGCTTAGTGTGATGGGAGTATACCTACTATGTTAATCGGTGTATCACTGATTGAATCTATTGAGTATGTAGTTAAATAATACTCGGGCTATTATGATGCTCTTTAGTTAAAGCTGCCATACATGGATGGGACAACTATTACGACTGCATGTCGCATGTCTGTCTTCATACAAATTATAGTTATTAGTACTTATGGGAACTTAAAGAAAGTAATGAGTTATTACTTTCTTTAAGTTCCCATAAGTTTTTGTTGTTACAAGGTTCACCTAATGTTATAAGTGACAAGATTCGCCGAGGTCTAGCCAGCATTTTTGTTCACTAAATATGTAGATTTAATAAATCAAAGACAACTTGTAGTTTTCGCCGTGCCGCGTCGAAGAATTCACTTGATCCTGTTGTCAATACTTTGGATGTTGTTACTCGAAATAAAAGAAATAACTGAACTTACATTGAAATAAAAGCACTTTTCACAAATTATATTGCGACTTATTAGGTTTGGTATCATAAATTAATAATAAATAAATAAATATGCCACAACATTCCACGCAACGCTATCTAGACCCATGGTAAGCATAGCTTAACTAGCTTGTGTTATGGAATCTAGAATGCGGATAAACATACTTAAATACTTTGTTTTGTAAATACAAACATACTATACATAGTATACACACTATACATTACATAATATTATATACAAATTAATATGAAGAAAACAAATACGAATCAATCAATTGCCTGCTGGTTATAGAACCAATATTAAATGTATTCGATGATTATAATATCAAATATTAATGTAATAAGCATTCACGAAACACTAATTTTAAAAACTGGCAAAGGTAACAATGACACAATTGTTCGGCGCCAATGAATGGCAACAATGCATGACACAAATGAGCACCTAATTGGAACATTGCGACATAACCAAAACCGTGATACATAATAGGCAATACTCGCTGTTCTCACACGAATATACATCCATTTGTGTTGAAATGTAATATATTTACTTAGGTTCGACTAATCATAAACGTGGAATAATAAGAATTGAAATACTATCAAGGGTTTATTACGATTTGAATCTTATTTTTTTATTTATGTACAGTCGACATAAGGGATACGGGTGCACCTTTACGTACAAGTTTATGTGAAAAATGTACTTACTAATCAAATATTGCACACTTTTTCATATAAAGTTGTACATAAAGTGCAACCGTATCTCTTTTGCCTGAATCTGATCGTCGAAATGTCTCAGTGACCATACGTTTATATGTCCTGTGGTGTAGCAGCAGACCGTCCGACTGCTGCATCGAAGGTAGCAAGTTCTATTTCCATTCAGTGCAAACATGTGTATGCATAAATAACAATTTTTGTATACATAAATGTTTATTCTGTGTGTTTTTATGTTTAACATGGATGTATTTAAAAAAAGTATCTAAATATTTATATTCGCTTTCTAAAACCCACACAGACTAGTTAGTTATGCTACCCTTTAAGTTACTTCAGAAAATAAAATGCAGAACCTGTAATATAAATATTAATATGTGTAATATACTTGTGGATATTCAGACATTAAATTATAGATTCAACACATTTCAGTTTGATTCATCTATCTCATCAATTTCCGAACACAACTCGAAAAATGACGGTCTACAACATAAGCACTTTTGGTAGCGATATCCGATAAATCCCAATGATTTAGTTACATTCTGAAGTATGTCAGTCAGAGCTTGTAGAATCGTGTCGTGACGCCCGAAGTGGCGACTTCGTGATCCAAATTAATTAAAACAGAGACACTAAAGCTATCACGATTGGTTAAGACTTTAGACGGCTGCTTAATGTGGACGCAGCTTGCTAATTAGACTGTTTGTTTTTGACTGGTGAATCAAATTCATAGAACTATAATATACGTTGGATTTTTTTGAATAATTATGAAGAAGACCACCCACATACGAATATAAGCAAATAAGTATATCACCATTCAATCACATAGTGCCAATTATCACAAACCTTAATAAGATAAATCAACTGAAGATGAATTAGGTTTATCAATTTAACTATGCCTCGTGATTTGAACTTAATTTTAAATATTTCTCGCAGTAACCATACAGTCCCTAATATAGTTTCCGTTTGATGAAAATAGGCTCGCCCCTTATTATGTAGGACTCAAAATCATGGTGAAATGTATGCTTATTTCAACGTGAAAAGTAACAGATATACACGCCATTATCCTCACAGCGATTACCCCACTACGTATTAAATTTTGCATTTTGAAGCGCAGGGTCTTTCTAATGTTTTGGTTGGTGAGTAGGTAGATATGTTAGTTTTTCCGGAATCGAAGCTATCGAGAGCTGGACGAAAAGACTCGTCTGTAGCTTAGCAGGTGCTAACTGGCCTGGGCCAAAAAGGTGTTCTCAAGTATATATAATACACACTCATTCACAAATATTTGCATTTATGACATTGTTAGCAACAGTGTTAGCTTTTTCTCGGATATTTTAAGATGGATCTTCACATACTTGCATAGTAACTCAAATGACACTTTATGTTAATGAATAAAAGAAGTGGAATAATTCCCATTAATTTATAAAAGTTAACTTGTAATATTCATGCCTTACCTTATTTATCAGAAATTATTCATTTAAGCGAAACGTTGTCTTGCGTCAATAAAAAATACTTGGTAATGATTAATGTTGCCAATTATAATGGTATACGGGAGGTGATTAAAACCAAAAACCTCATTTATTTCATTGCAAATTGAATGGAGGCATGTCTAAAAGTAATGTAGCCTATAAAGTACGACACTGACCCACCAGTGAGTGGCATGAGTCTGTGCACAAACCGTCACATTTCAAAATACAATATGCTAATTACTATCCTTTTTTTCTACCCTACGAGCTCTGAGAAGTGTATGCAAATTCCTCTCGGACCTTTAATTACGTTTCGAACACGACTGACGACGGCGTTAAAGATGCAGTTTTGAGAATTGTCAGTGTTTGCTCTGCGCGTGCGCACTGAGATTTAAATGGTAAGAGGATTTAGTGAGAGCATTGTGAGTAACTATGAAAATGTTTACGGCTGATGTAGGGTTGCGCCATATTTATTTTGGTTGCATTAATATATTTTTTGAAGAATGTTTGATGCTTGCCGAACCAATCCATTTATAAAATTGAATATTTAATTAAAATGATTTAGTACTTCAATTTATTGACACATCAGGCAAAAAGACCTCCATCGGATTTTGTGTAAAACCATATATCACAGTAGCAAAAACAACCATTAAGTCCTTCTTAGAAAGCCATTCAAGGTATCAAACTCGAAATCAATGCGACATAATCAAAGTAAACGTGTTCGAGACCATTGAAAGTGTCTCCAATCAACAATGGGAGGCGACATTAATTCTATCCATCATGTCGATCCCAAAAAGGGTTGAAGTTCATTAAGAGATGCATTCCTCAAGTATTATTCTTTGAAAACTGGTAATAAAAATAATAACAAGGCGGCCACCCTGCCAAGTGCTATCAGCTCCATCTGTTGTCGCGGCGGACAAACTCACCTAATGAACGATGATAAATCATATTCGAGAGGCGGCTCGTTGCCTGTGCCACGGTGTTCTTGCGACGATTCAATACACGGCTACTTCACTCAATACACAGTCCATTTCTGTGCAAGTTATATTGGATGGGTTAGTGTTTGTTTGTTGTGACGGTAATGGATAGCACGCAATCCGTATGCGTGAATGTTAGTGTGATATTTAAGAGCAACTGTGAGGTGTCTCTGGGCCCGTGTCCCTGCCCGCACTCCATTGTGCTTACTAATGATTTTATGCAAATGCAGCCTCTTTAGATCGAAGTCTTAGCGCGATCTCAAACCGTCAGGTACCGGGCTCATTATTAATAATTTGAAATATGACTTGAGAGTTTTCAACATTATTATCGTGAAATAAATTAGTTTTATTAGTTTGTTGTTTGACAACGGAAAGCAATATAATTTATCTAGTTTTTATTAAGTAGGTACTAGTACTTATATATAATATATATAGGAAAGATTTTCTGAATTTGAATTATATGTACAAGATAGTTACAGATTACTTGGTACTTACCGATTTTTTTTACTTATCTATCAAACTCTATAATGATATGATATACTTATATTATGCCGACCCGGCTCATGGAAACCAAATAGGTCGTACCTACTACTTATATCTGGATTATCCCATTCCAAATTTTTCTACGGATTGTTTCAGGGGCTCTTCTTCTTCTTCATCCTTTTCTTCTTCCATTTCTTCTTCTACTTCTTCTTCTCTTCATCCCAGTGTTAATCACATTTTTCACCTAGGAGTCTGCGTTTTCCAGTCTAGCTGCGGGTTTTACTGATCTTCGATATTTTCTGTGAAGCGACTGCAATCTCACATCTATGCTATTTAAAATACGGAGTCCATTTCTAAAATTTTAACCCCTCAACTGAAAACTGACAATGATCAGATTAGTTTTATGATGTAATAAACATTTATTTTATTTGTTATAACTACGTGTATGTTCGTGAAAAGTATCATTCAAATCATGATACAAACATTATGGTTAATTTATTAGGCCATCTTCTCTTATCTGCCTATATCGCGTGTGGTCTATTAGATAAATTATGCTAAATTTATAATCCGCGAATTTTTGTAACTTAAATTAAGCGTATTTAGAATCTTAATCAGCTATTTAGAAGGAGATCACGCTCTTAGATTCCGCCCACATTGAACTCGTTTCTTAGTCGATAGTCGGTAAATGACTATTATTCAAATTTAAAGTAAATATTTTCTAGTTATTTTGTACGAAAAAGTTAGATAAACCGCTTATTAGTCGATTTGGATAGTTTTTGTAGGAAATTTGAACCAAGATTAAATCATTATTGTTTTTTATCCATACTAATATTATAAATGCGAAAGTAACTCTATCTGTCTGTATGTCTGTATTTTACGTTTTCACGCCTAAACCACTGAACTAATTTGATGTAATTTGGTATAGGGGTAGATTAGACCATGAGAAAGGACAAGGCTATGTTTGGTCGCGATAGCCGACATCCACGCGGGCGTACCCGCGGGCAAAACCTGGTTTAGAATAAAGTGACTAATTACTCCAGTTGAGCTAAAAGTTAGGGGGAATGTTAGTAACTTAGGTTACTAATATTCTTTAGAACAATTGTATAAAGTACCTATGACCTACACTCACATTCAATTAGCCTATCGCATTCCAAAGCTGGACATAGGCCTCTCGCAATGTGCGCCATTTCTGCTTTTTCAGGTCGTCAGTTCATCTGGCTAGGTTTGCTTCACTTGCATTAACTAGAAAAAAATATTGGCTTGGTTCACTTACATTAACTAGAAAAAAATATTAAATCTGGTCGAGGACTAAAAATCAATCGTGATATAAAATACCAACTTGATCATATATAATTGACGTACAAAAAAAACTATTTTCGTAAGCATCTTATTACTATTTTATCCTAAGTTATGGTCCTTAGCGCATTTTCGGTATAGGTACACACATTTCAACAAACAAAAGCCACCGAAAAATGTTCATCTCAAAGGAATTCCTAAACACTGATTCACCGGAATACCTTACAATCCCACGTTTCCTTCGCGACGAAGAACAAAGCTAATCGTTACTTAACCTTAATTGCCATAATTACCCGCTGTACCGACAAAATGATTTATTATCTAAACGGTAGCTAAATAACTAAATAGTGTCCAAAATTTTACACTTTCATAGGAAACGACACGACTGCGACTTCACTACGATTTGCCACAGACAGACAGACACATATTTGAAGCTACGAAGAAATTCACTCTGTGGCGTGGCAGTAGTGAACGCGACTGCTACTATGTAATGCATAAATATGGCTATTTGCATTGGTCTAGGTGTTTCTATGTATATGTCATAAAAAAGTATCAAATTGTGTTTATGCGCATTCTAATTATGATTACCATGGGTCTAGATAGCGTTGTGTAGAATGTTGTGAAATATATTATTATACTAGCTTTTGCCCACGGCTCCACCCGCGTGGATGTCGGTTATCGCGACCAAACATAGCCCATGTCCTTTCTCAAGGTCTATTCTACCCTTATACCAAATTTCATCAAAATCGGTTCAGTGGCTTAGGCGTGAAAGCGTAACATACAGACAGACAGACAGACAGACAGACAGACAGAGTTACTTTCGCATTTATAATATTAGTATGGATCATCATGGTTTATGATGCGGAAGGCGGAGGATCGGATGAAATAGCGCACATTAGGAGAGGCCTATGTCCAGCAGTGGACTGCGGTGGGCAGATTGATTAATTGATTGATCTTGGTTTTATTACTTATGTCTGTATAAATCGTTCCGACGATCTACAGTGCGTGATTCGAATATTTTTTTAGATTTGCTGTCTTCTAAAAGCAAGGGGTGTTGAGGAATAGGTATTGTATTTCTGTTCTGTTGTATCTGCGCTTATGCTTATTGTATTCCTTCGGCTCAACTACCAGTACTGGTTTCAATGATGTGTGCTTTTTGTATAGATACGATTTCAATTTAAACAATTCCGTAAGTTATTTGGATAGGTAGAGGGGGGAACACGAATGACGGTAGAGGTGAGCGCTGATGCATCGCAAGGTGGCCATCCTAAACCTACATCTGGATCGCAAGTCCCAGGCGCCGTCACAGTGTTCCTCTCTGTACCACGTCATGGACCCGGCGACCGCACGGTGAATCCATGGAATGCTGAGAACCGGATCTCTATTGTGTAGAGACAAAAATGATCATCCGATCTCCTAATCCTAAGAGGTTGGCTTTGCTCTAAGTTCTCGCTAGCACTTCATATACCCCATGACACAGAAAAAGCCATTGTTTACACATTTTCTTCATCAAATTTTCAATTTTTTAAATTCATCATCACAGTAGGTAATGAAAGAAAAACACATTAAGAGGTTGTTCAAATGGTTATCGGTAATATCGTTGTCGTCACGTTCTCGAGTCGTTAACTATGAATCTTTATTTGGCTAATGTTTGCCTCTCGTCGGCATTCGTTGGTCAGTGTGGGAATATACAAGTTTGCACTTGGAAATAAATGAATGAAGTCGTTTGTACTGTCGGTAATGAATGAGTAGTGTTAAATGGAGAACAAAAATTAGATGTTGAGTTTTACTTACTAGTTAAGAGTTACCTAAATCATTTTTTATTATTTAGTGTGAGAATTTCTCACGCCTTTTGTCTACTTGATTGTACCGAAATGTGACAGATTATTTTATTGTGTGCTTTATGGTGGCTTTTATTTCTAACTAATTTATTTCAATACGTTATTATAATTATTTTCACTGGCATATGATGCTCTACATGACGAATTTATGACTATTTAGCTATTATTTTAGCTCTTATAATAAGAGATCCATGGGCATAGAATTTGATTATTATGACAGATTTCAAAATTCAGTTATTTTTACAGTAAGTCTAAAAATGACATGACCAACGAACGGTGGGCCGTAAATATGGAAAATATGGAACCTATAACAAATAAAACTTAACTTGAACACCTATTATTATATTAGTACCTAGTATTTTTATTTTTTATGATGGTAGATCCATGTTTGTTCAATATGAATGTGTGTATGTTGTGTTGGGGTGTGTGAAAACGACTCATATTTTTTTTTTTAATCTTTATTCATTTTGGGGTATTGATCCAGTAAGGATATGCCAACCCCATCGTACCTTAATTCCTAGTGGACAGTCTTACATTATTTGTTACAGTCTAGGTAGTACACTTATTATAGGGAATCATTGCTGAAGTATTGTAATCAGGTGACATAGTTTAAACGACTCATATACTAAGCATTTTTATCAATTTGTAAATTTAGGCTGGGAGCCTTAATTCTCACTTTTATACTTCCTCTTCGATTTTCTTTACGTCCACCTCTTCTTCACATTTGGCTAGTTCACGTATTGATAGAAAAAAGACTGTATCGATATAAAATATTTATTTCACCTTTTTTCTCTACAGACTTTTTTTCTCTATAGGTACTCTATCTATTCGGTTGGGTACATACTTAGTTAATGTAATACTGTCCTCCGTGGTACGTACCTACTACAAACTAAACGTCAACAATTTTAATGTGTCTTTTTATCAAAACATGATAAAATTGTTTACGTTATAATTTTAAAAAAAGTTTATTTAAAAAAATCTTTTAAGAAACTCATTCATTAGTTAGTCAGTTAGCCTAGTTTATTTGTTTAAAATGCGTTTTTATAAAAAGTCTCTACAAGATTGTTCACCTTTGGTTAAGTATTATATACTTAACCAACCGAATGGCGAATAGAGACAGTATAATCCAATAAGTCGCTTATGATATATTTCGTCGATGTGTTTAATTTATCATATCTACATCACAAGTCATTGACTTAGTTAAGCAAAAACAATGTCGATAGTGGCTAACTAATTACCATACATAATTCTTGATCCATCAATCTGATATGAATAATATTTGATACATTATAAGAGAAGGCAATCAAAATGGCCGCGCAAATTAGACGGCTGAATAATAATATCGCGTATTAACCTTAAATAAAACTATTGTATTTGAGTATTGGGTGTATGGGGCCTGCTCTGTTAACAAATAATATACCTACTCAATACCCTTTTATATATAACAATTTGCTCAGACAAAAAGTCGTGACCCACAAAAACGACTAGATTAGACTAATGATTAATTAACGAAAGTTTGTAATAAGCTCACCGGCCTCGCTTGACAATAAATTTTATTAGTCCCAACAATAAATAACTCAAAGTGTTCCTATTCTCATTAAGATAAAAATATTAGGATGAAATATAACAGCCGTTCGTTACCTACCTATTTATTAGATAATGTGTGAAAAATACAAGAAAGTCGTAATCACATGACTTTATGTAATACAGGCAGGTCGCCAAAAATATCTTTTTTTTTAAATAATTAATGATTAAACCCGGATGATCTGAGTAATTCGGACATTTGCGTCACTAGGAATGCGCTTTACGTCATACACATAATACTAAGTCTTATAAATCTTTTGAAGAGCCGCTCGTAATTTGAAAATAGCAATTATACATTTACGCGCGTAATTTGAAATGTACTTGCTAGTAAAGTCTGCGGATGTCTCTATTATGTTTAATTTATTGGAAGATCAACTTTCTCAAGGAAAACATTTCTTAGGTTGCTTTACAAAGATTTTGCCAGAAGTTATCTGAAGGTGACTGAAGTAACAACGTATTAGGTTACATGTATTGTATGAATGCACTTCCTGAGATCTGTATTTTGTAAAGTTCGCAAACAAACTTACTCCCATCCAGTCTGATAGAAACTAAGTACAATTGAATGAATCAAGGCATTCCCCCTGTAAGGGAAAGATCGCGGGATCGAGTCCCGCCCGAGAAGATTATTTTTCTCTAGGTATTCGATAGAAACTACAACACTAGAGCTTTCGTATCACAATACAACCTTTTTGTTTCTCTGGAAAGGGCCTCAGAACGTTAATTGCCAATAAAAAGTACATCAGCGTTATATCATCGTTTAATTAAATAATTATGTCATCCATAGTTTACGGAGCACTGGTAAAACCCGAGTGTCGATTATAAAGACACAAGAATTATAATTAGCAAACAATATATGAGACAAAAACTATACGACATAGTTATGAGTCGTCACACAGAAGAATTACGAACATAATTAAAAAAAGCCGGATCTCTAAATGAATTGTATACTTACAATTATTTTAGTTAAGTCTTTGTACTTTGCCACTTTTATCCAAAACGCCTATAATATTTGATCAGGTATTTAAAACTCCTACGAATTTTCAAAACTGGCGTAATAATATAATATAATGGGTACTGAGGAGCTAGGAAGAGTGACCAAATTCGGAAACTGTCGGTGAACCCTATGGCCAGTTTCATGTTTATTTTCTACTAGCTATTGCCGCGGTTCCACATACATACTGTGATAATTCTTTTTCTTTTTTTATTATAGAATATTAGAACAGAAGTTACTAATATTCCCTCTAACACAGCTAAGCTAAATTGCTTGTGTTAGGTGTGGTCTCACGTCGGTCGGGTTCGAATCCTCGTTCGGGACCTCTCGATCGTAAGGCCGACTCCTTAACCACTAAGCTACCGACCATTTTATGGCCATTTTATCGCCATGACTGAATGTTAAAACCTATCAGTAAAGTGTCACTCGCAGTCATGGTCGGTGGTGTAACCTGATTTCCACATCAGGCAGTACAGTACACGCATTAAATATTACACTACTATTAATTTAAAAAAAATATTATGTAATAAAATATACAATTTACTGATGACCACAGCGCCTCGTGTGCTAAATATTATACTAACAACTCCATAAAACTAACATGACACGTGAATACGGACTGGAACAATCAATTTGTTATGAAATTCTACGTGAAAACGCACTATCACCTGAATATCTTTAAACTACTTACCAACTTTAAGACACTTTTAGAGGTCATCATCGCAATCTTTGAATAGCAGAAGATTGTATTGATTACATTAATGTTTTGTATGTTTGTGTCATGACGTGTATACTCGTAGGTATGTACATTTTTACTTGATAACAATCGCATTGTTGATAGGTACTGTAAGTAATTGTGGACCACCATGTCAGGAAAATGATGTAATTAATGTTTTTATTGAAACTAGTGTTTTTTACTACGACTATATTTGTTATGATCCTAAAGAAAACTGACCGTAACAATATTCGGATATTTATCTTCAAGTGTTAAAGAGTGAGTAACATTATTCGTATGTTTATCTACAGGTGTTAAACTAACTTTTAAACTCTCGCGTTCCATGATATATAATAACACTAACGGGAATTAACGCGATCATGGTATAGGTACATACATACCTTTGATTTGCCTGACGTTTCGACCAGGTCACACCGGCCGTGGTCAGCCTGTGACCACGGCCGGTGTCGACGTCGACGTCGACGTCGAAAAACGTCAGGCAAATCAAAGGTATGTATGTACCTATACCATGATCGCGTTAATTCCCGTTAGTGTTATTATACAGGTGTTAAAGATTGAACAAATTGTTGATTTAAAGGAGCCTTAAGTAATAGTAATATAAAGCCCGTATTCACAACAAAATGTTCTGAAATCGAGTATACAGGTTACGAATATACACCTAGAGAACAGGTTGGTAGATAGGTAAGTACTTCTGGAAAATAAAACTAAAAAAATATATTATGAATACAGACGAATTGAGAACCTCCTTCTTTTTTGAATTTGGTTAATGATTGACGTTGATGACTAGATTGTTTTCTACATTATAAGTATTGAAATGTTCTAAACAAGAACTTATTTATTACTAGCTTTTGCCCGTGGCTTCGCCCGCGTGGATGTCGGTTATCGCGACCAAACATAGCCTATGTCCTTTCTCATGATCTAATCTACCCCTATACCAAATTTCATCGAAATCGGTTCAGTGGTTTAGGCGTGAAAGCGTAACATACAGACAGACAGACAGACAGACAGACATACAGAGCTACTTTCGCATTTATAATATTAGTATGGATATGGATTTTCATATTTACACTTTACTTACTGTTGGGTAGAATTAAGTCATCGCATGTCTGTAAATACGTTCGTTTATTTATTTTACTTCAAAAAGCGCATAAAGAGGCTATGAAATTATATCGTTTGGCACTGGTGGTTCAGCAGTGGGTTGTTGCATATAATGTGTTTACTCACTCTAATAAATTATTGTTCCTGTATAACATTGAAAGGTAAGATGGGGTTGGCATATCCTTTAAGGATAAAAACCCCCAATTAAAATAAAGATAAAAAAAACGCAGTTCTATTGTAGATACTTAGGTATAGCTGTGGCTTGGCAAAGTAACATTTTTTTTGTATAGGTATACCTACAGTCATTTTTTAGAGCTTTTGCTCTATAAGCATTAATTTAAACCTAAACGGTGACTCATATTTTATATTGCTACTACAATCTTTAATCACTCTGAATCATTTCTCTAAGGTGAAACTTCAACCATATCCGAGCTCGTTAACAATAGATTCAAATATAAGGAGTATAAATAAGCTTGTCGTATAACGTTCCATATTAGTCGAGTCAAACAAAGATTCACAATTCTAAATCTTTTAATTGGCATTAAGTATGACGACAGACAGTGACTTGACTAATCTGACTTGTAATATTATCCATATAGAGCTGATAGTCGGGTAATACAATAACTTTGTTTGTGTGTTTCTTAGAACTTTTGATAGAAGTTGGTAATAAAACTGTCAGAGTACTGTTTTGGAGGTTCTGTTTGACATTTCCTTGAAGTCAGAGGACTTCAAGGAAATGTCAAAATTTCATATTTGAACAAATGTATTTATACAATAAAGTGTTGTTGTTTATACTCCTTCAGGATGTTGGTAATCAGTGCTCCTTTTATTGCGATGTTAAAGCTATATCTTGACATTGGGCAGAGCAATGAATCGAAAATCTATTTTGAATAGTACTCATGGAAAAAACAATTTGGTTGCCTCACTTACAAATGTATATTCTTCAAAAAACTGTGTAGTTATAATTGTTACGTACATATTTATTTATAAATGCTGTATACAAAAGCAAATATAACCATATTCATTACACTTTACCATTTACAAACGTTGAAAGTTGATCAGACTATTTTATAATATACAAATGTGTTGAACAAAATGTTTAAACATCTAAAAGAAGTGCTATCCAATTTTGTATTTTACATTACCTTTTTTTTTCAATCAGAATTTCATAGAATATGTAAAGTTAACATAATTGTATTCAAATCATATCCTAAGTGCACTGTTGTATCAACTCTTATCATATCTCAGCATGGATTCCATTCTAATCTGTCACGTTTGAGGTCGAGCGGTGTAAAGTTCATCAATGCTGAATTCAATTATCGATTACACCATTGTGTTCCGCTCTTTCGATTTATATTTAAATACCAGACGTTTACTAGAATGTATTGTGAAATTAGACAACTACTTTATTGTATTTGACGACATAGACCGCCCGCGAGTACTCTCGTTATAAAGTATTCGAAAGTTTATAATGTAACTTTATGTTGGTTTTGATAGACCTGAAATATTTTGTAGTATTGTGAACTTGTGACTCACTATCATTTGCAATGTTTATAAGAACTTTGTACGTAACAAAGCTGAATACCTATTAATATCTATACACTTTTTAGATATATTTTAAGCGTTGAAGATGCGGCACATTTTTATTAGGCTTGTAATAAATTAAGGTGGATCAAAATAAAAACATAGGAAACAAACTATTGTTTTGACTAGAGATTGACATGATTCTGGGTTTATTTCCCAAGTAAAATTAACCCTAATTCGTTTTACAAAAACTATTTAGATTTTTTTTGTAAATAAAACCTCATTAAAAACGAATGTATTATGTATTATATTCAAACTCAGTTAGTATGTATTATATTCAAACTCAAACTCAAGGTATTTATTCAAAATTGTATAGCACACAGCTTTTTGACGTCAAATTCTGCTTAAAACTAAGTTTACCACCGCTTCCTAGGCACCAGTGGAGAAGAAACGGCGCAACAAACTCCACTGTAGCCTTCATTCTTCCTCTCTAGTCTACGTAAAAGGATGCTGAAGAAAAAAAAAATTACATTAGTAACATAATAAGATCTATTCTAATTGGTGAAGTAAGTCTTCTGCATTCAAAATCTATATATACTAGATAGCTATCGACGCCTAAATGTAGGTGTGGGCATGTCAAGTTAGTCATCACCCAAATACCCGTTGGACATTGAATAATTATTTATCTTATAATGATATTGTTTTAAGTTATTTTTAGATTTTGTTTAGATAATATTTTGTTCACATAAAATATAATCCATACTAATATTATAAATGCGAAAGTAACTCTGTCTGTCTGTCTGTATGTTACGCTTTCACGCCTAATTTGATGAAATTTTGTTTAGGGATAGGTTAGACCTTAAGAAAGGACATAGGCTATGTTTGGTCGCGATAACCGACATCCATGCGGGCGGAGCCGCGGGCAAAAGCTAGTATGATATAAAAACCGAACTGTGTTTTATGTTGATTGAATAAGTCAAAATTAAAGTTAAATGTTCTCATATTGTTTTGTAGACCCTTTATAATGGTAATGGCACAGAATAGATAATAGTAGATACTAGGTTACGGTTTTTTTTACTTTCGTAGCTACATTTCAAAGAACATTTTTAATATTTAACATTATGAAACTAGGGCTCCTACTACGTGGTCATGCCATTTGAATGCCAACTCAATACAACTTAAAAATACCTTTCTGACGACTTGAACTTGACTTGACTTAAAAGGTCTAAAAAGATTTTGTTCTTTACCAAGTTCAACCCATTATACCTTCATTAAGCACCACCTTCATTAAACAGCAATCCTAAAATAATAATCAATTTGGTAGCTTCCGAGCCCCAATTATGTATCAACATTGTCTCATAAACAAAAACCAAGCTTGATGGAGTGAAGCGACAATGGCCTGGTGCCCTGGTGGTCCCCCAGGCTTGTTGTAATCTGTCATCTGAACTGTCAAATTACTAACGGCCGGGCGACCGATCGGCTACTGAACTTGTTGTAGATAAGAGCTGCAAGTGGTCAAAGATTAATTTCGAAGATAGGACACTTTTTTCAAAGTGTATTCAATTCGTGAAATAATTTATTTGATATAAGCGTGTTAGGTTAACTTTCAATATCACCTTCAGTGCAAAATAATGATTTCTCCCTTCTCGTAACAAAAGGTTCTTTTTGATGTACTTACAATGAAGAATATGAGTACCTACTATCCATCTACGTGTTGAAAATTGACAAAAAAAAATACAAGTATTTTGCCTGAATGCCGCAGTTGTTTCTTTGCAAAACCGATTGTGATGCAATTTGGTACAAAGATAGATGAGACATTGGAATGCGCTTCCTCTAGAAGTTAGAATGTTCTCAAATCGTTCCACATTCAAAAACAGAGTACGCCTGATTTAAAGCGAGCGATAGGCAGAATTATAGCACATAAGATTTTCCTTATGGATATATGTGATAAAACATGGTGTATGTAGATGTATATGGGTGTATATGTGTATACAGTATAAAGTACTTTAGATACTCTTTATATGTTTCCTTCATTTGTTTCGTACGAGACCGATACCTCGAGCACTTTACCTCGACAAATCTCTGCATCATCCTAAGATTGACTGGTAAAAAATCTGCCTATACAATCTTATTTTTATGTTTGCTTAATGCATAGATAATAAATAAATGAATTGGGCATAAGGCTATGTATGTACGCTATACCTAGTATATAAAAATAGACTGTAGGTAAAAAAGTTAGCTTAGTCTTCAAATTAGTCTTTGGACATGTACAAAATAAATTGAATGAATGTAGGCGTACCTTCACGGAGACACCTGATTCTTCTTTTTGTATTTTTTACTTGGAATGTTAATTAATTTTTGCTGTCAACCGTAGTCCAACAAACATAATGATTAATTATGATTTTAAAACTTTGGATATCCTGGTCTTATAAAATGTGCAGAAACAATAATTTATCAAGACTTTGGAGCAAAAAAAAGTGAATAATTATTTTATCTTTATCTAGAATGTCTAAATATAGAATCAAAATAAACGTTAAGTAATTGTATTGATGTAAAAGATACATTTAATGGAAACATAGATCAATGCAAACAAAGATATTCAAATACATAAATATTTATATTCATGGTAATTGAACCTGTGAATTCTGGTATAGTAGTCAATTAAGATCTGCCGTTCCGCTATGTTACACAGGTCATTGTATTAGTGATACTGGAGTTAGGAGTAATACTTTAGAAATATGCTCGAGAGCTACCTACTTGTACCTAACTTTACACACGTGACATAGGTATCTGCATTGCTGGCTGGCATGTTATATTCACACTTTTCAGCCTTTACTTTGTGTACAAAATTCGCAATCATCTTTATTAGCATTAAATAAGTATATCTCAATAAAAAATACTTATTTCTGTCAAACTCAAAGATCGTTTAAATTATGCGAATCACCATTCAAAGTTCAATAAAATTAATGAGAACATCAGCCATCGAATGAAGAATAATTCCGATCTTTGCATCGCAATCAAACGGCTCATAATGTTTCAAATAAGGCTTCAGATATTGAAACAAATGACTATGATTTATTGAGTACTCCAATACCAATTAAAGTACTGTGGATATTGATTACGGGTGAAGTGTACATATTTTTAATTTATTTTGGGTCAATGACATTCTTAAAAACATACAGTTCAGAACATCGAGGCTGGCTATCATCACAGACGTTTTTATTTGCGGATATTTTTGTCGCCTCTGGCTCACCTCGCTCATATGATGGACTCGAAAGTCTATGGGATGGTTGGCCTTGACCGCCAACATTGATGTCCCTGACATGTTACTACGGATCTAATACGGGAGGGACTCAATAAAGAGGGTAGCCCGCAATTCAACAAGTCACATTTAAAACCACTGTTCTCCTGCGAACAAGTCACATTTAAAACCACTGTTCTCCTCCTCCTGACCTTATGATGGCATGTTACTGAAGAAATGCTTCCAAATTGAACATTGTTATTGTGAAAACTCATTTAATTAAATATAGGACAATGGTACAACTTGATAAAGCTTGAGTATGCAGTGTAGTGTATGCACCGACCTGTATTCCATGGGTGGCCTGCTACGTGTTCCATATCTACCGAAGTACAGACGTTTTAATTGAAAATGGTTAACAGTTCATCACTTTCCTAGGTCTCTAGAAAATTCTCTTAAGATCTAGGAAAGTGCTGAATTGTTAGTGAGATTTTAACTTTTAGAAGTGCTTAATGAAATCTCTATGCAGTTATAAAATGAAATCTTGTACGCTTGTATGCTCCATCCAATTTATACTGCGCATGTATCTATGGAGACATTAGTAATATTAATATTCCTCGCTTGCACTTCGACATCAGTAATTGACGCAAATATTTCGGCAGGTATTATTATGATAACATCTTGAACCGGGGATCTCTCCTTCATAAGGCCAACTACTAGCTAGTTACTATAATATCTATTTGTAGGAGTGTTTCCATTCCTTACCCACGAAACTACCTATAGTGCAGAGATCTACTTAAATTAATGAGAACTCTTGCACACATAGATCAATTTATTAGTAGGAACGACTCGAAATCTGAAAGTATCTTTCAACAGAGATAAATCTCTAATGCTCTGCTGTTATGTCCGTTTTTCACAAACATATTTAGGTCAAAAGCTTGGTTACCAATAATTGCAAAGGTTTTAAAGGTTACAATACAATCATGCAATAACTTACACTAACAATATTTTCAACAAGCTGACATATTTATTTATTAAACAAATAATGCCACAATACCTCAAAGTTGCTATTGTTTCTCATTGTGAAATTGTTTGAACACCATTAATTATATCTCAATGATAAAAGGCTAGATTCGTGTCTATTGCTAAGCTGAACTCCTAAATGCCACTTTAATTGATTTAGCGAGTGATTGTGGTATTAAGTAAACGCTGTCATAGTTCGAGACAACGTTTCCACTAATTTTGTATTACCACTGTCAAATTCTATGGCTTGCTTCATTACGAACATTGAAAAATAACTTTCGAATTGATTGCTAATGATTATTAAGCTTATTATTTTACTCTTTATTGATGTAGGTACACATCGCATCTTTATCGAGAGTATGAGTTGACACTTGGTCATATAATTTATGTAATTGGTACTGGCGTTACTTTTTACTTCTACTAATACTTTTATCGGTGACGATAATGCCATTTAAAATATGCCTCAAGTGGCAATAGCTACCGGGGTACGAGGGAAAGGCTTTCTGGGCTACCTGACACGTCGGTGTCGGCAAGACGGCATGCTGTTTTCCGAGGACGGATATCCGAGGGAATTTCCGCACAAAAAGTGACAATAGTTAATTTGCCCGCTTTTTAATACCTTTGATAAAACTTGTATCTACACTTAAACAAGTTGAAAAAGTGATTGTATAATTGAAATCATACATACATAAATAATCACGCCTTTATCCCCGGAGAGTTAGGCGGTTAGGTTAGGGGTGAATTAACACCCACATTTCACCAATCATTGTAGTCGATCCCACGTAATAGGGGGTGAGCCTATTGCCGTATTCTGGGCACTTGTAGCATTGTATTAATTGAAATCCTTGCGAAAACATTAAAAATAGCTGTTAGCAAGTACCACCATGACATGACAGATAAATCGTGCCTACATTAGCTACATAATTTCATAGACGCCAAACAAACAACCTCCTCCATTCCTTTCTGGACTCCCACACCGACGTAATTATTGCGGTCCATGAGTTTGTTCCTCAGTCTATGCGCAGAACGATCGATCAATGCGAATAAGTAAACATAACGAATAGCCATCACTGAGGTCAAAGGAATGTGCAACCTCATAATTCCAATGATTCCCTTCCATTATTCATCTTCAAATAATAGTTTGCACCCCATAGCTCAAGGTTTTAAGTTTATAAAGGCATATTAAATGAATGGTCGTGCGGTATTTGATGGTTATTAATAATAGTGTAATGAATGAAAGTGTTGTAAGTCTACTGTGTTTTTCTACATACTATTAATTTAGTTTGTTAAGTTAGTATTAAATTTAAAAGTACAGTCAACAAAGGAGATATGATCGCACCTTTACATAGGTACAATTTTATATGAAAATCTGTAACCATAATCTCCTTTTTCGACTGTAGGTACCTACTTTTTAATATTAATTTAAGTGGAAGCATTTTCGATCGGCACTTGGTTAAGTAGTAACCAAGTAGTGTAACACATTGCTAGGTTATGCAATACTAGTTAGGACAGTCTTAGGATGACTGACCATTATTGAAACAGTGATACAGACCTCTATGATATTCGCTTAGAGAGAGAGACAGAGCCCCAAAACCTTCGACAACCTGTTCATGAACTTAGATTTTGCCAGTGGATTATGGAGCTTATTAAACATGACAGCAGCTTCACTGGCCGTCAAAAACCGAAGCTTTATACAAGCATTAGTATCAACTGGACCGATTACGAATACGTTGATTACCTAATCTGTGATAAAGACCTAAGTCTAAGTTACACACTCATATTAGGTTGGATTCAAATATAGGTAGACAGTTTCTTTGGTCGTGGTGTATATTTTTCATACGTATCTAAATATTCTTTAGCGGTAAATTAATTGAATAGTAGTAATGGAAGCGTCGGTAGCTTAGTGGTTAAGGAGTGGGCCTTGCGATCGAGAGGTCTCGGGTTCGATCCTAGCCATTACACTACTGACGTGAACCCACTCCTAGCACAAGCTTTAGCTTAGTCGGAGGGGTTAGCAGGAATATTAGTAATTTCGATTCTAATATTCCTACTAAAAAAAAATCTGTTGATAAATCTTATTATTCTCGAAAGATTAACTACAGTATCATTCATTGACTTGAAGGTAGGTATCTATCTGTTTTATTAACATAATGATTCAAGTCAGTCAAGCACCAATGATTGATACAAAAATTTATAGCAGAATGAACTATGTAAGTACCAATAGTTCGCAATACCATGCCTTATAATCATCAAAGATGCTCAACAAGTCTACACAAAAGCTTTACGTGCCAATAACACTCTGCACTCGCACTTCACAGCGAGAGGTGGTTTCATTAATTATTCCCAGTTAGATAAGACAGTGCATTGTTAATGATTGTCGGCCGACGGCCATTGCTCACCGCTGAGTGTGACTGTACTAGTGATGGGGTGTATATTTAACTTGAATCTTCGCGTATATTAGATATCCCGTGATTTTGACATTTTGTATTTAATATTTTTTGATGATTTATTCACGATTAAGTTGTATTTTCACGATCATTTTTAATTAGTTTTTAATTGTTTAACTTCATTAAAAAAACGTACTTTTAGTCTAATAAAACTGTCTTTTAAGCAATATAAATATACTTATCCCAATTGTTAGTATTTCTGTTGTATTTAATTTTTTCCAAAATATAGAAAGCAGAACGTATTCCTTAAGTAAGTGGGAGTAAATAAAACTTACTGCAAAAGTACATGTGGAACTTCTATGTTCGGCAACATGTATGTGTACTTACTTGTGCTGGTTGTAAGTAAATACCTACTTATAATTATTGGTCTTTGTTCCTTGTTATGAAGTTATTGTTCATGAATTCATTATCACACTATTCACCGTCTTAATTTCTTTTTTATTATTTAATAGATTTTGGATGTCGGTTATCGCGACCAAACATAGCCTATGCCCCTTCTCAAGGTCTAACCTATCCCTATAACAAACATCAGAATAGGTTCAGTGGTTTAGGCGTGAAAGCGTAACATACAGACAGACAGACAGACAGACAGACAGAGTTACTTTCGCATTTATAATATTAGTATGGAGGATGGATTCAGTTTCTTTCTCTTCTATATTACGACTATTACGAAAAAACAATCCCGGTTTCCTTCTCAGTAACGGTATCATCACTAGCGTGAGTGCAGTTCTTTTATTTGTCGAGTGGAATCATTACGCTTTGTTGTTTAAGTGGGTATAAGAACGCCACACTTAATATTGTAGTGACTGTATTTATAGTACCTTTTGTTTTGGGTACGCGAGAAACTTTTGATTACTGTGTATAAAGGTATGCGCGCACTGGATATTACTAAAAGCTAATTAAGCGACGAGAAAGTATGACCACCTGTGGCCTACCAAGTGGGTTTATAACATTTTTATAACTTTTTCAGTCTACATGAGAAGTGAGACTTTGATTGCTTTAATTTAGTCATTTAAATAGAGCAAAATGTCAAGATTATGTTCATCATTATCATCATATAAGAATGTAAGCTTCCACTTCAGATCCCGGGGTTTGGCCTTCTTGCTCTTTAAGCCGCACTTTAAGGTAACTATTCTTCTTCCAAATTTACCACATGATGTGTTGACAGTAGATAGAAGTGACAAGTAGATATCAATATTAATTACCCCGTTAACATTCCAGGTGTTATAAAAGTTGCCAAATGCAGAAGAAAAGCAGGGATATTGGAGAAGGATAGACAGGGAAGATAGGGACATCAGGACTCCAGCAGACTTTCATACTAATTTTGTACATTTTCATTTCGGGGTCGTATCTTCTCAGTCATATACTTACTCGTATCAGTCTGGTCATCTGCTCGTTTGTGGCAAATATTAGATATTTTTTTTAAAGTTGACAGTAAGAAATCAAACTTAATCTGTTATAAATATTATTGTGTGCTGTTTTATCTTTGGAGTAATTTAATTAAAATTAAAAATTATTAGACTAACTTTTCTATAAAATATACATCGAGAATAGTTAACATTCAAGACTGCCACCAGTTCCTTTCTTGATGGAATACTCAAACCAACTGAGCTAACGGAAAGGACACTTTTTTCGATGTAAACTTTAGAGTAATTTATTGCTTATGTTATTTCTTAATACCCTAACATTTATAACAGTAAAATTCGAGTCATGGTAATTTTGGCAAGAAATTCGGAGACACAAAAACTTTCTACATTCCGCTAACGAAGGGTTTAAATCCAAACCAACGAAGGCTTAGGACAAAAAATAATAACATTAAAAGTGAAATCCTCTAGAGCTTTGATTGACCACAAATCAATATTAATGATCTAAGCCAGCGGGTGTCCCTGCGCGATCACCCATCCTTCTCTTTCCTTTTAAAATGAAAAGGACGTCGCATGTTTGGACACCTCGCCCTTAAAGCGTTTTAAGTGCTAAACGAATAAAACCATTAATTACATGCAATTCAATGTACATATTGAATTTATTCAAATAGTGATAAATGGGTATAGTAAGAAACAAGTGGTGTGAGTGAGAGAGTCGTACTTTTGTCTCTTTCATACAGTTGTTTTAAGTCTTGTTGGAATGTTTGAAGGAATGATTCAGTGTCAATGTTCACGATATCTGTGATGGGAAGCGGAGATTAGGTGATCGAGTTTGAATTAATTTTTGTTTTGACGGTTTAATGAATATTATTAAAATGACTAATAAGCCCATTAAATTTGACGAACCAAAAAGGAGTAAACTTTAAGAGCTGCCGTTTGTTTTAATACTCAAACATGTATATCTATATATATTATGTAATATTCTTAAATGTTGTAGTCTTATGAAAACAAAATTAAAAATTTAAAAAACCCCCGTCACAAAAAACACCAAAAAGTTGAAAAATAAATTTTAATTCAACGGTTGCCTTGTCGGGGACCGTAACTGGTTAAGTACTCGTTTATATCGTAAGGTCCCCGACATGGCAACCGTTGAATTAAAATTTATTTTTCAACTTTTTGGTGTTTTTTGTGACGGGGGTTTTTTAAATTTTTAATTTAATTTTTATTTTATGCTTTTTAAATTGATCTACTAGTTAAGCTCTTTCATTTGATACCCATATTGAGGGAATTATAAAGAAATATGTATTCCAACATGTTGTGGCGGCGGCCATCTTGGACAGATTTTTTTAAAACATAACTAAGAACACTCCCGACTAATATACCTTTCAAACAAAAAAAACTAAATCCAAATCGGTTCATCCGTTTGGGTTCTACGATGCCACAGACAGACACACACACACACACACACACACAGACACGTCAAACTTATAACACCCCGTCGTTTTTGCGTCGGGGGTTAAAAACACTTAGCATAATCAAAGAATTGGTATAATGACTCTATTAAAAATATTCTTTGATGCATAAATACATCCTAAGAAAAGCTCCTAAAATATAAAATTCTAATAAAAAAGTTGTTACCCACCATACCTGCGGTTCTACCCGCATATAATTGTGATCCCATTACCACAACCCATGGGAACTAGTAAAATCTGTTCAGCTGGCATATCGAAATATATTCACAAAATTTAACATTTTTAATATTACTTACTAGGCAGTAGAATATTATACTATAAATTTTCACTTCTACTTCACGTAGTAATTTTAGCGCGCTTTACGGTTAAGAGGTTAGATGGCAGTCGCTTCCATAAAAGTCAAGATGCGTACACTACAGAAAGAGAAAGAAAGCCTTAAAGTGTAGGGGCAATCGAGTTGATGCCTAATCATCATCACAGTGTTAAGTAAATATAAAGATAATGACTTGATAATGCAGCAATGATAGATATTATCTTACAGGGGGAATGCTCTTCCAACTGAGCTATTGAGCTACACCTGAATCACTTCAAATGTTCCTTCTCTTTATCCGTCTTTAAGGGCGACGGTGGAGCCATCTACCAACTTTGGAACCAATGAATGACTTTTCAACCATTTTTAAACATTGATTTTTGATGAGGTCGTGGGTTCAAGTCCCACTTGAGCGCTTCTTTTTCTCGATATATTTCGAACTTAAAAAGTTAGCTTAACAAATGCTATAAAAATTGCATTCAAAGATAGATATAATTTTTATATAAGCTCGTTTGTAGGTATCATCTTTGCTTTTATCATGGTCGCAATCTAGGCCACCTAGGTAAAAGTAAAATACAGAAAGACTTAACGACACAGAGAGCATATTCTGCGTAAATAGAAACACCAACAATTCACCGCAGTTCGTGTACTTTAAAATATACCTATTTCAAACTATGTGACAACTACCATACTTAGTCACTCCGCGATCATGACTGAAAAGTGGCCAAAACTAAATGAAATATATACCTACAAAGCTAAATGTAAATATAACAAATACCTACTTACCTAAATCGCTATAGAATCCTTTAAAAACATTACACTCCTTCCTTCAGCAGTCGTGTAAATAGTGGTTTTTGGTCAACAATTACTGATAGGTACGTATCATTCATTCGTTTCAAAACAAATTTTATTACAAAACAATAAATTTACTTACTTACTCTATGATTAATAAAAAAACACAAACACAATAAAAGTGTGCTCTTCATATTTTACTACTAGCGACATCTATTGGTATAAAGTCGTGAACACGTTTTGTTATAAACAGGAACAGCTAATTCCAAAGTCCTACTGTGTGTCGTAAAAGTTAAAAATTTGCATTATTCTTATAGGTATAGTTCTTCAAATGAACTTATTTTCACGTTAAATAAGTTCATTATTGTTCCTAATTAAAACAAACGTTGCGATATCGATACATTATACATAATTAGCTTTTCATTTACAATTTCCTTACCTACAAAATAAATTACTTCAACTGTTCTTGTTTTACATAATACATTGTTTAGAAAAGTTAATTTAAAGCCTCACTAACTTTTGCTGTTTCTATACTAAACTCATTATTATTTTCTTCAACATACCTTTTACAAAATATACATATCGGCAGAGTTCTGATTTAAAGCAAACCATGCTCATTAAGTTTTAGCGACAATTATAGGGTAACTTTTGGTTTGAGTTAAGGCCCTCATAGCGAAAGGCTCCTCTTATTAATCCACTCGTTAGAAATCCCACAAATCACACTCGCCCGTTGTGTGACAAACACAAAAACCATTAAACTAAATTAATGTCTGCCCACCACTTCCTCTTGCCAATAGTGGTCGTTATCTTTTCGTGAAATGCTCGTGTTATTTTTGTATGTGTGTATCATTATCACTCTAGTATTATACCACGAAAAATATAATCATTAAAAATGTAAAATTCTGATTTCATTTTAATTTAATTTATCAATAATGTAAATTTAATTTTATTTTCGTTCAATTTTATTTTTAAAATTCACACTCTTATCTTTACTTTATTATTTTTATGGTCACATTACCTATACAATTTAACAAATTTAAGGTTATTTTGAATGTAAGATTATTTGCAAGTAAGTATTTCTATTTCGTATTTTTTATTCTCCAACGATCTATTATTAGCGCGTTTTAATATTATTTTAACCCTACCATTCAAATAAAGTGCTTGTGTTAAATGTTAGAAGTCTGTCACTTAACCTCTTTTAACAAATCATTTTTACGTTTAGTATACCTAATATAAATTTGCTTTCATTTTTAATTTATCTTCTTTAACAAAATATTTTGATGCTTGGTAGCTTATCAACCATTTAAGTGAATTTGAAATAATAATTTAAACAGTTTAAATGAATTTGAAATAATATTTTTTGTGACACACATGAGAGTATAACAACGGAGATAAAATCAGTAGGTAACGCGTGTGTACTCTGATATTGGGTATGTTTACAGCTACCAGCTACAGCGTATCGTTAGACAAGCCGTGTATATGTACAGCCGTTACAAAAGACAGTCCTCTTTATTATCCTTGGGAAAGAAAGCTAAAAAATAGAGATATGATATTAAATTGTCCTCTAATCGTTCGAATAAAACCGGCACACGTATATCTACCATTTTTTTTAATTACAAGGACTAAGGTTTAGAATAAAAAAACATAATATCCAAAACTTAAAATAAAACAAAAGAGATTTTTTTAATGAATTTTATGACGAAAGCTTTTTTATAATAATAACAAATTCCATTTGCAATTACTATTCATTTTATTGGTATTACCATCCCGACCTTAAATCAAATTCAATATTATTATGAACAATCGTAAAAAATCGAACCTAGATTTCAATCAAAAATTTAATTATAATACTACAATCAAACACATTTCAGAATCAAGTTCATTATCATAAAATAACTTTGAAATCAATAAGAAAAGTTTTAAATGGAAAAGTGCGCAGAGTTCAACTTTGTTCATTAAAGCTGAGGAGTTTCCAGCTACGAGAGAGGAAAAGAAAATAGCATTTTCTAGAAATATCAGTATAACGAGAAAACTGTGCGAAGAGTGTAACAAAATTAAATCATTTCGTAAATTTGCAAAGTTCCTTCAGAACTTAGTGCGCCATCTAGCGGTGAATAGCGGAGTTTCGGGTGCAATATTGTTTGACTTGTAGGCGGCATTAAAGGTTTTAAGGAATTTTAATTTTTAATTATTAAAGTTATATGAAGTGAGTTATATTCAATTGGTAATTTCAGACTTCAAAATACTAGCCATTTTGGTCGAATAAACTATAGAGTAGCGATCCAATTTAATAACTATGAAATATTTTTTACGATATTTCGTTTTTAAGAGGAGACATATTTATATGTACTTATATACATTATTATTAGCAGTGATTGATGAGAAAATGTTGCTTAGAATGACTCACTTATTCTCATTGATAAAACTACCCACCTGTAAAGTTTTCACAGAAACTTCAGCTAAGTGTAATAAAGAACATTCTAGGTTATTATACTAGTAGAATTAAAGACAAGCCTATCAGTTGGAGCTTATCAAGAAGGGCGGGTAACGATAATGCGATGGCCTCTAATTAATTAGCCGATCCCACACATTAAACTGTTTACGACTTTGTCCATTCAGCTCGCTGATAGTCTAAGATTGGAAATAGTTAAGTAAGAAAAACTTTTCTTCGTAAATGTTTCGTTCATTTAAAACCTTTTCATTTGTATTACTTGTAGGTACAGTAATTTAAATCGGGTATCCTTTTGCAATTAAATGAATAGCTTCTATCATTATATTGCGTATACCAACATAGATTGCAATTTCTAAGATTATTTTCGATGGTGAGAACTACCATTATCATCTTAGAATTGTTTATGGATCCTGGTTCGAGGTTTTCATCCCGGAACCCTAGGGTTTTATTCTTTCTCTTGGTTCAGTTTATACAACTTTAATGGTAGCAACTACCGCCTGTCTTTCACCTGTAAAGCCTGCTCCAGAGCCACGTCCACCAATCAGCAGGCTGGTTTTACATTTTAGTCAGATTCATTATTTACTTTTACTTATATCAAAACCACAAAAAAAAACATAGGGATACATTTTTGAACTACTTATGAAGATTGGCAGATTATTGTTTCATATTTTTGTTTTAGTTCTAAATGTAGGTCCATAGGGCATAGCGTCCTTACATAATATTATCATAACATACATACATATAGGTACTCACGTCTGTAAATCCTCGAAGGGGTAGGCAGAGGTGTATTACCACCCACGTTTCGCAAATTTTGATTTTCGGTTCCACGATATAATAGATGGCGAGCCTATTGCCGTCTAGTGGGCCTTTTGTCTTGGGCTATATGTTTACTGTCGGATGGAGAACACCCACAGGAAGAGCTAGTGTTGTCTTATTTTTACTCCACTGGGAACTAAACTAAACTAAACCAAATAAATCGATGTAGGCATCACATACACAAAAAGTTAGTGTTCTAATTAATGAATAAAATGAGTTTAAAACAAATCGTGAGATACATTTTTGTAGTACAATAATATGAAATACGTTACAACTTTGTTATGAATAAATTTTGCAGGAAATGTCATTTTGATAATATTTCCTGAAATGAAATAGCTTAACATTTGCTTTTACATTATATCCCACATATTTAGAGAACACATCAAAAACATGAGATTTCCTTCCCCGATAGCGTCACCCACCCTTTTGTTAGAGTCCCTTAAAAGATTCCCTACACCTCTTACTATGAAGACATATTGCGTTTCGCGTTTTTGAACTCGCGATTCCGACGCGTATTTACGTATTCACACTCGCATTACTCCTAGTTGTATGTCGAGATGAGATATGAGCGTGTGTGAGACTTGTGTGTGTATGTGTCAGCTTAACAATACCAGTGTAAGTCGACCCGTTCGGCTCCTCCCGCCGCTATGCAAATGAGACGACATCGCAGATGACGTATGCAAACAAGGAGATCCATTTCCAATGGTGATGTACGACGTAGGCTTTCATGTACATGTGTGCGTGTGTGTTGGTATGCCAGTCGCCTCTAGGCGCGCAATAGACGGGGGTGGGCAGCCCGAGAGGATGGGGTATAAAGGAAAACCATTTACATTTGAGCGATTCGTCCAATTTAAAATTCCTACAAGATAGCTTAGACACGGGTGCCATTCTTTTGAAGAGGCGATCATCATGCAAAGGACATTCGGGGCTTCTTATTCGACTTCGAAATAGAGTTTTAGTTTTAATGACGTTTTTAACGAGCTGTTTTGTTTGACGTACGAACTTCGAGATTACTTATTAAAGAATCGATTTCGCGTTATTTGTCACGTATTGATAGATCGACCTAGATATATTTCGGGTCAAATATGTCACTGTTGGCCGAAGTATCGTTATGAATATGAATCTAGGGTGTGGGAAATCAGTCGGGGAGCGTTCCATCAAAACGTCATAGGTCGCTCTCAGGACAAATTTGCCCGCTTGCCCACGTCCCGCGTTTTACGAGCCACGCCGACGAAGATTCAGCACCCAAGGGAGACATTCCGCCTCCAAAAACTTTACCCGTTACAAATTTGTTTTTTTTTCTGCCTTATCTGCTCCCCGCGCTTTTGGCAAACCTAATTCCGTATTCAAAAATATTTCTGCAAGTATTGTGCTCGTACGGGAACGAACGTTTTATTGCCGGCCATATAACGTTTTAAAAGTTAGCCAGTTTTGTCAAGCGGCGGCGTTTTGCTTCTTGTTGTAGAAATGCGTGTGTCGTTCCTATCACTTTTTGTTCGTAATTATTATTGTAGTTTGATAAACTGTTCTTATAATATTTTTATTGTGACTTTACTACTTTTTGAAGCATTTGTTTTGGATCATAATGAAAGTTTTTTCTGGTAAACAAAAATACGTATGATGTATGACTCTGACACAATGGTTCTGGAAAACATTGCTTGTTTGTGTTGATTCCTTGCTTGTATAATACTAGCGAGGGGCCAACATTAATAACTAACTTATACTCGTAATAAACTACTACGCATAGTTTTCGTCTCACCATTTGATTTTTTTAAAGTAATTCTAGTGCTAGAACTGGACTAAATATACGAAGGGTGTACTAAGATCAATAAAAATATAACCATATCTGTTTTTTTATGTATGCACATGAATATGAGTTCACCCCGTTTGATGATAAACCTTAACTAAGTCTAAAGAACAAAGCCTCCTGTTTAGATGCCAAGAATGCTAAAGCGATAGCCTCTAGTTTGCCGACCTTGAAAAAGATATTTTTCGCGCCCAGCGTAATGGACACGGGATGTTAGGAACCGGAAACACGTATGTTAGTGAAAAATTCCATGTCGTTATGATGTTGTAAAGAGGAGGGGTACTAAACTGTTTAGCTTTCGATGGGATAGTCCCAAATGGGGGTGACCGGATGACAGGCTTAGCTTTAGCTTAGGCCGGATGACGCTGCACATTATTGTTCTGAACAGGAAACAAAAGATTGCAATTGACTACCTCTTAGTTTAATACTGTCATGTGTTCAGCCTGTTGCTCCTCGGTACTTGATATAGATTCAGAATATAAACTTTAGGAAGTATACTAACTTTTATAGAGCTAATAAGAATGCCAGGGGCACCTGCTTTTCTTGTCATATTCCATCGTTCTAGCTAGCTTAGTTACACCTTCCGCTCTGTAGATTGCAACACGCCAGTGACATGTACTGTCTAGTAATGTAAGCTTATAAGCTGCCATAAAATTTTAAATAGCTCTTTCTACTTGACGACTAAATTCCAAAATTTTCTTTTAGATAAACCTTTTCATGACCGTTATTACAAATTCTTCAATCAATTTAGTCGCTAAAACAATCACACGTTTTTTTTAATGAAATGAAAACTTTAATGAGTAACGTTTACATACTTATTTTGCAGCTGATGATCGAACAAATAAACAGAACTTTACAATGTGAATATACGAACTAGAGGATAAATATATCATTCAAAACTAAATTTAACACTATAAATTTCTACAATAAAGACGCCATGAAAAATCCCACTTACATAACTCAATAAAAGTATGACATAATCATAGAAAACACGAACAATGACAATACATTTCGTTGTTAGCTGCTTATTTTGCATTCATGGAATATTCTTAAGCATTGTTCAGTACATACGTAGCGGCATAAAGCCGGCATGTGGGGGCCACGGTGCCATCCAATTTACCATTCATATTTCGAAGCCAATCGGCGAGGTAATTTCAGAGGTCTACGTCGACGTGCCGACGACATATATACACATATGTAAGCCTGTAGATATATTTGTACTAACCAACAGGGAATGGACTATGTCAAGTTTGTGACAGGAATTCTTTCCTGTCACAAATAGAACTTATTTACTGAAATTTATTTTTGAAGTCGTTACATCTCTAAAAAATCTAAAAAATCATAAAATAAAGGTATTTCCCCTGTCAGTTTGTGCTGGTAAAACTCTAGTATAAATTGACATGGAAATGCCACCCTCACAGTTTATATTGAATTTAATATGTAGTATTGAGCTCCCTTCGTAGCATTTTTTTCCTATTTTCCTGTCCCATGCCTTTACATTTTGTAGGTGGTCATGCGTAAAAAATACATCAGGTATTATTGCAGGCATTCAATGGCCGAGGTAACGACATAGCTAATAATGAGTAGATAACCACTGCACCAGGTGCATAACCACTAGAGTATTGATTAAATCTTGTTTAAATGGTGCTTGTCCAACAGTGGACCCATCAAGAAAACTCGACATAATACATGCTTGATATTGACGTGACATTTTCATTTAGAAATAGGAAAAATCATCCTTTATTCCCAGTTCCTTTGACAGTTCCTCTGAAGGGACTACTAAGACTTTTTTATCCCTGTAGTTCCTTCAAATAAATTAAAGGAACTACTGAGACTATAAAGTCCCTTCAGTTCCTTTTGAAGTCACGACACTTTTGCCGTTACCGACACCTCAGTATATAAATATCTACATACTAGCTTATGCCCGCGGCTCCGCCCGCGTGGATGTCGGTTATCGCGACAAAACATACACGTCACTTATGTCCTTTCTCAAGGTCTAATCTACCTCTATACCAAATTTCATCAAAATCGGTTCAGTGGTTTAGGCGTGAAAGCGTAACATACATACATACAGACAGACAGACAGACAGAGTTACTTTCGCATTTATAATATTAGTATGGATAGTATGGATATTGGCCCTGATTATGCTTGAGTTTTACTTCTGTTGGCAATCCCGCAGTAGATACCACTGTTTTTTTTATTATTTTCAAATAATCGCTAATTTGATCTTGAATTGGTTCTTTGTATTTAAATCTTTCTGATATAGTTTTCACTTCTACTGTATATCAATATTATATTCTAATGCATCGAATGTAATCGAGAATCATATTTGTATAATAAAAATGTATCGAGAATCACATGTCGATTTCAAACGACATTTTCACCAGCATATACAGTTTCAATTTGATTTCCAGCAAACGTTGACATTCCATTTTTAAGTAGCAATCACGATATGTGATTTAAATTTTATAGGTCCGCCCATATTGTTGACTAAAAATATACTTACTTGGTAAAAACTACACTTAAGTGTAGTAAAACTACACTGAAGTAGCAAATGTGGAACAGTAAGATTTAAACTTTAAAAACTCTCATAGATCATGGTAAAAGCAGAACGACACAAATTATTACCGTGAGATTTAACATTGTGCAAATGTAATAATAAAATTATGCAGTAAAAAATCCCTTACTAGGATTAATTCATGATAACTTAATAATAACAGCAGATATAAATGAGTCTCGTCCGAGAAGATTCATTTTTCCTGATAAAACATCATTAATAAAAGATATAAAGTAAATCCAGACAAAGTTAACTTATTCATGAATCATACAATTAATACAATTCTCCCTTGCGGGCGAACCACAACACTTGAAGCAGTGGTAGTAGGTAGTTGTTCTCTCAAATCACTACGAAATCCGAGCTGTCAATTTTAACGTAATGCGATATAGCAGCCACTAACAGTTTATATTTATAGTATTTGCAAGTTGATGACATTAGTTACGACTTTAAGTAATAATGTCGGTTTGGCTATCTCGATTATCATACTAGACTCAGACTACAGTTGCTCTAGATGTGTTGTATAAGATGGTTGTCTGAATTTTATTTCTACTTCGTGTAGGAATGTTAAAATTGTTAATATATTATTACCAGCAGTTGCCTGCAGCTCCAACCGTGTGGAATTCTAATCCTGTTTCGCAACTTATAAGAAACTATTTCAGTGATATTAAAAAATCGTTAAAAAAAATATGAGCTGTACTTAGTTTTATTCTAGATAGCGCTGTGTAGTCTTTAAGTAGATATATTTTATTGATGTTCATCAAAAATCTACGTGTTTTATATGATGCTTGATCAAACAAACTGTCATTCACATTTTTATAATCCCTAGGATTAGGACAATACAACTTCAACAAAATTCCACTAGCTAAATTCTAAATACAAAATTCTCTCGTGTTGAATTAACATTTGAATACAAGATCAATTTGCATTTACTTAGTCGTTCTGTCGACGACTAGTTGATGTAGCACTGCCGTTTATTGCCACCGGGTTAGTTAGCTGTGAAGTACGATTGAATAGTCTGCTTGAAAATTATTGTTTAAATAGTAATTCAAGCTTTTAAGTTTACGGTTATGCTTGAAGGCGTTAGGTTTATGTCGCGTCTGCTAAAGAATTTTGCATTTATTAAAGTAGGTACTGAATTCTAATTTTATATATAGGTTTACACTGAATTTTCTCTTTTACCCGACAGACGGTTATATCATATAGTTTGATCTATAAGAATGTATTTCCCAACCTCTTCCCTCTTATGGATTAAATGGTTTACATAAGTTTATTTTTTTTTTATAAAAGGACACGTTAATTTGACTTCACCTCGCCTGATGGTAAGCAAAAGGCAAAGTCTCGGAATGAGTACCTTAAAATGTACCATGTTAACAATGCTGGCACTCAGCTTGCAACCTCATCAGATAGCTTTTCACGCCCCGCTTAAAGGAATGAATGTTAAGTAATTGTTATATCCAATCTGTGACAAAGTACATGTTATCTAAAAAATGCATATTAAGTAGATTAGACGTGTTGTGTACTAGTACGTTAATATCTGCAGCTGAAAGAGGCACCTACGGATAGGATGCATCAAAGCACCTCCTAAACCAGACATAAACAAGTACTCTAATCCGTTCTCCACTCTATAATGTAAAATTCATAAATTTTATCAATAAGCATAACATAACATAAACTCACGCCTGTATTCCCCGAAGGGGTGGGCAGAGGTGCTAGCACCCACACTTCGCCAGTTTATGTTTAGGTCCCAATATAATAGGTGGCGAGCCTATTGCCATTAACCGGGCACTTATAAACCTGCGATAAATACACACATAACTTCGAAAAGCATCGAAAAGTCATTGGTGTGTGTCATGGTAAACCTGGGATCGCTATCATCTATATCTATCTATCACTAAGAAAATCCTAAAAAAACCTTCCCCTCTTGCAGTTTGCCCGTTATAGGCCCATAGCAACCGCAGTAAACAGGGACGCAAGTAAAATACCATATTGTAATTTCCTGGCTACGCAAGGATGCTCCAATAGCTATCATCGTATAATAATTTAAACAAAATCCATACACTTAGTCAATCGTTACGCTACCATGAAAGCCTATTACACAAAATTGTCCGCAATTTCCTTAGTATCAGTTAAACGATTCGCAAATGCCGATTTCTCATACATCATAATTCTTCAGTACACAATGAAATTGCGAGTCACTGCTTAGTATAAATTTCCGTTTGTTTGTTCAGCTAAACAAGGCTTGGAATATACGCGAAGAAAATTAGACTGTTAGATACTTATTTATTCATATTAGTGGTATCGTTCTTTCTTATGAATAATTCTCATAATTTGTACCATGATTTTACGTTAGGTATGAATTTGAAATGCAAATTATAAGTACATATTATGATGCAGCATCTACCTGTTCTACCAACTCAGTTAGGTACCCGTCTTGGACTATGTCTAAAGGCGGCGTGAAAATCATCTAAGTATTAACGAAGTACAGATACTATTACAGCGTCGGTAGCTCGAGAGGTTTCGGGTTCGAATCCTGGCCACTACGCTGACGACGTGAACCCACTCCTAGCACAAGCAATTTCGCTTAATGGGAGGGGTTAGAGGGAATATTAATAATGTCGGTTCTATCGGTTCTAATTATTGAATTAAACAATGGTTATAATTACTTCACGTCGCAAATCAGAAAATTGTTTTATTTACTTACTTATAAGATACTAGCTGCCCCGGCAAACTTCGTTTCGCCTTAGAAATTAGAATCAATTAGCTGTATCAAATTCTCCTAATTATTTTGAGAACAGAAAGCATTTCGATTCAGGCCCCATACGCCCACGGAGTTCCCGACACTAATAGGTCACCGGGGCCCATACTTGCACCTACGGAGCCTATATACCTATGGGACCCATACAACCATATACCTCTACGCTCAAGGGCGTTCATACTACATAAACCATAAATTTTTCGACCTACATAAAAAAATTGCCATCATAAATATTTTCGCGGCCCAAGCAACGGGCATTTTGTTAATTCAGAAGAATGTCTACTAATCACCCTCTGACGATATTTGCACGCATTATGTCAATTCTATATCAAACGTCAGATAACACGGAAGAATATCATACAGCAGTATTAGAATAATAAACACATTTTTTTTTCAATTCGTATTCCAAATTCAAAATTTAGACATGGCGTATGTCGGATCAGCTATTTTATATGGTGGTTGTGTATTCTTAAATTTTCTAATTTTCCGCGCAATATTGTTCATTTTTTCTTTCATAAGAACCTTCTCCTAACAATAACGAACACAACAAAAAAAGAATTAGCGAAATCGGTTCAGCCGTTCAGGCGTGATGTCGTGACCAAGGGAAATAGGGGTTCATTTTTATATATAGATTATAACCAACGTTCCATTAGATGGGCCGTGTGCTTATCTACCACATAAGTGGTATAAGAAAAAAGATATTTGTCGGTTAGGTATAATAAAATTAAACGTCAACCATTAATAATATTACTATTGACACTTAATATAACGCTGCTTTTTGCCCTGACAAAAAATACTCAACTCAATAGCAATGCTTCCTTCCAGATTGAAATATTACTTACTAAAGAAAAATTAAGCTTTTCCCGTATCGGAATCGCTTCGATGCCGCACCGGATTTTAAAGACTAATTCCTTAGTTATCACCGGAGTAATAACTATATGGGTACATCTGAGTATCCAAAGGTAACTCATTTATTTTGCAGAGAAATAAAACTTCAGTGATGATGGTATGTAGAAAATGATTTTCAATCATTATGGTAACATCGGATATGTATTGTTTTGATAACAACTGTAAATAATATTTGGTGTGTACTCAAGATTGTACTTAGACATACTTACATATACTCACGCCTGTAAATCGCCAAAGTGGTAGGCAGAGGTGTGCTGACACCCACATTTCAACAACTATGATTTTCGGTCCCACGTAAAAGGAGGAGCCTATTGCCGTCAAGCGGGCACTTAGTTATGGGCTATATGTTTACTGTCGTAGGGAGAATAGCTCTATTTTTTTTTATTTATTTATTCTTTCTGCACAAATATAAAATATGTGTAGAAAGGTGGACTTAATGCCGTAGACATTTTCTGCCAGTCAACCTCAGGGTGATGCAGAGATTTGTCTAGGTAGGTGCTCGAAGTATCGATCTAGACTTTACCTTCTACGACACCCACACGAAGAGATGGGATGGCCCCACCACTTCATTTTTTTTTTTGTATCAGACAAATACACGGCTCGGGTAGCAGACAAGCACACGGCCTACTTTAAGTAGTTACTGTGGCCTCTGGACGTACGCAACACCCACCTTGGACATTACACTCTAACTGCCGACCCAAAATGTACCGACTTGACTGACTGACTGAAAATACCTCACTTCTCAATTAATTTATTCCGTTTTTAGCTAATTTACTTTTATTTTAACCTTAGGAAGTTTACCATGGCAAATACACATTATAAATAATCTATGTTGGGTTCAATAGCGGTAACAACTAGTATGTTGTCGATTGGTTACATATCAAAATCCCGAAGCTCATAATACTGAATTTCATAATACCGACGTAATAAAGACCGAAATTAAAAATGCCGAATGTACGAAATACTGATTTCGGGATTTTGAATTTCGATTCTATGATATCTGTCGATTTGATGATGTGTGAGCTTTGACGAGAATTTCTTAAATAGTTTGAAGCATCGGCGCTAATTTTTTTGCGGATAGATCATCGTCATCACCGTGGTGTAGCTTATGTAGATAAAAAAACTGTGTGATATGATATGACAGCAGTAATAGGTACTCTTTCTAGAGAACACACAAGAACATGATTCTCTCTATTCCTTGAACAGAGAGAGCATGATTTTTGTTCACTATAAGAGAATAACCGCGTGAGGTACAAATATTGACTAGCAAATGTTATGTCATTGACCCCACTGAATAATATTCCAAAAGATATCTGTATCTTCAGTGAGATAGCTTTCATGGAAATTTTTCACATCATAAAAACTAAGGTTTATTGCGGAAAAGAATGTTACATTGCGTTTGTAGAGGCCATATAATATCGGCGCTTTTACTATTTCTTAGGCACTATTACATCAAATAAAAAAAAACTATATTTTTAAAACGAATTACTAGTACCTAGTACTTTCTCTGCTTATCCGATCTATAATACTGTAAAAACGTATTCAAGTCATTACCTTCAATACCCATCAAATTTAATTTAAAAGTATAACGAAAAGTCGATTTTCCATGAAGGCTGAAGCATTTACTACTCATTTAATAATACCACCGGGTTGGTTAATGTTACTATCGTTTTATTGTTTATTAAATAACAGACCTAGATAAAAAGATTTGCTGTCGTAAATATGATTTATCGTTAAAAAACTATATCTCATTGAAATTAGAATTTACCTCGTTATAATCTATAGGGCAGAACATTTAGATAACCAGCTTGAATAATGGAAAAGAGTAATTTGAATGAAACCGGGCTCTAAACGATGCTACCAGAATTGGCCCTCTGGTGAAAGAGAAGATCAGTTTTCAGTGTAGCAGATCGGTGGTCACGACATGTAATACAGAATTATCTTAAAAAATGTATCTGCTTATTATCTTTTAAATTGTAGTCATTTATTTGATTATAGCATCAAAAGAACGAGTTTATTAAGATCAAATTAGTTTGACCACTTGGCTACAAACTTTTGTATATCCATACTAATATGATAAATGCGAAAGTAACTCTGTCTGTCTGTCTGTCTGTCTGTTACGCTTTCACGCCTAAACCACTGAACCGATTTTCATGAAATTTGGTTTATGGGTAGATTAGACCTTGAGAAAGGACATACGCTATGTTTTGTCGCGATAACCGACATCCACGCGGGCGGAGCCGCGGGCAAAAGCTAGTAATAATTATAACGAGAATTAACGCGAACATGGTATGGTATACATGGTATAACATGGATACCTTTGATTTGCCCGACGATGACGTTTCGAATAGGTTATAATGGTTGACTGACTCAGTGGACGCCCGCCGTCTCCGAGTCCGTGGGATAGTAGGTTCTTCATCTACCCGCACATCTATACTAATATTATAAAGCTGAAGAGTTTGTTTGTTTGTTTGTTTGTTTGTTTGAACGCGCTAATCTCAGGAACTACTGGCTCGAATTGAAAAATTATTTTTGTGTTGAATAGACCATTTATCGAAGAAGGCTTTAGGCTATATAACATCACGCTGCAACTAACAGGAGCGAAGAAACAATGAAAAATGTGGAAAAAACGGGGAAATTATTCATATTTAAGGGCTTCCGTTGCGTGCGCTGCGAAAACGGTTCAGGATACCAAAAACATAGGTATAAAAGAATTATTCCTCTTGAAATGATCTAAAAAAATGTCCGCGACAGTATATGTCTATCTTTTAAGATTAACTCACTAGAACCGTTTTTATGGTAATCAAATTTGGTCGAAATTAATGCATTATTACCAATTATTTGTTAGAGTTGTATCAACATAATAATATTAATCTTTATCCAAATAAATGTGTTGTTGATTAAGAGTATTTAATTGTAAACAAAATTGTCTTTGACATTACTTAATTTCAATGAACATCTTAGAAGATATTACAATTTAAAAATAACTCCGATATAAAATTTACACGCGCCGCATGATGTGCAAAACCTGACGCTGCGCCTGGCCGGCGGGCGAGGAGAGGCGTTGCTTGCGGGCGACGCGACGCGGAGGGATCATGTCGGGAGCTCCGTGGGCGTATGGGGTCCGAATCGAAATGCTTTCCGTTCTCAAAATAATTAGGAGAATTTGATACAGCTAATTGATTCTAATTTCTAAGGCGAAACGAAGTTTGCCGGGACAGCTAGTTCTCGATATTTTTTTTTCACATTACCGTCACTCACAGTGTCTCTATTCTATAAGCAAACTGTCCGGTGTTTATCCGACTGCTGGTCGAAACGTCAGGCAAATCTAAGGTGTGTATGTACCTATGCCATGATCGCGTTAATTCCCTTTATAATTATTGTATATCATGGAACGCGAGTATTTAAGTTAGTACAAACTTTTACGTTGAGCTACCGATATTGAGTTACTGAAAGGCACTTTTAAAATGATTAATTACTCGATACTGCATCTTGTGTTACTTGGGGGCTAAGAGAGCCCTAATTATATAGAAGTAACGTAACCCTTTTATTTACTTTGGTACGATATAAACTGATTAACTGTAAAGGCCGTGTCACACGATCCATGTCCGCAGCATACCTAATAGGGTACATTAAGTGGGAGACACGAACCTAAGCCCCTACTATATAAAAGTTGAAAAACTAACGACAGCATATCACGCATCCAAAACTTGGCGGAATTAAAAGTTGACTGTAATAAACAATAAAAAATGCCGAATGGGCTCTTTCTTCATTTGATACGAGTTCGTAATGATCGAACTATTGTACGAGAACTTTGGCAGTAGGTGGAACATTTAAATGCGTAGTAGTGGCTTCATACATTAAGCCATATTTCTTTTTGCCAATGAATTACGAAGAACGTGCAGGCCTTAGTGTAAATGTATAGTTTTGGTTGAAGTTTCACATTACCTACAGTTCCAGTTATAGATGATTTAAACCAAATTATGAAAAAGATAGAGGAGCGGGACGCGAAACCCGGAATCCAAACTTGAAACTTAGGATGCTACGGGAATTTGCACTAGTATGATTGTTTTCGAATGCATAGGGAAACCACAGGGAGTTGATCAAGGCATTCCCCCTGTAAGGGAAAGGTTGCGGTTCGAGTTCCACCCGAGAAGATTCATTTTTCCCTATTCATTCGATTTGTATAGTTAGCATACTTAATGCTATAATTTTTTTTTTTTTAAAAGAATATTAGAACCGAAGTTACTAATATTCCCTCTAACCCCTCCAACTAAGCTAAATTGCTTGTGCTAGGAGTGGGTTCACGTCGGTAGTGTAATGGCCAGGATCGAACCCGGGACCTTTCGATCGTAAGGCCGACTCCTTAACCACTAAGCTACCGACGCTTCGACCGACCGACGATTCATTCAAATATGATTATTTTGTAAATAAATTTTTAAAAAATGGAACTTTTAGGTACCTATTCTAATTAGATTCCATTTAGAATATATTATAGATAATCAACAATGTAGGCACATCTCTCGCAAGCATTGTTACTCACTCAAAAAATAACTACAAAGAAATTAGAGCTTACATACACATGATATAAAATCTAAACACAATGCGTTCTAACTCTAATTGTGTACGTATCGTCTAGTTTGTCGTCAAAACGTCTGATATGATTGACAAAGTTGACGAAGTCGTTGCGACAGGTACCGATGTATAATTTTTTTATGACGTCGTTTTAGTGACGCTTTCTTTTAATGTGACGTGAAATTGGAAAATGTTGAAGCACACGTATTTAAACAGTAAGTACAGTGCGTGTTTCACGTTCAAAATTACACAAAACATTTAAACATTTTCAAATCAATCAATAAAGATTAAATATTATATACCAGTCCAAATCAAAGATTACTTTGAAAGCTTCTTAGATTTTTTTTATGGATTAGGGAGGCCGACGAGCAGACGGATCGCCTGATGGTAAGCGATCACCGCCGCCCATGGACACCCGCAACACCAGAGGAGTCACAAGTGCGTGGCCTTCCTTTTAAAAGAGAGTACGCTTTTTAGATAGTATAAATCTGTTAATTTAACAATATACTTCATTGCTCATATTGTGTAGGTGTCCACCAGTGTGTCCAGGATACTGAATAAAATAATCTATCAGAAATAAATTGTTTCTATCACATTTTTATCATCAACTACGATAGTACCTAATCACTTGATCAGAACCACTAAATTACTCGTAGAATAGAAGGTGAATCCTTGTTTAGCACATTAAATGTTTTGTGTAAATGTAGAATGTTGAATACAAAACACACATGTTTCATTGTTTGAGCTACTTTCAATTTGATTGATGGTGATCGAAACGAAAAATCATACGGAATTGAGACCCATTCAATGCGCGAGGTGATAAACAGACTTGCTGTAATTAATGAAGGAGTTTATTTTCTTTTGAAACTCATTGTTTAACTGGTCACAAAGGTAATACGAGTATGTGTATATTATAATGAGGAGTATCTTTATAAATAGCAAGTATCTTTATACTTTTCCAAATTCCTAACCAAAAGAGGTAGCTACCTATAAAGTTCCAAATTCTAACTATGGGAAGGATTCGAAGCCAGGACCTTTCTCGATTGTAGGGCCAACACTATACCTACTAAACCACGACCTACTAGTGATGTTTCCATGAGGTTGGACAGGGTTGGACTAATTCCTGCAAATGATACTTTGATAAATTTTACGTCCAGTTATTTTGATAGATGTAACGTTTACCCATGATTTGTCTCGAGCATTACTATTTCAAAATTATCAACCAACCCAGGTGGGTGCCAGCACCTCTGCCTACCCCTTCGGGGAATACAGGCGTGAGTTTATGTTATGTTATGTTATTAACCAACCCATTGTATTATCTGCTAATATAAATGCATACAAATCTCTTTATTAAAATATTTTAATACTTAATGAATATAAATGGAGACGTGTAATAAAATCATTTTGAAAATGCACGCGTAACTACGAAATACTACATAAATAAAACAATTTCCACATCAAACAAAGTTACAAAGCTTGTCAATTACGTAGCCCATTGAATATTTCCAGCAAACAAGCATTTAACAAGCGCATGTCAAGAAAAAATACCCTAAGTAGGTAGCAATTACAAAATAGACATAATGACGCTGGTTAGGCATTCATAAACGACTTAGGAAATAATTCTTAATATGACATTGATTAGTTCAAAGCCATGGAATCGAGGTATCCAAGACATAATGACAATTTAAAGACTCAAAGGTCCATTTTATTATCATATTGTATGATTCTTGTGGAACTATTAGCCCTTATGACAATAGCGTAATGATAGGCGATCACGCAAACCATTTTTCTTATCGACTAAGCGGCAAATATTAGTTTTTACAACTCTAAGAAAAGTTTTTTGTTGTTTTAAGTTGGCTGTAAAGAAAATTGAGTTGATATTAAAATTGGATAAAAAGTTGTTTATTGTGTTTCTGATGAAATATTCATTGTATGAAAAGAAAGTGTTTAGCTTTTTTGTTCTGCCTTGCTTTCATGATTATATTCTTAGTGCCAAATTTAATTTAGATATTTTCGGCCACCTACAGGCGTGTCGTAGAATTAACTCTATCACACATCATCTTCCTATTGCTATCAATGAAAACTTATATTTGCTGACTATTTTTCGAATCTTCCAGAATGCTGATTCCGTTACCGCAGCGCAAAGGAACCTATTCTAGGGATAAAAGGAAAAAAGATATTCTACGTGACATTCCTGACTAATATCTATCCCTGAACTAAATTTCAGCCAGACCCGTTTTGCCGTTTGAATATGATTGAGTGACAATCATCATTACATCTTCGCAACCTTTCATCATTACGAATGTAAAGTCACAACGATCAAAACTCTGAGTATATACAACATAAACTTACAAGCCACTTTGTGGATATGATTGTTTCTAATTCATAAGTGGTTCACATTAGAAGTAATGAGAAATCGTCCAAGTTATAATGCAGGCTAAGTAATGAGGGCGCGGTGGGGCCACTAATTTATTAACCAAAGCTATCGATGGACCCACCATACAAAAATTAACCTCTACCACATTAGCTTCGCTGTGCATATTAGTATACCTGCAAAAATAATTTTGATACTTCAGGACCAGTTTTTAGTAGAGTTACAATATAATTCAATTTTTTTTATACCACTTAGGTGGCAGAGAAGCACACGGCCCACCTGATGGAAAGTGGTTACCGCGGCCCATGGACGTATGCAACACCAGGGGCGTTACAGTCGCGCTGCCTACCCAAAAGAAACCTTCTAATGCCCTTCTTGAAGAAACCCATATTGTAGTCGCTTGGGAATACCATGGCTGGGAGTTCATTCCACAGCTTGAGCGTACGTCAATGTTAGAATATAAGAAAATAATAGTTGCTTCTTTCCCTGCTTAGTGGTTTGTATTATTATTATCAACATAGGAGCTCTACTTACAAAAATAAATATGATTGGATGTCACTATTAGATATATTATTCGTTAAGGTACATGCAAAATGTACTACTTACTATCGGCTTCTATTTCAGGGTCCCGCTTTTTGGTGTGTCTGAATGTCGTGACCACGACTGCTATCTGTCAACCCAACGCCAAGAGTTTTTATATTTCCGCCAAAGCCTCATCCAATCAGCACAGAAGATTTATATGGTGTTGTATGGAACACATAAAAAATGGTAAATATTAAAGCATTTTTTCGGGGGGACAAGTTTTGTATACATTATATTTTCTTGAGATAAGGCAAGTGGTAAAATACAAGTATCAAGACTACTACGTCCTGCAAAGACGTAGTCCACGGCAACTCATAATAGGCTTGAAATTTTCTTATAGCTTAACTTTTACATAGATTTTCTTGGTCCGAGGGTGGTTGGCTACCGGACTAAGTGACTACACAGAGCTATTACCTCACTAATCTAAATTGATGGGGCGTCCAAAAACCGGGTATTTTTTCATAACATTAGTAATTTGTTCGGCGTAAAATAATATAATAAACATAAGCCTCAGTTTCATTATTTAAGGCTCTATATTGAATGCCGGACGTTATGGAACGATTATGCGCCTTTATGGCTTCATATTTTGGTGCGAAATTAGATTTTCAGTTTTATGTTTTACTCATTTGCCAGTTTTAATTATGTTTATACCTATGCTAAGTACTTAGTAGAATATTACGATATTGTTTCAAAAGAACATGCGTATTAGCACAGACATAAATTTTCTTTAAATTCATTTTCTGCTTCATCATACATTTCATTCCACAAAACAAAGAATGCATTCTGCAAACACAAAAGCGTGACGTGGTCTCTCTAAACCTGTACTGAAAATATGAACTTCTAGATATTAAAGAAGAGATATGTATCAGAATACTTTCTCAAGACTTGTACCATCCACTGATATTTTAATATCAATCAATATAATCGTCTAGACATAAACAAAATTATATTATAATTTGTTTGATAGTTACATTATCCACGATTATAACTAGGAGTATCTTTATCGAATAAATACCCCACAAAAATTTGTTCAAGACAAATACGAGACTGTCACGGCTTGACCTGAAAACTACTAAATGAAATTATCTTTTTATATTCACGCCTGTTAACTCTGGAAGGACAAACAGAGGTGTACTCACGACACCCTCTCATAATCCTACGACCAGCTTTATTCTATTTGATAGAGTCCTGGGACATCCTTCCGAGGGCTTACCCGGAGCTCCCAACTATAGGCTGCTGGGCGTTACCGTGGGGGTTTTTAGTCGGTACGAGTCGGGCATAACATTCATGAAGGATTTTCCCCCACGGTAAAAAAAAAAGTATTTAATACAAAATGTATACCTTTTGTGTGTGGCTGCTTCTTATACATACGAAGGTTACCTAATCAAGGCGCAAGGATGCAAGGACGCATGGAACCAAAATAAAATCTAAAAATAGAATTTCCATAATCTTAAGACTATATTGTGGCATGTTATTTCATTAAAAGACGACGTCGATAATGGCTGACCTCAATTTTCTGGGTATATTTCTTTTTGTATGTTTTGGTAGTAGATTTAGACTTCACAAACCATCGCAAGTTTATTTAAGATTATTTTCTGTTCACTTCTGACCCGAAGTCCGTGTGACATCAAGAAGATGGTCAAGTGTTAAGATGTTGAATTTAGGTATATTAATTCAAAGATTGTGAGTATGAAAAACTTAATCCAGTAGATTAATGAGATCAATTACCTAAGATAAATAAATTCACTACAAAGGATTGCATTATTGAACAATAATCACTAGAGTAGTAGTCAACGGCCATTCAGCTATCACTGTTCAAAAAATTAACACACTTTCTATACAAATTGATGCAAATTGTTCCTCACTCCAAACTCATTAACACTATCGCACGTGAATTTTCATAAAACTGAAAACTCAATTGTCACAAATGACATTGCTCATTATTTGTCACAGTCATGTGAGTTAGTGGGCTCATTGGTGATCAATTATCCGCAATTTGAAGCACTTGCCTGAATGACGAACGTACGGACAATTTATAAGCGAACACTAATTGCGCAGAGTAGTGTGACTTTCCCAGTGAACTTATGGGTTTTGGAAATTAGCATGTGAGATATAATTAAAACGGAGTTTGAAATACGGTTAAGTGCAAAAATTTTGAGGTGGTATTCGGTCAAAATAAATATTCTGAAGACGAGATAGCATGTGATCATTTATATTATTAGATAGTTAAGTATAAATATATTATGTAACTTCAATGAGAGCACTTTGTGGATGCTACTTCTGCGGAAACCCAAGCAATACTGTCTGATTTGGGAATCTGTATGAATCTTAGTAATAGAGTGGGTGAAATTGTCAAGCAGACTACAGTTGATCAGCAGTCATCCAACGACGGGGATTTTTCGCACGTAAAAAAAGTTTTAAAATATCGTGTGTCTTCCTGAGGGTTGACTTTTCCATTTCATAAAACAAATAGCTCAGCTGTAACTTTAACCGTATACTCCAAACGTGATCTAGAATCAAGACTAATTTTTTTGATTAGAAACGCCGATCATAATAGTACAACACCTCATTACTCTGTACAATTAGTCCAGATTGTCCATTAAAATCGGTAGAGATTCATGCAAATGACCCCAGCTACGTACACACATACGTAGGAACAATCAGCACCAATCAATAATCTATTGGCAGGCCTAATGACTTGCCAAGGATGCGCCAGTTGCCACCGACAATAATTGGTATCCACCAATAATAATTGATATCGTTCTCGGCAATAATTGGAATAATTAAAGTGATCTAGTTGTGAACAATTGATTGATGTATTATTATTGATAGTTCATTTTATTCCGCACTTGAAATTAGGCATCAATTAAAAGACAGACGTAGTAAATAAGATCAGTAGCAAGTAGATAGGTATATTGATTCTTAATCAAACAAACTTCAAAACGTGTCATAAATTCTAGTCTAGTTTGAAAAACACACCTATAGCAAGAGTTATAGTTCTGCCTCCTGCTAACGGTGTACTATGTAATATTGAATGTCTAATAAAAAAAGTTATTTGTCGCTTGCTGTAAAGATGAAGAAAAATACGTGCTGAAATCTATAAATCTGAAAAATTTACAAAACGTTTTCGAATATTCGTAAAACCAGTCACGTTGACTACAACCTAATCTCTATTAGGTATAGCGATATCCTATCCAGTAGTGGCACGTAGTGGGCAGTTTAAAATGCATCTGAAATGCATAATTATGTTTAAATTTAAGATTCCTAATCATTTTTTTAAAGAATATTTTAACCGACGTTACTAATAGTCCCTTTAACCCCTCCTGTTAAGCTAAATTGTTTGTGTTAGGAGAGGGTTGACGTCGCTAGTGTAATGGCCAGGATTCGAACCCGGGATCTCTCGATCGTAAGGTCAACTCCAATCGCTAAACCACTAAGCACACAACTAACTTCTAATTTAGGAATTAGATGTATTTTATGACGTTTAACCTAGTATAAAAACACACTAAAAGGAAAACAAAAAGTAAATATAACTGCAGGAAGGAAATTATGTAACAGAAAGAATAAGGTACAAATTGGTTCAGTATGAAAATAGATCTATTGCATTTATAAAAGTACCAACATTTTATGATTTCAAACTCCTAGTTGGAGGAGTAGTAGTAGTAGTCAGTCCTTGGTATGCCTGACAGTAAATTTAAAACCTTTGTGAAGACCACCTTATGTAAAAAAGCATACTATAGGACAGATGATTACCTTAAAGACAAAAATGTCTGGCTTGAGCATGGTGCAGGCCCCTCCTAAATTGCTTTGCTGTAACTACGGCATAATGTTTAAATAGGAACTTCTTTTTTATTTATTTTTGTTAACTTAGGTTAATTATTTTATTATAAGTTTTTTTTTTATATACTTTAATTATCTTGACACGAGACATAAGTACATTCGTCCATATTTAGTCTTAAGAACTTACTTTTTTTTTTGTAAATTGACGTCCAGAAAATGCTACAGTGGAGTTTGTTGCGCCGTTTCTTCTCCACTGGTGCCTAGGAAGCGGTGGTAAACTTAGTTTTAAGCAGAATTTGACGTCAAAAAGCTGTAGTAGTGCTACACAATTTTGAATAAATACCTTGAGTTTGAGTTTGAGTTTGAGTAAATTAATCCAACACCAACAGTGTACAAGCAACCTAGAAAAGCTTATAAATAAGTACAACATCTTTAAAATTTATTATGTGCGATGTCTATTAATCTATGCAAAACGTATCCTTTTTAGTCAGCAATAACAGCTACTACTAAACTCGCGTGACTATAATCCTAAGCCGATCAAATACCAATACCAGTTCAATAATAATTAGTATGGAAATATTGGACCACCGAGAGCTAAAGGCAATACCCACGCACTTCTCCCGACCAATAAACTAGCGAAGTAAGGAATCCCACACTTTGCCGAGCAATTGTTGTGTCCGGTGTTAATAAAACGGCATATATTTTAGCTATTTTGACAGTTCGAAGCTGTTCGTAATACGGAATACTTACCGTTATCGTGATTGGTGAGCTTGAAGTAAAACAGTGTTGTTGGTTTGTTATGCTGGGTAACGTTTTATGGATTCTCCAAGTCTACGCTGGTATTTTCTCTGATGCAACTTTGGAGTCCACTGTTACAAAATACGTGAACATAATTAAATTTATTTATTTATGTAAGCGTCGGTAGCTTAGTGGTTAAGTCGGCCTTACGATCGAGAGGTCCCGGGTTCGATCCTGGCCATTACACTACCGACGTGAACCCACTCCTAGCACAAGGAAATTAGCTTAGTTGGAGGGGTTAGAAAGGAATATTAGTAACTTCGGTTCTAATATTCTTTAAAAAAAATGTTATCATTATAATAAATATTTCAATAAAAAATAAAGAAATCAATTAAAAACCGTGGTATTAGCATCAATAACTTGAAGTTATTTTCAAAATTATTTTACTTCTAGGTTTCTCCATTTTGAAATCATCCGAAATCTAAAATCCTAGTCATTCTACTCTATAGTCCACATTCCAGAACGATACTCAGTCCTAAATCTCGATATATAACTAGATCTGAGGACATTATATTCTATTCTAGGTGATAGTTCTATGCCATCGTGAGAGTCGAATCGAGTCGTTGTTCGGGAATACGGGCCTAACTCACCTTACAACAATTATACTTATTATTAATTCCAATTATATATTTTAAATGTAATTTGGAATGTAAGAACAGATGCGAGACAGCTCCAACACAAGTATCTACATAACGCAATGGGCTGCCTCAGATTTATACATGTAAGAAAAATTAATTCGTAAAAAGTACCAAACAGGATGATAGTATCTTCAGACACACTGTAACAGACTTTTCAAACAATAAATCTCCAAAATCAATTTCCAGACTTTCATTTCAATTTCCAACAGCGACTGTATAATTGTAGGGAGAATTGCTTTAGGCGTTCGTGACGAAGCAGAGTTGGGTGCGCTAATCTACACGACCGTATGTCATCGGCAATGGCTGGAAGCGACTAGTGAACCGCCTACGGTGCTCGTGAAAGCGTTCAGCTTACAACTTGATTTGTGATTTCAAAGATTATTACTTGTACACTCCATTATTGAGTTTCTGTAATTTAGTTTGGAGGCACCAATGTTTCGTAATGTTTGTTGATAACGTTTGGTAGAATTTGATTCCGACTGCTTTTTAAATAAAACTCAAAATATTTAAGTCAATTAATTTTACAGTGCGATGTAATTGTGAAATAATTAATTTTTATAATAAGATTTATTAATAAATATGAGTGCAAGTAACTACGAGTATAATCGTTAACTCTTCCAACAAAACTACATGCTTGTTAAGTGTGTGGGTGTACATCAGTAGTTATTCGGTAAGGTTTGAACTTTGAACCAACCGGTAACCTCTTGATATTATACTGGAGTTTGTATAGCTTATAAGCTCATAGTTATTTAACGCAGTATAGATTTAATAACATAAGATAATAATATGATTAAAGCTTAATAATAGTAAAATAGTAGGTAATTTAAGTATCTACTTATATGAAGGAAGTAATCAAGGGGTAAGTAGGAATGTATTAACCACGTCCCAGTAACAAGCTAGGTATATTTTTTTAAATCTTACACATTGCTGTCAGGATACATCGGGAAAAAGAAGCGCTCAAGTGGGACTTCAACCCACGACCTTTCCCTTACAGGGGGAATGCTCTTCCGACTGAGCTATTGAGCCACACCTGAATCACTTCAAATTTCCCTTTTCTTTATATTCGTCTTTAAGTCCCACTTGACCGCTTCTTTTTCCCGATGTATTAACTTAAAAATTTAGCATAGTAATAAATACTATAAAAATTTCAATCCAATTTTACTGCATTTATACAAAAATATTGCATGATAAACATAATATGATCTTGCTCAACTCGGAAACTGAACCCATGACAACTGAAATCACAGCAACCGCATTAGAAGTAGCTAATAAGGTTGTCTAAAAGTCAAAGTAATATAATACATTTACCAAAAATATCAAAAGTAAATTTGTCACAGACGCTAGCTATAATATAAAATGTAAATATCTAATCAGTATTCGTTAAGAGAATCATAGATCACTGACTTTATACAGAAGGCACTCAAAATACACGTGTCGTAAACAAGAAAAATATACGAACTTACATTTCGTTCTACACTTACACCTAACAATGGCGTTCGTTGACTTTTACTCAAATTTCTTTATTTTTTTACACCGGTCGGGTACGAGGTTTCACTTTTTAGTCATTCTTATATTTATCATGCCTTTATGACAATTTTATTAAGGCAGAGGCGTTCCCTACGCTGCTACCGCTCATTCATTAAAATTATATGCGCTAAGAGCTTTTTAGGGTTCGGTATGAGAAGAGTTTCAAATGAACCCTATTCAGTAATGGCCACGGATGGCACTAATACTGTAAAATAAAGTACACAAAAATAAAGACACGTCAATTTGACTTCAACTTGCCTGATGTTAAGCTAAAGGCAGGTTCACCATCGCAAACATGTACCATGTTAACAGTGGTGGCACTCAGCTTGACGGCCTCATTAGATGCCTTTTCACGCCCCGCTTAAAGGACCCGGGAGTGTAGGAAGAAGGAAACACGTGAGCTGGCAGGGAGATCAAGGGTCTTAGTCGTGCGGCATATTGAAATGTTTGCGTCATAATTATTTTATTTTTCACTCCCTTACCTACTAATTTCACATACGAGCATGTAAATAAAAATAGCATATACTTAGGGAAATTAAACAATTCACAGTTCAACAACTATCTATAACTCAGGTGTAAAGTGGGCAAAGTAACTGACGTCAACTGATTTTTTTGCCATGGGCTGTGTAGGTACGTATGTTTACTGTATGGACAACATGAAAAACAAAAAAATACAATGCATTTGAAAGCTCGGCACCTACTCGTACTACCTAGTAAGTATAACATCAAGAGAAACCTTATCGCCGAGATCGCGGCGCAGGCGCATCCCTATGAATTATTTCATTACGAGCGGCTGATCTGAACAATGAGCACGTGACTACATGCCTACACGCTGCGAGTTACATGAGTTCGAAGATAAGTTATTTCAAATTTGGTGAGCACATACTTTCACGCGACAAGGATGTTTAATGGCAAAAAAAAAATGCAACAAATATTCATGCAACAAACATACATATCACGTCTTTTGCAGGTCAGACAAATATATAGGTACCTATAACTATAGGTACTCGTATATATAGTTATTCACAGTCGACGAAGGATATAGGTATTATGCCTTTTCATTTAAAGTTTTATAAAAGGTGTATATTTATATCCTTAGTCAACTGTAGATGCATTAATACGTTCAGGCTGCGCTCGTTGGCACATTTTACCCACACTTCTGAATGGAAGCCCTTCTCTTCAAGCGTTCCATCGCGTTCAATCGCAGTCACCTACAAACCTCGCAGCTTCGAGCCCGAAATCCACTCATCCTACTTTACCTGTAATTAATACCTATATGACCTATTTGTATTCTACCTGTAATAACAATAAACAATCGACCAATTCGTTTACTGCCCAAATCGCTGGCTGGTGGCGTATCGTGGAATAGAAGACGTCGTCGACGTCGAAGAACTCGTCAACGAACTTTCAATATTAGCAACCGAAATTACTAATATTCCCTCTAACCCCTCCAAATATGCTAAATTGCTTGTGCTAGGAGTGGGTTCACGTCGGTAGAGTAATGTCCAGGATTCGAAACCGGGACCTCTCGATCGCAAGGCCGACTCCTTAGTCACTTGACAGTAAGTTGTCTGGGGGGAGCAGGTTTGTTTTGACTTTTATACTAAAAACTGCCAACGCCAGAGCCTCGTCCGTCACTCAGCAGCTGTATTTTGCAGGTGAGGTTGCCTTGCGTCTCGCGAAACTTAGTGTGGGCACACTTGGGGACTACTCTTGGTGTAGGGACTTGGTGTAACGACTTCTATATAACGAAATGATACAATGAGTATATCAACACTTTATATCTCTTAAAGAGTTCTGAACAGAGACATGGATCGTCACGAAGGAGTGACTAGGTGCCTTTATAAAATACTCCATTACTGTAACAATGTTATTACTTGTAAACCTTATCGTGATCATATCTTACATTTATTTATTCATTTTACCAAAATAAATAACAAAAAAAAACCAACATATTTATCTTTGTTACAAGAAAACATCAGATTAACGTGGTTTAAGTATCATACCTAATTGTGATGCTACCCACGCGGCCGCGCCTTAGCCTCCAAGAATGCATTAAAAATATAGCTGCATGCCTTTTTTCGCAAGGGAAATAATATCGTGCGCCTAAATAATTGTTGTAGGTAACAACATTGTCGGCGTGTGATGTCATTTTATTTGTAATAACCTGTGGTAAAAACAGTGAATGCCAGCGCCATCTGTTGGTGAATAGAAGAACAATTTGGATGTTAGCTACATTAATAAATTTTTGATATTATTGCCATTTTAAAAACAATAGCTTTGATGTTCGTATATTATGTTCCAGAATATTATTAGGTATCATAATTTTGTATTCTTATGCTGACAAAATATAAATTGACCAAAGAATGGATTCAGTTAAGAATTTATTCAGTGGATTTCAACTGTGCGCCTACCTTTTTGAAGATGTCTGCTGCTGCATATCAACTCATAAAATGTTATTAAGTAGTTCTATTTTTATTAAATTCGAAATCGAGAAAAAACTTTTCATATCATTATTATCAAAAACATATCAACGTACAGTCAGTATAGAATGATCTTGACTGTATAGCCTCAAAACGAACAAATCAAACTGTACTGATTTAAATTGTATTATTGTGCGAAATAAAGGTGTGTTCAGAGGAAGGTGGGGAGGGAAATCAAGGCATTTTGATCATTTTGAATTTTTCATCATTGTTCGTGAAGATCGATCTGATGCTTACTGTACTTACCTACACAGCTTTTTGATCATCCAAACAATTACAAAATATAGTAAACCCAACTTGAGTGGCCGCATCCCTCACATGATAGGTTAGACCTACTGATCTAATTAAAAAAGTTGTACCCTCCCATTCTTCGTTTTAATTCACCCGTGGTACAAAGGATTCCTGACGTTCCAATTAGAGCAAGCGGTTACGTTAATCTCGGTTTAAAGTTTTAGCATGTTTCACCACATAGGCCTCTACCCACGTACGAAAATATTGACTATTTGGGGACCTTTGAAGTTGGCTTTTATTAAGCCTTTGGTTATGTATCGTAGTTGATAGGAGGGTTCTTATAACGGAGTATGATAAGACGGATGTTCTAAAGAAAGTTATCTTTAGAAAATACCTACTGTAGCACAAATCCGGAATTATTATTGTGTACTTAGTGAGGTCTTACGTACACCTTACTTCTTGTACTGCGGTAATCCTGAAATGTTTATCTTATCATAAAAAACTATACTAAGGTCTGCCCATGGCTAACTCGAGAGTGACAACATGGCATTTTCTACTCGTAGATCTACAAACAAAGAGGGTCAGGGTGAAATCTGCCGGGGTTTTCAGGTATTTCCTTCCTCGTCTTAACTCGGACCCTGGCATCAGTTTAAGTATGTTCAATTATGACGTGACACCTGTGGCGCTTTCAATTTGCCAATTAATTGTGTTCTTGAGTTTTATAACGTAACTAGCTCGGAAATACTTTTTAACCGACTTCAAAAATTCACAATAAACTGATTTCAATTTGATTTAGAACTCTTTTTTTGTTGCAGTGTATTGCAATAGGCTAATTAATTGATTGATACTTGATTGCTGTACAATTTTAGATTTATAAATATCAATAAAACAGCCGTGGAATTATTCTACCCAGTACGTCCCCTACTGAAAATTGTATTCGTATCTATAGAATAATTGTGTATAATTTAACAATGTCTAACCATTCATCAATTTATCATAGTTTTTCACCATTCAATCCCATCCATCCATTCAATGACATGCAACGGGCCCACCAATTACTATCCGTCACCAATACGGATATCCTCACAATACAAACGCCATAATATGTTACTAATACTTAAGGTTCGTGCACCATGGCCTATAAATATGGGAATTAATGACTCATGCCGTCGAAACACTGATTTTAATGCTTCGTGACGAGCTGTGACAAGCCATCTATTTATTTGATATTGAAATACGAGTATTCGTGTGACTGTCTAAAGGATAAGGGCAAATGTTGCGTTAGCTGACGTAGTCTTGCTAATGAGGTGAGGAGATTGCTGAAGGTTTTTTGGTAACGCAGGGATAAAACGGAAAATATATGGCCGGGAAATCTTAGCTGATTTACATATGGCTTGAATTCAGTAGCCGCATAATTTAAGAACGGTAACGGATCTAATGATTCAAGGAAATAAGCAATTCGGATTTCTTTTTATAGATACTACTAAGGTAACAAACAAATAAATAATCAGTATATGTTTTGTAAGTGGTTACAATAAGTTTGTAAGTAAACTTTTGACCACTTTTACGTAACTTGATTTTAAAAATAAAAACCTATACCAATCAAGGACTTAAGAAGATATTTATAATAGAAAATCAATATTTGAAATAGGAAATCAAAAGATGGATATGATAGCCCCCCGACCCATCCTAGCGTAGGCATGACCCGCTTGCATACGAGACCAACCTTCGAGCTCAGGATTTACTTTCCTAATTTTTAATTCCCCGTTTCGCAGTTTTCAGTATCCCTGACAGTGAACCAAAAAACACACGTTCACCTCATGACGTCAACAACTCAAACGATCTCTGGTTACCTGTGATGTGGAAGCTGTTTCGCAAAGGTTTGTCACATTCACGGCCATAGTCCACACATTTAGTAAGGATGCCAGTAAAGATTAGAGAGGCACAATCCATAAATGTTTTTAAAACAATGGTAAATAATCATTACCTCTCTATAGCTACAATTGAATAGTTCAATGGCTACCCATTGAAAACTACTCACTTTCACATTTTATGTATTTCTTTAACTATATATGTATTTATGTAATATGGTATATTTTTCACGTAACACACTCTTTCATATGCTTATGAAACTACATCAATACTCACTTACATTATATAATTTTCATTCCTGTCCATCCTAAGGTTGCCTGGAAGAAATCACTTTTAGTGATAAGGCCGCCCATTGTGCATTTAAATGTAATTGTATCTATATCTGTGCAAGAATCTGTTACAATATTGATGTACAATAAAGAATTATCTATCTATCTATCTATCTATCTATTCCAACTTACCTATGGTATCCTGCCTTCATCGTGAAGCTTTTCACACAAAACTGATAAGTTAATCATATGACCTAAGGATTATAAAAGCTGACGCATCCCTTATGTTAAACCTTAGTCATGATAGAAATTTACATATATCCTGCTTATAATAAATGTGAATTTCCATGATGATTCGGTTGTTTATTTATTTATAATTCTTCTGGCGTTTTTGCATATCCAAGTGCGTACAGCGAAATACTATTATTTTACGGTTTATAGCCACTTAAACTCAAGTAATGAAACATGAAAAGAATCATTACATCGAAGTAAAATAAGGTAATTTATAATAATTACTCATTAGTGACGATTTAAACTCTTTTACGCGTTTTATGGTAATGAATACGGGCTATGAAGAATAATAAATACAAGGCATTTTTTCGTTGAAATTGAGTTAGTTAATTTTATAAAAATTGTATGTAACACTTAATATTCGCGTCAGCAAGACGGCACGTAGTCGTGCGTCATAGGCTTTGTACACGAAGTAAAAAATTTGGATATGCTAAAATCACAGAGGTATTCATTTCGAGGGCTCATTAGTTAAATTTATTCATTCCAACTTTAAGTTAAATGTATTTAGTGATCAACTTTTGTGTAAGTAGGTACATTATAATTGCTTGTATCTATCTTACATACCTGTGCATGTATTTAGTTGCAAGCACTTCCAGAGTTGGTAGCTCATCCAATATACTGCAGATATGTCGATGCAACCATTATAGGTAGGTTGGCACTCGAGGCTCGTGGAAGCCTATTAGAATTGGTAAATTTGATGATAGAAAGAATAATCCATACTAATATTATAAATGCGAAAGTAACTCTGTCTGTCTGTCTGTCTGTCTGTCTTTCTGTCTGTCTGTCTGTATGTTACGCTTTCACGCCTAAACCACTGAACCGATTTTGATGAAATTTGGTATAGGGGTAGATTAGACCTTGAGAAAGGTCATAGGCTATGCTTTGTCGCGATAACCGACATCCACGCGGGCGGAGCTGCGGGCAAAAGCTAGTGGTATATAATTATATAATTATTCATACATCATAATTAAAGTTTTGCATTGTTTTGGTCTCATTTAATGTAGGTACCTTAGTTATTCTGGTTTATTGAACTCTAAAATAAACATTAAACGTCCCCGTTCGAGTAAATACAGGCATATCTTTGCAAGCTTCCCACGTTCTTAGGTTACGCTTAAATCGCTAGATTTTCAGAATGGACACTTGTTAGCTAGACATTAACCTACCTTATCTTAATCTGACGCGTAGGTGAAAATTTGTACAACGATTTTTTTTGCGCACCCACCTACTGAAGGCTGCCTACTGGCTGGAAGAATTTGTTAACATGTAACTAGTCTGCCCTAACTTAATATGACGCGCTCGAGTAACTACTGAATTTCCTTCTTGGCGTGCCCTACTAGGTATTAGTTTAAGTTAGAGAGATTAATGTAAACATTAGTTATGCGTAACATATGCGAGCGATGTTACATGGAATGTGAAATTCAAAATAGAGGCTCAATAACTTCCATGCTAATATTGTGAATCTAATAATACCATCTATCCGTCTTTCTGTTACCTTTTCACGAGTAGGCCGCTAAATCGGATAGATCCATACTTTCATACTAATATTATAAATGCGAAAGTAACTCAAAGTAGACAGACATGTCTATCTGTCTGTATGTTACGCTTTCAAGCCTAAACCACTGAACTGATTGTGATGAAATTTGGTATAGGGGTAGATTAGACCATGAGAAAGGACAAAGGCTAGGTTTGGTCGCGATAACCGACATCCACGCGGGTGGAGCCGCGGGCAAAAGCTAGTGTTTTATAATTTATAATTGCATCACAGTAATATTTTTATAAATCACTTAAAATCTTCTTCCTCTTAGCATTAATACCAGTCGTTTGGAGCTTTTTTCGCTTTTCCGCTTTTTAATCTCTTAAAATATTTAAATCAAAACCTGATTATAGCACGAAATATATATAATGTTCACACTAGATATAAGTATGTACAGCTGTGGAGGTTTTCAGAAGTACTCCGCACATTCTGTTCGTACCTCCTCAACACCGGCATTATTCATGCGGCTCGCTATTTGAATTAGTTACAAATGAACGGTTACCGAAATAATTTAAATGCTAATTCAATAATTAAGTCGAGCGGGTCGTAACTGAGCGTGCTCGAATACGGCTATTGATTTGACAATGCGTTGGTACCAACTATACGACTGTACTATAGTGACGGTACATTTACATATTGCATGTACCTAGGTGTGTATGTAGATATTCATGGTGAGTTGTCGTCCATTGATTACATTACGTGGGAATTTTACATGTGTGTTTTGTGTACATAAATTTCTGAATTATCTACATATTACAAGTAGTTACATAATTGTAAATAAAATAAATCAGACTAGAAGACTAGTATGTAATTAACAGATTTTTGTGAAATATTATCTATTTTTAAAACATAACATATAGTTTCATGAAATCTGTTTATTTAATTTAATGCCTTTAAAAACTCATAATAATTTTAACTACTAAGTATCTCGGAAACTGATCAAAAGTTTAGTAGCTCTGGATTTCAGATACCAGTTTTAAATATTTTAGCACTATTTGTGCTGAACTCTACAAAAGCATGTGCTCTTTTACAAAAACTAATAATAATAAATATTTACCACTATTTCAAGTAACAACAAAGTATCCAATATTCAGAAATCCACCACAGCTCCCTATTATTTAGACAAGGGACAAATAACCCTTCACATGTTCATCTCTAAAACAACAACGTCCGAAGTCATCACGTTGTTAGCGTAAATAAATTAAGGCTGAGTGCGGACGGAGTCGCGGGAGCGAATTAGTCGGCTCTTTGTGCAATCAAGCGAGCCCTTCGCGCCCTAATGAATATGAATACGGCTGGATACGCTGCGAATGGTGGAGCCGCCGACGCAACTCATCACACGGGCTGTGTGTAACACAGAAGCGTAACAGAGCTTTTGTAAGAAAATTGTGACACTTCGGAAATGCTAACAGAAGTGATAACAGTCTGTATAAAAAGTAAAAAGTATTACTTCACAAAGTTGTCACATGCTTTTTTCAAATACTGGTCGTATACTCGTAGAATTTCAAAACAAAAATATCGTTGTATCGTCGTGAATCTAGCGTCATCGTTACCTCACGGTACTTATAACTATGAGCTAACGATGTCGCGAGATTCAAAATGTTCACCCAAAGGCCCAACGTGCCTAAAAAAGTATTCACTTCAAATATTTTCTTATTATTAATGTGATTACGTCAAGTATAAAATATTTGAATGAATTTTTACAGCATTAAGTATGCTAACTATACAAATCGAATACATAGGGAAAAAGAATTCGGCTACCGAGACACGCCCGATGTGATTCAAATTTCCCATCTTATCCCCATCGTCGTAAAAATTCATTCAGTTGTTTGGCCGGAGTTATCAAAAATCAGTGTATGAAAATGATCGTAACATCTTTCATTGATACCGATAGTTCGTAAGATAATCGGTCGATAAATCGTCGCCTTAAAAGACGTATAAGATGGGAAATTTGAATCACATCGGGCGTGTCTCGGTAGCCGAATTGATCAAGGCATTCCCCCTGTAAGGGAAAGACTGCGGGTTCGAGTCCCGCCCGAGAAGATTCTTTTTCCCTATGGTATTCGATAAATATAAAATAATTCGAGAGTAGGTTATGTACACGAACTAGATTTGTAAATTTGTCAACTCAGTGTAGTTAGATTCAAATTCAAAATTGGTTTATGGGATTGAACCGCGTTATGTAGTTTTCCTGTTCCGTTTTCCCATAGATACCTATTCCCTGACTGAAAATTCTATGAGTAAATCCAAGAATCTATGTACCAATTCTCATACAAATTGGACCATTAAGAAAAAAATTAGATATACTGGAAATCACACAGATTACTCTTTTATCTCTAAAATAGATTTCCATGGGTTACGAAAACGGATATGAACTACAAATATTAACAATTTTTATAATGTGATTTACCATCAATTCTATATCAGTACTTCGGTGTGACACGCAGTCATCTTACAGTTATGAATACGCAAATTCAACTTCTGTTTCACAGTAGTATAGTGTCTGTTCATTTAAAGTGGACGGCGATCTGAACAAATTCGTTACACTCCTATAAGCATTTACGTACGCACTTATGAATATTTTTGGGCGGGCTGTTACCGCCCGTTACGAATTTTGTAGATATCTCATAAGTTTTATTTTTTATGTAAAATAATAAAATGGGTTCTTATTGTTGATATATTTATTATTTATTGAACACAGATTTGGTTAGCGAAATGTTAATATTTACAAAGGCGAGGTTAACTGAAGGTTGAGTTCTCTTTTAGTAAACCCGGGAGTTCGGTTTATTTTGGGTTTGGTTGATTTTTTTATACCACTTAGGTGTCAAACAAGTACATGACAATGAACAGAATGAATCCCCTGCGTATTTTTTTTTAATAATAGTGTTAGCAACCGAAGTTACTAATATTCCCTTTAACCCCTCCAACTAAGCTAAATTGCTTGTGCTGCTAGGAGTGGCTTCACGTCGGTAGTGTAATGGCCAGGATTTGAACCCGGGACCCCCGAGGAGGGCTAGACCGTAAGGGATGGCCCTGGGGCAGCCGGGGTGCGAGGGATATGTCGATGACAACCTCACCTCCGGCCTAGCACCACGTACCACAGTCGGCGTGCGGTCTTAGTCGGTTCGAGCCCGACATAACCTCCCCTTCCGGGTCCGGCAGGGGGGGTATCCGAGGGGATATCCGCACGAAAAAAAAAACCCGGGACCAGACTCCATGAAATATAGTAGATTGTACACCAAGGGGATAAAGCACGGTATTATGTCACGGGCGCGATATTGAATCCTGAGCGTAATGAAGGACTCCAGATTTAACTTCCGAGCGTAGCGAGGGGGTTTTGAGTTGATTCCCGAGCGAAGTGAGGGAATTAAAATGGAGTCCTGAGAGCAGTGAAGGATTTAAGCGCGCCCAAGGCAAAATCAGTTATATCCCTGAGGAGTATATTCTACTTTTCTCACCTTTTGCGAGACAATAAAAACCAGGGCTACTAGAAAAAGTATTTTAATTATTAAAATACTATTTCGTCAATCGACATTTTCTTAATGTTTTATTCTATCTTCTTTTGTTTTAAGTATTGATTTTTTTTCGTTCGGCTTGCCGTGGCGTGGCCAGCTCGATTTTCGAATAAGTTCGATTTTCAAATAAAGGAGGCGCGGCGCGCGCCGCCGTCCACCTCCTCTCCGTCGGCCACCAGCAGCTGCAGCAGCCGCGCGCCGCGCGATTTTGACGAAATTAGACTTTAAATGCATAACAATAAGAACTAAGAGAAGTGAGAATCACATTACTGCCCGGCGGGTTATAATGAAATTCAGTACAACATTATACCCCGGCAAAAGACAAGGGCTATAATGATTTACTTTGAGTAAGGTTTGCATGATTATAATGAGGCATTGTGGAGCAGGTGGTGTGAAAAGTAATGTTTTCCAGAGCAACCCTATACGCTTTTTTAACAAGCTTCCTAATGTTAAGTTAAGAGTAAACTGTGCCAGAAAGGCTATTATAAAATCCAAGAATATTTAGATGATAAATAAGCTTGGAAACGAGCTGTTCACTCAGCTATGCTACTCAAACAAAGCACCAGGTATATCTAGACCGTAGATACGTATTAGACTGAAAAAATGCCCGCTGAGTTTCTTGCCGGAGTCTTCTCAGGTCTGGGCCTCGTTTTGAACCGGTGGTCCATTTACTAAACTAGTATTTAAAAATATATTGACGTTTTGTCAGTTCCGATTTATTGGTCTATGCAGAATACATTATTTTTGACTTTTGACTTTGAGTTTGCTCGATTGTAAGGCCGACTCCTTAACCAGCTGCCAGGCAGCCTGACAAGCTACCAACGCTTCATTTTGGTACTTACTTATTATTTGAATATGCTTATATATTCTTTCTTCACGCGTAGTGCACACTATGTAGTCTAATTGTTTACAAGTCTTAAACAATAATGATATAAATATGTTGTTCATCAATTTTAAGTACTATTTACTTACTTATACATAACATTTGTCCTCTTTCTTTCTTTCTTTTATTGTTCTTGGTAACTGAATGCAGTTCTGACATTTAGTCATAAAATTACCGCATTATAACTATAAAAGTCATTAAGGACGCTCGTGTTGACATTAAAAATAACAATAAACACTGTAATGATATGCCAACGTGGACGAAACGAGAGGGCAGTGCGTGCTACACATTATCTCATTCATTACTAAGAAAACACGATGTCGTATAGTATTGTACCGACAAACGTCGAAAATGGCGGAACCGAGTTCCCATGAAGTCTAAGATGATATTCGTGATAGCTACGTTATAACAATTAACCGAAATATTAGGGCTGTCTCCCTTTCTTCAGCTATTTCTTCTTTAACATAGAACATATTAAGGCTTTCTAAAACAATAAATGGGTGATAAGACTTGGCCACAATATTTCGACATTTTGGCTTTGGAAGATACTTACTTTATGATAGTGCTAATCAGGTCTGTTGGTGGCAGTTTTGGCACAATTCAGTGTCATTTCCATGCCATTACGCCATGCTGTTTTCTGGTGTTTATACTATATTGTGTTGATGGTGATTGATGTCAAATTGAAATAGTGTTTTTAAGAGTATAGAGATGGCCTTGGGACAGCCGAGGTGCGAGGGATATGTCGATGACAATCACAGCTTCGGCCTAGCACTGCAACCCACAGGTGTGTGGTATTAGTCGGTTCAAGTCTGACATAACCTCCCCCTCCGGTGCCGGATTGGTGATTTCGACACGAAAAAAAAGGTATGCGTCGTTACCACCTCCGCAGCTACCTGTAACAACATTATAACTATATTTAAATAAAACATTGTTTACGGATTAACTGGAAATTTCCAATAGTATCATGCAAAACAATATTCTCTAATATTCTAACAACTGGTCGTATGTCAGAATATCATTAGGTTTATGTATTTTCTTGAGGCAAAATGTCATGCACTCGTACAAATTTAATATCCTGATCCTGTCGCCTGTTCTGATCATAAAATATTAGTATTGAATTTGATTACGTAAATTAAGAGGTATTAGCTCTTACAAATGTCAGTTCGATAAGTTAATTTATCACTAACTATAGTTTATTCGTTGCAGGTAATGTAATTTATTTTGCAATTTTCTGTCTACTGTAGAGTATTTAACTAGCACACGCTACAGACTTAGCCCTAAGTTGATATCTAAATGTTTTTCAATAAACTATTTGTATGATGTCAATTTTCAGAATCGTTGAAAAATCGTCATCAAACAGTAATGGTATACAATCTTAAATGAAACAACGAACATTATAATTATAAAGAAGACGATATGAAATCTTTTTAATATTTTTCTGAATCGCACCAACCCTACATCCTAGTTCCATAGAACAAAAAAGTCAGAAGAACCGGTAGCGGGCGTGCCACTAATACTAAAGAGGTCGTTCAGACCCCGGTACCAAAGTTAAACAAAGGTTTACACGTTTCTTGTAAAATTAAACCGATGCTTATCTTCGCAGTAATAAGTTCGTGCTATGAGGAGCACGTGCACTAGTTTTAACGAAGGTACTTTTTTAAAGTAAGGATGAGTCTTGATAATGATCTCTATGAGGTGATGCCAGTTATGAGTGCCTTTGTTTTGTAACGGTTGAACTGTGGTAAACTGAGCCGTGAGCGCCGCCTTACCCTCAGCGACATAAATATAAAGGTGACAGTTTTTTAAAATAATTTTAGTTTCAATACGGGCCTGGTTTTGTCATTGTACCTATATTAAAAGTGACATAAAAAATAATTGAAAAATTTAGTGGATATAATTCACTTAAGCCCATATGTTTCACTTCACTATGGCACAGAATAGATAATACTATGGTCTGTTTTATTTTAGAATAGTTACTGTCTCATTATAGGTATGCTTATTGAATGAATTTTTCCAGCATTAAGTATGCTAACTATACAAATCGAATACATAGGGAAAAAGAATCTTCTCGGGCGGGACTCGAACGAACGAACGAATCGAACGAGTATGCTTATTATACTGAATCCTGAAACATAGCGCTTATTAAAATCTAAAAAATCTGAAATTCCTTCTGTTACTCACGTCTGTAAATCCCCGAAGGGGTAGGTAGAGGTGAATTAACACCCACGTTGGTTTTCGGTCCCACGCCACGCAATAGGCGGCGACCCTATTGTCGTCTAGTGGGCAAATTGTCTTGGACTCTATGAATACTGTCAGATGGAGAACAGTCCTACCCCTTAGACGCCTATTACGACACTCATAGGAAGAGATGGGGTGGTTCTATTCTACTCCACCGGTAACCAATATGGCTTCTGTTACTTAGAGATAAAATAAAATAAAACTTATGCCACTTTAGCAACACATTTCACTGATTATTAAATACAGAATACATTGCGTATAATGTAACAGTGATCACTTTTGCTGTAGACCCAATAAGTATATCTCAACATCAGTAGGTAAGTTTATTATCATCAATAGAAGATAAAAGTCCTACACCAAGAAAGATCATCTCTGAAGAACCCTCTTGTACAACTCATTGCGAAACATAATTGTAATGGCCATCAAACGGTTTAATAGCTAAAGAAAAAGACATTGCAAATAAAACTAAATTAGTGAGATAAATCAATTAAAAAATCGACAAATTCTTGAGTTTGGGTGGCACGATAAAAAGAAAATGAGTAATTTACACTAATTTACACTAATGTATACAAAATTAGTTGTCAGTTTACAAATATAAACTAATAATTTGTTGTAACCTGATATCCCAAAATAGTAAAAAAAAAAAACAACTAACTACGGAAATAGAAGAAATAAAATTAATTAATCTGGCCACACCTTTACACACATCGAGAAAGTACCTACCAGCTTAATGAGTAACTTTTGAACAGGTTTCGCTAACATGATAAGTAATAGGTGTATACGTATGTTAGATATATCATATCATTCTAACACTGGCAAAAATGGCTGCTTCATAAACTTTATTATCATGAAGATGTACGTTGTACGGTTTATCTTAATTGCGGTGTGTGGGCGGTGCAGCCGCACATACATGTTTCTCGGTAGTGACGTGATCTTGTCTCACATCTACCCACAATTGAAACTGTTTAAGATTTAAAAGTTGTCTAGTTCTAGTTCTCGTGATACGTCACACTACCTGTGATTTTCCTGAATTTTAAATCGGCATATGTGTAGGTTCAAAGATACAGGCAACGTCAGAAATATCTTGATGACAAAGTCTCATAATCAAACTTGTCTTTTTGTCCAAACTAAAGGTGTGCCAAATATCAGAACAATACGTCAACAGGATGAGGCAAAAACCGAGGAAATATGATCATTTTGAACACTTGATTCATCAAGATTAATGTGATGCTGACTGTACCTACTGAATTTTCATGGTATTTTTCTTGTTAGACTTGCGATCTCTAAGTAGACCCTGAGCTCCGAGGACATCTTAGCCTCGGATACAATCAGGATAACGTTGAAATGAAGATGACAATGAATAATACCATTTTAAGTGTAGTTAAAGTAATTTTTTGGCATATTGTTGTGTAAAGGTCGTTTATAATTTACTGACGATTAACGGCTATGTGGGGTAAATACATCCCTAGAGAGATTCCATACATTTGCTGTTTCATCATAGTTATAAAACCTTTCAAACCACTATCGATCAATGATTCTACTATGGACAAATCCCGAACTGTCACATTAATCCCTGATAGCGGTCGCTTTGACTCGTATACAGTGAAACTTATTATTCGAATTGCAAATTCTTTTCCTATATGATGTCGGGTGAGACTCGATAGCCGACGGGACCCGAATGTTTTTAAGAATATTGCAAATGTCTCGCGAACCGCTGACTGGGAACGATCGATGTTAAAGGATTGCCTACGCTTTTAGGTCGTGATGGGTGTGGTAAATTCAATCTCCAATTTATTTGTTTTGGAGTAATGTATTGTGGGTATGTGTCAACTTAAGGTCATGTGTACTGGTAATGAAAATTGTGGAATGCTTATCATGATTTTCGTAAGTCCTTAAGAAGAAGCATTGTGTACTTGCCATAGAGAAATCTTCGTAACATACACGCTCCAGACTCAAAGTCTGAGAGATTCATGCTGTGTTGTAAGTGTTATTGTCTCAAAAATTTGAAAATATGCAGAAGAGTGGGTATATTTATACGCATGCTTCTTTATATCGTACTCCGAATAGGTAGAAGTGTAGCCCTAAGTAGTGAACCTATTGACACCAAGCAGTTTTTCACTGGTTCTACGTTTATCACTTGAACAGTATTATCACTCAATTGTCTTATACGACATGAAGGGATAAGATCACTTCTTTTTTTTTTAATTTCTTTTACCTCACCAAGAAACCCTCAGTCAAAAACTGTGGAATGAACTGTCACCAGCCGTATTTCTGAACCAATACGGCCTTCAAACCTTCAAGAAAAGAGCGTACTCCCTTTTAAAAGGAAGGCAACGCACTTGTGACTTCTCTAGTGTTGCGGGTGTCCATGAGCGGCGGTGATCGCTTACCATCAGGTGATCTATCTGCCCGTTTGCCTTCCTATTCCATAAAAAAAAACAGTTAAATTATTCTTTATGTACTCTACTACGGATATGGTGGGTCCATACCTACTCTACCCAAAATCTGATATAAATATGTAAGTATTAAAGTATGACTAAAGTAATATTTACTTCACTTCGTAACTATCTATGTTTCTATATGTAAATACAACAATGATCATCAAATCACAATAAAATCAACCCCATTTGAGATCAAAGAACGAAACTTTCTACAACAAAATGGGCATCTCGTCCCGAATTGTATCACAATTGTAATTAATACAGCTGAGGTCGGAAATATCTCTCCATCAAACTTGAAGCATCGACAAAGGCAATCAGACAGAACCGTCTGTCGAAATTAAACTGTGCAAATTCTAACCCCACTCCTGCATACCGGGAATACCTCGCACAAGTGGCAAAATTTCGCCCAACCCTTGCCTTTTAACCCTTCTTGTCATTTGCGAAGAACAAATTAATCATCATCATTTACATGCAGCACCAGTAGCCAGATTTGTTTCTGCGATTATGTCACCCTCACTTGTTAGTATAAGGGGCGGATGGGAACAGATTTTGGAGGACGTGTTTTAGTGTTTTACGAGTCTTAATTATTGTTTGGTATTAGGTACGTAAGCTGGAGTTAGTGAATTAACATGGCTTTTTATGGGTAGTAAATTTATTTAAGATTTTGAAAATCTTATCTTTTTCCATTCGGGTGTTTATACGTGTTCGTAGGACATCAATTTTACAATATTTGATTTGAGATTAACGTGGTCATTCAGATTAGTAGAGGTACTCTACCAGGATATACACCATGTTGTTCATTTTGCATAGAATAATCAATCATACATTTTTAATGTAATTTCGCGAGATTTTGATCTCATAAATAATTACACAGATAAAATTCACTTCACTGCCTGCAGAAGGTAACAGCATTCTCTCATAATATAGATTTTTGTACTTAATCTTTTGTAGACTCCTGAACTTCTCTGATTTTATCGGGGGTTTCTATGTTTATCGGTGGCATTTATAGTTACACTAATAGTTTACACGTATATCCAAATATTCATTTAATAAAAACGAAAAATAAAGAACATAGAAAAAAGTAAGTTATTCCGTGCCGTATCTATTACAAAACGCCTGGATTTAACCATAAATAATGGAACATGTCTACACTAAATTTTGTGCTAACATTCATGTTAAACATGCCCAAAGGTCGTGGGCGAATGGGCAGCGTCAATTATTACGTTCATTTGGATTTAGCACAGCGGGCGATTTGGACCCACGCCGACAGTGAAGGGTTAAAGGGGACCGCGTGACGAATGTCCTCGCTCTGAACAGTTGGAAAGATACTAATGAATTTGTTTTAAATTATCACTAGTCAGCTTTACGTAGGTTATACATAGTTTGACTGTTGAACTAGCATGATATTTATATAAACAATCTAATATTTTTAAGTTCCTAACAGCAGCCACTTTTAAGCACAAATAATGATTCCTTTAAAGTCTTCTAATGGCCTATGACAATCATTTTCAAACAACAAAAACCAGTTGCATCCAAAGCTTTTACTTTGCGGTTTACCTGGGCCCTTTAACACTGAGAGGTAAAACTGCACCAGAACGTCGTCCCCACAGAACAGAAATCTGTTCCGTGGTCGTCCCTCAGTAGGTAAGTTAATTTTTTTTTTGCTAGTTATACTATACTTGGGCTGGCTATACTCGGGTCTCTGATAATCTTGCTGGGTCTCCTTACACGTCAATCAGCTTATTACTATTTAATTAAATAAGATTTCATTATGGGTTTTACAGAAATAAAAGGAAATTTATATAATCCTTTTGAACAGCATGAAAAAGCAAAGGACGAAGTTTTTTACAAACAGCGTAAGTTCTGGCGGTTCATTAGTTTCTACCCTCCTGTAATACGAAAGGCACTTGAGCATCGCAATGTATGCACTCTACCTAATATCGATGGATTAACGACACCTCATAAAATTAAATGCGAAATGAAAACTCGACAACCTCGTCGGAGATTTCAAAACGATCTTGGATTAAAAAGTGTTTGTTAATGTAAAACTTATTACCAAAAGTAAAAATTATAGGTTCCTATTGTTCCTCACTAAAGACATCTGATCAGAACAATGCCTTCATAATTTACTTTTCGATGCATCCCTGTTCTATACCGCAGATAAAGTCGTGATAACAAATGGTAACTAAAATAATAAAATAAAACCGCGGCTGTGTGCACCAAGCGACATATTTCATTAATAAACGCAAAACAAACAACGAGACATCATACGGACTCACTTCTCGTAGTGTCCATACGTTACTGAGATAAAACAAAGGATTCGAAAGCCGTTGAATTTATGCGTTATCGAATTATGTTTGATGCTGGGCTCGGAACAATGGGCGATCGTGGCGCCCCATGCGGTGAAGGGTTGCACCACACGACACTAGCCACGCTGCCACCTAGCGGCACCTATCGTTGAGTAGTAACAACTATAGTTTACTCTTAAGCAACATAAGCACAGGGGTGAGAAAGGTTACGCGCAAATAAATGGAGGTATTTTATCGTTTTCTTTAAATCACATAAAGATTTAGACGGATAAGTACAAGTAGTCTTTATCTGAGGTCACACAATCTACACAGTTTACACTCTTTTTATTGGCACTCTTAGACGTTCTCAACTATATGACATTGTATGCAAAGTTTAATTTGGAACTAAAAGTTCAACAACAAAAATGCTTTGAATATAAAAGTTAAGAATTTTGCCAAAAATATTCATAAGCTGTCATCAGGCGACTGGACCTACGCCAGATGCGGCAAACCGACGACAAAATATTTCGCTGCAAAATACTTACTCAAGCAAATCACCCCTCCGCTCTTTAAAATCACTCCACACAAATTGAGCGGCAATTTGTATGATTGACGTTCTCTGTGACTAATTTATGATAATAAGAGCTATTGTTTAATTGTTAATTTAAGAAAATGTTTGAAATAAGTAAGTAGTAAGTACAGAGGTTAATTATAGTTACGGTTTATTTTACGAAGCGTACCTAACTATATCAAATTTTAATTCATTTTCGTTCAACCAAATTTAATTTCTCTGACATCCAATTACAATAAAATGGGCATCAATTCTCCTTTATTACATTATAAGAAATAGTACTCACTTCCGCATATTTTCCTAACCACCGCCATTACTTTTAGTCACTGGCTGGTTGTGCGGTTATTTATGCCTTGCATTAAAAACAAAATGATATGCCTTCGCCGCTGAAAATCTAAAAAGAATAAGCAATAAAACGATAAAACCCAAATCTGATACATACTAGGGCCCAGTCTCCCGCAGGGCGTGCGCAAGAGACAGAGCTATACATAGGCGAAATGAATTCGATGCTACTGTTTCATCTCTCACCTCTATCGGTTGGCGATCTCTGAACCGTCCTAACTCATATATACAATTGAGACAAAATTCAACCTTAACGCAACATAGTAGAGCGCCACTATTGAATGCAGATTACAACAAATGGATTTGAGATTAATATAGTACGAGTGCCACCCCGTCTCATACCACCCCATTCGGCGTTCAGCATTCAAATAGGAATCGAATGGATGACCAAAACATAATATCGTTGGAAGATTCAACCGCCATAAATCAAATGAGAAATAATCTGTTTCGGAACGAGATAGTCGCCGATGGCGTGCCACCATAAAAACGCAAAACGTTTTGTCTGATTGAAATCGTTACGTTACGTTCAGCTTTTTTCGTGGTGCTATTTCCTTTTTATTTTCCTTGATGTATAATCAATGTGTTAACGGATGGCCGCCAACCGAGGGCTTCGAGAGTAGATTTGCTACACAAAAGATTCTGATATTGAGTTTGAAAGTAGTTTCTGTTTTCGTACTTTTATGTTAATGGCACTTTCGGTGGCGCTCGGTAATGGTTTGTGTGAATAAATGTCGTACTTTAGTCCCGGACACATGGGACGCTATACACATTGCTGTTGTTTATGATGCTCGTGTACGTTTTAATGTTTAATAATTTCATAAATAACAACCAGTTTAGATGGCTCCATGAGTTATTCCTAGAGAGAGTACTGCTGCGGTATGAATATTTCAAACGCTGCTCTTCAATTTCACAATACTCATGTACTCTATCGATAAATGGGAAGGATGACTCCATCTGATAAATGGGAAGGCCGAACTACTGTTAAACAAATTTGATGAAAACCAACACATATATATTGCAGTTATGAAGTAATTTAATATGCACCAAAGTTTTAACTGATAAAATGTTCTCTTCGATCTTTCATTATTTCTAACACGAGGAAATTGTGTGTGTTCACAAAAACTAACAAATGGTTATTTTCAAAGAAGTTAGCGAATACTCGATTAAGTACTCAGTAGCCGTTCAATATATTCTTCACTATTCAAAACCCAACTCAATAATTTAATCGTCTTGTTGATGACAAATTAGTGTAATGTCATCCAGATATCACATACCTATGTACCTACCTACTTACAAAATTCGGAATCGAAACTACACTGATATATAATTAAACTGAATTCACCCTCTAAGGTTTTGTTTGCACACAGAAAGAAAAAAAGAAGCAAAACAAAAAAATCTTAAGCCTTCGGAATACACATACCTACCTACCTACAGAGCTAATGAGCAGCCAGCAAAGCACTGGTAACAACGTGTTAAAACAACCTCACAATGAGACATTACCACTTAATAACGATCCGACATTATAAAAACCACAAAAATATCCATAAGGTTATAAAGTAACACTCATGAAAGTCAAATACGTCATGTTCACGACGTATTTGAACATATCAATAAACTGCACACGAGTTAATTAAGAGTGTTTTTACAAAGTTGCAATATCTATTTATAGTGTCAGCTTAGGGTCAGTGCATAACTGACGGAACATGCGTTGCATATGATCGGCCGCGTAACGCTAGAACAGTCAAACATATAATAAAATACTCAATCGTTCAAACTTAACCGATAATACAGTGCGTCGTACAGCTTCTGTTCCGATTCCGATTGTTGGTCAATTCAATTCAATTCAATTCTTGATGAATGGCTCTGTGGATTGTTGGTCAACTGGCTAAAATCAGAACTACGGTTGTCACTGTCAAATGCTTGTCAAATAATTAGATATACATAGAACTGACTAGACGCGATTCGTTCGATGCGATGTTCCTTCAGGGTATGCATAGACCCTAAAGGTTTCTATAGCAATCAGTCACTAGAGAATAGTGTGAATTTGTAGGCACATATAACCAGTCAAGTGGGAGACAGTCTCGCGTAGAAAGGGTGCCGCACTAGAAATGTTTTTCAGCTCCCATGGGAATTTGAGGTTCTAGAGTTGCGTTTTAGGTTAACAATAAGTGAGATATAGTTTAACTACCGTAGAATATTTTTTGGATCCTAGGGATCAAAGCAAACGCTGAGATGATGGTAAGTTTTATTTCCGGAGTATTTGACTAAATTATATTTTCCTCCTGTACAATAATTTACTTCCTAATAATATACCTCCAAAAAAAATTAAGGTACACAGAGAGCAGCTTGCTCATCGCGAGCACTCAAAATTAATTCCTAAAAGTTTTTAATTTTTTTGGATCAAAGTCTGGGACCCTGAACCGATTGTAAAAATATCAAACAATAAGTAATTTCTACTCTTCAAACTTAAGGTACGTACATAAATCTTGAATGAAGATCATGTTAAATAAGTATATAAAGGCAGAAACGTAGTGTGATAAAACCTTATATCTATAACACAATTAAAGTACTTACCAAATTTCGTATTTTAATATAGGTAGATATATTAGAAGTTATATTCACAGCCCAGTACCGTGGCCACAAAACAAATTTCATTAAGTTAAACGATACCCGTCAAATTATAATCTAAAATGTACGATAAAATACTTAGCAGATTGCGCCACATGTGGTCAACCTGTCTCATAACCAAGGCACATGCCATGCTTACCTTCCACAATTATTACTCTGTAAACATAAAAAACACTTCGAAGAATTTTACCTTCAGCCATTCAAAAAGAAACCCAAAATTATCTCTATCAAAGTTGAAAATTGGTTTGTAATAGAGCTACCTGGTTCCGACCATCTGTTCCGGATGATAGCTATCAAAAAATTAACAATTTGTTTAATGTAAATGAAGCGAGGTCAAGCCGTCGATAAATTATTGGTACGCACATCGATTCCTTTCGACTTTTATGCTTACCGAATGTCATCTTTCCTGCGTTCAATGTTTACTTATCAGTACAATCAGGGACGATTTTTAATAGCGGTTTTTTATTTACAGTCGCATCCAACAGCTGTTGAGTGTTGAAACAAAAGAAACCAATAGACATTCTATTGAAATAATTAGAATATTTTCATTTATATAATCAAATAAGAAATGTTTAAATGGAGATAGGCTATGGCATACAAAACGGTAGCGTTATTTATAGTAACATTCCCCTGCACAAATGAGTTGACGATAAGTACAATTTATTTGATGCTGCATTTTATACAGCTTGGAAGAATACCTTTACCTTTAGATTTTTACTTTTTTCCATTGATTCCATTATTTCGACCAGGGAATAGAAGTTGGTTTGCACTAAATTCAATGTCAAAATGTCAATGATGCTCTGAACGTCAACCGTTAATTTATAAGCTTAAAATTTGCATTATATTGTTGTTAATTTTCAGTACGACATGTATAAGGCAGACATTTTTGATATATTTTCGAAACTAAAATAGAAAAAAAATCTTAAATAAAACTTTTAACTTTATATTTTCGGTGTCCAAACTCATTTACACAACTTTTGAAAATAGTTAATTTTCAAATTTATTACACCAAGTTTGTTGGGTAAACTTGTGGATTGCGTTCGTGATCACTCTTCATTTAGGTGTCATTAACAAAATGATATATTACAGCAAATAAAAAAAAGCAAATTAACCAACATTGAGCTCCAAATAGACAATCGCATGTTGACAAGTAATTATCAAAACCGTTTTCTTCCAAACTTTTTTTACAGTTTCGTGACTGCTTAAGTAATAAATCTTTGCCTAATGAGATATTTATGCGAGCGAAGTCTTCCTGTCAACTATTAATCCTTCGCTTGTAATAAAAAGTGTGCAGTTTCATCAATATCGGTATGGTAAAGGCACTGTCGAGTAGATGACAAATCGTTTTAATAAAATATCCGACTGCCAGTTTTGAGACTTAGTAAATATCGTTACGTACCTCCAGCCAAACATTTTCTTTAGCAAATGAAATAAACTTTTATAAACTCATCTTTAATAATATGCATGATAGTCAATAGCAAAATGTGTCGAAATGATCTCGTTAAATTAAGCAAAATTAAATGATCTAAAACTAATCTATGGGAAATATCATTTCGTTTATAAAGATACATGTACAGTAAGCTTCAGAGAAAAGGAACCCCCCTTGATAATGGTTTTATTCTCAAGGGGGGTTCCTTTTCTCTGAAGCTTACTGTACCACAACATTTACCACACTACTTTGACATCCTGATTGATATTTTATTCAACAAATAGATAGTTTGACTTGATATTCGTAATCGAAAAAAAAAACGTTTTTTTTGTTCGCCAACACTTTTTGATTTTAGGAATGAATCTCTAATTAGGGAAAGAACCCCTGTTCTTGGGTAGCCTGCCAAACCTGTCAGTAGGTGGGTTGAAATTTCTACCGTGGCCCATCAAAGCTGGAAAAACTTGAGGTATCATTCGCTTGTTGCCTACTGCAGATCACTTAACCATTTCCAGCAACAGTAACGTAACATAACATAACATAAACTCACGCCTGTATTCCCCGAAGGGGTAGGCAGAGGTGCTAGCACCCACATTTCGCCAGTTTATGTTTAGGTCCCAATGTAATAGGTGGCGAGCCTATTGCCATTAACCGGACACTTATAAACCTGCGATAAATACACACATAACTTCGAAAAGCATCGAAAAGTCATTGGTATGTGCCATGGTAAACCTGGGATCGAACCCGAGACCTCGTCTCAGCAGTCCATTACCCATACATCTAGGCTACCGCAGATGAAAAACAGTAAACTACCTCAAATCACTAAGTAGACCTTTCATTACAGCAAAATTTTCAATTCATTCACAATATCACAAAATTTATCACACAGTTGTTGGTTGCTTGTTACGATAGTAAATATCCAACAAATATCCGAGTAAAAGTGTTAATGAGCCCGATAGTGTTGTATAACATTTAATTTAAAGTGATAATTATATTCATTGACTAAATGGTAACTACAACTGGATAACGAGAGGCTTCAAACGATAATTTATATGCACTTAGGGTGCATCTGATTATAATAAAACATAGTTGGGTTAATTGGCGTGTAATAGCCTTTTAGTTGACTATAATTCAGATAGATAAACATCGCAATGGGTAACTTTCATCAACATAGTAAAAAACATGATTCATTTACATAGCGTTTTGTTGCTCAGCGGCGTATAAAAATGTAGTCATGACAACCTAGAATAAAGTAATTTAGTTCATACTGTTTCATTTTATTTTAACGTTGATTTAAAGTCATATCTATGTTAATGGTAAAAATAGCGAACGAGGCCTTGCACAGAAAGAAAAAATTAAAAGACAATGTTCAGGAAATTTAAAAGTCAACACGCTCAGATCTGTTTTCCGACTGCACACTTCATATGAAAACGTTATAGGTAGGGAGACCACGCAGTAAAATTTGTAGCTATTAGAATTGGTAGATTAGATTATAGAAAGAAAAATGGTATATAAAGTTTCCATTTTTAGTGGTGCGGGACGCATATACATATATAACATAATAATAAATAAGTACATAATATCAGCCATTAATTTAAAGTTTTGTATTACTTTGGTCTTATTTAATATTTTTCAATGAATGTCTTATTTCGGGTTTGTTTAACTCTAAAATAAACATAAATAAGACCGCATTCAAGTAAATACAGACCTTTGCAAGCGTGGGAAGCCTTAGGTTTTGCTTAATTCGCAAGATTATCAAAATGGACACTTGTTAGCTAGTAACTAACCTGCCTTATCATAATCTGAGGCGTAGGTATAAATTCGTAGAACGATGATATTTTCTGAAGTTTACGCGAATGTCACTCATTGAAATAAAACCACTTTTTACGAATCCTAATAATACGTTGAGCCACACTGTGTATAGGAAAAAGACTCATACTGATAGGTACTTAAACGGTGAATCTCACCACCACCCTAAACAGTTAGCTACCGTAGGAATGTCTTTGTTTCAGAGAGCCCGTGGGATCTGTGACAAGAAACACCTGAACGCTGAGCTTCAACATGTCAAGCAAGTACTGCAAGACAACAAGCTCAAACCACCGCGCCTGAGTCACAGATCCCGAGAAAAACCAGCCACGTTCAAACGCCAGCCTGCTGTACTACCATATGTACGAGGGGTCACTGACAAGATTGGCTACATCTTGAAGCGAGCTTCAATCAACACATACTACAAGCCGCCAACGAAGATAAGTCAATTTTTACCATCTGTCAAGTGCCAACTACCTCTACAAGATGCAGGGGTCTACAAAATAGACTGTGACTGTGGGCTCTCATATATTGGTCAAACCAAGCGAAGCATTGGCACTCGGGTCAAAGAACACATAGCTGACATAAAACACCAACGCTCAACAAAGTCAGCTGTATGTGAACACGCGCAAAAAGGCACCAACCATTACCTAAGGTTTGATAAACCACAGATACTCGCCAAAGAACACCGATATATTCCTAGAATGATCCGCGAGGCTATTGAAATTAAAAAACACCCAAATTTTAATAGAGAGGATGGATGGACCGTACCACCAGCTTGGGACCCAGTCATCCATTTAATCAAACCCAGTAAGCAGCAAAATCCAGCAAGACTTAACAACACAGTAAGCTCATTCTGCGTAAATGCGAACACCAATAATTCACCATGATTCGGGTATTTTGAGATAACTTATACTTCAAACTATGTGACAACTACCATCGTGAGTCACACCGCGAAAATGGCTGCTGCAAAGCAGCCGAAACGTCGGGTTAAAAAGTAACAATAACAAATATATCGCGATAGAATCCGTAAAAAGTGGTTTTATTTCTTAGAACGATTTTTTTTTTGCTCACTCACTATATTGAAGGCTGTCCACTGGCTGGAATATGTAACTAGCCTCCCCTAGCATCTGACGCGCCCGAGTTACTACAGAATTTCCTTCTACGCGTGCCCTATGATTGACAGCAATAGACCTAGCCTCAATATATCAATTTCCTTCTAATCTATTTCCAAGGATTCCAAGTTAAAAATGAAGCTTAATTAAATAGCCTTGTGGAAATATTAACTTTTCGAAATCGCGCACAGCCTTCAGTAAAAATACCAATTTTATTCACGTATTGTCGAAATAAATACACCTACCTAAAAATTGTAATTTGTTCTGTCTTTAGGATAGTCTGACTTTAAAGAATCGAAACAATGATAGCATAAGCATTAGTTAAGAATTTTGGATAGCAAAATTGAAACTAGTAAAAGTTTGACACAGATGGTTCGTCTCCAGCTATTATAATTTGTCATCTATGTATATAGCTATTTTACATAACATTCATGCATAAACATTAATTTCGTATTATAACAGTGAAAGTACCAAACACATCACCAATAAAAAGTAATACTTAACTATAATCGGTTCAAATCGACACCAACATCGATTTGTAGATAGCGAACGATCAAACTCAACATTCCGTACTCATTGGAGCAAACTTCCTCAAATTAACATAAGCGCCGTTTAACATGAACAAATAGATGTATCGATAAGCAATGCTCACTTAATGTTGGCTATTCATTACTGCAATTAACACTTCCAACTATAAATTAAGAGTTCGGTGTACCGTGACAGGCACGCCTTGTACATCGTGCATTTTTTTCTTTCGTTCGTTATAGACTACGGTAGCAGGACGCGACGTCTATTCATTTCGCATTTTAAGTTGCTCTTCTTTTATGATTTTTATTGGCTTTGTAGTAATTTATTAATGAATTCTCGGGTTATAAATTAGATACGTCATGTTAATATGTATATGATCTCTATTGAAATAAAAGTTATGGGCCTGGTGTCATGAAATTACTTATTAACGGATGGTTATCATTCGATCTCTAGATGATAAAATGATTGGATTAACTATTTTATTTACATACTATTGAATAACCAACTGTGCTGTATTCAGGTCCTAGAATAGAGCACAGTAATTGGTTGGTAGGTTTTTAATTAAATAGGCAGTAGGAAGCTGTAAGACTGAATTTTGTCGATTTTTTTTTCACATAACTTGTCCTGAGAACCAATATAATATATAAATAATTCCAATGGCACCTATAGTTTACTGTTATTAGTTTTTACCAGTTATCTAATTCGCCATACCTACGTTAATATTACTTGTAACGCAGAAAGTGGTAGTTTTGCTAAGTATGCTATAGTATAACAGATATCAAAAAGTCTTGTAAAAATACTAATAATGAAAACACTTTTACATGTCAATATTTCAAAGTTCACATAAAAAACTAAACTTATGGTGTGTTGACGGGAAGCTATAAAATACCTTCGCAATGCCACATGACACTGCGCGTGAGCACATTGGGCCCAAATGGTCATTGGCCACACACTTGTCACGGAGTGTTTAATTAATTACATTAGTAAATATTCTGAATGATAAAAGTATAGATAAATAATATCGAGGTGTACGATAAGAAAATGAATGTGGTCTAAATATTTGTCGTTATCTGATGATGAAAAATTAACATAAATACCTATTTAAATTTAATTTAACACTTCGAGAAAGTTTGGAGGTAACGTTTAAATCGGCTATTAACGGAAGTAACTTAAATAACTTATGATTAATTAATGAACTATGATAACATCACCATGAACATCTTCAAAATCGAGGTCCAAGCAAATTTCGCCATAAAGCCGGTACACACCTACTGATTGACGCAAGAGGCCGAGGCTCTCCTGTCAAAGCTTAGGATCAGACTATTGCTTGCATTATAAACATAGACCAACAGAAGTAGAAGAGCGGACTCTGGATGCGAGAATGCAAGGCTCAGATGCCATTGGGATTGATGTTAAGATGGTGATGAACAATAATATCACATAACACTATGAAAGTAAAGGAGAATTCAAAGTAGTATGTCAGGATCGTAGCAAGTAGAAACGTGACAGGTACCGACACCAATAGAAAAAAGGCGTAAATACGAGTATGTAGCTATGAATGTCCATCTCGATACACAATATTATGAGCGTCAACGAGGAATGCCTGTCCACTTCATGTTCGAAATCTGTTTCGAGCCTGATTAGTATTTGAATTTTTTCGCAATAGGCTAGAATTTCTTGATACTTTTTATGACTTAATTTGATGGTATCGTTTACAAACATAATATATGTTTATTGTATTAATATTTTAATACGTTCTCTTGAATGGTGTCAAACTAATTTTTATGATTATTGATCGTGTTGTTTACGTAAAATATTTTTCTCTTCACAAATTTAATTTATTGCAATATTATTATAACGATCGACATATAATACTATTACGGTAAGAGTCGTTTGCATATTATTAACTACTAGAACATAATTTCAAATCTAATTAATATTACAATAACCATCTGTAATCCTCATCAGAGATTCGAATTACAAAATGGCCGTTATAAATCCAAAAATAAAATCCTCTTAGAACCGAACTCAGGTAATTTATGGTAGTACTGGGAATAATCACGAAGGTGTCGTATAAATCGTGGACCATTTGTAAAATAGGAATTACGATTCGCCATCCGGGCCATTATCACCCCACTCTACCCTCAGCAGATAAGTACTTTAGTATATACGAAGTGGGTCTCCAAAAGACGAATATTTACATCCAAATCTGTGTTATAGTTACGATATTTTAAAATATTATTTGAGCGGTAGTAAAATTTTCTCATAATTAGAATTAATCACTATTGAAAAAATCAAGCCTACGGTACGCTGGTACTATTCTCTATTCTGTACCTACAGACTACCAAAATACTATCAGGGGCAGCTGTGTGGTCGCGTATAGTAGGTACTTCGTGCAATGGTTCCAAACCTGGGAGTAATTATCCCCGCGGGGTCAAAACAGCTATGTGGGTGGAGGAAAGAACCTAATTTAAGATTGAACCTAGTAATAATAAAATAAAATAATAAAATAAATAAAATAAAATGTAATGTTCAACGTCATATTCTTACCGATAGGTATTCCCGGTTGTTCCCGATGATTTCAAATTTCGGAGCCCTGTGGTGGGGCCCCACCTCAAGGCTCCGAAATTTTATCCCATTTTTGGCAATGCCAGAGTACCCATTTAGTTATTAAAAACCTCGTAACAGGATAACGTGCATACAGTATAACAGATTTTTTAAGTTACTATATAGTTAATCATCATTCTTCGTCCCATAATGCTGTATTGTATAACACTATTTATTTTAGTTTTACTCAGTTTAGTTTGTCGGAGTTTTACTGGTGAAATTTCCCTCAGAGCGCGAGTGCGTCTCACAGCTGACCGGTTTTCTTTTATTAACTTATATCAAATTATGCTGACGAATCACCTTGAAGTCGAATTGTCTTAGCATATTTAAATCAATTACATTTTCTGCGCTGCCTTTTCCTATGAACGTTAACCATAACAACACTAGGTACCTTTCTTTTTCTTAAAAAGAATATTAGAACCGAAGTTACTAATATTCTCTCTAACCCCTCCCAGTAAGCTTAATTGCTTGTACTAGGAGTGGGTTCACGTCGGTAGTGTAATGGCCAGGATCGAACCCGGGACCTCTCGATCGTAAGGCCGACTCCTTAACCACTAAGCTACCGACGCTTCTACCAACTTAATCTTACATTTAAGCTACCTGGTGGTTGTTATTTGAATTGGTTCCCACTATTTCTTCCGGAATTACGTGCTTAATGAGGACGTCTGTCTCGGCTGTCAACAGTCGTTAGGTTAGGTTAGAGACCCTAGGGGGACCCCAGACGAGCAGCCGCCTCCTTTATTTGGGAGTGGTGCGGTCGATGGCCCTATACGGGGCCCCTGTGTGGGTCGACGCCCTGACGGTACGCAACATTGCCCTCTTGCGACGTCCGCAGAGGGTGATGGCCATCGGGGCGGTAAGAGGATACCGCACCATCTCATTCGAGGCGGCTTGCGCAATGGCGGGCTCTCCTCCGTGGGAGCTGGAGGCCGGGGTCCTCGCGTTAGTGTATCATTGGCGCGAGGAGGCCCGGAGCCGGGGCGAGTTCCCGGCACCTTCGGAGGTGGGAGAGCGGAGGCTCCTGGTGAGACGGTCCATGCTCCTGGAGTGGGAGCGGCGGCTGGCCAATCCCACGGCTGGCAGAAGGACCGTCGAGGCGATCCGTCCTGTCCTCAGAGACTGGATGGACAGATCGCGGGGGTCGGTAACGTTCCGCATGGCGCAGGTCCTTTCGGGGCATGGACGCTTCGGAAGCTACCTGTGCCGGGTGGGACGAGAGCCGACCAGTGGGTGCCACCACTGTGGCGGCGATGATGACACGGCGCAGCACACCCTAGAGGAGTGCCCCGCGTGGGCTGGGGAGCGCCGTGCTCTCATCGCCGAAGTGGGGACGGACCTCTCGCTGCCGGCCGTAGTTCTGTCTATGGTCGACGGCGGCGATGAGGCGTGGGCAGCGGTTCAGACCTTCTGCGAGATGGTTATCTCGCAGAAGGAGGCGGCGGAGAGGGAGAGGGAATGTGACCCCCTTTCCCTCCAACAGCGCCGCAAGAGAACCGGGGCTCGGAGGAGGCGGTACCACCAACTCCTCCCCCCCCTAACCGGGCCGGGCAGTAGACGCGGGGGCGTCTGCTGCCCTTACATAGGCCTCGAGGTTGAAGGCGCACGTCGTGTCGCGTGTGCCTTGCCTAGGCGGGTGGCAGAAGGACTCCTCTTCTGCCGCACCAGAGACGGGCCTGCCGTAGATCAGCGGCGGGCGACCCACACCACGATGGCGGAAGATGTTGTTCCCGTCATCGTCGATATGTGGTGACGACGGACACCGTGGTGGTTTAGTGGGTAGTCTGGCCTCCTTCGGAGGCTAGGAGTCCCACACGAAGCCCACCCTCTGCCCCCGTGGGGGGTGAGCGAAGTGCTTAAAAGCATTCCACCACGTAAAAAAAAAAAAAAAAGGTTAGAGACCCTAATGGGCGACTTCAACAACTCTGTCAGTGGTTGGTCACTAACTACAAGTCACAACTCAGGCTGTAAGGTTAGACCGCAGTCGCTACCGATTTGGTGGAAATCACAAGCTTATATTATCATGGCTAAGCATAACCCGGACTTCGAGGTGAATGATGCAGGGATGATGATGACTATCTCGTATTCTTCTTACCACATTATTGGTTAAGACTATACTATTTCCAATTTCCAATTATTGATCACATCAATAGCTATAAATCAAAAATTGGTAGACAAACATTAAAGAAAAAGTACTGAAAGCTTCTAAATTCACGTCAGCGGCTGAAATTTTCTAATAATCGTGTCATGCACTCGACTCACGACTACCGAAAATACACCACGATACGACGGTTCTGTGGAATTTTTAATAGTTCCACCCCTTCACTGTTACAGGCGTCACAGGCTAATGTATTTGGAATCTGTCTCGAGGCTTTATCTATTGGAAATGGCTGTTTCGAACTACTGTTGGCCTTACGAACTACTTTTAACTACGAGTAATAAATCCAGTGTAAGGCCGGCTTCGGTCTCTGCAACTCTGCATAGTGGGGAGGATGGTGCGAAATAACCACTTAAATTTATTAATGATTATACTTTGGTTTATGTTTTTATGATTGTGCTTGAGAATACCTACCTATATTTTAAGGCTTTGATGATCTTAGGGATGATTAGCGCCATACCTGCTAGCTACTAGCTCTACTTGATACCTTAACAAAAATATACCAACAAAGGCATAGACCGTAGAGAAAAAATAGACAGACACTTCTATCTCTTGTTCGTCGTAAGAGACGCTTATTGGTTTTAAAAATATCAGGTCATCATATTTTTCAATAACAAGTCTAAAAAAATCCCACCTAAAAACATTGACTTTTATTGTAACATTAATTCATCCAACGAAAATTCAATCTCTATTTTATTTGGCAAATACACAATAAGCTTGCCAGCTAATTTTTATGTCAGCCATAAAACGAAAATTGTTTTTCCAAAGTGCTTGCATAATTAAAATTTAAACGTATTGTCCATTCTGGCCCGACTTCCTCGTAGCACTGTATCGCAGACTGGGGCTTTATACGAATCTCTCCTCTCCACGAAAATGCACATTAATATTAAATGGCTTGGAAATGCTGCGTTGTGGGGGAAGACGGGAGGAGAGTGGGGAGGGTGGCTGCAATAAAAAAGCAAACGGGCGTCGATGATACACCGAAGGTGGTTCGAATTTCTTATTGTTTTTAACAATGATGCAGTTTTTTTTGTTCTTGTCTACATTTATTATTTATTGTGAATTTTGGAGACAATATTATGCACTTGATTTTCTTTCGAAGGTCGCCGCGCGTTATAATATACCACTTATTGTTTTCAATAATTATGGAAAACTATTAGTTACGTAATTAAAAAATAGATAGGTAGGTACTGAATATATTTACTTATTTATCAAACATGCTTTTTAGAGCGTTTACAACTGGCGAACGTATTAAATACACCTAAGTATTAATCAATACAATTGGAAATTCTAAAGTTATCGTGTTCCTAATAGCCGTCAAATTTTGATTTATTTTGATTCCAAATCATCGGCAATGCTGTAATACTGTGTAATATGCTAATTTAGAATGAAATTATTCCAAAAAATAATCTTTAAAGAAAAATGAAGTTACGATTTATTACATTACAGCGAGTACAGTCGTCAAAAGAAATAAGTACCTATACTTACCACTTTTCATACTTTCTAATGAAAAGTTGTCTACTTTACTTATCTACTTTGTTGACTGTAATATTTACTATCACTGATGAAATTAAAAAAAGGTAATTTAACAAATTTGTAGTTAATATCGTTTATACACTTGCTCCGAAACACGACTAACGTTCTTTGATAAATAAGGATAATTTTATTTTACCTGTTAACTTAATGAATGAAACACACTATACTAACCAGATTGGAGTTCTGTAATAAATAATAACTAACTACTTAGAGCTTTTTTATAACACCAAACTCGGACATATAATACGATAGGTCAGGATTTATTTAGGAGATTATTACTATTACTAATTACCTACTATGATCGCAACAAGGATTTCATGATGACTTGTACCCCTGTAAGTATCTGTTGTTGTAATGTTGCAAGTATCATAGGTATATTAAGTATATTAGTTTCGATAAGTACCATCTGTCAGTACATTAATCTTAATTAACAATTGAAGCAAAAAAAGCAACAATTTTTCTTCACCTCACGACATTTATCTTCCACTCCCGTGTTCTATATTGTTATTCTCATGTCGCATACCAACAAACGATTTAACTGAGGAGCGTGCAACTTTCAACTCTGAAAATGTCAACCGAGCCATTTCCCTTACAAAGCTCGTCATACGTGTTTTCCTTATATTAACTACGTAACACTATTCCCCCTTTCACCCAACCCCCCACTAGTTACAGCATCCAATAAGAGATGGCGCCTGAACAAAACTAGCGCCAGTGCTCTCTCTCACGAGCAATTTACTCCTTACACTAATTAAAAGAGTGAGCGAGAGAAACCACGCCCACAGCTGAGAACAAACAGAAGAGGGGATCCTTCCCGCCAATCAGAGAACTTGATTATTTGTAATTAGAACGTACCGCTCTTCCTCTTACAAAGATGACCAATGGGATTTTGTATTTAGCGACATTATTCTGTCGTCAGAGGAATTTCTGTTATAATTTAATTAAAATTTTACACATTTTGGAAAGGTTCTCATTTGCTGAGAACAATCAGTGCTATGTAATGGGCGTTATGTTTTCAGATTCGGTAGGATTACTTTTTATGGCCTTTTTCTTCGGAAATATATTTAATTAATAGTGAGAGATATTTCTGATGGTACTTACCTATTCAATTGTTTAATTCTCATCGCATAATAACATAGATCGACTTAATTACCCATTATAAAATGAAGCAGCATTTTCCGAAGCCAAATTTCCAGAAAATATTCACTGCCATTAATATTAAAACTAGTCATAATGAAACAAGAGAAAAGTAAATACAAAAGAAATCTAGAGCGCTGTAACTCGACAAAAACTTTCTCATTCCGCAGAGCATTGTAACAGCACAATCATTCAAGTCCAAAGAATCAACCGGTCACAATGAACGGACCAACTTTTAGCTGCCAGTTTGCATATAGAGATAAAAGTGGGGAATATTAATGTGAATCGCCCTCCCTTCCTTCCCCCTTTTCCGTGGGAGGACAGTGGGGTGAGGAGGAGGCACTTTCTTCAACGGAGGACCACGGGACAGTCGTGATTTTAATTATATTGCGACGTGAGACGAGAGTTATGGCTGCTGGGATACTTATGAATTTGGAATGTTATATTTCAATTTTGTAAATAGGTTTTGTTTTTGGTAATTAATGTTTTGAAATGGATTCGTGGGGGCGTCACATCTTTCGGATTTAAAAATGAACCTCTTTTTGTTTGTGATTTACTTTTATTACTTAAGTAATTATCTTTTTGTGAATCACATTATTCGTACTGTAGGAACTGTAGAACTATATTTTACAATAATAATTAAGTATGTATGTATGTTTTATGATCAGTCGTTGTAAAATTTTGGTTACGTAAATCGGATTAGGCACCACTGGACATGAATGAATTAATATGTAAAAATATGTCATGGTCACGAATTTTATTTCATTATTTATTCATCGTGTTTATATTATTGTATAAATTTATAAGAAGTGCATAGGTATCTATCCTTTTCTCAAAATTGCCGTTAAATTGAAATGTTTAATTTTAGAATTTTACTTCCTTGGCTTTTTTATTTTATAATTAAATATGAAGTCTAATTATTGTGTGGAAGCCTTCAAGTCTCAATGAGTCAATTCTCAAGTACCCAACACCTAGACTTCCTCTGTAAATTACCTGATAGAACCACACATTTGCTACCACCTGCTACAATAGAAAAGAAGTGTTTCTGGCACCCAGAATTCATGTTAGTAAGATTTTCTAGACCAGAATTCTAAATATGTGAAGGCCAGCTATAAATATTAAACGTTAAATGACAAAGCTTTTATCCAAATAGCAATAGAATATAATAGTATTCATATCACAATTTATATCAGTAACTCTACATAGTAGCCACTGAAAAAAAAAATCTACTAAAGTTACAACAATGGAACACCATAAACTTAACCCCTTATTCAACTAAACATTCAAGTCGCATAAATATCTTTCGACAAACTAATGTCAATGTAAGAACGCCATTACTTGAGTTAAACAAATTCCGAGATCTCACTACTTTTGCATGTGTGTGCAAATATACGATTGTGGATGTGTGCCATACGATGCATATACGTCATAGTGTACCTAGGGTTGGCAAAAGTACGTGGACCGGTCGACTGACAATGAAATCGGTACCTATAAATTCAATTAAAAATAATGTATTTTCTGTAACAAAAATATTTTTGCATGTCTCAATTTCTTTATTTTTGTCTATTTTAATTAACTTCACTGTTAGGCGTGCGCACACGTCTATTACTTATTCGAATAAAATTATGTAGAATAAATACAAATAATTTCATTTTTTTTATTTGTTAAAGGTAGCAACAGAAGAAGTCACATGTACATATTATCACAAGTCTAGGAATTTCTGAAATATGCATATTTTTATAAGTTGTGTTACACATTGTAACAAAAATTACATTGATTTTAAATACAATATTTCAAATCAATGTAATATTTGAAGTTGTTGACAGGTATATATTTTGCAGCAATAAGGCGTTTTGTATTTTGTCAACTTCGATTTTGTCATCGACAACGATACTTTTACAGACTCCGTTGGACAACCCTAGTTATAGGGTGAATATGCATATGTGGTAGAGTATGTAAATACGTAAACGTTAAATTGTGAGGATGTGTGATGTTGAGGCTCCAGAGCGAGAGGTCTCCCTCATTATCGACCTCGGGTCACGGCGCATGCTCCAACTTTAGTCTCAACCCTGCTAACGAACGCCTTATTGCGACAGCGGTTCATCGACGTAATTGAGTTACGACTTTTTACGTAGCAATTTCGTTTTTCTCTTAGAACCGGGTCGCACGCTAATTGGGCCGAATTTTTTTCTCTTGCTTTCTTCTTGAACAAATATTGGATTAGGCGCGTAATTCGCTTCAAATAGGTTAGGCTTTGAAGGTATTTCTGAGTAATGATGAAACTTTTATTATACATTTTTGTTGTAACTACGTAAAATTATTATAATGTAATGAGCTGTTCTGTTTGAATTTTATGTTCGGTTGTTTTCCCTTTAATTGTGATGGCGAAGTAACGGTTTCATATTGAATACAGTTTTCACTGCTATGGAGATTTTTACTGGTTGATTAATTCGTGAAACACGAATCTTGATTTATAATTACCTGTATATAAAAATAACTCGAAATTTTAAGAGAAAATTATTGTTTTCATATATAAAGTGGATGAATATTTTTTGTTTAGGTTATCAATGCTCCCTTGCGAGATGGAATCATGCGACTACGCAAAGAAGATTGTTGAGTCTACGGAATGAATGCGGCACATAGAAGTTGACGTCCAGCAACTGAACTGCTATAAATAGGCTAATTATTTATTATTTTCGGCGTGTTAATGGAAAACCGTCCCAATTATTGTAAGGAAGACAACCAATTAGTCCTGGTATATCCTAGACTGACTGAGGAGATGATCGACTGGATAGAGGTGAATAGTAATCTATTACCACGATCACTGAATATAACAGTGGCAAGTCGGAAAGCGTCTATGGTGATTTATCAGTACATAGGACCCCACCAAGACTTTCGGGGTCCAAGCTAATTATATTTGCTGTTGACGGATAATGCTCTGGTAGAAGTTTCCTTCTTCTCTTTTCCGGATTGGAGGGTCAGGCGGTAGTCACTACTGTAAAAACACCCAGAAGAATAATGTAATATATCCTACTCTAATAAATTACTAATAGGAGTTGATGTAGCAACAAGTTTTTGTTTTTTTATCTAGGACACGTCAATTTGACTTCCATCGAGCCATCTCGGAGAGAGGGTCACCATCGCAAACATGTACCATGTTAACAGTGGTGGCACTCAGCTTGACGGGCTCATTAGATGCCTTTTCACGCCCCGCTTAAATTTTGGAAGTTACTAGAATGGGGCTGGGGTGAAGAATTAAGTTTAGACAGCAACAGTCACATAATGAATCCATTTTTTTTACCATAAAAACAATCAAAATACAGCCGAAAATATTACGTACTGTTTATCCAAATTTCCCGTCGTTGCTATCCACAATATTCCACGTTTGTTGTGTGGACATTGTGCAATTGATTCCAATGTGTCCGGGGCATGCGACCAGTGCAATAGGGATCAAATATTCATTAAATGGCCTCTGTTGGCTGCGGCTCTGGCTTCATATTCAGCAGCCGTAGTTGTTAATAGTTCGCCCAGCCTGCCTTATCTTCGACACTCAGACTGGTAGCGCGACGTCTTCATCTTGATACTTGATATACCGCAAAAGTGATAGGAAAGCAATAAACACTGTTTTGTTTATAAGAATTACCTAAGAACAAATTCCAAAAGGAAAAAATAGTTCAAGTTGGAAGGAAATTCGAAATGTAACAGTAAAACTTTGGCTAATTGGTAGGAGAGGGAAATTTATTTTATATACTCATTTTACATCGTCATTTATAATCGCAACATTCTTTTCTTTAAATTTTTCATAAGTTTCACCATAAAAATAAACCCAATTTATTATGTTTTTTATGTGTAATAATATCAAACTTAATACTCCTGTCGCATTTTACGTTGGTCACAAATGTACCCATGTACTTACAAACAAGTAACTACGTATAAAGTAAGTATGTAACGTAACAATAAAAGGCTATAATCAACACAAATTTATCATAATATATTTTCATATATCGTGAAATGAGTCTTGAACCCCATACTTTTTGGGGTTCAAGACTCTTTTTACTCCCCTAGTAAGCTAACATCTTTTTTACAAATCATTGACCATTTAGTTCTTGTTGAAAAATATTAGAGTGTCAAGAACAATCGGTCGTTGTAAATTACTCCGTTCCTTACCTTATATACCTACGAAGACTGCTATAAGGGTACCGAAGGATGGGGTTGTTCGTTTGTTAACCAAACGTTTTGGCTTAGTATGGATATTACATAATATTTTTGCAAATAATTATTCATAAGGAAATATGTTGACGATTTAAAGTTGACTATTTAGAAGACTATTTAAAGTTGAGGCTGTGTTTGTCTCTCAAAGTTCGGCAGATTATTATTGTATTTAATTTTGTTTTTTTAAATTAAACTCCAGATGATATTTTATGCCACTTAGGTGGCAGACAAGCAAACGGCCCACCTGATGGAGTGGTGGATATCTGCATTTATATTATTCTGCAAATTTATATAGTAAACTGTAAATGGACATTTACAGTCGATAAGGAAGATAAGAACGCTTGCACCTTTACATACAATTTCATATGAAAAAGTGCTACCGTATATCCAATATCAACATTACATTGACTCAGACGCACCCATCTATTTTATCAGATATTTACGAAGACATTGCACAATATGCACGGAAACATACCTATTATATATAAATATCACTCACACCTTTCTTCCTCTGCGAAATTGGACTCTACTTGCAATTTTCTCTAAACCTCTGTTAGTGGATGTTATTGTAATTACTTCGACAGTTATAATGTAGGAATAGAATTTTAAAATAATCTTCCCATGAATGGTAGGTCCACATCCACACTAAACTAGCCGAGTGTAAGGCTGCTGCCGGTCAGCGGGGGCGTTGAGCGCAAATTAATCTCCATACGTTGCGCGCGCGCCACGTGCCATCCACAACTCGTTAGTCTTATATCACTAATAATCTGAATAATTCTTTCTTTAATTGCATTGTATGAATGAACTATGCTTTTTATTCGTCGAGACTATTCCAAATTTAGAATGAAAAAAACTTACTATAAAATTACTATAATATACCTAAGAAAAAATCTAAGAAAGGTTTATCCGTTTCGTGTGTGCTCCAATGCCTAGTATGTGTATACAATTGCCATGAAGTTTTTTGCAATATCAGGGTTGTCACGCACGCTTTGCTAAAAAATTTTTGAAGAACCCCTAAATGTAGTCACTTGGGAAAACCATTCATAGCAGAGAGGTCATTGCACAATTTAAGTTTCTGAGATTAAAAGTTCCTTTTGAACTAAATTGTTCGTGTTCTAGTTCATAAATGTGAGGATAAGCAGTGCTAGTGCGAATTTAAATAATATCTGCAAACATAATCATAGAAATTTCTCAGGGTGCAAACCATTATAGGTAGGGAAATGTTTAACCAGTCCATTAGTTAAATATAACGACATTTCTGAACCTACTGAAAATACATTTCCTATTTGATTTGGGGAGATTTTTGGTATAAGAATTATCTCAGAAATCAAAAATTTACACTGAATTTATATTGAACTCAACGTAAAAAGAACAATTAATATCGGTTACTAAACAATGATTATTTCAAGAGTTGACAAGTCTGTCATTTAGTTTAATAATCCTGTTCAAAGCATTTTAACATTCCATGACGTAATCTTCAGTATAAATCCTCCAACTGACAACCCTATCGCTACTGTCAAAACTTAAGTCTCAAGTACCATTTATTTGAACAATATCCACGGCAATAATGTATGGAGATTAGGCGGTGGACAGACGCGCCCGTCCGTTGATCCGACATGATACATCAACGTCGAGGTGGACAGTGGACACTCCCCCTAACGTTAGATGTGAGACGTAGAATACAATACAACGGAGTAGATGTTTTTTATAGTATTTTAGTTTAGTGTTTTATATAGCATTTTACTAGAAATAAATGTTAGTACAGTACACCTGCGCACTTTCATGTTTCGGAGGGTATGGTTAAATATTCGATAGGTCAAGTAGGAAGCCAATGAGCTATCTGAGTAACTCAGTCGGTGATGATAACGGCCGATCCCAATAACATACTTACAGTTAAAGATAGATCGCAACAGTCATATTTGACGTACCTATCGGCTGTTTAAATTCAAAACATGGTAAGTTATTTTTTTGCGCATCGCGGTATAATTTTATTTTCCAAAATTGGTGTGAAATAGACTCGAAATAGGAGTTACTATGTTTTGAATTTAAACAGCCGAGCCCTTCATCCATAGATGCGATCTATCTTTAACTGTCAGTATGTTATTGGGAACGGCGGTAGTCGCTTTCCGCATCGGTTAATCCATATTGTATGCTTATATTTTCTAAACTACGTTACAGATTTCGATGCAGTTTCTTTTAATAGACTTTACGGTTAATTTTAAGCTTATATTTTAAACTTACTACATACTACTCGTATCAGGTAAGTAAGAGATCACAGAATGTATGTGATAGCAGGCAACTTCGATTCTAATAACAGCATATTGGTATCCACCCTCTAACCAGTAGCTTTTCATGAGCTCTACGTACTTCCTACTATGAGAATCCATACTAATATTATAAATGCGAAAGTAACTCTGTCTATCTGTCTGTATGTTACGCTTTCACGCCTAAACCACTGAATTTGATAAAATTTGGTATAGGGATAGGTTAGACCTTGAGAAAGGACATAGGCTATGTTTGGTCGCGATAACCGACATCCACGCGGGCGGAGCCGCGGGTAAAAGCTAGTATGCTATAAAGGATCTACTAGCAGTTTGTAGCTCTACCAGTTTAGGTACTGCGTTGATGAATTATTCTGTCATATGGGCGTGGCAGGTATGTCGATGACTGAAAAAGAAAAGACAGTTTTTGCCAAATAAAAAATTCTGTACATATACCTAATATACCACATCCATTTATTCTCACCCCCACTGAAAGACTAATAGCAAAGTAGATGTTTGCACGTCAGCTTTGCATACACGCCGCTTGTTAACTGGAGAATTAGCATTCCCCACAGTGATTACTTGTGCTCTCACGTTGACCGGGCCATTATGAGGGACATTGATGTGTTAATGTGTTAATCTTTCATGATAAATTTTACAGAATAAAAAAAAACAAATATAAGGCTAGTAATGGTTGATAGAGGAGTATAAAATTCAGAACTATCAAAAATAAAAGCTGTATCTAAATTCTTTTTAAAAAAATAATTTGTAAGGGACCCATCATGCATTGAAATCTCAAATTTAAAAAAAAGTTACCTGAGGTAAATGTCTCCAAGAGAGAGAGAGAGAGAGAGAGAGAGAGTACGCTCGTTGTAAGAGGTCTGCTAACACATTTTCCTTATACGTCTTTTACGGGAGCCACTGACGTCTGACCTCCCAACGCCGACAAAAACGCAGTTGCTAGAGTGTAAGCTTACAGGTGAGCTTGACTTGACCCCAAAGATATTAATTGGACCTCAGTCACCTTCTACCACTATATAAATACACTACGTAACCCTTCAAACATATTTCGCAGTAGGAAAAGTCATACTAAAGATGTGCTGTATTAGTAGGTATCTATCTAGCTATTCCGAACTCTCTTTAAATACAGTCCACACATTGCATATTCAGCAATGTGTGGACTTTGACAGCCTCCGTGGCGTGGTGGTAGTGAACGCGACTGCCACGCAGGAGGCGCGGGTTCGATTCCCGCTCAGTGCAAATATTTATACGCATGAATATGGCTATTTGCATTGGTCTGGGTGTTTCTATGTTTAATATGTATGTATTTACTACAAAATAATATTTAAGTATGTTTATCCGCATTCTAGATTCCATAACACAAGCTAGTTAAGCTATGCTTACCATGGGTCTAGATAGCGTTGTGTAGAATGTTGGGAAATATTTATTTATTTATTTATTTATTTATATTCACTAAACCTAACACTCAATGAACTTGTTAATCATTGAAACAAGGTACTTATGCTCAAGAATTCTCGCACCTACAGAATAAGTACTTCATGTAAGTATCTGACCGACCTATCGGTTCCACTTAGGTAATAGCAGCATCTGTTTATCAAAACATGCTGAAAATGTACGCTTTCAGCGTTCAAGCGCTTAAAAGCTTTTGCAGAAGAGGGAGTCAGAATAAGCTCTTTATTAATAAAAATACACCTCCAGCCGGTATGTTACAAAATCGCACACTACAAAGCTATATATTGATGGAAATGGCACAATTTATCTATTCGATGGAAGGTGCAGAGAGGTGATATCAATCAATACACTATCGAAGCCCACTGGTGGACATGACGTCCAGACAGTAGGACAAAGCCTACTGTTTCCACGTCAGCCCGACGCGCGACGGATTTGTACAGGGTTTTATTTCAAGGTTATCCTTCTCTCACTGTGATATCGCCTGCATATTTTTTAATTTGTTGCCTGTTATGACTCCCGTCCGTGGTGATATTTTGTATGCTATCTCCGTCACTACACATTTAATTTCGTAATCTTTATCTTCTTACCAACCAGGTAGATGGCAGTTAATTGATGGGCTAAATTTAAACATAACAACATACTTTTGCAATTTCATTGTTATACTGGCTGATGCACTTTTCGATTTTCATTTATTTTTTTGTCGTCAATTTGCTCGAATGCAAAAACATTACATCATTATATTACATTTTTTGTATTTTTTTGTGCAATAAACTTAATTATTAAGAAAACAAAAACCCGTCTGCAAAGTAAAAATTGTACTGAAAAGCAAATAAAATAAATTAATAAGTATAAGAAACCGGACTGATGCTGAATAAATGGTAACAAGTTTGATAGCAGACGGTATCCATTTGCAAATTATAAACCGGAAAAAATTAATGGGTAGCGCCTGCTATCAAACTTGTTACGATCTTTTCAGCATCAGTCAAGTTTCTTCTTCTCTCCTTCCTTCGGAAGTCGGGTAATAAAAGGCTGGTCTCTTCCTGCACCTGTATGGAACAGTGTCAGTAAGGGCACACAATGTTTTCGTTCGATCAGAAGCTCGTGCCTCTGAAATGAAGTTGGGTATTAGGAGCGCTACTATCTCGCCGACTATTTCCAATTTGTTTGTTAACATTTCCCTTGGTGGTTGTGCTACAAGTTTTCTAAGATAGTCACTTATACAATAGAAACTAGATAAGTTTTAAATGTGTGTCAATATTGACATTGGTACTTCTGTTTTTACTATCTCATTGTTTCAATAAATGGCTTCGGAATTCCTTCCTTCTTGATTGTGTGCGATCATTAAGTATTGGGTTGAAACTCCGAGCCAGGCAATGAGTTGTTGCAATTTGGCAATTAGTATACCTACTAACGTTTTCTATAAAAATCGCGACCAAGACAATTTTAGTTTTTCAGGCCGTGTTGAGTGACACACATAAACTACTTCCATATAGGTACTTACGTAAGATTCAACATTTTTTTTATAGAAATTTTATTCAGCTATAAGACTCTTAGGTAGAGATCAGGTTCTCAGCATTCCATGGATTCACCGGGCGGTCGCCCATGGCGTGGTACAGAGAGGAACACTGTGACGGGGCCTGGGACTTGCGACCCAGATGTAGGTTTACAGTGGCCACCTTGTGATGCATCAGAGCTCACCTCCACCGTCACTCGTGTTCCCCCCTCTACCTATCCAAATTTGACATGATACTCAGCCTGAATCGCGATTTATCAATATGTCAATAATATTTGTAATGTGTAGGTAATATGTCAAACTATCAATCTGTCTGTACAATCTGTCCTCAGATAAATCGCGATTCAGGATGAGTATCATTGTAGAATAAGGTCCTAAATCATCATTTATCATACGAAAATATTGAATTCTTAAACGTACTATTTTGATAAGTACATCTAATTTTGTTGTAGACTGTACGCACCACCCAACCCAACTCACAAACCTGAACACTGAATCCATTTGGTCGTCCAAACTCATCAGCGAAAAGTGTCACAAATAATCGAAATTAGAATTTATTAGCCGCGCGTAGGGGTTCAATTTTGGTTCCGTGTGTAGCAATAATGCGTAAAAAACTCATCTCCGACACCCTATATCCCCCTCCCTCTCTAGGATGGTGTCCCTCCCCCCGGGGCCGGTGAAATATGATGTTTTCCCGTCCCGTGCGGACGCGATTAGAAAACTCGTCGCGATGCTCTGTAGGCACTCTACGTGAGTGTTGATAGTACACTCATATAAATATGTAATTTATTATCCTCGTTACATTATATAGTTTTGTAGGTAATACTACTGTAAAATTATTAAAAAAATGTTTCACGAAAGTTCCAGATTACATGTTGCTTCAAACTAGATAAATACTAATTAGAAAAATGCAGTTTTAGGTCTGTCATGCAGTTTTAGGCCTATACTGATTTACTCCTAACAGCTGCCATGGACATTATATACCTAAGCCTTAAATATTGTGTATTTGGCGATAAAACTGTTAATGACTTAGCCACATGTCTAAAGCGATATACCTACGTCAAAAAAGAGCGAAAATTTATATCTATTGATTTACCTCATCACGGTATTTGTTCCAAATTAGTGTCATTGCATAAATTTGTTCCACATTGCTGGTAATGAGAAATTAATTTCTCATTACCAGGTCTAGCATGTATTGTGTCTACATGGTGAACGAAACAAAATATTCAGAAGGTGCTTAAAGTTAAAAGCTTTCATCCTTTACAATTGCATGGCATTGTGTTTTGAACAGGGAGGTACTTCAGTGCACTAGAATAATGAGTGTTCCATTCAATGCACTCCTAATTATACCTGCGATGGTATACTTAAAGCCATGTTTAACTTTAACATCCAATAAAATAGAAATTAAAAATATTAAATATGCTTAGGTCGCTGCTCACTTATCCGGTGACAAAGGTCGAAAGATTTAACGTCATATAATTGAGGTGTACGCATAAAATATTTTAGGTGTATGAACGTAACTGATATTAGCAGTTAACAATGAGGGAAAAAACCTTCTCCTTGACTTATTTTAGTTAGGACGAGTAGATATAATAATATTGTAATTTTAGTGGTGGACTATTTGGCTAATTTTACGTGGTGCTTATTCTTCATCATCTAGTGTAAATGAGATTCATCATTATCATCCCGACATTGTTCCTGATCCGAGCCCTTGGTTCGCTTACTCCTTCTACTTCCAGTCGAATGTGACGCTGTGATCGACGATTCCAGTGATGCTGTGATCGACCCTATATTGACTTTTTTTTTTCGTGCGGGAATCCCCTCGGATACGCCCCCCCTTCCGGAGCCGGAAGGGGAGGTTATGTCGGACTCGAACCGACTAAAACCGCACGCCGACTGTGGGTCGTGGTGCTAGGCCGGAGGTGAGGTTGTCATCGACATATCCCTCACACCCCGGCTGACCCAGGGCCATCCCTTACGGTCCTCAGGAGGGGGGACAACGGTGTCCCCAACTCGCTCCCGGACCCTATACTGACTGACTACCTAACCCAAACTCTAATTAGCCGGCAGGCTTGCAGAGACGACTGGCTTCTTCTTCTTCTCGATTACTTTTTTTTCATCTTAGCGTTAATCCCAGTCGCATCCGAAGCTGTCAACTTGGAGTCCGGGGTCCGCTTTACCAGTCCAACTGCGGATTTGACTACGATATTTTCTTTGAAGCGATTGCCATTTAACCTCCACTACATAAAGGCGATATCGAAGCATTTCAGCTAAACCAGTTGTTGGAATTTTGAGGGCTCCAACTACCCGTAACGACTGCCATAGATGTTCATCTGGCAACTGGGACCGACGGCTTAAAATGTTCTACGAAGCACGACCAGACCAATGAAAATACCCATTCATACATACACTGAGCGAGGATCGAATAAACGGTTCATTCGAATTAGCTTTTTTTTTTTCGTGCCGAAATCCCCTCGGATACCCCCCCTGCCGGAGCCGGAAGGGGAGGTTATGTCGGACTCGAACCAATATGCGATCAAACGTTCTGTCGACTTTCCATTCATCGAACATATGACTCTCGAAGTTTAGTTACGGACCCCGAACCCGCAGCTCCTGCGTAGCGGCCGTGTTCACTACCGCTACGCTACGGAGGCTGTCACTGTCATAATAATATCAAAAATAAAATCAACACAAAAACTAAACGATCTTTCACAGAAAAATACACATATCTACGCAATATTTCCTCTATGACCTCACCTATCTATTCCTTTGCATTGCGTTAATGTAATCATAAATCACGAGGCCTGCCCTCAGTCCAACGGAGGATCAAAGCCTATATATCAAGCTAATGTTGATATGATATGTTAAATAAATATCGACGCCAGGATATTGTGTCTCGGGATCTAAAATGAATGCGATGTGTTTACAAAGTGAAATGTTTTAACGTTTTACTTATAGGAAACTAAGATATCTGATGTGGTGATAAGTATGTGGCAATGCAGCTATCACAATCTTGAATAATTAGTATTAAGTATGCTAATTATTCGAATCGATTTGGAAAAAAAAAATGAAATTTGAATCATCATTTTTGTTATTTTACTTGTTCTCATAAATGCAGTAGGTATGTTCTATGCAGTAACTTAGTATTAGGCGTGGAATGTCTTCTCGGTTCGATTTTGTATTTGTTAAAAATGAATTCAATTATCGGTATTTAATATGGTTTATATTAAAAGGAAAATTGGACCAGAAGATAGTCCCTATTATTAAATATTATATACAAAAATCCCATGTAATGTTGATGTTAGTTCTTAGATTTTATTAACTGAAGCGGCTTGTTATTTACTTACCCTTGTCTAATTATATAAAATGGGTGCGATTTGTCATTGTCGTCCAGATATTCCTGTCAGACATGACATAGTCTGTCACTTTCCCTTCCCATGTCCTCATTCATTATAAATACTGCAAATCAGTGTCATTCGAATATCTTCTAATAAGTAATAATACTTTAAATATGTAAAATATATATAATATATATAATAAATACAAAAGGTTGCCTGTAAGAGATCGCTCTTAGCGATAAGGCCGCCATTTGTACATAATGTCATGTATTGTCCATACATTTACTGTTTTACTGGTGTACAATACAGATTTATCTATCTATCTATCTACCTATCTATACTTTATTTCTCACCAATTTTTACATTGTTGCATATAATAATAACTTATAGCTAGGTACAAAGGTAATCTATTATATAATGTATACAATCAAAAAAAATTCTATTATAATTAATAGATTTGGATATTTAGTGCCACAAGGCAATCACAAGCCTTAATTAGGTGAGTATTTAAAAACATCGTCGTACCAGCTTACTTTAAACACCAAAATAGTATTTAAAAGCCTATGAACGGATATGATCCAATAAGCCTCGGGAATTGCAATCGGATGTGCAATTTATATCGCATCGCGGTGATGCCAGTTTATTTTTTATACCAGACCCCTTATTCTGAGTGACAAAATGTTTCGTAACTACGCGCGTTCTTAAAAGCCGACACATTTAAGTTGTTTTTTTTTGTGTATTTTCTCTCTTCTATGTTATTCAATAGAATCTTCTTACGTTACGATTGCGTTTGAAATTCGATGCCACCTGCAACACCTGTAGTTCTTTTAGCAACTGTTATACCATTCCAAACAACTAAATGTTTTTTTTATTTTCTACTTCTCTATTCTGCCAAATGAAACTCACCTGGCAAATTACAAACGTAAAATGACGTTTTTTTGTAATTTGAGGGATGAGTGTTTTACATAAAAGTAACCGACACGTTAGTAAAATTAATAATAACGTTATTAACACGAAACCCAAATAACCAGTTATCGCATAGTTCTCAACAAACACTAAATAAACCCTGTAAACATTCCCAACCCTCTTATCAAAATAAACATTCATTATTAACCGCACATCTTCCCGGAAACGTCAACTTTAATCCTATAAAATACCCGTATTCATATTATTTCCATACGACAGTATACGCTTTAATGATATTATTGAAAATTGGCTCCCACGTCCCTAGTGTTGACGAAATTTTGCTATCACTACACCGCATCGAAGCCAATAGGGTGTGTCGGTTCACACTATCTACAAAAGAAATTACATGCTCCTCTCTATCAGGTGTGGGGTGGGGAGGTCTGACGTCACAACACCGCCTCGAATAAATGTGATGGAAATTGGAGGATTTGTTTACCCATATTCTTCTCACACTTTTGACACTAAAAGGTAGAGCGGCCTGCGCCTGTGTGTGTATACTGAACTATTGTCTTAGTGTGCCTGTGTGGGTGGATTGAATATTCCGTTTAAGTGTGTTTGAGGGACTTTTATGATGTAAAGTTTTATATTAAGAACAATATTTTGTAAGAATTCTGTATACCTAGATAGGTAGGTGTAATTTGTGCATTCAGAATCAACAAAAAATCAAAGAATCAATTTCATTTATTCAGTTTAGGCACATAAAGTGCACATACGAACGTCAGAATTTTACAATTATGTCAATCACAGAGAAAACAAATAAAATAAATCATTGGAAAATGATTCTTTCGCTGGTTCGGTAGGTTGGTTCTAAGGAGAAGAGACCAGCAAGAAACTCAGTGAACTCGATTATCCTTCTTTTTTTTTAATATGGTTTTATATGGTAATTTTTATCATTTAAGTATTCGTCTAATTTATAATAACCTTTTTTATTAAGCAACTTTTCACTTGAATTTTAAATTTATTAAGTGACATGTCTATCAGATTCTGAGGCATTCATTATATTTGTTACTAGCTGCTGCCCGTGGCTCCGCTCCCATGGCTGTTGATTATAGCGACCAAACATAGTCTATGTCCTTTCTCAAGGTCTAACTTACCCCTATACCAAATTTCATTAAAATCGGTTCAGTCAGTGGTTTAGGTGTGAAGGAAAACACACAGACAGATAGACAGAGTAATTTTTGTATATTATGTAAATATTAAGTATGTATGAATTGGAAAGTTTGAGTGTTCAAAAGCTCTTTACCCGTCTCCTGATCCTAGAACTAGTGGTTGGAACTCTTCTTTATCATAGGTTGGAACGTCCTCAGAAAGAATAGTTGAGAATCCGGTTTACTTCGATTGTGTAGAGCATTCTCTTTATCACTTAGCTGCGTACACGTCTATCGTATCATTATCATCATCCTTGCATTAGTCCCAGTCACAACTTTTTTTTTTTTAAAGAATTTTAGAACGAAGTTACTAATATTCCCTCTAATCCCTCCAACTAAGCTAAATTGCTTGTGCCAGGAGTGGGTTCACGTGGGTAGTGTAATGGCCAGGATCGAACCCGGGACCTCTCGATCGTAAGGCCGACTCCTTAACCACTAAGCTACCGACACTTAAACTCGGATTCCGAGTTCTCTTTTTCCTGGCTAACTATGACGCGACTGAATTTCGATATTTTTCTTGAAGTATATTCCAATTATCGATCTTTTAAAGTTCTCACTACCCGCAATAACTGCCACATATGTTTTTTTACCACTTAGGTGGCGGATAAGCACAAGGCCCGCCTGGTGGAAAGTGGATACCGTGGTAAATCGTGGTAAAAGTGGTAATCAGTTAGTTATACGGTGTACAGAAGACATTGACTCATTTTTTTCAGAATACACTGTTGAGGCCGAACTGCGATTATAATATTTGATTTGTAGGTATGACGGCTTTTCCGAGTGTGACTACAGTCTGGCCCTAACAGGAAAGTCAATATAAGACATAAAGCTTGTATTTTTTGTATATAAAAGATACATAGGTAGATGAACTATGTCTCTCTAAAAGTCATCCAAATAGAATTACCACACCATCAACACCAATGTTGTAACGAAAACTACTTAGAAATTCACCTCATACGTCATAAGCCTATTGTAAGTTAACACCTCGACACACGGCGCTGGAGTCGTGCCCAATTCAATTTATTTAGCGATTTTCAGAACAAAAATATTTGGCCGTGCTATTTATCAGAGTTCGAGCATCACACTACCAACACATTTATTCCTTCACCTCACATACAAACTAGAGTACGATTACGTAATATATTCCGGTGTCGTGTGCCTCCAGCCATTTTTCTATTCGTTCTACGAGTTTTGAAGGCGTGCGGGAGACGTGGTATTACGACGGTTAATTCAAAGGAAATGTGTGGAATGAAAATTGTTATGTGAAAGGAGTAATCGGAGTAGTTCTGTCGTGTTATAAGAAAACAAAGGAATGTTTAGCTTTCTTTTATTATATTGGAGAAGAAAGGTAGCGAAAATGTATATGATTATGAATATTGAGTGTTACAAGGCAAAGACGATTTAAAAAAAATTAAATATTCATAGATAGTTCAGCTAGCTAAGAATTTACTTATACCATATTAGGTGTGCCGGGGTGCGAGAGATATGCTTTCGGCAATCTCACCTTCGGCAACCAAGGACCCAAGACGGCGTGCGTTTTAGTCAGGTTGAGTCCGACATAACCGCCTCCACCGGCTCCGTGGGGATTTTGAGCATGATAAAAAAATACCATTAGGTAATCTGTGGTTATACCTCGAACCAAACCTAATGGCGAGTGCGGGCTTATGCCAATGGCCTTTGAGAAAGAGAGTCAAACGCCGATTGGCCTGAAGCCATGCTCATACAATCTTTCGAGCCACCATTAAGATTGGCTCTCGGTATACCTGGCGAAGACTGAGTCCTTAACGTTGAAATCAACAGATCTCACACCTGTCTGCACAGGCGATGACGTCAAATCAAGCGCATGAATTCAGGTGGCCACACGACATAAACAGAAGTAGTGTGTTATGGAGATGAATACGTCGCAAATGATGACAGGAATGCCAATGGTCTTACTACCATGGATTTGCAAGAACATGGGAAGTGGAGACATAGATATAATATCACACACATTTTACAGACAATATGTCCTTTCTGGTATAGAATAAGAGCACGTAGCATAAGTATTATATTGGAGAATCCTACCGATCCAGTGCATGAAAACAAAATACTACCAACTAATTTTCCTTAAAGACAGAAATATTCTTTGTACATCAAACATATCCCTTATCTATAACTATATACCTACTAACTTATGATAAGTAATAACGGCTAAAATACTGTAGTGCTATCCCATAACATACGTAATAATATCGCGTAAATTTAGTCGAAAGAAAGGACCTAATAGGAGGGCCGGGCAGCCTTCCAAGATTATCTGGGAAAGCGTAAAATTTATGTTAATGATCGCCCTCAGTACGGAAAATAACATAACGTTAAACCAAAGGAGAGGAAAGCATATCCCGATAACGCGTCCTCGTTAAATGAACTGAGGGGGCTATTGGTGACGCGTTCGATTTGCATTTAGTTCGTTGTTCCGAGCGTTGGTGGGGTTGATTATGACATTTTGTTTTGCATATCTACATTCTAAACGGAATAGAAAAAATCTAATTTCAAATGCAGCGTTTTTATCCCATTGAAGTAGGCAAATGCAACTACTATTTGCTACAATCTTGGCATACAACTCACTTCATAATTATTGTCTTTTAAATATATTCAAACATATTCTTAAATTCAGGATGCAGCTGCTTAAATCACTATTATTTGTTAGAAAGTTCGTATAAAAAATTGTATCAATTGAAATAGATTATTATTTTACTGTAGTTGCAGTCAGCAAGCTATTAGGATTTTTAATAATGGGGTCCCCTCAAATTAGTTTGATATTACGGCTTAACTTTATATCTAGGTTAAGTCGTAACACACAATTGTAACTCAGAGACTGTCTTTTATTAAACGACTACCGATTGTTCAAAAGTTTTAATGGCTGTAGATAGCATTATGTATGTGTGCCAATCGCCTAATACATAATTGTGGAGGAGTCGATTCGCACGACAATAATTTAACTTCGTGCGAATCGCCTACAGAAAAATAATATATTTTTAAAGGAGTCGATTTGCACGTTTCGGGCGAGTTCAATTCGTGCGAATCGTCCAATAAGCCTATGTAGAATGTTGTGGAATATTTATTTATATATTTAATTAATTAATTTCAATGTTTTCGTCTTTTAAATTTAATAATTTGAAAAATACTCCAATGAAATATTATTATGAATATTTTTCAGTACAAAACACGAGTCATAACTCATACAGTAAACAATTACTACTTGAACAATTTGTATCTAACCTCAAGAAAACTCAACGTGTAAAGGAACATTCACCACTAAAACTATTAAATATTCTAAACACAGCTTTTCCCCATTTTTCACATGTCGAGTGCCACGATAATAGACACCCAAAAAACTACAGTAGCACGCAAAAAAACGTAGCTTGAAGCGACCAATTCATTCTTTCTCATATCCGGTTATCGTCCGTTTATCATATACCCGGAGGCCAGCGTAACTCCTCCCAAGATTATTTTAAGCTTCACCCCTTAACGTTTGATTAAAGTACCATTCCAGAGACCGGCCCTTTTGCCAGTGGGGTTAAAGATTGAGTTGTTATGGTTAATGTCGGTTAAAGAGATTATGGTGAATGGTCTAGATATTGTAATGTTGAAATCTAATGTTTGCCCTGTTTATATAATAATATTAAAAGACATCTCAGAACTGTTATATCACTAAGGGCCGGTTCGGCCAAACGTGGATAAATTTTATTCCTAGAATAAATAGCCAATATGTGGGTGATATTGCATGTTTATTCTGGGAATAAACTTTACTCGCGTTTGGTCGAATGTACCATTAGTTGAAGAATCAATTCTAATTATAGATAGACAAAATACCTATATATAATATATAGAGATAATATATATTACATGTATTTATATGCAATATAAATATAAAAACTCAGTTTAGATACTCATTTTATAAAACTACTAGCTTTTGCCCGCGGCTCCGCCCGCGTCGATGTCGCTTATCGCGAAATCGGTTCAGTGGTTTAGGCGTGAAAGCGTAACATACAGACGGACAGACAGAGTTACTATCGCATTTATAATATTATAATAGACATGGATAAACTGAATTTGTATCACTAGATAGTCAGTTGGTTAGCCTAGTTTATTTGTTTAATCAGTGTTCTTATCATCGCAACAAAATCGTTTGTCTTCAGTTAACCCGAATGGAGTATAGTGGGCTCCACAAAAATTTTCAAGTTTATTTATTCATTTTCATGCAGTATTTTTTAATAATTAAAATTTAATTTAATCCCATATCTATCATCTACTTTTGACGTTGACTGTACAATAATATTTTTTTTAAACACAATTTAAATACATTGACGTAAAGGAATAATTATAAGTAATAATGAAAACTCGAAAAGAACTGAAATCTTCAGCCATTTTATTAGCGTTTGCCCTCTGGAAAGTGCAATCACGCGGATAGAAAGCGTTGCTTCGTTCCGTCTCCCCTTTTCTTTATAATTTCCTCGCCGCGGGCGCAAAACTCGGACCGCGGAAAAAAATGCAAAGCGCTAAAAGGTTTTCCACTATGTTGCAATTTTGTCTACACACATACATATTCACGACTTTGTTTTTCCTTTGAAGCGACGAGTCTAGAGGAGACTGGATCACCACCGTAAATATGAGTCAGTGGTACGGTTTTCGATTCGAGTCAGTTAAGCAAATGTACAGAGACTGGATCGTGTAGACAAACCGATCACTCGTTTTATTGTGTATACTGCGCATGTAAATGTTTTTTTTTTGTTAAAATAAATTGAATAAAAAAAATATAAACGGCCACATTTCGTCAGGTTTGATTTTCGGTCCCATGTAGAAAAGGACAAGCGAGATGTATGTTTATTTTCGGAATGTAAACCCATTTTCTTGTCTACCCTATTTCCTCACTCTCAAGTCTCAAGGCAACCTACATTATAATGATACACTTTAGTCTGGAGACACTAACTTGAATAAAAAATAGGACAACATACTTTCTGCAATCGCCGGCTGTCTACGGACGCAGTATGATCACGGATCGCAGTTGACTCGACTACACCCGCCGTTTCCAATAACATACTGACAGTTAGAGATAGATCGCATCTACGGATAAAGTGCTCGGCTGTTTAAATTCAAAATATAGTAACTCCTATTTCACATCAATTTCGGAAAATAAAATCATACCGCGATGCGCTTTCCCGCAAAAAAATCAGTTACCTGTTTTGAATTTAAACAGCCGATACGTCAAATTTGACTGTTGCGATCTATCTTTAACTGTAAGTATGTTATTGGAATGGAACGGCCGTAGCAGCCGTTCGACTGATAAGTCCAGAGGTTGAGGATTTGATTCCAGCTCTGTGTAAATTTGAATGCATATTTACATCGATCTGTGTGTTCTATGTTACCTAAATACTATACATTTAAAAATAAAACTAAGTGTGTTTATCCGCGTTTTAGAACCCAAAGTGCAAGCTAGTTAGTGCTATACTCGTATTTAATTTGAGTCTAGATAGAGCTGTATAAAATATTCTAGAATATTTCATATATGTCAATCAAATCTAAAACCTTGTATCAGCAAATGTTTTCATTTTTTTCTTTCAGTCTATTTATTTTGTTCGTCTTGCACAGATCTACTCGTAAACAGAGATTTACTTCTAAAACTAAGGTTTATTAATGTTTGTAATGATCCCAAACGTCCCATAAACTACACCCATTGATTTACAGCTCTAACACATTTCCACTGAATCCATTTGCAATCCGCTCCCGCAACTATTCCAAATATAAAGGAATTCCTCGTACAAAAGGGAAACCTGGGGAAAAGAAATAAAAAATATAATAATTCAAAATGGCGTCTGGCCACTTAATAACTGGCTGACACCATTGGGAAATATAATTTAATTTTTCTTTATTACCGTACTCCTCATTCTTGAGTAAAGAGGGTATCGGTGTCTCTGTCTTGCATTTCCTCGGTCGTGTCCCCCTCTCGCGCCTGCCCCCTCAAACTTCCGTTTGTTCGGGCGCCCCGTGTCACCCAATGTTCTGGACAAGAAATATTTGCGATATTGTGTATTAGATGATTTGTGTATTCGAATGTACGTGGTGGGAATTTATAGGAATGTACAGTTCTGCAGAAATTGTTTGATACCAAACTCTCCACGGTAATGGCATCCTCATCAAAAGTTTTTAACAAGCTCCCAGCAACATGTTACTTTTATATTCTGAGTCTAACGTATTTTGTATGAAGGAAAGTATTTTAAGTACGTCTGTGCCTCATCAACCTTGTCTTTTAAATGACTTTTTAAGTTGATAAATTATTATTTACTCATACGAATACTAGCTGATAGGTACCCGGTTGCGCCCGCGTGGATATCGGTTGTCGCAACTTTTGCTCTAATCTCCGGTTCTACTCAATCTATTGTGACCAAACATTTTCTCTATTTAAAAAATACCTACCTATTAAGAATTTTCTAACAAAAAATCCGTATCGAAACCCGTTTAGTAGCTTTCGCGTCCATCGCGGATAAATAAATAGTAAGTAAGTAATCCCTAAAAATTGTGTTCGGAAGAGTTTTTTTTTTAATATCTTCGATGTACAGACATAACTACTTAACAATTTATATTATAGTACCTATAGGAAGGATCTGGGCCACATACACATCCATGTAAATAAAATTTAAACAATTGAACCGGCTTGTAGACTCTGCATCAGAAAGATGTTGATGAAACTTTGTTCATCAATATCTAAAAATTTGTTTATTTACATTATCTAACCACAATTACAGGTTGCCTCAATGTGGCAGTTAATAACTCATACAACATACAATAGTTAGGTAGTTAGGTGTAGTTTATAACTTATTATATACAATGATGAAATGAATGATAAGATGCCCTTGTGTACCTAAATAGGTGGGTGTTATCTCGTTAAATCGTAAAACGTTAATTAACGAAGTTAACATTTTGAGTAACGGATTAACTGTTAAGTTAACTTAAAAATACTATCACAGGGACCTACACGCGAATATTTGAACACACACTTATCCCGACATTTTGGGAGCGTTGCAGCCCCCGAAACGTTGGTAGGTATGTCGCAATCGCAACCAACTAGCTTAATCCCTGAATGATGTTCAGCCATTTTATTAAACAGATACGCAAATGGCTTGGTTCGATGACATTCAATTACTTGCCCTAGTCATTTAATTAAACAGCTAGGCAAAATATTTATTTCTGCATGGTTATAAAATTTATCCGCGTGGTTCCCGGCAGAGGAGAATTTGGGCCACCCCATCTCTTCCCATGCGGTGTCTAACAAGACGACTAAAGGATAGGGCTTTATAACATCAGACAGATTTATACAGCCCAAACTCAGCCTCAGATATAGACGCGAGTCAACAATAGTGCCCAGAATATTATGGCCATAGGCTCACCCAGTATTACATAGGACCGACTACAATTATTGGTGAAATATGGGTGTTAATTCACCTCTGCCTAACCCTCCGGGGATAAAGGCGTGATTATATGTATGTAGGTATATATATATATATAAATCGATTGCTGTTCGTTAGTCTCGCTAAAACTCGAGAACGGCTGAACGCATTTATCTTATCTTGGTCTTGAAATATTCGTGGAGGTCTAGGGAAGGTTTAAAAGGTGAGAAAAATTGGAATAATGCCGAGAACCGACATCCACGCGGGCGGAGCCGCGGGCAAAAGCTAGTATATAAATATAAATTACCGCTAATGCGGGAGCATGGCTCCGCTCCACTTCCACGTTAGCTTTCTAACCTAACCTATCCAAGTCAGATTGCGATAAACCTATCACTAATTTTCTGTGAATGAATGAATGAAAAAAAAAGGCGAACTGGGGTATCGGCGAGGTGTATTAACACCTGTTATTATACTTCAGCCACGTGTTTTTGTGTCCTTTTCTTTTTTACTGGGTGTTAATAACGGCATCAGATAGACCGATATTAAAAACGCTTGAAATATGCACTGAATATTTAGTAGTACATTAACTTTAAAATTAAATTATTATAGTAAAATAAAATTATTATTTAAGGGGGCCATACACGACAGAAACCGGACAAAAAATCAGTGATAGGTTCACTGACATTTTGTCCAGAAAGTAAAGCGGGTAGCCTGTTGATTAAGATAGAGCGGCTTATTAAGCTTGTTGGCTGCGGCATATTCACTTCAAAAATAAATAATTAATCAAAATAATTCAAGGTGGGCTAGTTAAAGGTACGGAACCCTTTGTGCGCGAGTGCTACTCGCATTTAGCCGGTTTTTTTTTTCACCTGTTAACTTCCAGAACCCACAATTTTTATAAGAAGATGCAACCTTTATCTAGTGTTAACGTTAACTTGCGTTTATTTTTCTGAAAAGTAACGCTTTAACTTTTGACGAACTTATCTTTTTAGTAACGGATTAGCAATTAACGAAGTTAACTATTACATGAACAGTGCCCAGCTATGCTTGTCGCTTTGATCGCAGCCTGAAGTTTGGAGGGCTTAATATTAAGTGCGGAAATTCTTTTCAAATTTCTTTTTTGAAGACTATGCACATATATATTGACTCCCTTGTCTGTTATGTGCTTGTAGTATGATGTAATGCGCAGAATACGATCTTTAGGTCCCTTTGATGATCGTGATATTGTAAGTAGATTTTTTAGACCGGTACAGTTGCTGTTTGAGACGAAGACATAGCTTGAGCGCTGACTTTATTCTTGGGGACTGGGGTTGGATGATCACACACAGACCAAATTGTAGAGAGGAGAGCGGATTTAAAAGTTTATTTGAAGTCTATGGATGATGTGCGCACTGCGCGAGGAGAAAAATAATACTCCCTGCGATGGTAAAACATAAAACATCTGTTTACAGACCTCTGGAGACGTAACTCAGTATGAAACAAAATATTCAATAACCTACAAAGTTTATTAAACGTACATATCTAACCACATAATATATAATATTATTGAATTGTTAAATTATGTCAGTAGTCCATTGAAATGTTATATTTTTAAGGCTCTTCTTGGATGAAGAAAAAAAGGGGTTTCTAGGATGTTACCTAATGGGCCACTCAAGATAATCGTGGCGCAAGTACAAGCCAATAGACTTACATATACTGACTGATGGAGGAAGCTCTCGCGTAGATTTTCTTCTCGTGGTTGAAGGGTTCACCACCAGTCGTTTCCGTAAAAGCTATAATCTAATTATGATAAATTCCGAACCATATATAAGTTTAGTGAGTTGCAAAAGAACAAATGACCAAATTGATTTATCATAATTTGCTCAATGATTTAAACAACACTTTCTTAATACGATTTTACCGGTGACTGTACCTGCCTACCTTCCTCTAATTAGCGAAAGTTCACCCGCGTATTATAAAGTGACGATTATTTTAATACTAGCTTTTGCACGCGGCTCCACCCGCGTGGATGTCGGTTATCGCGACAAAACATAGCCTATGTCCTTTCTCATGGTCTAATCTACCCCTATTCCAAATTTCATCAAAATCGGTTCAGTGGTTTATGCGTGAAAGCGTAACATACAGACAGACAGACAGACAGACAGAGTTACTTTCGCATTTATAATATTAGTATGGATTAAACGAAAATTTCGTGAGGAAATCTATAAACAAGTAACAGAACTAAGAGATACCGTTGTTAGACTAGGTAGGTATATCTATTTACATAAATTACAGAACCAAAACCAGCGTACAGAGAAACCTCATGATAGCTATAAAACTATGCAAAAACTGTATTTACGGGGGTCGCCTAGGGGACAGGTGTCGAGTAATATTCTAATGTTGGTAAGAGCGACCCGCCATCCATAATAATATAGCCCCCTACACCTTTTTACATAAAACTAGATGATACGTAGGTGTATAGATGAGTAGATCGCAGAATTGAGTTAGATGTAGATAGGGTTACCAGTTCTGAATATAGCTATTGATATTTTGGGTAAGAGAAAAAAAAATATGATGTTTAAAGCTGGGCATTTTGACTTCGTCCACTTGCCTAACAAATTTTTGAGAACCAGCAACGAACATGGAATTTTTTTCTTACTTTGATAACCAGCTGAATTAGCCCACCGCAGTCCACTGCTGGACATAGGCCTCTCCCAATGCGCGCTATTTCATCCGATCCTCCGCCTTCCGCATCCAGTCCATCCTAGCCACCTTTTTCAGGTCATCAGTCCATCTGCCTAGGGGGCGTCCTACCTTGCGTTTGCCTTGTCTCGGTCTCCACTCTAGGACTCATCTTCTCCAACGGCCATCGGTCCTTTGATAGATGTGGCCAGCCCATTGCCTTTAGCTACGGAAGTACAAGCTACGGAAGACCAATTAAATTGTCGTTTTCTTATCTGGTAGGTAGGTATCCATGTGGATTTCTGCAGGACAGAACAAACGTTATTAGATTCATCATCCTCCAAGGTTTTCCCAATTCACCAAATTCACTCTCTACGCTAATGCCACTGAGATGTTCGTTCGTTAATCGAGACCTACGTACCCTCTGTATTAAGAAATTTTTAATTTTAGATTATAAAATCGATTTGGACAAAAAAACGTTTTTTTTCTTATTTTTTTTTGCATTATTAGCTCTCCATCGTATTAGTAAAGCTAAATGAAACGGTAATTTCATAAAAAGAACAATGAAAAAACAAATAGCGCCAGGCGCGTGCTTTTTGTAGAGGTGTTTTTTTATGAAATTACCGTTTCATTTAGCTTTACTAACACGATGGAGAGTAAATAAAGCAAAATAAAAAATAAAATAAAATAAAAAAAACGAAAAAATTTTTTTTTTGTTCATATCGATTTTATTTTTATGCCAATGTGTTATGTGCCTGGAGTACTACTAGGGGTTTTCGGCTTCGGGAGCGTTTCCCTTACACCCGGTATAATAATATTATTAGTAACAGTCAAATGACGATATTCGACAAAATCCTGCCGTCTTGCAGGCAACACACATAATTATTCACATTACCGAGTAAAACGGGGTGAATAGAGTTAAACAGGTGAATAGAAATAGATGGTCAGCTAAATTTTGTACCTGCTACATAATTTTCTTTGAAGTGAAACTATGAACTATATAGTTCAATGTAATGAACAGAATTATTTAATATCTGGTAAGATTCATTTTGCAAAAGAAATTATTTATACAATGTAACGACCAATTATTTCTATTCACCCATAAATATTAGGTACGTAGTAAAAATAAAATCAGTCAACTTACATTCAATTCAAAGTTAAGAATAGCGCCATCTTCATATATATATAGGAAACAGCAAGTACTTATCGCCTAACGACGGTATTACTACTTATCATAAACTTAGTTCAAAGTCTTCCTTCTAGATGGCACTATTATGAATAATATCTTATAAGAAATGAATTTTTGTGTAGTTTGCTAAAGAGGAAATTAAAGTTAAGGTTCGAACACCTCCAATTTACTTCTGATTAATTTTGATGCTGGTTCAAAGATAGTTTGACTTTCCCTGGGACATATAGAGTAACAGTAGTGGGAATGTAGCGATAGGTATCAGTGTCAAAGTGTCATAAGTTGGTTGTAGCAGTTGTAGTCTGCATCTGCTATTTCAGTCCGCTCCCGTTACGATCTGCTACTGTTTCAGTTCGAATGATTACACCAAAACAAAGGTTTGTCATGAAACCTAATGACTTATCATTGTTGGTTATTGAACTGTTTACGGTACAATTACAATGCTGTGTGTGACTTCACTATTTGCTCTGTCTATGTTTAATCATATTATTTGCTAAAGATTATGTATCGTGAGATAACTAATTGAGCGCCTCATCGCGCTGTCATATATTATGGCACCATCGTTATTATAAGTATTTGTTTGGAATGATCGTATTTAATATTTGCGTTCCTTACCTACTTATATTTTTTTTCGTCTCTTCCAAAAGGAAAAGAAGGAGAAGGGAGTCCATCCCCTTAACTTACCTACACTTGCCAAACTCTATAAACATAGACAGTCACCAGTCACCCCTATTTACTATTGAGGTAATCTTGCTGCAAGCTTTGCACCTTCAAATGCAACGAACCGTATGTCAGGACCCCACGGCACGCTGGGTACAAACTGACAACATGTTAAAATGTATAAAGTATCAGATAGCACGAGTGTCAAAATATACAAACGTAAAATAGTTTCAGATCGTCAAAGTGTTGTACCGATCAAATGTAGGAATGCAGTGATGCTAGAAATTACAAATGTAATATTGCATGAGTGTCAAAATGCACGAATGTAAAAATGAATAGGAAATTGGTAAAATGTTTACATCAAATAGATAATTGAATAAAATATAATAATGAACTAAAATATAAAAATACAACAATATTAAGTAAATAATTGTAAGTTTTGTGGATTTTAATTTGAATTTAGTATTAAGACAAGAAACATTTCAGCAACTGTATATTTTGACTATTGCTCATTTGGTCATAAATACATATTGTCGATTGAACATTTTAGCATTAGTACATTCTGACAAAAGGAGCTAATAAAATAAAAAAAGCTAATCATAAACATTAGTTGAAGAATATTATTATTCATACATAACACATAAACATAAACTCACGCCTATATTTCCCGAAGGGGTAGGCAGAGGTGCTAGCACCCACATTTCGCCAGTTTTATGTTTAGGTCCCAATGTAATAGGTGGCGAGCCTATTGCCATTAACCGGGCACTTATAAACCTGCGATAAATACACACATAACTTCGAAAAGCATCGAAAAGTCATTGGTGTGTGCCATGGTAAACCTGGGATCGAACCCGAGACCTCGTCTCAGCAGTCCATTACCCATACCACTAGGCTACCGCAGATCGGGGTGCGGGTTGGGTAACCTCCACGTTGGCCTTTCCGTTTCTTCCCCCTTTGGACTGCGGTCCTGGGGAGCGGAAGCGGAGGGGCTGGTGCATCCTGGACAACGGCTAACAGACTACCACCTTAGGAGCTCTGTTGGCCGTTGACGAATAACCCAACGGCCGACCTCATTGCACGAGGAGGTCGTGGGATGGCGGGCCTGCAAGGCCCGCGGGAAGGGATCCGTAGGATTCCTTCCATAAAAACAGCCCTTTTGAGGGCTAGCTGACCCAGAGGGGGTCGTGGTATGGCGGGCCTGCAAGGCCCGCGGGAAGGGATCCGTAGGATTCCTTCCATTCAAACAGCCCTTTTGAGGGCTAGCTGACCCAGAGGGGGTCGTGGTATGGCGGGCCTGCAAGGCCCGCGGGAAGGGATCCGTAGGATTCCTTCCATTCAAACAGCCCTTTTGAGGGCTAGCCGACCCAGACGGGGTCGTGGTGTGGCGGGGCCCGCGGAGAGAGATCCGGTTCCCGCTAGTCGCTCCCAGTATCCCTCTGCTCTCAGAGGGGACAGGGGAGAGGCAAGGGTTCCGTGAGATCTAGGGACGGGTTGGCCCACTGCTCGCGCAGGGGCTGACAGGCACTCGTGCCACCGTCGGTGTTGGGAGAGTTGGCTGCTCCCCCGCGTCGCGTAACCTCCTAGATATCGACAACGACCTGAGTGCTAGCCACACTCGGTACGCCGGTATCCTGGAGGCCGCGGGGCTTGCCTTAATTGGCCGGCCCGCGACAAGGAAAAGTCTTAAAAACCCGACAGCGAAGTCGTTTAAAACCTGTGGACACCAGGGGACCTCCACAGTATGTACCCCGCTTCTCGGAAAGAGCGTCACCCGGGAAGTGTAACCCTTCGTCTCATGCTCGTGGGAACCTTATGAACTCTGCTAACTATCATAAAACCCCCCCCCTACCTAGTGAAACAGACTGCGCGGAGGTCGCGCAGCGCCACGACGCGGAGGTCGCGTCACCAACTGCGGCGGTGTCGGAAAATTTCGACACCGCCACCGAGAAGAGCAGGGCGAACAGCCCGGTGGGTCTCCAGACCCGAAAATCTGCACGGAGGAGGAACGGTGGTAGGAAGGTTCCTCCTCCATCGAGGACTGAGTCGGACGCAGTCACCTTGACCGACTCGTCCTCCAACGAGGAGAACAACCAGGGCAGTGAGGATTCCCCCCCGCCCAAGGTCGCGATGGTCGGCCGGGGGAAAACGCGGGGTGGCAAGAGGCCCATCCCCCAAACGCCCTCCTCTCGGGCCCCGGCCCTGAGAGATGCTGTGGCGCCGCCGAGTCCCTCCACCTCGGCGGCGCCCACGCCCATGCCGCGTACCGACCCTACGTCTAGGGAGGTACTGCAGGCCCTGGAGGACGTGATAGGGACCCGTGCTGGGTCTATGGGGCCGGAGGAAGTCCGGCTGAGACGGGCGACGACGCGCCTTGTCGAGGAGTTCGGCCTGCTCAGAGCGGAGCTGGCTGACTCGCGGAACGAGCGGGCTCAGCTAGGCAGACGGCAGGTCGAGCTCATCGAGGCCTCGGAGCGGCAGGCGGCCGAATACCGGAAGGAGATGGGCAAAATGGCGGCCGACTTTGCCGATCTTCAGAAGGTCGTTGCCGGGCTGCCGGAGGGGCGCGTCACGCGGTCGGCGCGGCGGAAGCTGGTCGCGCAGCCGGCAGCGCCGAAGCCGTCGGCTCAGCCGTCTTCTCCGGTGCGGTCGCCGGTGCGGTCGAGGTCGCCGCTGCGGTTGGAAGCACCCGTGCGGCCGGAGTCACCACCGCCGGCGCCTGTCCGACCTCAGTCACCGGTGCTGATACCGGCCCGGCCCGCGGACCCGCTGGCCGCAGTCGTGGCGGCTCTGGCACGTGGGGGTGCAATGCACGGCGGAGGTGACGGTCGGCGACCGCTGCTTTCGCTGTGGTCAACCCGGTCACAGGGCCGGTGGTTGCGAGGCTCCGCTGCACTGTTTTAGGTGTGCAGCGGGGGGCAAACCGGCCGACCATCGGGTTGGCAGCAAGGCCTGCACCGCAGGGGAGCCGAAGCCACGAGGCGGGCGTTCCGCCAATAGTTCGCGGCGGGATGCGGAGATGGTTCCATAATGGATCCCCAGCTCCGCATCCTGCAGGCGAACGTGGGCCACGGTGTCGATGCTCAGGCACTTCTGCTCCAGAGCATGGCACAGTGGTCCATACACGTCGCCGCTGTCGCCGATCCATACACTCACCGCCCCCCCGGGCCTGCCTGGGTGGTCGACCTGGATGGGTCGGCGGCACTGGTGCGTAACGCCGCTGCGGGTGCCCCTCCCTTTGTGGTGATTGCAAGGGAGCATGGCATCGTAGCGGCGCGTGTGGGGGAGATTGCGGTCGTGGCTGTCTATTTTACGCCAGCATTACACCGACGCATAGGGCAGTATCGGCGGTCGCTGGAGCGGCTGACCGACGTCGTCAATGCCTGCCACCCTCACCCGGTTCTTGTGCTTGGGGACTTCAACGCCTGGTCTGAGGCTTGGGGGTCCCGGCACACGAACCCGCGAGGCAGGGCTCTGGAGAGCTGGGCCGCTACTCTCGGTCTGGTTCTCCAGAATCGCGGGGCCGAAGCCACGTTCTGGGCGGCGGAGCGCGAAGCGAGTTCGATCGTAGATCTCTGGTTCGCGAGCGCTTCGCTGTCGCAACGTGTGCGGGACTGGCGTGTCGTCGTGGAGGTGGAGACACTAGCGGATCACCGATACGTTCGGTTTGATGTCTCCCCTCCCGAGAGTGATGCGCCGGCCACACCGGCCCCACGCGAGCCGCGCTGGGTGCTTAGGGGACTGAATAGGGATGCTCTCCTGGAAGCCGCCTCCGTGCAGGCCTGGGCCATGGTGCCGGACAGGCCTGACGACATTGATGACGAGGCGGCATGGTTCCGGGAGGCCATGACTGTTGTTTGCGATGCGGGTATGTCTAGGGCTCCAGCCTATAGTCCGAGGCGCCGGGTCTACTGGTGGACTGCGGAGATCGCGAGGCTGCGTCAAGCCTGCGTGATCGCGCACCGCCGGTGGGCCAGGCTCCGTAGGAGGCGTAGCCGCCCCGCAAACACAGATCCCCTAGTGGCGGAGTTGCAAGAGGGATACAGGGAAGCCAGGAATGCCCTCCGAGCAGAAATCAAGCGGTCCAAGGCAGCTTCCTATAGGGAGCTGCTGGAGACACTGGAGCGGGACCCATGGGGGCGGCCTTACCGCTTGGTAAGAGGAAAGCTGCGCCCCCGGGCCCCTCCCCTGACCCAGGTTCTCGAGCCGGCTCTGCTTGGAGGAGTGGTGGAATCCCTGTTCCCGGCGCGGGCGGAACACGTTCCGCCGCAGATGACTCCGCCACCTCGGTCGCCTGATGCGCCCGGCGTGGTTATTGACGACGACGTGCCCGAGGTCACTTGGGTAGAACTAGAGCTGGCGGTGCGACGGCTTAGAGCCAAGAAGAACACCGCCCCGGGACCCGACGGCATTCCAGGCCGTGCGTGGGTCCTAGCTCTAGGAGAAGACGGTCTCGAACCCCGACTGCGAGGGTTCCTCAGCGCATGCTTGGAGCGGGGCCAGTTTCCGAAGATGTGGAAGACGGGGAAACTGGTCCTCATCCGCAAGGACGGACGCCCGGCGGATGAGCCGTCCGGGTACCGGCCCATAGTGTTGCTCGACGAGGTGGGCAAGCTCTTCGAAAGAGTGATTGCCAAGCGCCTCGTCGAGCACCTCTCTAGAGTGGGGCCGGACCTAGCGGACACTCAGTACGGCTTCCGCCGGTAGCGTTCCACTGTGGATGCCATCATGCGCGTGAGGACTCTGGCGGAGGATGCGGTTGCCCGGGGCGAGGTGACGTTGGCGGTGTCCTTGGACATCTCCAACGCGTTCAACACCTTGCCCTGGAGTTGCATCAGGGAGGCGCTCGTGTACCACGATGTGGCTCTCTACCTCCGCCGCATAGTCGGGGCGTACCTGACGGAGAGGGCCGTCATCTACCCAAGTGCGACCGGCGTCGGTAGGCGTGAGATGTCGTGCGGTGTCCCACAGGGGTCGGTCCTGGGGCCGCTCCTGTGGAACATCGGATACGACTGGGTGCTTCGCGGTGAGCTCGCGTTCGGTGCCACCGTCACGTGCTACGCGGACGACACGCTAGTGACGGTGAGTGGCGCTACTCACCGCGAGGCGACCCAGAGGGCCACGACCGCTGTTGCTCAAGTCGTGGATCGGATCCGGCGGCTGGGTCTCGAGGTGGCTCTGCACAAATCCGAGGCCTTGTTCTTTCATGGTCCTCGGCGCAGGCCACCCCCGGGATCCAGTTTGATAGTAGGAGGTACTCCCATCGACATCAAGCCCCGGCTGAAATACCTGGGGCTCGTACTCGACGGTCGGTGGGACTTCGGAGAGCATTTCCGAAGTCTGCGCCCCAAACTGTTGGTGTCAGCTAACGCGCTGATGCGGCTGCTGCCCAACTTGAGGGGCCCAGAGGACTCCTGCAGGAGACTCTACGCGGGTGTCGTGCGGTCCATGGCCCTGTACGGGTGCCCCGTGTGGGCAGACGCCCTGCAGGCCAGGTTCGTGCAACTGCTGCATGCTCCGCAGCAGACGATGGCCTGCAGGGCCATTAGGGGGTACCGCACGATATCCTTTGAAGCGGCGAGTCTCCTAGCCGGATCGCCACCGTGGATCCTGGAAGCGAGATCCCTTGTATCGGTTCCGTAAGGAGGCGCGGGAGCGGGGATTCGATCCCGAGCCCGAAGACATTCGGGCCGAGAGGTCCCGGCTCCACGGGATCATGGTGGCGGAGTGGGAGCGACGACTCGAGCAACGACGCGCAGGGCATGCCGTCATAGAGGCGGTAAGGCCCATCATGGGGGAATGGCTCGAGAGGCCACATGGCAGCCTCTCGTATCGACTGACGCAGATTATCACCGGGCACGGGTGCTTCGGGAGATATCTGTGTCGGATCGAAAAGGAGCCAACGTCCGAGTGCCATCACTGCGACGCGAGCGAGGACACGGGGCTGCACACGCTCACCGAGTGTCCGGCACGGGCCGGACCGAGGCAAGAGCTAGTGGCGGCCCTGGGAGCGAGAGTTCTCACCCTCGCCACCCTGCTCACAGCAATGGTCCGCTGCGCGGACGCGTGGGCGGCCGGCGTCTCCTTCAGCGAGCAGGTAATGGTCGTGAAGGAGACGGCGGAGCGGGAGAGGCGGCGCGAGCGAGAAAGACTCGCGGATCGCGCCGCCCGCGCGCGCAGGCAACTCGGGCGTCGGAGGGCACTGACTGACCTCCGTCCCCCATGAGCGCGGGCCTGGGGGTGACGGGTGGAGCCGCCTGTCACCCCAGCAGAAGCAGGCCACGGCGGCGGCGCGCTAAATAGCGCGCCTCCCCATTCCGGGGGCGAGTTGGGGACACCGTTGTCCCTCCTCCTGAGGAGGGCCAGACCGTAAGGGATGGCCCTGGGTCAGCCGGGGTGCGAGGGATATGTCTTTGACAACCTCACCTCCGGCCTAGCACCAAGACCCACAGTCGGCGTGCGGTTTTAGTCGGTTCGAGTCCGACATAACCTCCCCTTCCGGCTCCGGCAGGGGGGGTATCCGTGGGGATTTCCGCACGAAAAAAAAAAAAAAAAGGCTACCGCAGATCTTTATTAAATTATTATTATTCATATTTTATTTATTCATGTGTATATTTATATCTCATTTAAATCTACTGAACTAAACTGCCCATACACTAATCCATTGCACACATTGTCGTACCTATGTCCACAGAGGTTGTCTGAAAGAAATCGCGCCACGCCATTTTTGTACTGCCACTTTTGCATCGTTGTTTTATTATATTTGCTATTTTCATTACAATAAACTGTATTTTATTGTATTGTACATACATACATACATAAAATCACGCCTATTTCCCATAGGGGTAGGCAGAGATCACGGATCTCCATTTGCTACGATCCTGACATACCTACTACTAACTACTACTACCACATTGTATTGTAATGTATAAAAATTGCTACTTGATGACAGATGCTAATCGTACTATACAGGGTTCCTGCTAACTTAACGTATTTCTGTCCGGGGGTGTTACAGGACCCAAAATACTACAATTTTGACCCCCAACATGTACCTATGGCCGAAAATCAATAGTTTTCGAAATAATTGAGTTTTTGAGTTTTGTCGATATTAACCCTGAATTTGTCTGGTCATGCCTTGGAGAGCACGTTAGCCGTCGTCGGTCCCGGTTGCCATACGAACATCTATGGCAGTCGTTACGGTTAGTTGGAGCCCTCAAAAGTCTAACAACTAGTCTAACTGCAATGCTTCGATATCGCCTTTGGGTTTTGGAGGTCAGATGGCAATCGTTTCACAGAAAATATCGAAGTTTAGCCAAATCCGCAGTTGGACTGCCGAGCCGAAAGCTTCGGATGTGACTGGGATGAACGCTAAGAGGAAGAAGAACCCAGAATAAAAAAAACTCTTTATATTAAAAAAATATGGACCATTCTATGAAAAAAATATTGTTCAATTTTTATATTAAGGCCGCCAATGTGCGATAAGGCCGCCAATTGTCTACCACATACAAACCTTATACAAATCTATTTTTCTAATATTTAATTGGTGAACAATAAAGAGTTCTTTATTATAATTTTATCTTACTCTCCAGTAATTGTTATTTATATCTCAATAAAATACTATAGCGGTGAGCGCACAAATTTCGGAAAAAAACTTGCACATTTATTCATCTTTCCGAAAAGGTAATGACATCTAGACCATATTAATTACTAGCTGTTACCCGCGACTTCGTCCGCGTTAAGTATGGAACAGCTCAAACTCATCACTAAACATGGTGGGCGATTTTCATCCCAACTGGAACGGAACTACTCGAAATACTGAAAATAGTAAATTTTACACAAAGGAAACATTCCTTTATTTATATAAAGAAACAAAGCTGTATTCAAATCATTTCGAAAACTCGCTTGATATCTTCCACCCTGTATTTTTCAGTTACATAATTATGAAGATAGTCTTTCTTGAGTCACTGACTTATAAATACAGGGCTAATACTGAAAACTACGAAAAAAAAGACAGGCGTCTTCTATTGGCCTGGCAAATACTGCGGAAGGATTTAAAAAAATTCAACATTTTGGTGACGAAATCATTATCAAGTAGGTATGTGGATGAACATTGCTAAATGTGGACATAGCAAAGTTTTAATGGTTTAAATATTCTTCTTTCCTTCCAAATTCTTAAAACACTTACGATCTGAACAAATTAAAATGCGATGATATTTTCTAAAGTTTATGCGAATGAAATAAAACTACTTTTTACGGATTCTATCGCGATATATTTGTTATTATTTAGTTCTAAAAAAATAATATAAGTATTTACTCTTTAAAAAGTAAATAATAACAAATATATCGCGATATAATCCGTAAAAAGTGGTTTTATTTCAAAAATTAAAATACAACAAGTATCACACAATAGTTTCAAGAAAACCCGGAGCCTTGAACGCCCTGAGCAGTGAGCAGTGGTCCTCTTCTATGCCGAATGGTGGTTAGTTCCAGTTTTATGATAAAATCCATCGACCACAGTCACATCGTTGTTCGTTACTTATTAGACGTAATCGATAAGATCGCAGCGGCGTGCATTGGTACTCATCAGATCACTAACATTGTACAATGTCTGCAGTTGTATAGAGACGTTGTCTCTCTGGCTGTATTTTACCATTTCTACCTCACCACGGCGAGTGAAAGAGCCTATTAGGATTCTTTCAACTAATATCTGCTTCCTTCCGTCACTCACATACGGTAGAAATAATGCCACCTCAAACCAAGTGGTTCGGAAATTCATTTCTTTATCAGGCGGTTAAGAACTGTATTGCTGTACCCACACATGTGTTTTCTTCTTTTTACTATCCGGAGTTTTTTTTATGAATGACTCATCAATTTAACTTCACTTCGCCTGATGGTAAGCTAAAGGTAAAGACTCGGAAATAGGGTCACCATTATAAACATGTACCATCTTAACAATGGTGGCACTCAGCTTGACGAAATTAGCAGAAGCCTTTTCACGGCCCGCTTAAAGGACCTGGGACTGTAGGAAGAAGTAAACACGTGAGCTGGCAGGGATTTTCGGGTCTCATTGGTGCGGCATAGGAATGAGTCACTGAACCGCGTGGTTATTGATGGAATATTCTGAACCGTATGCGTGTGACATCTAAGCCCTACACGCGTTGTCCTGTGGAGAAAAGGAGAACATTCTCAAAACTCATTAGAACATTCATCATGGTAGAGACGGTAATACGATAGGGACAACTATCTCCCAGAATACGTAAGGTGGCTGCTTCAGAGAAGGTGCAACGATTTACTTCCTCCATGAGATAGCCGAAGCAGGCCCTGCTCTTCACGTTGATGCTGCCTATTTATGATAGGTAACCAATGCCGGTATACTGGGGTACCTCACCCCAGAATACCCTCAATGCCCCATCTCCTCTGTTAAATTTTAATCGGTTTGATTCCAATATTGTCTTACCTGATCTGATGGTATCGGTATCAATGGGGGATACCAGTTTCAGTTTTATGACGTCTCAGGCTGGTGGGACCACCTTTTCATTCTCCGAAATGAAGAATTTTGTAGAGATCTAAGAATATTTTATAATAAGTTCTACTATTACTGTCACACAGCCTAGTTTTATGTACTACCTATAGAACAATAAGCATAGAATTTGTATATTACTTAAATAAAAACTATAAATACAACAAATACACAATAAAATAAAAAAGTTAAAAAAAGTAAATAAAAAACCGTAAAAAAGGAAAATTACATTTTGGATGGATTCGAACGCGACTACACCAAATTGTATGTCCACAGCAGACATATTGGGCCACCACAGTTACCATGACATCATAGTGTGAAATAGACGTTTACAAAAGTCATTAATACATTCTGCCCCATTCCTTAATAAAATAGCGTGATGATATTAATAATTAATATCTATACAATCTATACATACAAATAAATAAAATTGGAGTGTCTGTTTGTAATATTAAAATAATACATACAAATAAATAAAATTGGAGTGTCTGTTTGTAATATTAAAATAACCGCTTTCTACTACATGCATATGAATGTATATACGGTACACATACCAAAATATATATTTTTAAATTTTTTGTCTGTCTGTCTGTCTGTCTGTCTGTTTGTTTTGGCTAATCTCTGGAACGGCTGGACCGATTTGGACGGGACTTTCACTGGCAGATAGCTTATGTAATAAGGAGTAACTTAGGCTAAAAAAAAATGCCAAAAACAAAAAAAAAACTGATTTTTTTTATTAAGTACATTCCACGCGGACGAAGTCGCGGGCACAGCTAGTCTTTCATAATTCTTATGAAAGACTTTATAAGTCTTTTTACCGAACCAAGGCTGCTCACTAATCTGTCGGATTCGAGAGAACATCGTTTGAGAACAATGTGAATTCTGTCGAGATTCTTGCTGTGCCGAAGATTCTGCAGTAACCTGACCTGACTTGGTTGAGATGTAATAACTCTTGCCTCTCAAAGTTCTTCTGATTCCTATGACCGAAATAATATCTTCATATAAGCATTGTTATTGCTTTATTGGTTTGATCTATTCACACAATCACAAATTGTTAGCCGTGATTTGCTATTATTGACATAACTTTTTTATTTATGAACCGATTTCAATAAAACAAACACTAAATGTTAAGTGAAGCCTACCTCAATCTATTAGTGAAAACCGCAACCAAATCCGTTCAGCCGATTATGAGATTAGCGTGCACAAACTCACAGACAAACAGAGAAACAGATAAACAGAGAAACAGATAAAAAGATAAACAGACAAACAGACAAAAATTCCAAAAAACGTTGTTTTGGCTTCTATTACGTTTATAAAGTCCCCCTATACCAGTTTTTCTCATTTCCTTTCCATGTCCTACAGACATCGATCGTTTACAGATTTATTATATGTATAGATGAAGAAAGGCGAGTTTTAATAAGCACGGGTACAAATGCTACAAGGACATTTTCATTGTTTGGGATCAGCAAATCGAAGACTTAATTCTGGGTTAGTAAAAAAAATCAATTATTTCTAAAGCTATTGATATTCAGCCATACCATAAAGAGGGTCAAAATTGTAGCATTTTGGGTCCTCTAACACCCCCAGACAGACATACGTTGAGTTACCAGTAACCCTGTTTAACATCCATATTGTACCATATTTTCTGCAATTAAATTATCATTCTTCATTCAAACAAATGATCATACAAGCTTATATTTGAAGAAAGATTGGAGTGAAATCCGCTTTTATCTACATTTTAATATCTTAGTAAGAGGAGAATTAACTGCTGATAGCAATATATTATTTGCAATTAGACGCGCTTCTCAGAACACGTGTTTAGAGATACTTAGTAATAAGAAGTAGCGTAATAATGAAAAAAGTGAACAACGAAGTGCCTGTTTCTCCGATATATTTCAATGTAGCTGAATACTGTTTATTTGGTATTATTTTAGGTGTAATTATAGGTATTATTGTGTATTATAATGTGATTAATAAGAAGTACGGGACGGTGGCCGGTTTCTTATTCGGTGGCAAGAATATGTCTGTTATATCCATCAGTTTGGCTCTTATCTCCAGGTGAGTTCTTTTCCTTGTTGCATTCAGCAAAATATTTTTACAGTTTAATTGACCTTTTGAACAGATAGGTTTGAATATTATATTTACATCTTAGATGGCAGACAAACACACATGATGGAACGTGGTTACCGAGGCCTATGGCCGTATGATGCAACACCCGGGCAACTTGTGAAGAGTCAATTTTATGAAAATAATTTTACTTAAAAAAATGCAGTATTTATGCAGGATTTTATATATTATTCTATACTTACTAATTTGATTTGTCATGTTTGCAGTGCGTGTTATGTTTTTTTTTGTGTACGGTATGACGGTGATGCTACTAGAACTTTTTGCATTAGGTTCGGTATAACTGCAGAATATAACTCTAATGTGGCAAATTTTAACTGAAATCGATTATTTTAATTTCTAAAATTAATCAACCCCATATTAAAACCCTATTTAGACTCTAAAAAAAGTTCTTTGTTGGTTTCCAGCCATTTGACTAGCATCACATTGCTCGGTGTGCCTGTTGAAATATATCTCAGAGGCACACAGTACTGGGCGTCAGCGCTATCTTTGGTGATTGTTACCTTTTTAACGGCAGTTATTTATTTACCAGGTGGGTATTGACTTCTTATACCTATCTAAACTATTACTATCGAATTTCAAATAAAATTATTTTTGAAGTGTAAATACGGGAAATTTTCCGAATTGCACATTTTATGTCGCTTTGACGACTGACTTTCGGCGTCTGTAACAGACTTTATTTAGATCTAAGCATTACAATAAGATTGATGTTGTACTATAATATGGGTGTATTGAGGGTTAATTAACCAGCATTGTGATAGCGGTAATCAGTAGTAGTTAATTCATTATTATTTTTTATTTTCAGTCTTTCACAAACTTCAACTATCATCAAGTTTTGAATATTTAGAAATAAGATTTTCGACACATACTAGAACAATAGCCGCTGTTTTATTTGTTCTCAGCAAGCTTATGTTACTACCTATAGTGCCCTATGTGCCTCTGATGGCATTCAGATTGGGTAAGTATTGATAAATCTTAAGGCAGTTATTATTCTTCAATAAAGATGTCTTCCTCGAATCAAAAGATTTTTGTCATTTCAGTTACGAACCCTTTAGCTGCACGTATAACAGCAGTACTATGTGTTGCGTGTTCAACATTCTGTGCTATTGGCGGTCTAAGAGCCATTGTTGCTCTTGGTATTGTCACATCATTCCTTGCTCTGGCTGGAACTGCCTTACCTAGTGGTTTAGCCCTATTGCCTATGGGTTTTAAAAGAATGTGGGAAATTGCTGATCTTGGAGGGAGATTGGTTTTATATGAGTAAGTACCTGAAATCAAAGTAATGAAATTAAGTAGTTAATTAGATAGATATAAAATAAATTGTTTCTGATTTCAGTCCAGATCCTGAATTGGCCCACCACACATCTTTTTTTGCGGTAACACTGGCCCTGTCCATAAACTGGCTTTGGAAAACCGCTCTGAGTCAGTCCACATTACAAAAACTTCTAGCAGTTCCAACAATTAGCCAAGCAAGAATATGTTTGACCGTGTCATGTGTGGGGGTGATCCTGATGAAGTTGCTGTCGTGTTTTCTTGGACTGGCGTTATATGCTTGGTTTGCTGGCTGCGATCCTTTGCTAACAGGACAAATTAAGAAGCATGAACAGGTAGGTCTCATTTTCAATAAGGTGGCCGATTTTGCTTTTGTCCGTATCTATGTCAGTTTGTCAGTTCCGCTCTATCAAACTTGGCACACATGTGATTTGATTTAAAACTCAATTTTTATCGAAGTGTTTTTGGTAGGAGTTAAAATAGGTTGGGGAAATTTGCTGTCGTGTTATTTATGAACGGATCGTCATTATTTCTTACTAAACGGGGTTATTTAAAATAAAAAGATACGCATCGTTTTTTTTAAGGATACCTACCAGATTCGATAAAGAGTACCAGAAAAATGTGACAAGGCCCGCAACGTCCTAGCTACGCTTCCAGATTGTAGTAAATTTTTACTGCATTACCTGCAGCTGATTTAAATTGACAATGCATCACCATAGTACACCAGCTTTTGTTACAGCTCGTGCCACATTTTCTCAACAACTTGGCGTCTATGTTTCCTGGCATCTGTGGTATTTTCATCATGTCTATTTTCAGTGCTACTACTGGGTGAGTATTCTACATCCATAATTATATTATAGATGCGAAAGTAGCTCTGTATGTCTGTCTTTCTGTATATTACGCTTTCACTCTTGAACCGATTCTGATGAAATTTGATTGAGCCTTTCTGTAGGTGTAATCCTTTATCAAACACAGGCTATATTTGGTCGCGATAACAGACATCTACGCGGGCCAAACCGCGGGCAAAAGCTAGTTTATTATAATTCTATTAATGTGTTTTACATTCTATTCTATTAATGTGGTTTACATTCTTAAAATTTATGACAATTAGAATACATGCCATTTTAAATTAGTTCCATAAACTACTGCTGTACTAATACCGGAGGGATTGTTAATGTGCCCCGCATTGAAGTCAATTATGGTATTTTGATAAATCTCACTGGCTATTGCAGATGTATTGCATCGCTAATTAATTCAATAGCTGGAGTTCTGTTTGAAGAGTTCATCAGACCTTGGATGCCCCAGCGTGTTAGAGAAATAGACTGTTGTAATATTATGAAGGTAAGATTCAAATAAGTATTTCTATATTGCCATAAACACTACACACCGGGTTTATAAAGTACGAGAATATCCTCGTTGGAGCGGGTGGGGGTGGTTATGTCAGACTCGAACTGACTACTAGATGGGGACACTGTGGTCCCCACAACCCGAAGGGGGCCATCTCGAAAGAGATGGTCCTGAGTCTGCCGGGGTGCGAGAGATATGCTTTTGGCAATGTCACCTCCGGCAACCAAGGACCCAAGACGGCGTGCGTTTTAGTCGGTTCGAGTCCGACATAACCACCTCCACCGGCTCCGTGGGGTTGGTATCCGTGGGGATTTATCGCACGATAAAAAAAACTCGAACGGACTAAAACCAGACACTTTCTTGCATGACCAATTGCCGCGGGTGAGATTGCCTCTAGCCCACCCCTCACCCCCCAGCTGACTCAATGACACGGTACACCTCATTATATTTTCAGAATATCTTAAGGTTACCTTTTGGTTAGATTTTTCTTCTGTCTTTTCAGCTTCTTTGCGTATTAGTGGGCATATACTGCGGGGTGGTGGTATGGTTTGCCAAAGAATTAGATCGCTTGCAGCATTTCGCTTCAGGAGTCACTGGAGTCACGGCTGGTACTCTTCTTGGACTATTTACTTTGGGCATTGTCTTCTCCAGAGCTAACTGCTCCGTAAGTTCAATATTTGTAATATCTACCTACCTCAATATGGAAAACCAATATCTACCTATATAGGTCCACAAGCGACAATTGCTTTTACTTAATACGGTCATTTATTCATATTATATTTATTATTTATTTTCAAATATTTTATACGTTGCACGAGATGCTTCATTTCTGTTACAAAAGTTTATAACAGCGACATCTTCTTTCAAGAACGTTAAAATGTTTTATTAAAAGCAGGGTCGGCGATAGGCACACTGCGACGCGCGACGCGGCGTCGAGCGTTGTTGCGTCGACGCGGCGTCGCGCTCGTCGCCTCTACGGCGATTGGCACACTGCGACGCGCGACGCGGCGTCGAGCGTTGTTGCGTCGACGCGGCGTCGCGCTCGTCGCCTCTACGGAGCTCATTTTGTATAGAAAAACGCGTGGTCCCACACACTGACAACGCAATCACGCGCGTTGCCGCAGAATACGCGCGTACAAGCAGAAAACGCGAGGTATGGCACACTGAAATCTGCATTCACGCGCGTGTTTTTCGAGGGATTTTTAGTCCGAGAGCTGTTAGAAATTTCTGTGTAGGAATTGAGACGAATTTTAAATTAATATTATTGCAATGCAACATAACTATTTAACGGCAAATTTAGAGCGCTTTCACATCAACTGACGTACGATATCAAATATCCAATATCCGAGATCGGAGGAAGTCAAATATCGATGCCCAATTTCGGGTATTGGACCGACACCACTGTTTTGGCTCGTTATCGGAACACGCAGAGACTGTAAGCGACTTTCAGCCTAAATGGCATTTTCTTAGTTACGTCTCTTTTCGCGATAAAAGATGGCACTGATCACGAATATAAGAAAAAAATTTAGTTACTATGTCATGTCAATAAGTCGAAAATAGCTTGCACTTCTAATCATTTTCTTTTCATCTCTAGCGTTCTTAATATAGTCTGGGCTATCGAGCTAATGGTCGGATGGCTTTACTTTACTTTTCTCAAAATTTTAGATTATTTCACACACCTACCTACCAAAAAAATTCTAATATCTCTCGGACTATACTAGCTCTCCCGCGTCGACGCGCGTCGACGAACGACGCCGCGTCGAGCGTCGCAGTGTGCCAACCGCCTAAGGAGCTCATTTTTTAAAGAAAAACGCGGGGTCCCACACACTGACAACGCAATCACGCGCGTTGCCGCAGAATACGCGCGTACAAGCAGAAAACGCGAGGTATTACACACTGAAATCTGCCATCACGCGCGTGTTTTTCGACGGATTTTTAGTCCGAGAGCTGTAAGAAATTTCTGTGTAGGTAATTGAGACGAATTTTAAATTAATATTATTGCAATGCAACATGACTATTTAACGGCAAATTTAGACCGCTTTCACATCAACTGACGTCCGATATCCAATATCCGATATCCGAGATCGGAGGAAGTCAAATATCAATGCCCAATATCGGGTATTGGAGCCGACACCACTGTTTTGGCTCGTTATCGGAACACGCAGAGTCTGTAAGCGACTTTCAACCTAAATGGCATTTTCTTAGTTACGTCTCTTTTCGCGTTAATACATGACGCTGATCACGAATATAAGAAAAAAATTAGTTACTATGTCATGTCAATAAGTCGAAAATAGCTTGCACTTCTAATCATTTTCTTTTTTTTTAGAAATTTCTAACAGCTCTCGGACTAAAAATCCCTCGAAAAACACGCGCGTGAATGCAGATTTCAGTGTGCCATACCTCGCGTTTTCTGCTTGTACGCGCGTATTCTGCGGCAACGCGCGTGATTGCGTTGTCAGTGTGTGGGACCCCGCGTTTTTCTATACAAAATGAGCTCCGTAGAGGCGATGAGCGCCACGCCGCGTCGACGCAACAACGCTCGACGCCGCGTCGCGCGTCGCAGTGTGCCAATCGCCTTAAGTTTCGCTTGAGGTACTTATATATTTATTACAGTGCCCGTCACGAATCTTGAGCACAAAAATTTCAATAAAGGTATTACATACTTTATAGTACCTACCTACCTAAGTATTTTTTATTGTAAAGTTTTTTCAGGAAGGTGTCGACATCTGTTGTCATTATCAGAATCACAGCAACCCTGTAACGGTTGGATCTATAGCTGACACTTTACGGCGATTGGCACACTGCAACGCCCGACGCGGCGTCGTTCGTCGACGCGCGTGGACGCGGGAGAGCTAGTATAGTCCGAGAGATATTAGAATTTTTTTGGTAGGTAGGTGCGTGAAGTAATCTAAAATTTTGAGAAAAGTAAAGTAAAGCCATCCGACCATTAACTCGATAGCCGAGACTATATTAAGAACGCTAGAGATGAAAAGAAAATGATTAGAAGTGCAAGCTATTTTCGACTTATTGACATGACATAGTAACTATTTTTTTTTCTTATATTCGTGATCAGCGTCATCTATTAACGCGAAAAGAGACGTAACTAAGAAAATGCCATTTAGGTTGAATGTCGCTTGCAGTCTCTGCATGTTCCAATAACGAGCCAAAACAGTGGTGTCGGCTCCAATACCCGATACTGGGCATCGATATTTGACTTCTTCCGATCTCGGATATCGGACATTGGATATCGGACGTCAGTTGATGTGAAAGCGCTCTAAATTTGCCGTTAAATAGTCATGTTGCATTGCAATAATATTAATTTAAAATTCGTCTCAATTACCTACACAGAAATTTCTAACAGCTCTCGGACTAAAAATCCCTCGAAAAACACGCGCGTGAATGCAGATTTCAGTGTGCCATACCTCGCGTTTTCTGCTTGTACGCGCGTATTCTGCGGCAACGCGCGGGACTGCGTTGTCAGTGTGTGGGACCCCGCGTTTTTCTATACAAAATGAGCGCCGTAGAGGCGACGAGCGCGACGCCGCGTCGACGCAACAACGCTCGACGCCGCGTCGCGCGTCGCAGTGTGCCAATCGCCTAAGGCGGTTGGCACACTGCGACGCTCGACGCGGCGTCGTTCGTCAACGCGCGTCGACGCGGGAGAGCTAGTATAGTCCGAGAGATATTAGAATTTTTTTGGTAGGTAGGTGTGTGAAATAATCTAAAATTTTGAGAAAAGTAAAGTAAAGCCATCCGACCATTAGCTCGATAGCCCAGACTATATTAAGAACGCTAGAGATGACAAGAAAATGATTAGAAGTGCAAGCTATTTTCGACTTATTGACATGACATAGTAACTAAATTTTTTTCTTATATTCGTGATCAGCGTCATCTTTTAACGCGAAAAGAGACGTAACTAAGAAAATGCCATTTAGGTTGAAAGTCGCTTGCAGTCTCTGCGTGTTCCGATAACGAGCCAAAACAGTGGTGTCGGCTCCAATACCCGATATTGGGCATCGATATTTGACTTCCTCCGATCTCGGATATCGGATATTGGATATCGGACGTCAGTTGATGTGAAAGCGCTCTAAATTTGTCATGTTGCATTGCAATAATATTAATTTAAAATTCGTCTCAATTACTACACAGAAATTTCTAACAGCTCTCGGACTAAAAATCCCTCGAAAAACACGCGCGTGAATGCAGATTTCAGTGTGCCATACCTCGCGTTTGCTGCTTGTACGCGCGTATTCTGCGGCAACGCGCGTGATTGCGTTGTCAGTGTGTGGCACCCCGCGTTTTTCTATACAAAATGAGCTCCGCAGAGGGGACGAGCGCGACGCCGCGTCGACGCAACAACGCTCGACGCCGCGTCGCGCGTCGCAGTGTGCCAATCGCCTAACACATTGTAATAAAAATAATTATAGCGACATCTGTCTTTTTCTTTTAAGAACATTATAACGTCCTTTTAGTACGACTCTGAACTAGCATTTAGTACCTCAAATACGACAGAGAGGGCAGTAAAGGTTATAACAAGTTATAAATAGATGTCACTGTAATAAATAAAATTTATTAGCACGACGTTTTGCATTACAACATTAAAAATTTAACCTGTAATATTTTTGTACCTACAACTACTCCTTTACATTCCAGGGTGCTTTAAGCGGATGTTTATTGAGCCTGATCCTTTGTGGATGGCTACTAATTGGCGCGGAAAATGCTTTAGCCACAGGGGCATTAACCTTTCAGGGCAAGCCGCTGGCAATATCAGGCTGTGGCAAAGCTAATTTCACATCAGCCCTGGTCAATATAACTACAGTACTACCTAACGCCGCGTGAGTATTCGCACCATGAATTAATTTGAGAAATAAATAAATAAATAAATAAATATTCCACAACATTCTACAGAACGCTATCTAGATTCATGGTAAGCTTTTATAGCTTGTGTTATGGAATCTAGAATGCGGATAAACATACTTATATACTTTTTTTTTGTAAATACATACATATTATACATAGAAACACCCAGACCAATGCAAATAGTCATATTCATGCATACAAATATTTGCACTAAGCGGGAATCGAACCCGCGCCTCCTGCGTGGCAGTCGCGTACACTTTATAGCAATATTAGAATGCTAACTATTCCTATATAATCTAAAGTCCAAGACATAATCCATGTAGCTCAGTTGGTCAGAGTATTCCCCCGGCACAGATAACATTCCCCCGGTAAGAAACGGTGCTTGCGGGTTTAAGTCCCTTCTTGGACGTAAATTTTTACAATCTATCTAAATCGATATAATAATTTAGCACAAAAAAAATCCGATGCTAAATATCTAAAAATCTTAATAGTCGAGTGGGTTTCCGTTGGAGTAGAATAGGGTAACCCCATCTCTTTCTGTGGGTTTCGTAGAAGGCGACTAAGGGATAGGGCAGTTCTCCATTCGACAGTAAACATACAGCCGATGACTAAGTTCCCGCTTGACAGCAATAGGCTCGCCACCTACTATGTGGGACCGATAATAAGAGTTTGAGAAATATGGAAAAAGAACTGGCGAAATGTGGGTGCTAGCACCTCTGCCTACCCCTTCGGGGAATACAGGCGTGAGTTTAAGTTATGATGTTATGTTATGAAATATGGGTGTTAATATTATACACCTCTGCCTAACCCTTCGAGTTTCAAGTGTAAGGCCGCGTCCTGGACGACGGCGGGCGGAGCGGGCGGAGCGGGCGGTGCGGGCGGTTTGCGCGGTGTCCTTCGCCACGCCGCGCCGCCCGCACCGCTGTCATCGAGAACAGCTTCACACAAATGTACGACTTTGATAAAGACGCGGGTGTCGCCGCCCGCGCCGCCCGCTCCAGCCGCCGTCGTCCAGGACGCGGCCTAAGGCGGACCCATCGCGCGCCTGTGAGCCGGGCGTCGACGAGACGGTCGTCCACCTCCTCGTGGACTGTCCCATTCACTCGAGGGAGAGATTTCACCTTGAGCAAAAAACCCAACTTAGGGTTAGCATCACCAACTTGCCAACATTTATAACCAAGGAGTACCTACAGGGAATACTTCCTCGAGTATTGGGACAAGATAGTGCGGATAGTGAATAGACGGAATAGCACTTAAATAAATATCTCGCCGATATTTAGTAAGTAAATACCTGGCAGAATATTAAAAATAAAGCTAAAATAGAAAAGTAAAATCTTGATATAACAAAAGTAAAATAATAATGATGTGGAAACGGGCCTTAAATACCCCTTATCTCAAGCATGAAAGGAAACCATGAAAGTATGAGACGAATGATAGAGGATAAGTATGAAGAGAATGTAAGAATGAAAGAGATAATAAAATATAAAGTGTCAAGAACAGACTAAACAAGAAACGTACCTTAGTGAAACTAATTAAAATTAAAACTTTGTGGAAATATTAATGTGAAAAGAATACTACAATAAACATAAACGTACATAATGTAATTTAATATCTTTAGTGAAAAGTACAAGTAAATACAAACAATTTAATTTCTTTATAAAACAAGTTCGCGACTAGGAAACGGTGACGAAAAGACTTCGAACTTGGGTCGAAGGGTTCAGTAAAAAAAAACCCTTCGAGGATTTAGCGGTATGAGTATAGGTATGTATGTATGGATGTAAGGCTTATTCCAAATATCGAAATTCTGTAGTCAGACTAATCGAACTTTTGAGGTCTCCAACCTTGTTCGAACTACCCGTAACACTGGGTAGGTCATACTGGCAGTACTAATTACCTAACTTGTACAGTAACGGTAGATTAGCTTGAATTTATTATCTGGAAAATACACTAAAGCAATTCTAAGTAAGTGGATAAGTAAGGTGTTCAATTAAGGCTTCTTTACTACTTTCTTCACTTTAAACACGGCTATAAATTTCAACAGTTACAAAAAGAGACTACAATTTAAGTTGTGGTACCTTAACAAGTGGTTCTAAGTAATGATTTCTATTTATACCTCCTACTAGTTTCCTGGATTGGGATGCATTTTGAAATTGGAATGGGACCATTTTATTAAAATGGGACGAAGGAACTAGAAAAATATTTTAACACCTATTGTATGATATTTACATTGAGCGGAAATTGATCCCGCGACCTGTGACTTAGTACTCAATTTGTCAATCATAAGCATAACACACGGATGTGGGATGGTGTGAAAGGCGATGAAATAAATCCTCGAGCGATGGCCACGTGACATAGAAACATTTTTTCACACTTGATTAAAGGTGGCCATGTCTAAGTTTTAATCTTTCTTTGCAACTTCGGTGATAGCAAACCTCATCTCTGTTTTATTCCCCCTATTAAAACTTTCCCCATATTACTATTACACGATTCACCCCCTTTATGGGTTTTCTTCGTCGTCGGCGCTTCGTTTTTTTAAACCACGCTGATTATTCTATGAGATGGGGGAGTCACTAAATTGCTGTGTTAATAAGATTGTACTTTTTGGGGGTTATTTCTTTAAAAATTCTGCGTTACTATATTGTATAAGTACTTATATTATGATGAAACTTTAGACATTATATCCTACTTCGAAGAAGTGGAAGACCAAATTTTGGAATATTTTTTTAAGATGTTTAGAAATATTATGGCTCCAAAGCCGGCAGTCCCAAGAGCGCGAAGTCATTGATACGCATGCCGTGAAAGCCGTCCCGCGCTCCAACTGCATCAGAGACCATGATGTTCAAGGCTTCTTCTTCACAGCGACATCGATGCCGAGTAACGCAAGGGGCACCTAAAAAGCGATAGTGACATTAAATTTAACAATATATTACTATGTTTGTGAACAATTCAGAAGTTAGTGTTCAGAATTTTTTTAGGGTGATGGTATTTCTTTTCATATACTTCCTACATAGTTCAGAAAAAGGACATTAAAAATGGGATACTTCTTCCGATGTTCTTGACTAAGAAATGATAACTACACGAAGTAAGAATTTACCAATTGATGACAAAAAGCAAATGGTTGGCTATGTACCTAGGTAGTTTAAACGGAAGCAAATTCCGTTTTGGTATAAAATTTCGCTACACTGAAAGTTGAGCATTAATTGAAAATTCCAATATCTATCATTGAATTCCAATTACATTCTACCCACAGTTAAATAATACCTATTTCAAACATGGAACACTAAATTGCCTTTTCCCATTTAGGTACGCGTATTGATTAATATTGTTTGACTATTATAATTGATTCATTACATTACAAAATAATAGAAGTATTATTTACGGGAAATTGTTTCACAGTATTTACATACCTACATTATTAAGAGACAAGCAATTTTGAGAGCCTTAACACTTTATAGAGAAAAAAACTTTGATTGTTTATAAGCTATATTATGCTCGAAGAATATAAACTATAATATCAATCAATCAATCAATGTCAACAAAGTTAGTAAAACCGTCTTAAAGATATCCCAATTGTGTCTAAAGTTCGAACTTTGAAGTCGTAGATCCGCTTTTTTATTACTATGTCAGTATGCCTAGGTACGACTGCTATATGACCTCCCAAATCAGAGAAGAAAGTTTCAATCATGCTTTCTTGAGCGTCTAGATTGCGCGGCAGAATTCTCGTACGAATAATCGTGCGAAATCGTCGAATATCGAATCGTTAAAGTTCAAAGTTAAAAAAATATTTCGCGCGGTATAGAGCACACGAAACAAAAGACGCGATTGCGCGCGAAAGTTAAAAGAGAAGCGCTGAGCGCACGTTCTTTCCCTCTCTTGCTCTCACCATCGCACGCAACGGCACTACCTCCATAATTAAACTTAAATATTTCTTTTCAGGAACCAGCTACCAACCAAACGTTTGCAGTCATTGTTCCGAATTTCCTTCACGTATTGTCCATTTGCTGGAGCCATCTCAGTTATAATCATAGGTGTTCTTATGAGTTACCTCACGGGGAAGTCAAGGTTAGACTCCATGAACCCAGATGTCTTCTGTCCTCTCACTCAAAGTATTCTTCATAAATCACTATTAAGGAGTCCAACAGCTTCTTTGGAAGTCAGACCACCCAACACTCCAGAGGTCTATCACGCGTTGGATGAAGCTCTGAAACATTTGAAAGAAGTTATAGATCGGTGAATAAATACTTGGAAATTATTTTATGTAGTTTTACTTTTGACGTTTTTATTATTCACCTGAGTTGGGGACCCCTTTTTTTCGTGCGGAAATCTCCTCGAATACCTCCCTCGCCGGAGCCGGAAGGGTAGTAATCGGACTCGAAACAACTAAAACCGCACGCCGATTGTGGGTCGTAGTGCTGGGCCGGAAGTGAGGTTGTCTTCGACATATCCCTCACACACCGGCTGACCCAGGGCCATCACGAAATTAGGGTCAAATATGGCTCTAAAATGCTCAAAATCGCTATTTCAAACATCTTTCACTAAGACGCCGTGATCAAATAAATAATGTCAAAGTTTGTATTAAAAAATATAGAATTCAAATATCTAGGGACTGTTATAGTCCCATTTCATTACACTGATTTTTTTTTTTTCAAAAAACTTGAAGAACCATGTAAATTCTCTAAATTGCATTGCATTCAAGTTCTCGCGGCCATCTCTCTCTCTCTCGCGGATTTTATATTAGCAGTGCGAAGAGTACGGACGTCGCACTACTTACAACCCGGCCTTAAACTATTTGAACTGTTTTCGTTAGACTCCAGGATAAGGGTCATTGAGGGAAACGGCCTTATATCAAGTTGCAAGAGGGAGCTTTGTTATGGTTCAGTAACTAACTCGTTCATCTCGTTTTCGTTAGTACATTGTTCTTGCAATATTATGGTAGATATTGGTAATGTATGGCCATTCACATTAGTAGTGTAACACTCACCGGGATATTTACCATGTTTTTTGTTTGATTTACATACTCATCTGATAGTTAAACGAGTACGGAAGATGTTACCGATCCGGTCTATCCAATAACTACTAGTTCGGCTGTACATCGATCATGGAGTTTTTAACAGCGTTGAAATATCAGTTACTCAAAACAAATAAAAACATTAGACAGCCTTTTATGGCGTGGCGGTAGAACGTTCGACGGCTACGCAGGGGGTGCAGATTCAATTCCCGCTCAGTGTAGATTTTTAAAGCATGAATTTGAAATATTGAATACTAGCTTTTGCCCGCGGCTCCGCCCGCGTGGATGTCGGTTATCGCGGCCAAACATAGCCTATGCCCTTTCTCAAGGTCTAATCTACTCCTTTAGTTCAGTGGTTTAGGCATGAAAGCGTAACATACAGACAGACAGACAGAGTTACTTTCGCATTTATAATATTAGTATGGATGTATGAGTTTAATAAAAGTACCATCTGTTTATGTATGTCCACAGTTTAGAACCCTTTACAAAAGTTAGTTAAGCTGTGCTTCTGTTGGGTCTAGATAGCGCTGTGCAGAATACCCTACAATATATATTCCTTTATTATCTGTACTGCGATAGCAAAGCTTGTACCAAGCCTCGTCATCAATCAACAGGTATATAGTAAAGCTAGTTGCTGTTGCTTTTTACTTGGCACTTTGTCTTGAGCTGTACGTTTACGATAGAGTACATAGAGTCTTGATACCTGAGTCGAGTTCTACCACAGCCCCAGGAAAAGTTGGCCCTATTTACTCCATCGAGAACAACCGGTAACGGTATTTTTTATTGTTTAAATGGGCAAAATTATTATTTTTTTCATTCTTATTATACAATCCGGTGACAGATAGACAGATGGACAAAGACGGCGCGTTGGCGTAGTAAAAGGGTTTTCATGTACCCTAAAAAGCAACTAACATAAGGGTCATCACAATAAAGTGGTCTACAATATAACCTACTAAATTTATAGATTTTAATTAAATATTTAAAATATTTCCCAACATTCTACACAACGCTATCTAGACCCATGGTAAGCATAGCTTAACTAGCTTGTGTTATGGAATCTAGAACGCGGATAAACATACTTAAATACATTTTTTTTTGTAAATACATACATATTATACATAGAAACACCCAGACCAATGCAAATAGCCATATTCATGCATACAAATATTTGCACTGAGCGGGAATCGAACCCGCGCCTCCTGCGAGGCAGTCGCGTTCACTACCGCCACGCCACGGAGACTGAAACTTTTACCTCCGGTTGCTCCGGTACTTACCTAATGTTCGCAACATATTGTGAAAAAATGTGATCATATACGCAACCCATTGTCTGACGACGATTGAAAATGATGCTAACTATTAATTCAAAAAAATATTCGAAAATTTTACGCACCTAAGATATTTACGGCTCTAAATTCGGCCGTCTCAATTCGGGAAACTGGGTAATAAATGAAATCCCCTGATGCCGCTCTATGTGGACAATTGGGACTTTTCTTCAAGTGAAATCCTGGTTGTTCCCAGACCCAGATCTTCCCAACCCCTCGATACAGATGGATTAGGTTAGAAGGGTGTGGTGGGGATTTCTCCGCAACCATAATTTTCGAGACAAGTTACTTGCATAGTATGGGATATAAAAGCCACGAAGCTTATGTTGTAAGCTTCACTACGTTTCTTCCGACATAATCTACATGCAGGTGAACTCAATCAATTTGTTCAAAGCTACTTTTAGTCGGTACCAATAATTATAGTAAACAGTATGTAATATTATTGAGAGCCTATAGTTTACTTATTCCTCTTTTAATTGCACTGCCTTTTGGAAGCAGTGAGTTAATATGAGAACTTTCTACGAACATAACATTAAACTCTTTCTTCTAGGTTTTCCCGTAATAACCAACCTTTAACATCAAAATGACGAATAATTTTCCAGACTGCAATTCCAATTTTGTCTGATTCCACGAATAACTCAAGACTTAATGGCTACAAACTACGATTGCTAAGAATTCAGAGAAACCCTTCAAAGGACGTTGGATTAATGGTTCAACGTGCGAATGCGATTTCACGCTTGACTGCCCACGGCAAATTTACACCGTCACCTTACATTATTCATGTGACGTACTGATGAAATATTGAATGTCATTAAGTCAATACAAAATCTTCATAAATTCCATTAATTTTTCAAGGATTTAGTAGCGCGCGATAATTTGATGGCAAATCCGGGTGCGCTTATGATATTTTGCTATTCATCTTTATGAGCTTTTTTTAACGTCAAAAGCATTTCACAAAGCCGTCGATGGCCCGGGGTTAGTCAGGGTGTGAAGGAATTGCCTTATTGGGTCACTTTGCACCCCGGTAATTGAGACCTTTAGGAATTTTAGTCAGTTTGAGTCTAACATTTCAACATCCTCGCTTTGTCATTATGTTTTAAGCATGCTCAGTTCATCGCATTTTTTTTATTTCTTCTGTTGCTACAAATGCACGAGTTTCAAATGATTTGATCCATTTGGAAAATTGTAAACTAAGCTTCTCGCTAGTAACACACGACAGAACCTATTTCAAACTGGTGAACACTTCGTTCCAAACTGCTCTTTCAACAATAGCTTTGACGTCTGTGACACTGTGTAACAAGATGTTAGTAGGATTAAATTTGATGTAACTACACTATGGTAATATTGGCGAGTTGGTACCCTTAGTTTTCTACATGGAAGACAAAGGCTAGAGAAAACCTAGAACGTTACTATGAACAATGTCTTTCTGGACGAAATGACACTCCGTACTCCAATCCATCTCTTATCTCTTCTCAAATAATTAAACTAGTCAATTGCGTAAACATACATTATAACCCCAATGCAAGAGGGATATCAAATAAATAGCAAATTACAAAACTATATAAATAGATCACCACTTACTTTGACACTTAATACTGCGCTTTGAAAATATATACATCGAGAAATAAAAGCTCTGCAGTTTGCACCATTTAGTATAAAAAACCTCGCAAGCTATTTGAAATATCATCTACAAAGTAAAGCCCCTTCACCGCCACTGACATTGTCGTCTATAAGACAAAGAGAAAAACATGCACAAGAGAGTTGTGTGCTACGTTTTAGACATGCCACATTAATTCCTAGACCGCAGTTCTGACTGAGAGCCTACTGTCTCGAGTACTTTGCACATTTACAAAATGGCTCAACTGTTTCAAAAATAGCAAGCCAATTTAGCATTTATGTGTATATTAATAATATTATGTATTATGTAATAATAGTATGTATGTATGTTTGATATATTTATGTATATCTACCTATACTTAGGTAGCTATTGTGTTTATTTATTTTATTTGTTATCACTTGATTATTTATTATCTATGTACACCAAACTACCCTGAAATCATTGTCTCTATTTTTTTCTCTCCATCCTATGGTTGCCTGGAAGAGATTGCCGCAGAGCGATAAGGCCGCCAATTGTATTTACCTACCAAACTGTTATTACTTGTTATTATGCTATATCCTTGGTGTACAATAAAGACAATTATTATTATTATGTTTCTCTGTTCCATGACTCTCGGGACTATGGAGTCCCGGGCCTTTGGAAGGCGTGCGTCGGGCCGAAGCCAAGACGTAGAGGCCCTTTTAAGAGAGTTTAATATGCTAGGGATAGACACTCATGGCGGATACCATCCCCGAGCGCACAATATAATTATTATTATTATTATTTATAATGATCAGAATTAAAGATGAGAATAGTAAACATACTTGATTGTTTTTCAGACTGGAAAATTAAGAGTGGCTTCGAGGACTCTTAAAAAAGGTCGTAGATACTAAGAGAGTAACATAATGTTATACGAGAAGAAAATGTAATAAGTATATTTTCATTCTGTATCTCATATTTTTGGCATTTCTTTGAAGGATGAAATTCGTAATAAGGTCATCCGACAAACAATGAAAGTTACTAATATATATAACTCGCGGAATGAGTAAGTTGAAGTGGTGGTGAACTGGCATATTTGCAGTCGCAGAGAAAACAAGGCCTTGAGTGGAGACCGCGAATCAGCAAATGGAAGGTGGGACGCTCGCTAGCACGATGGACTGACAACCTGAAAAAATTTGGTTGGGATAGATTGTCAGTGGAGAATCAGGGCCTCGATTCGACTTTAAAGTAATGCTGTTAACGTTCAAAATTAAACGGCTTTTTCGGAGTGAATGAAAAAGGGTAATGAGTTTTGGACTTTGAGTATAGAAATGATCTAAAATTGAATGCCTGTTTTGCATTGGCTGTGGTATGACAGTGATTTTGCTTTAGCAGAATCGAGAGCCAGATGAGATGTTCCATCTACGGGCACGTACAGTCGACAAAGGAGATACGGTTATACCTTTACGTATAACTTTATATGAAAAAGAGCGACACTATCTCTTTTGTTGACTGTACAATCAGCATCTAATCTAAACAGCATCGGTCAGCAACGTTCAATAGCACAGTTTTGTTTACTTTATTAAAGAAAATAAAAACAAGTTTAATGAAATAATTCTTATTATTCAACATGATCATACTATCCTTAACTTCACTTATATTATTGTCAACGCCTAATGCCTAGTATCATGGAAGATCGAAGCGGCTAGACGCATACGTCACTATATTCCCAGGAATTAATGCCGCGTGCCCATTGCCACCCCTGTAAAAGGCTTACCGCAGTGCTAATCGGTGGCTATTGTTATTTATGACGCAATATGAATGGATAACGCAACATTTTGATAACGTATTTTTTTCCGGCGAGTGTTTTAATATTCATTTTAATGTCGCTATGCCTAATATTTACTATACCTGTGACGGTGATAGTTTCATAACGATAATTAGTTTCAATCAGTGGTAAAAATATATACAATAATTTTAGCGGGCATAAACATGATCATGGATGGTATTTGATTTGCCTGACATGTATGCATATATTTTTAGCATTGACAGGACAATCATTCCTCTCAGGACAAAAGTCACCGTCCTTACAGAAGCAGGCCCGTGACGGCAGCGGGACGTGAGGGATTCACGCACCAAAAGAAGCGGGATAACACCCGAAAACCCCTCCATATATGCAGGATAGCACCCTAACCACCCCCTAGGCGAGGCCGCATTGTAGCCGTAGGTCTGATGGGAGCCCTGGGACAGCTTTTTAGTCGGCAGGAGTCCGGCATAACATCCATGAAGGATTTTCCCCCACGGCAAAAAAAGCACTGACAGGACAATGAATTGTTTTATTAAAATCACTTATCCTGAATCTGAATGTAATAATAATATCTACCTATACGTATAATCAAGGATATCAGCATAGCTTTACCTAATGCAACTGACAGACACCCTTCCCTTGCCGCTAATTGTACGACTGATGTGGAAGGGTGAAATAGACTGTGCAATTTATGAATTTATTATTTATACTATCATGTCTACAGTACTTCGTTTATTGATTCTTACAAGAATCTCTTCAGTATGCACTCAAGTTTGTTACTATAAAATTGAAAATAAAGTTAGTTTAGCGACTACATTATGGGGTTCTTCAAGAAGGGTATTAGAAGGTTTAAGTTTCTTACAGGGTCAGCTGCACGAGTGTGATGCGACTGGTGTTGCACACATCCTTATGTCACGATAATCACTTCCCACAAGGGGAAAAATGCATACATTTATAAAAGCATACTACTATATAATAGGGCTGTTGATAGAAAACTGAAAGTGCGTAGTGTAGTGACACATCGGTCTTCGTCCCTTAGAGAATTTATAGATCTGGCTAACCACTATTTATTAGTTAACAAGTTTATCTCCCAAGAGTGCAACATATTTTGTAACTCCTGCAAACCTTAATTTCCAACCAATTAAGGCAAGTAAGGAACTTTGTTCCGTTGATATATTATTATATGCCACACCAATGGCGTGGTGGTTAAACTTACACCACATTACTTGATATTTCTAATTTCAATTTGCAATTACTTATTTCATCCATTATTGTGTATTTGTACCTACGTCTTCATAATCATCATCATCCACATAAAGACGTTAGTCCTAATTGTATCCGAGACCACGGTGCCCTCGGAGCTCAGGGTCCGCCTTCCGGTTCTTCCTCCTCCACTTCGCACAATCTTGGGCGTCCAATGTAATGAGACCGTTTGCACGCATGTCACCCTCCACGACGCCAAGCCAGCATTTCTTGGGCCTACTCCTTCTACCCGGAGTGGGGGCGTACCTACGTCTTCATAATACTTAGACTATATACACCGTTACTATTAGATTCAACCGGATATTTACCATGAGTTTCTTTCGTCAATACGATTTCAATTCTAGCTGAAAGTAAAGTCTAATCACCATAAATAATACCAGGATACGGTAAAGAATTTCAAGATTTTATAATGGGGCACGTACATATTAATAGTTTTTTTTTTTTTTTTATACATATATTTTTATTGGTAATTTACAGAATACATTATAATTATATACTAAAAAACTACTAATTACAAATAAAATAAAAGAAACCAATTAAAAACTAATAATAGTAAATAAATTAGACTTAGTCAAAGAATTGTATACCCTAAGGTATGGAGGGTACCTATTACGAACCTGACTGTACTTCAGTACATGAAGTCGGAATAGCTGTTACTCGGAACACGAATGCCAAAGTGAACTTAGAGTTATTTTTAAAAACAAATTCTCACGTCTTCGCACTTATTTTGAAAGATAGTGTCGTTTACAAAATAACCCTTAAAAACAATGCTTCTACAGCACTTAAGTGCCAAAGAGAGTAATTGGGCAAATCAACCATATAAATACTGTACAGTATTTGCATAAAATTTTACTACAATGAAAGCTGTGTTTGGACTATTTCCTTTAATATTGCATTAGCGTATGAAATTGAACGCTACCCTTATGAACATAGATGCTATAATCGTCTATAAGTTTTCACCGATGTTGTCGTAATTAAAATGTATGAGACACGCGTGGTTTACAGTAGTAAATCTTGTAAGAAATCAATTTCGTTCCTGATAATTTCTTTATAAAGAATCGAATAATGTATATTACTTATCTACAAGATGCTGCTTTTATCACTTTTACATTCTTTTTTACATTTATCACCTTAAATAATCATGACTCATGCATGACCATAACTAATATCGAACTAAAATAAACAAAAGGAAATCAATACAGAATTCATTGTAATGTATACCTACTAGCTACATTTGCCACTATATATCCATCCATACTATGGAAATACTTAATGCCTGAAACCGAATGACAATATCCCGGATAATGATTCGAAAGACCTCAATAGTACCGTCCTTCAGTACATAGGTATATTTTGCGTGGTTATTCTTCATAACAATTTTATTCATAATTGCAAGACAAACCTCGGGGTCCCAAGTGACCACCGAACCGTGAGTAGGAAACATTTTAACGTCTAGTTTACATCGGACTCATTTAATACTCGATAAATTATTGTTCTTGCTATTTATTTATCCAAAAATTTATTGAACGGTAGTAATTGATACTGATCCGGCAAACTTCATACTGCCAATTTATTTCCACCTGCGTGGTGGCAGTTCACGTTCCCGCTGTACCTAACCTCTATTATATTAAGCATGTATTAAACATAAATCAATCTTCCTCTTAAATTACCCTCTCTATTAGCAAAAACCGCATCAAAATCCGTAGCGTAGTTTTAAAGATATTAGCATACATAGGGACAGACAGAAAAACTGACTTTGTTTTATACTATGTAAGTAGGGGAATGTGGGGGGAAATCGGATAGGGGGTAAAACCAGATAGTTGCTATTTCACTACTTTGCATATAGCTGTCTCGTTCTAACCAGTCGGAACGTGTTCACGAACGCTCGCTCAGTGCGGTTGCAAACTGCGGTGACACTAACATCTCAGCGCGTGCGTCTATGAACGAAAATTGAAAACAAAGGTAAGTTATCTAATATTTGGAAAGATTTTGACGTGATATCATTTATATGTATCGTGTGTTATGAATAACAATAGTGTGCTATAAGAAGTGATATATATTTAGGTTTCCAAACAGTTATTTATTGTTGCTATGAGTGTAAACATAACCTGTCAGATATTCAAATTTCAAATAATGTACCAGTGGGGTACAAGCGGACGGGGTGATTTCGACTATCCGGTTTCACCCTGAATAAACTATAGGTGTTGTGCGCGTTCATTTCATCTCTGTTATGTGTTACTAAGTATGTTTTAATCTTTTGCAGAGTGTCAACACGCCACGAACGTATATAAAAAAATCAAATAGGCTACAATGGTCAGAGTCATACATGCTTTTGGCTATTAATTCGGTGATGGAAGGCAGAATGGGATATTTTTTAGCTTCTCACACTTACAATGTCCCTAAAAGTTCATTGGAAGACCGTATAAAGAAGATCAAAGCGGGAAAATCCAAGGATGAAGTATTTAGAAAATGTCCAGCAACTGAAAAAAGCGTGTTTAATAATGAACTGGAAGGTATGTTAGCTGAACATATAAAAACCATGGAATCATGGATTGCGATTTTGCGCCATCACTTACAACCGACATATCATTAACACCCTCAAATGAAATTCGTCAGGACCCATTACCTGGAGAAAGAACTCCATCTCCACAAGCAGGAACATCTACCGCATTTGGTGACATAAGCCGTACCGATATATCACTAACACTCCAGAATAGAATTGATCGGAATTCATTTGGTCGAGAAAGAACTCCGTCCCCGCAAGCTGGAACATCTACCACACTTGGTGAAACGAGATATACAGAGGGGTGTCTTGTATCACCGAGAGAAATAATGCCAATTCCACATTCCCCTAATGATAATGATGATAATTATCACATACCTACAGTCTCATAATTATGCACATCTTGAGTCTAAATAGAACCTGACAATTGAGCGAGTTTTTCATGGATTCATGTTTCAAATTACATTTGTTTCCGCTACTTAATCTTCATGGGGAGTATAGAACGGTACATATAAGACTGGAGCATTTTACAGCCAAAAATAAAAGTAAGGTAAGACTTAAAGCTCGTTTAGACGAAGAGAGTTTATCGCCTCGAATATACGATTCTCGAAAGGAGAGAAAAAAGTTGAATCATCTAAACACTTGCAGAAGCAATAGTCGCTCGTTCGTCCTCGCCTGGCGAGAATCACCTCGCAATTAATATTGATAGTGTCGGTCTAAACAGAATTTTAAAGCAATGACATAAGGCATAAGGTAAATTTCACTTGGGAAACTTATTTGACATAATCGTATGCGAGAATTGAGCGTGTAAACATGTTGGCGCACCAGCTAACCTCATCACGTCATAGTGCAATGCTCTGATTGGTTGCTAAGATATGGCGTGATATTCGCGCACCAATAGAACGACGGCTCGGCGCAGGCGAGGAGGGAGCTTCGTCATATAGCTTCAAGCACTCAACTCAAAACTTTCGTACCGAACACACATTGTACGGGCTGCCACAATATTTTATGTACTTACTACTTTTTTACGCAATATAAGTCATACAAGTTTAACTCAGTCTCCGTGTCAGTTATTTTCTACCGCCCCTCAAGACTCCGCTACATAAATTTGATCCTTCGAAGCCGGATAATATATCAGAAGCTGTACCAGAGATCTACCCACTTGAGAGACGCAAAGGCGGTGAAGAAAGAATACAGTGCTTTCGGTAAGACGTGCTAACCAGAACTTCACTAATCCTTCCTTTCCGCTTGTGAAATTCCAGTGCCTCCAGTGCTTACCTACTTACCTACTGTGCTTAAATAAATTGTATAAGTACGCATCGCCGTGGTGTGCGCTTACTACGCTTCGCAATAAAAAGTGAGTACCTACCTACCTTCCCATTTTGCCAAGATGCCTACAGATTTAGCTGTTACCGTAGATCCTAGTCCATCTGCGAGAAAAGATCTAAAGAAAAAACGTGCGTCTATAAAGTGTCGGTTAACTCTTTTTAGGAAGTATGTTGATTCCTTTGAAGGCAAAAAATTAACTGATGTCCAACTCAGGCAGTTAAAGTTGCGGGTAGGAGGCTCTCAGAATTTGTTGAACGATTTTAACGATGTTCAAACGCAAATCGAGGACCTCAGTCTGGAGTCCGAGATTATTACACAATTAGAATCACGCGAAGAGTTTGAACGAGATTATTATGACGTTTTAGCTATCGCTGAATGTCTCACAGCGCCTGATGAAGGGTCCGTGGCCACAACTGGCTTCATAGATAAGCATGCCAATGGTATCGAGATGCCTACCATTTCTATTCCCTGTTTTGATGGTTCATATGAGCACTGGTTGGAATTTCGTGACACATTTCTATCTTTAGTACATAACTGTAAAACAATCACCCAAATACAAAAATATCACTATTTAAAATCATCTTTAAAAGATAGTGCTAAGGAGGTGATCGAATCGCTAGAATTTACTGCTGATAATTATGAAGTCGCATGGGAGTTATTAGTGGGTAGATTTGATAACACTAAGTTCTTAGTACATAATCATGTAAAATCTATCTTTACTATTCCACGCTTAACAAAAGAATCTCCTGTCCATTTACGCAAACTTATTGACACTGTCTTAAGAAATTTACGTGCGCTCAAGCTGTTAGGTCAACCCACTGAACACTGGGATACTTTAATTATCTATTTGATAGGTACAAAACTAGATCCCACCTCAGAACTCGAATGGGAACAGTACAAGCGAGTTACGTTAAAGACAGAAAATAATTCTAAAACTCCGATTTTGCTTAAGGATTTAATTGAATTTCTAAAAGGCAGGGCTGATATGTTACAAACACTCCTAGCTTCACATAATGCAATAATTAAATCAATTAATCATAAAACTAGTAATCCTAATAAATTTTCTAATCAAGTTACATCATCTAGGGTTCATTGTAATGTGGGATCCACACAAAATAATAAACCACATAAAAAGAACTCACGTAGTTATAGGCCTTGTTGTTTATGTAACACACTACACCCATTATATTCGTGTCAGAAGTTTCTTGATTTGGATACGCAAGGTAGGTTTGCAGTTGTAAAGGATAAGCAGTTGTGTATTAATTGTCTGCGTCCTGGTCACACTTTCGACACTTGTGTGTTCGGAGCTTGTAGGAAATGCAATCAAAAACATAATTCATTAATTTGTGAAGTGATGGACAGCAATGTAAACAAATCTACACTTACGCATGTAGATAATACGTACGTGAGTACACTGCAGGCTCATTCTATTCATAATAGCGGGGATAGCAGCGTCTCGCATTCCGCAAAACCGGTTCTGTTATCAACAGCTATAGTTGAAGTTCGCAGCCAGTCGGGTGCGTACCATCAAGCGCGCGCAGTCCTCGACAGTGGCAGCGAACGTTCCTTTATTACACAATCTTTTGTTGATAAATTAAATACGCAGGTCATACAGTCCACTCAAAAAATTCTTGGTGTAGGTAATTTGATAACGCAGAGCACTAAATCCTGCACTATCCATATGAAATCGCGTATCAGTAGTTTTACCGCGCGAGTTCAATGTTTAATTTTATCAAAAATAACGTCAAATTTACCTATCTCCTCATTACACGCACATTATAGCATTCCCGATAATGTGGTTCTCGCAGACCCGTTTTTCTACGATAGTCAGCCGATTGACTTACTGTTAGGTGCGGATTTGTTCTGGGAATTAATTCAAGACGGGAGAATGCGACTCAAAAGCGGCCCGTTCCTTCAAAATACGCATTTAGGTTGGATAGTGTCGGGATCGCTTCATTCTATCACGCACAAGGGAATGAAAAATATCTCATGTCATTTTGCGCAATCGAATGACGATGATGATTGTTTATTAAATCAAACATTACGCAAATTTTGGGAATTGGAAGAATTACCCAACAGTCTTGGTACAGTGTGCAGTGACGAGGAGCGCGCTTGCGAGGAATATTTCACGCAAACAACCACGCGAGACGCCGAAGGTCGGTTCACAGTTCGATTCCCGTTTAAGCACTCGCCAAAATTACTAGGTGACACTCGCGCGCAAGCTGAACGTCGCTTCTTCGCTTTAGAGAAGCGATTACAACGCAATCCTAGTTATAAAGCGTTGTACAGTGATTTCATTCACGAATATATTAATTTAGGTCATATGAGTCTTGTACACAATAATACTTATAGTTCAACGCATTATTTTTTACCTCACCACGGGGTGTTCCGAGAACACTCGACAACTACAAAACTGCGTGTAGTATTCGATGCTGGTATGTCGTCGAGTTCTGGCGTATCATTGAATGATCTACAAATGATCGGTTCGGCTATACAAGGCGATTTGATAGCCATTTTACTAAGATTCCGCGAAAATAGATACGTAGCTTGCGCGGACATTGAAAAAATGTACCGACAAGTTCTAATCGCCGAAGATGAACGAGACTATCAGCTTATTTTATGGCGTGACAATCCGTCTGAACCCTTAGGGGTTTATCGAATAAACAGGGTCACATACGGCATTAGTTCCTCTCCATTTTTAAGCTGTAGATGCTTAAAATATTTAGCACAAGAAAGTAAGGTTCCGTACATCAAAAATAATATCAATGATAATTTTTTCGTCGATGATTTAATTATTGGGTCAAATGATATCTCAACCTTAAATCAAATATGTGAGGATATCGATAGCGTATTAAAGTCTGCATGTTTTAACTTACGTAAATGGATTTTCAACTATGACCGCGAGAACCCTAATAACACCAACGATGTTGTGAAAGGTTTTATACCTAACGATAATACACAAAACAAAACGTTAGGCATTGGTTGGAATAACAGGTCGGATGAATTATTATATTATTCAAAGATCAATAATTTAGATTCTATTTTAACTAAACGCAATATTTTATCAAGTGCGTCTCAGATTTTTGACCCTTTGGGATTAATTAGCCCAGCAATCACAATCGCGAAGACCTTATTGCAGAAATGTTGGCTGTTAAAACTAGAATGGGATGAACCAGTGCCGCGTGAGATTGCTCAAATCTGGGAGCGGTTCGTTGAATCCTTATCGTCACTCAGCTGTTTACGAATACCGCGCCACGCTATGTGCAACAATCCTACGCATATAGAACTACATATATTTACAGATGCGTCGCAAACAGCCTACGGTGCTTGCGCTTATCTCAGAACGATTAGTAGTAGCTCACTAGTTTCTATGCATTTATTATGTTCTAAGGGTAAAGTGGCTCCAACGAAGCCAACCACTATACCGAGGTTGGAACTATGCGGTGCGTTGTTAGGCGCGAAATTATTTACTAAAATAATAGAATCATTGCGTTCTAAATTAAGCAAAGTTGTATTTTGGACGGATTCTACTATTGTTTTGGGTTGGTTGGGGATGCCGACCAACTTACTTAAACCATTTGTTCAAAACAGAACGGCTGAGATACACCGCTTAACTCAGGAATGGCCATGGCGTCATGTACCTGGGAAACAAAACCCAGCCGATATAGTCTCACGAGGATTATATATAGACGCACTTGCTACATCTCAGCTGTGGTGGAACGGTCCACAATTCTTACATGATTCAACCTTTAATTTATCTAATTTATCTAACAGTATTTTTCAAACTGAGGACTTACCTGAGTTAAGGCCGACTACAGCTGTTTGTAACATAAGTAGTAAGTCAGATGATAGCACTTTATTTCCGTTTATAAGATTTTCTAATTATCTTCGACTGAAACGCTCTGCAGCTTATGTTTTACGCTTTATATACAACACACGTAATAAAACAAACAGACACGTCGGTTCGCTTTCACTCGAGGAGCTTGATTATTCTGAATTAGTCTTAGCTAGGTTAAGTCAACAAGAATCTTATCCCGATTTATAAAGTTCGCTTATTCATAACACAAATTTTAAATGTAGTTCACAATTTGCTAGATTAAATTTATTTCTAGATACTAATAATTTAATACGAGTTGGTGGTCGTATTGAATATGCCACGGATCTTTCATCAGACGCATACATTTTAGCGTTAAAACGATTTGTGTCACGTCGAGGCAAACCTCGCGAGATATTTTCTGATAATGGGCGTAATTTTGTTGGCGCCATGAATGAATTCGCACAGTTTCTGAAAGGTTGTTCTGACACTATTATAGATTATGCAACTTCTCAAAATATTCAATTTAAAATGATTCCAGCTTATGCCAGCCATTTTGGTGGGTACTGGGAATCTGGGATTAAGAGTTGTAAGCATCACTTGCGACGCGTAGTAGGCAATGCTCATTTGACTTTCGAGGAGTTAAGCACAGCATTGACTCAAATAGAAGCCGTCCTCAATTCCCGTCCCTTGAGTCCCATGTCAACAGATCCACATGACTTTCTTCCTCTCACTCCAGCTCATTTTCTGGTTGGCCGTCCGCTGACGGCACCTGTATTCGCTGATCTTCAAGCTTTGCCTGCTAGCCGACTGACACGATACCAACGCGTTGAACAAATTCGCCAGCATTTTTGGTCCCGCTGGGCCAAAGAGTACGTGTCTGAATTGCAGGTGAGAAGCAAGTGGTATCACAACAAGAGCGACCTCAAGGAAGATACGCTAGTGCTGATCAAGGATGACAACTTGCCGCCACTACGATGGAGTCTGGGTCGAATTGTCAAAACCTACCCAGGAAAGGATAACGTGTCGAGGGTCGCTGACATACGAAAATCTGATGGTGTAGTCCGACGGGCATTCTCAAAGGTCTGTCCGCTGCCTGTGGACGAGGAATGACGACGGATGGTAGCAGCCGGGAGCCTGTGATACGATGTTGTCCCATTGAAATCTGAAGATTCCAAGGCCGGGAGTATGTTGGCGCACCAGCTAACCTCATCACGTCATAGTGCAATGCTCTGATTGGTTGCTAAGATATGGCGTGATATTCGCGCACCAATAGAACGACGGCTCGGCGCAGGCGAGGAGGGAGCTTCGTCATATAGCTTCAAGCACTCAACTCAAAACTTTCGTACCGAACACACATTGTACGGGCTGCCACAATATTTTATGTACTTACTACTTTTTTACGCAATATAAGTCATACAAGTTTAACTCAGTCTCCGTGTCAGTTATTTTCTACCGCCCCTCAAGACTCCGCTACAAACACTTTGACCGGGCGATTATTGGTAGTGATTATCGCATACGACTTATTCGACTCGAACGTGCAAGAATATCGCACCGTCTAAATGACGCCTTACGCGGCGGTAAAAATATTCTTATTCCCGTAGCACCATAACGCACAAGTCTCATTAATTCTGTCAGTCTCGTTTGAAATAATGAAACGAGGCAGATAATATGCCTTGTGTATATTGTGGTTTAGCTTCCGCTTGTTTTGTCATTTTTGCCGTATTTTGACAAGATGATTTTTTAAATATTTTTTCTATTTGGTTTTAACTGAACCAAAAACTCAACATGGGCATTATTGAAAACGTGGCTAATCACAGTCGCAACTTGTATTATTTGAGAGATTTCTTAGTTTCTGACAAGAACCAGTTGATGGACTGAATGTAACTGCACCTTATGCTAATATGAATGTGCGTGTTTCAAGTACGTTCACGCTAAGGTCGGTTGGACAATCCGAAGAACATCTTCATCTCAGACTCTGAAGTGAAAATAAGGTTGTCTTATGAGTCTGAAATACAATGGGCTGGCAATAGTGGTCATATCTGCAGGAGTAATGATGGCTGCAAACGCGTACTGGAGTGGATTTCACAAATTGAAAGACTCGACGAACTAACCGCGCCCTAGGGGCATCAAGGTAATCAAATTCAAATGAACTGGCGACTTGAAAAGGTAGCTGGTAAAGACTGGATGAAATCGTTTTTTATATTGATTCAAGTACCTGCCCATAATATTATGATATTGCAAATTACTGACATGACAGTCTGGGTGAACAAAATGTTAATTCTAAATATTCTTTGCGTCCACGGGCAATCCTAGGATCCATATAAGTTTGAGATTTTATGAAAGTTATTTGAATTCATGGAAACGTGCTGGATGTACACTTTTGATTTGTGTATGATGTACCTTCTTCATATGTTGTGCTTTTTATTATTTATGACTATCTAACGTATTATATTAACGTTTACAAATATAATTTCAAAATTGCTTTTTTCTACGATATCATGGAGAATAATATAAATTAGATTTCTAAGACAAACGCAAGGACTGAAGATCAAGATACCATGTGAAGAACGTAGCTAACTAAATCAATTATCGGAATCAATTCGATTTCTTTAGTCTCGTGGAACGAGGTCGGTCCGAGTGGTAGCTTTTAAATTGTATGTTTTGTTCATTGTATTGAATTTTTTTTTGTATTTCTTACAAATTTCATTAAACAAAAAGAAGTTATTACTTTTATGACTTCATGTACCACAGCCTCATATAGCTCTATTACAATTCAGTTCTAGAGGTATCATATTCATATTCCACATATTCCACAACATTCTACACAACGCTATCTAGACCCATAGTAAGCTTTTATAGCTTGTGTTATGGAATCTAGAATGCGGATAAACATACTTATATACTTTTTTTTTTGTAAATACATACATATTATACATAGAAACACCCAGACCAATGCAAATAGCCATATTCATGAATACAAATATTTGCACTGAGCGGGAATCGAACCCGCGCCTCCTGCGTGGCAGTCGCGTGCACTACCGGCACGCCACAGAGGCTGTCAAGTATACAGCGAACATAGTGAGCAGTACGTAGAATAAAATACTAATTACCACAAAATAAGTTTTTGTAACTATTTCATAGAGAGGTTTTCAATCGGGACTGCATTTATTCGATTGTTGCCCTCATGACTGACATAAGGAAATATGAAACATGATCAAATCAATCGATAGGCCCACAGTTTTTTTCATAAAGAATATTAGAATCGAAATCACTAATATTCCTTCTAACCCCTCCAACTAATCTAAATAGCTTGTGCTAGGGGTTCTAGGGGGGCTAACTGTGGGTTTACGTTTTGCATTTACCTTCGCTTCATAAATCAGTTTCGTCGATCTTTCATCCATACTCTTTACGTATCTGAACATTCCTTTCTCTCTTTTGTAGCATCTAATTCTTGTCAAAATTCTAAGTAGGTATGAGTATATTAGTTTTAAATACGAAAATAGTTACAATATTAAAGTGCGGATTAAGCCATGTATAGCCATGCATAATATATGTATTTGAAAAGCTAAATAAGTCTCCTTTTTCGTTGAATATACGAGCTATGTTTGTCATTTAAGTATTGTATGGTATATGCAAATGGGCAACAAATTGTTTTTCTTTATCTATTGCGAAACGTACATTATCTAGGCAATTTTCTTCGGGAAATGAAGTAGACTGACAGCCGTATAGTTAACAAGGTTGGCACGTGTAGCGAATTCGTAATTCGTACCTCTCCAAGTCTAATGTGTTTCATTAGGTTTACTCGTGACATGCAACATAATGAATTAGGCATTTATATTGCTACTTTAAAATCAATTTACTGTTTTTAAAGTATTATACAGGGTGTATTTTTGAAACGGGGCAGTAAAGGTTACCTTGATCGTTGTAGTTACAGCAAAATATTCTTAGGAGACTGTCCCTAACTTTTTGAGATATTTTGAACTGCAATCATGGATATTGTTAAAATCGTACAGTCAGCAAGAAAAATTCTAACCGTGCTTAAGATATAAAAAAGTAAGTTTTTACCCATTATTATGCCCATAAAGAATGGATTCCAAGAAAACCTTTCTTAACCACGCATTAAACCAAACACACACTGTAATTTACAAGTTTCTACCACCAGCGAGCGGAGCTGTGTGTTGTCTCCACAAAACAGAATAAAAGTTTTTTTTTGTTTTATGTTTGTCTCCAAGTCAGTCAGTCCAGACTTTGAGTCTTATATAGTACAGAATAGAATCTCAGTCAGCTGAGACGTTCCGCGGTGCACTAAGAGTGAGTAGGTATTTGCCGGGTGCCCCTTTTTTCGTATAACATTTTCTATCCTAATGTCGAATGGCATAAAATGTTTAGGATAATAGTCACTTCGCATAATGGTTTTTTGGCATAATGGTCTTTACGCATAACGTATTCTTTGGCATAAATATCAATTTCCCTAATTGTCTTGACCATAACTTTGTTATCTATAAATTTTAAAGTCATAATAATCTTAACGCATAAATGAAACAAATACGATAAATCAAAGTATGTAATGTCATTCATTATTGATTGATTGATTAATGATTAATAATAAGGAATATTTGCAATAGCTTTGGTTTAGGTTAAATAAAAGTTAGGTAGGTTAGGTTAGGTTAGAACATGACAAACAACGCACGAGCCGAGCGAGCGAAGCGAGCGTGCCGCGGTAGCGGCCGGCGAAGTGCCAGAAGCGAATCGCACTCATCGAATTATTATTTTTATACAAATTTACCTGCTTCCAATCAGCAAAATAAATGGATTATGTGCGTTTGAAATGTAATTAAAATTTAAGGAGTTAAATTATGTTTAAATATCGCTATACGATAAACCATTATGCTCAATAATTTTATGGTTAAAGATGATTATGACTAAAGTACATGTACGAAAGAAATTATGCGTGAAAATTTTATGCCGAAACAGCGTTATGCGAAAAGATGATTATGCTAAAACCAGTTATGCATTTCGAAATTAGGACTTTCAATTTTATGCAACCCAATATGGACCCGTATTTGCCGTAAATAAGGGTTCTTTGTTTTTAACAATGGTTATAATAATTAGAATAACTATTTAATTTTTGATGTTTGAATTACATCATGAACTAAGTACCTAGGCTAGTTTGATATCATTTAAATCGAGTCTCCTTCATACGTTTGACATGTATGGGGGTTTAAAAAAAAATCTTTCGCCAAATTAATACTTCCAGATGATTTTGCTTTCGAAACTGGGTCCAAATTCTTTTCACCCGAAACGACTATAGGCTCATATAGGCCCTATGAAGACCTATGGGGTCAAGCTAACCGCAACTATGAGCCTGTCCACTTACTGATTGATGGATGAAGCCCTGATTGATACAAACGTTTTCCTTAGTGTTGGGGATCAGACGGCAGTCACTTCCATATAACCACAATACTGTTTAAGAACTTCATGGAGTTACCTGTTAAATGAACATTAAGATAAAATGTTTACTAGAAACCCAGGTAAACCCAGAAAACCGCCTCTGTGGCGTGGCGGTGCACGCGACTGCCACGCAGCAGGCGCGGGTTTGATCCCCGTTCAGTGCAAATATTTGTAGGCATGAATATGGCTATTTGCATTGGTCTGGGTGTTTCTATGTATAATATGTATGTATTACAAAAAAAGGATCTAAGTATGTTTATCCGCATTCTAGATTCCATAACACAAGCTAATTAAGCTTACCGTGGGTCTCGATAACGTTGTGTAGATTGTGGAATATTTATTTATTTATTTATTATTTAATACTCGTAAATAGGTACCTGTTACAAAAACATAATTTGTTTCAATGAAAAGAGTATCTACATTATATTATATCTTATTAATAAAAGTGGCTGTTACTAAACGCAAAAATCGAGAACGACTCGACAAATTTGAAGACGTGTTAAACTTCAAAATAAAAAGGATACGTTTATAAAATAGTACCTTTCGAACGTTCCAAAAACGCTTCAAAAAATACTTTCTTAGTGGATGTAAGCATCCACTAAGAAAGTATTTTTGGAAGCGTTAAAAGTGTAAGCACTAAAAAAACGCATCTAGTTACTGTCAAAATTTCAAGTTCGTAGGTCCAGCGGTTTGGGCTCTGCGTGCTCTGAATCAGTCAGTCAGTCGGGACAAATAATTTTATGTGTATAGATGTATACTCCCAAACAATTTTACAAGGTATTGGCGGTTACGAACCACTAACTATCACGTGGTCTATTTCATTTCACCAAAATCAGTTTTGTTTCGGTCTGGACTGTTTGTTAAAACTTTTTAGATTAGAAACTTTTGCCTGAACCCACTATTTTTTGCTATTCAAGACACGTACGATCTTAGTAGAAGATCTGCAAACTTGCTCTGATATGAGAATATCCGTTCTTGTCCAGACAGGCACTCTCGGAATCTATTAAGCCATATTACACTTGTGTGAAATGTAAAAGCACTTAAAGCTACTGAGAGAGAACTAAAGAATTCCTCTAGTTATATGTGAATTTGTTTTGTGGTAACATTAGGTGTTGGTAGGTACCAGATAAAATAATTTTAGTATTTTATCGAAATAGTGAGTAAAAAAATTTTTCTTACACAAATAACGCTTACACATAATTGGATATTTTTTTGTTATACTCGTAACTTGTAAGTTTCCAAGTGACCTAACGACCATGGTCTCACTGGTAGCGACAAGTTCTCAGTATTCTGTAAAATGAAAAAGGAAAAACTGAAAAATGGACCCCAGACTCCGAAGTATAAGCCTGAGATCTGACTAAGATTCAACGCTGGCATGACTTTGATGAATTTCCATAGCCTAAATAATTTTAATTGACACTTAATCGCAAATAAGTTCGTTTTTAAACTGTCCCCAATATTTTGTCTCATAATTCCCAAAGTTATCAAAAGATAATGATACCCATAGTTTATTAATTAAGCAACGATCGCGGTTGATTTATTTCGACTTTTGAAGACTCCCCTTTCGTCAGGTAACACGGTCAGTAGCGCTCGTAACACCTTCAGTACTACAATTATAGTTCACTAGCTTTTGCCTGCGGCTCCGCCCAAGTGGATGTTGTATGTTATCACGACCAAACATAGCTTATGTCCTTTCTGATGGTCCAATCTACCCCCATACCAAATTTCATCAAAATCGGTTCTGTGGGTTAGGCGTGAAAGCGTAACATACAGACAGACAGACATACAGACAGAGTTACTTCCCATTTATAATATTGGTATGGATTCATAGTCCACAATGATTATTCACCAACAGATAAGCAGAATTCTTTTTACCAATTTTGTAATACAAATGGACCTAATTCTGGAGATGAATGGTAGAGAACTTATTAACATGTTAAGTATCTGTACTATATACAATACTCAACGAAGAAGTTTATAGCTAATGGATTCTTGTCAACCAATAACGAAAAGGTCAGGAAGGGCATTAACCATCAAATACCGTTTGTAAACATTAACCATTCAATATCTTACCAGTCTAGTCCAGTCATTACATCGCGAGACATCGACGTATGCGCACGTACTTATTTTCTAAACTTTATTTTAGTGTGTGGCTGTGTGTGTTCAAAAATGGAATCACTAATAACAGAAGACGGTTAGTATTGAGTTTTTCTATTAATTATAGTGTCTAAAAATTTAAACTTGATGCAAATTTTAATGCCTTTTATACAAAAAGAATATGTAATTAATGAGTGTTTTTTAATAAAACCGGTTCTTTGTTCTATAACGACCTCCAATTTTTAGTTGCATTATTACAGCCAGTTTCAATATTATTTTTTCTGTTATTAAATGCATAGGCATGCTATTAAATTTTAATCATAATCGTTTTTGTATTAAAATCTTGTTGTGTTTGCAATCAACGTAGGTACGTTCATTGAACCCTGATGTTTTAGTTTTTGATAAGATATAATATGGCTGTTGCTGGGTACAATTTTAATATTTTATAAGTCAGTTATCTCTTTTTATTTATGACCATTGCAATATTAATATACAACTTCAAAATGCACTATCGCACAGTGCCACCATTAATATGACCTAAAACCACCGAATCAGTTGATATCGAAAATAGATAGCAGGATTACAATCACTAGTAGGACGAACACCATACATGTTTGTAATAATATGTCTTGAGACTTGAGAGTTACAAAACCGTGCAGGGATATTCAATTTTGAGTGACCAATCGTACGTAGGTATAATTCTTTTGTATACCGGCTGATTGATGTATGTGGTTTTGACGCAGGCTTGGGGGGACTGACTGAAAGCTTTTGTCATAAAAGTCACATAAGACAAAACAATAGAAGTAGTAATGATGTCAATGTCATCATCTTCATTATTACTAATTACTATATAGAAATCAGAACTTAATCGTAATCTAATGGGCAATTTTATTTATTTCTTTATTTTTTTTAAGTTTATTTTAGTACATACGTAGTTTCTAGTTTTAAATTTCTATTAGTATTATATAAGTGTTGTACATATTTCAATGAATAAATAAACAATTTCATACACTATACTGTGACAATTTATTAATTCATAATGATAGACCAAAATATTTATAATAATACGTTACTTTTTTAATTGTTTCCACGTTCTCTTTTTGCTTGCAAACAGTTTACAAACAGAGTTTAAACGTGAGAATACAAACAATGCAACGGAAAGATGGTACACTTTTTAAACAGCTTGCATTTCTCATTCATTTCAGGAATGTACAGAATAGAATCTCTGTCAGCTGCGACGTTCCACGGTGCATTAAGAGTGAGTATTTGCCGTAAATAAGGCTACTTTGTTTCTTATGAAACTTTTCTCGCAAGGTACGAATAATTACTCTTACTCTTAATAGTAGTATCCCATACTACTAGAAAATGAAACTCACTTGGTTTAGACCCGTGATTTCATTAAATTAACGGATGTGTCTTTAACACCTCGATTATAAAAAGTGTGGTATGGGTAATGGACTGCTTAGACGAGGTCTCGGGTTCGATCCCAGGTTTTACTTGATTGCACACCAATGACTTTTCGATACTTTTCGAAGTTATGTGGGTATTTATCGCAGGTTTATAAGTGCCCGGTTAATGGCAATAGGCTCGCCACCTATTACATTGGGACCTAAACATAAACTGGCGAAATGTGATGTGGGTGCTAGCACCTCTGCCTACCCCTTCGGGGAATACAGGCGTGAGTTTATGTTATTTTATGTATGTATAAAAACAGTACTTACTATTACTACTACTAAAGTAGTAAACCATAATAATTAGTAATTACACTAGAAATAATGAGTACATACCATTGTACTAATTTTTTGATTTGTTTGTTTTGTGTTTGTTTAAATTTTAGAATAATTCATACAATTTTAAATTAACTGTTTGGGCCTATTAAGAATATTTTCTACTAGAATCCACCTTTATATATACACTTTACAATAAATTATTACTTTACAAGAAATAAACAGCTGCAATACACTGCAGTATTCTAGATATGTCAGTTTTTTTTTTTGTTAAATTTAAATTTATCTTAACGTATTATTGTTAATTTGAAGAACATTTTAATAGCAAACGAATATCGAGACTTCCAAAATGGGAGCAACACGGCCGGGGGCAAACCGGAATAACAAATTTTTCTATGTGGGGGCATACCGGCCGGGGGCAACCCGGAATGGGAGCATAACGGCCGGACCCTTCCTGATGATAAGTGACTATCGAGATCCATGAAAGCTTGCAACGTCTGAAATATAATTTGAATGTTACCACATACAGAAATAAAGTAGGAGTAGAGGAGACAAAAGGCAACTTCTTGATTATTATACTTACTCCACTGACCAAACTGGTCTGACGTTTGAAATAATTTTCTTTCAAAGCTTTTGGGTGAAGGTAAAACCCATGTAAGTCTTAGTGACTCCAAGAGCCTGCTTGGATTAAGATAATCATTCATTTCTTTTCCAAGCTCTTTCTCAATACCCATTTCATCACTCAGGTAATAAAAGAAGCCTTCTGCCAAGATGAATCTGTCAGTATTGGCACGGAGATAAACAAGAATGAGTTAGCAGCCGACGAACTGTTGGAGTTATGTGCTGACACAGCACTAGATGGAGTATCCCTAGTCGCTGTGCATATTGAAACTGGGGAAGTGGCCTCGGTTGCGTTTAATAAATTGCAGGTAACTGTTGTCGCTTACTTATTGTCAAAATATCTATTTACACCCAGATCAATGCAATCTGGGTGTCTCTAAGTATAAGAAAAGAGAAAAAAATTGAAGTACTTACTTAGAAACCATAAAATAAGCCATGCTTCAAAGTAAGTATTGTATTAACATCCTAGAATGTTGTAAAACAAATACCCAACGTGTTTATATTTATAAACTTCTATATATATTCTATGCTATATTTTTTATGCTTTTGCTATAATTATATATATATATTTTATTCTATTTTTTATCTTCTTATGCTAGTATTATAAAGGCGCTCTAGTTTAAATCACTGAAGCGCTTTTGATGAAATTTGGTACAGGAGTAGATTAGACCTTGGGAAAGGATTGGGAAAGGATGTTTGGTTGCGATAATCTACATCCACGCAGGTGGAGCCGGGGGCAACGGCTGGTTATAAACGTCTTCTTTAATTGCATCATACTCAAACTAAGAAGTGTTTAAAGAAGAAAATTGAATATAAATTGCTATAGTACTATATCAATATACTTTTACTAAGCTGTAAGTAAACATCTCCAAGAACAAAAATAATAAAAAGTACTAAATTGAAAACAACTATACTTCTAATTGTTCCGAAAACAAAAAGGTCTAAGACTAAATATGCGGTTCATTATCTGCGTTTTGCTTTTTGCTTCATGTTTGTGAATATGTCTTATTACTTCGTTTGTAACTGACGTATTGAATGTTAAGCATTTATGTATTGTTACGTTAATATGGTGATGCTTATGGCGAATAAAAGACTTGGGTCATTGACTTGCAATAATGGTACTTTAAAATGATGACGAATGTACCTAATTCTTTTTCTTTTTATGGTAAAATTCGCAAAGCAACTGTTTAAATAATAAGAAATATTATGACAGTGTAACATGAGATGCTGTAACATAACTCGTTTCCAATCAATTATAGGAAGCAACAACAAATTCATCCGAGAAACCATTCTTCGAGGTGTTTGCAGAGGAACGATGCAGTCAGGCTTCATCAAGAGCATTGATAGAATTTATGGCAAATGTCGATGGAAGGTGCAATTTTTTTGAAAAGTAAGTTTCCATTCGTAATTTTTTATCATCAGGTACATACAACTACTAAGGATGTTTTAAGGGAATGTTTTGATAAACCAAGGACGTTACTAATATGGCAGTTTGGTAAGTGGTTTTCTATTGGACAAACATAACTTGGTAAAAGACTTTACATCATATATTAGAATGACGCATCCACGTCTTGGCTGTAGCCAAGATTGAAACAGGTAAAAATGGGTAAGAATTATACAGCGGTAAATATATTTTGTCCCATAGCGCCATACCATAACGCACAATCCTCATTAATTCTGTCGGTCTCATTTGACATAATGAAACGAGGAAGATAATACGGCTTCTGCATATTGCGGTTTAGCTGCCGCCTGTCTTGTCATTTTTAGTGTATTCCAACGAGATGAACGATTTTTTGCTAAACCAAGCTTTTGTTTCTTTTAAAGAATACAACATGGTCATTATTCTATGTACAGTCACATAAGTCGCAGTTTAGTTGATATCACTTTAAATGTGTCTTTTAAAACAAGTCTACATGTTTAAAATCAGTTTACGTTATGGTTGGTTATATCGATTATGGATTTTTATGAAAGGATTTATTGAAAGAAAAGAAGTAAATTGCATTTTGTTTTGCTAACATTTAACGCACCCTGTAAAAATACCTAGGGGCTATTCAAGAAAATGCGCTTCATTTAATACCGAACCATTTACTTTAAACGGTAGATACTTACACGGCGTTGGGAGGTAGCGATGTTGTTAGTTACAAGGTCGTGTGACGGATGTCAGTCATTATAAACTATAGTCTTGTCCATTCTAGATTATAGTGTATCTAATAGTACAATGATAAAATACAGTTTACAAATGTATTAGAAGGTACATCACCTGATAATACAAGTGTAAACAACAGAACATTATTCTTAGTTATGCAAGACAAAATGTATCTACTATTACTATGTATTAGCATTTTATTTCATTCTTGTTAGCATAGTAAAATAAAATATTTTCAGCATTTTATTTCTTCATAGCTAAAATATAAGAGTATGGGTAATATCTTAAGTTACAGGAATCAGTCCTCTACTATTACAACATCAACATCGATTCACAGATCATTTCTGAGCTTTCAATCTCCAATCTATAGTTTATCTTCTATATCAGTTAGAATTAGTAGACTTTACAAGAGGTAATACGAGCTGGACATATGAAGTAGCCTCTACAAATACTACTGTGCCAAAAGTTGTCGGTTCAAGTACTTGTCCTGAATGTGAGTGAACTTTGTGTCCGTTAATTGGATGTTTGCAAAGTCCTCGTGATGAATAATGGCATAGAAGACAACTCTGTACTATTATTTATACTGTAACCCTGTGACCATCTGAGGTACTTGTTAGTCAGAATCAAAATCAGATTTACAGGATTTATAATTACTATGTAATGAAGGATTTTTTTTGTTATTTTTCAGGTTCGGCCTTGATTGCAGTCTGGAGATAATGTTTCTAGGTACACTCCGGCATCACAGACACAAAAGGCTCGGTACATTACTGTGTAAAATCTCCATAGATTTAGCGAAGAAATTAAAGGACGGTCCTGTTTCCGTTATAACAGTCAAAGATTTAGGTCCTAAATACTCATTTATACCAGAAAGAAAACCTGTGGCTAAGATACCACAGTTCTGCCAAGCTCTGTGGACTGCAGAGCCTACTCAGAAGATTGGAAAGGCATTAGGTTTTACCGTCTATCTGCGCATTCCAATGTCAGAATTTTTCTTTAATGGTAAAACCTATTCAGAACGGATAGGCGCTGATGTGACTTGTGAAGCTGCCGCTATAAAATGGTAATAAACTAAAAAAATATTAAGTATCTAATTAGTTAAATTTTGAAGAAATAAATATATATGTATGACCTGACGACCGACAGTTTTATCTACTTGTTGATGTTTTAAGTGATTTCTTACGAATTTTGAAGTCAAAGTAAGTTTTTAAAAAGTAAATTTTAAGTACAAAATATTAAGTTTTAAGTGACTTCAAAATTCGCAATTGAAAAAGGTAGAAACATTTTAAATTTAAACATGTGAAAAATAAATAGGATTCAATTTTAGTTGCTCATTAAAACCATTATGTTCGAAAACTATTAACTGAAAACACAATGTAGTTAAATAGAGATTAAGATAAATGTTAATATAAATAGTTTCTCTGATTACAAAATGGAGTTTCTATTAATGAAAAGAGAATTATTAGAAGTTAACGGTTCCGATTGAAGGTCCCACTCATTAAATATTTCTTATCTTAAGATTAAGAAGAAGATTTTAATATCAGTTCATGATTTCAGGTTTATAATTCAAAGTACAATTTAAACCATTATCTTTATAAGTACATAAAATTAATAGTTATATATTATTGAAGTTCATTTTAAAATATTTAACAATGTTTTGACAATGCATTCAGAGGCATTACATATTCCTAAAGTTAAACATACAATATTTATAAATTTGTTGTCCAATAACATTAATGAGAAAAATGCGTTGTCTAATTGTTTTATATCCAGCTGTAGCTGGGAACCTATTCTAACCAAAGAAGGTATTGATATTAGAATATCCATCCCTTCTCTAGATAGGTGTATAATGTGAATATCCTTGAACCCCCTTTGGAGCCCCTTTACTCATGGAACTACCCCAGGGCTCGATATTAGGACCCCTTTTGTTCTTGATATATGTTAATGATCTTCCTTACATCAGTAAAGATCTTTGTGAAATAGTATTATTTGCTGATGACACATCATTAATTTTTAAAACTGATAGACAAACAGTAGTACTCGACGATGTAAATAATACCCTTTCTAAAATTTTCCATTGATTTACAAGTAACATCTTGCTGCTCAATGCTAAGAAAACAAAATGAGTAAAGTTTACTATGCCTAATGTAAGGCAGGTTGATGCTAGTATTACAATGAACGATGAATCTGTTCAAATAGTCGATACCACAGTTTTTCTTGGAATAACTATAGATAATAAACTGCAATGGGGTTCTCATATCACAGCCTTAGCAGGGAGACTTAGATCAGCTGCCTATGCGGTAAGAAAAATAAGGTCACTAACTGATGAGGAAACGGCACGATTAGTTTATTTTAGCTACTTTCATAGCGTTATGTCGTATGGTCTGATGTTGTAGGGCTCAGCTGCCGAAATTGAGACTATTTTCATATTACAGAAACGCGCGATACAAGCAATCTATAGCCTCAGACCTCGTGACTCGCTGAGAGAAGTTTTTAAAGAAATTAATATTTTAACAGTTGCTTCCCAATACATTTATGATAATATCTTATATGTATGCAAGAACTTAGATCTTTTCAAAAAAAAACTCTGACCAACACAATTATAATACTAGAAATAAAAATAAACTTGCAGTGCCAAAACTCAGGCTTCATAAGGTTGGTAATTCGTTTGTAGGCAATGGTATAAAATTGTTTGGTAAAATTCCTCAGGATCTGATAGACATGCCACTTTATAAATTTAAAATTGAAGTTAAAAATTGCTTAATAAAAAAAGGTTATTATAAATTAGACAAATATTTAAATGATAAAGATCCATGGACTTCCTAATCACATCTCTTGCTCGCACTGTATAAATTTGCTATAAATAAAACCATATTTAAAAAAAGAAGGATAATCGAGTTCACTGAGTTTCTTGCTGGTATCTTTTCAGTAGAATCAACCTACCGAACCAGCAAAAGAATCATTTTCCAATGATTTATTTTATTTATTTTTAATATGACTGACATTGTACAATTCTGACGTTCATATGTGCTCTTTATGTGCCTAAATTGAATAAATGAAATTGATTCTTTGATTCTTTGACCAAATTTCACCTAAATCCCTTCGGCAGTTTGAGCGTGGATAAGTAACAAGCATCTTCACAAACTTTCATACTTGCAATATTAATAGGGCTTGAACTTGCCGACTAACAAATGAAAATCATTACAAATAGTCTGTACATCGTTAACATCGTGACGGGCTTACTTTGGTTAGATATCCTGACATTTCTAATTGCATCGTGCAACTTCTCCCTAAATTAGTTCTAGTTAATTGATTTGAATTCGGCATTTAGTTCGTAGCCTTGTCGCCTTGTGTCGCACTGTCGCGCTACGATTAATCTATTAGTGTGCGATTGTCAAGTTGGTCATTTACATATTACAGATTATCATAATGGATTTGGATGTGATTTAGCACGAGAAACTATGCGACTATTGGAATTTGTATAATGAAAATTTACTTTGTGCAATGATTTTGATTTAGTAGTGCATAAATAGTAATAAGGAATTCTTAATCCAATGCTACCTTATCTTCAATTTCGAAATATAAAAGAAGAAACTTTTGATCAATTCTTTCAAAAAAACAGTTGCATATACCTTCAAAAAGAACGTGAACTAAAGCATAGTACAAACCTTTCAAACCGCAGCATTATGACCTGGAACTCCCTGCCAGCTCACGTGTTTCCTTCTTCCTACAGTCCTGGGTCCTTTAAGCGGGGCGTGAAAAGGCATCTGATGAGGCCGTCAAGCTTAGTGCCACCATTGTTAACAAGGTACATGTTTACGATGGTGATCCTCTTTCCAAGACTTTGCCTTTAACTTACTATCAGCTGAGGTGAAGCTAAATTGACGTGTCTTTATTATAAAAAAAAAAAGAAGTCCTCTTTATACTATGAATAAAACTGGGCACAAATAGGAAAATAAAGATATCTGTCACAATAGTATGCTTGGGAATACCTTTTATCATGTTAATAAACCAACTTCTTCGTTCTTTACGACACTGAAAAAGATATTGATAGTATTTCTGTAAAATGAAACTTTTCAATCTTACCTACTACCGTCAACGATTTTACATCTCTGAAACAAACTACGTTTGGTTGGCCAGACATTCATATTTAAACTGGGACCTTATTTCACCCCTCGATGAGTCAGAAAATGATCAAAAGTAAGCACACTACCTACCCTTTTTACGAAAGTTTATTTTATATTAAGTGGCTCCCTTCCCTGGTAACACATGGTTCTACCTGTAACACTATTTATAAAGGCCCTTTTGTTTTTATACGGTACATATTTCTTGATCTTTATTGGACTGAGAAAGAACGCAGTACATATTCATTCACTGAAGTAGACACCGTTTCAATAAAATAAATTGAAGTACCTATAAAATTATTTTCTTCTCAATTATAAATAGTATAGATTTCTATTGTTTACAATAGGGTATTTGACTAAGTCGTCGATTCTTCCCAATACTGCTTAAAATGATAGCTTGTTCTGAAAAAATATGCCTGGCAAAATAAAATATTGCATATCTAAATTGAAACTATGACTTTTCATTAGTTGAAATTCCCAAAAAAAATCAAAATCCAAACAATCAAATTCAATTAAAATATATAACTTTTTAGATTCCTCATTACATTTTAAATAACTTTTATTATTAATTATATACGTGTAAACGCAACGTAGACCGAGATAAATGCGATATTCTCTTGCACTCCATACATTTGCACTACGCGCTACAGAAGCGTGACGTCACAATTTCGTACGATTTTGTATGGAGCGTTTTCGGGTGGCAAGACAAATTGAACTTTTCAAAATAAAATATCTTGAAAACTATTTGTCGCACGAAAATTTTACCTTTACAGTTCATTATATTATAAGTTTTCGAAAGTAAAAAAAAAATAGTCAAATAGCCTATTGGTGTAAAATGGGTATTTCCTATAGTTAAAATAAGTTATGTAACTGAGCTTATTACACTAGGAATGGTAAAAGAGCGATAAAAGTTGCGTTGGTTCTTGTTTTATCGTTTTTTGTTTATTATTATGATTATTGATGACTATTGTATTTTATGACGTCACAACAATAATTTTCATACAAATTACCTTATAACTTACCTTTTTCACGTCTTTTAAAAAGCATGCGGTACGAACGCTTAGAAAATATCTTTATTATATCTCAAAAACTAATAGATGGCACTAGTAGTGAATCGAAGCATTATTGCAGTTAAACCTGTTTTCGAACTTTTGAGGGCTCCAACTGCCAGTACCGACTGCCATAGATGTTCGTATGGCAACTGCTATTGATGGCGTTAACTGACTTAAATGCAAATACGTGATATTTATTAAAGTTTGCGCGAATGTCATTCATTTTTTTTATTTTTTTTTAACCGTGGGGGAAAATCCTTCACGGATGTTATGCCGGACTCCTACCGACTAAAAACCCCCACGGTAACACCCAGAAGCCTATGGATGGGAGCCCCGGGTTAGCCCTCGGAAGGATGTCCCAGGACTCCCATCAGACCTACGGCTACAATTGCGGCCTCGCCTTGGGGGTGGTTCGGGTGCTATCCCGCGTCTATGGGGGGGTTTTCGGGTGTTATCCCGCTTCTTAGGGGGGGGAGGGCGTGCGTGAATCCCTCACGTCACGCTGCCGTCTCCTCAGGCCCCCGGTCATGGAGGCCGATGGTCTTCGGCGAAGACACGTCGGCGGCACCCAAGCCGCCGACTGCGGAACTCGGGTGGGAGAGTTTTCTCCCGCTCTCGCCCCGCCGCCTCTTTCACGAGCATGACCTGCTCACAGAAAGAGGCGGCGCAGTCTCACTTACTCCCGCTGTTATTTTTTTTTTCGGCTGCTTTTTAGCAGAATCCGTAAAAAAGTACTTTTATTTAAATAAATGCAAATACGAAATACAAGTGGGACTTGAACCCACGACCAAATAAAATTTGAAGTGATTCACGTGTGACTCAATAGCACAGTTGGAAGAGTATTCCCCCTGTAAGGGAAAGCTTGTGGGTTCTAGTCCTACTTGAGTTCTTCTTTTTTCCGATGTATTTCGAATTTAAAAGTTGACATAATAAATGCTATAAAAATTTCATTCAAATAAATGCAAATACCCATATTCATGCATACAAATATTTGCACTGAGCGGGAAACAAACCCGCGTCTCCTGCGTAGCGGCCGCGTTCACTACCGCTACGCCACTGAGGTTATCCTCTATCTTTGAAGAATCTACCTAGTCTTCTTTTAACCAATAGCTTTATCGACGTACAAAGGTCCAATAAGCCACAAACAACATTGGTATTCGAGTGAGACAATAATATCCGTGTTTACTAAAGCACATTTAAGCGATCTCGACGGATCCTCAGTTCGGAATCGCTTTGCATAGCACTTGAAATTCAAATGGTGCAGTTCATATTGAGCCTCCCCCTGTCTAAGTGCCCAGTTGCCATGGAAACCGTGCAATACTACGTTCAGATACAGTTACAGTTGTAATTTGAAGCCGTGTACTTTGTAGGAATTCTTAATGCACCTGTTGTAGATTTATGGCTGTGTTTTCTATTTGCGAAGGTGTTGAAACCTGTCTTACTTTATTAAAGAAAACCATTTACTTGGCACCATTCATTATTCTCTTTATTTATTATTCTCTCAGAGACGGTTCTCGTTATATTTGATTCCCTTTTTCTTTTGTTTGAATTCAGAAATGTACAGTCGTCCTTAAAAGTGATTAAACATAATACATAGAAGTAAGTAGGTATAAATACGTAATTAATCGAATACATAGGGAAAAAGAATCTTCTCGGGCGGGACTCGAACCCGCAGTCTTTCCCTTACAGGGGGAATGCCTGACCAATTCGGCTACCGAGACACGCCCGATATGATTCAAATTTCCCATCTTATACGTCTTTGAGGCTCAAGTACGTAATTAGTTTTATGATCTTCACAGGTTTTAGTACTGAAGTTGGATAACACATACCAAGTTTAATCGACTCTCTTCGAGCCACTTCTGAGAGCAACTGTACCATCTTATGCACATTGTTACGATTGTCTCAGGTCGTATAGTACATGATTATATGACTATGTGGAACTTTAACCATGAAAACAGTGGTTTTCAATACACTGCACTTAATTTATGTGGATCGGCGGAATCGTATTACGATTCCGTCGGCCATGCGGGCTCTTAGCTCAACTTTGGTGTTATGAATATTGACATCAGGAGTATCTAATCATCCCACTTAAGGTGAGATCAAGAAGTGTTGTATTGCTACAACGATAATCCATATCGTTGTAGCAATATAAGTTAAAAAAAAGATTTATATTATATATATTATTTACTTTGCCTTCGTAACGTTTTTCACGCTGTTCAGTGAAAATGTAGGTTTAATTTATTTTTTGATTCAATCGTCCAAAAAATCGCTCAAAAGCAGCGCAAAAAGAATTTTTACGAACTAAAGTATTTTAACCTATATCCGTGCCGTAAAAAATATTTAAACTACCTCTATCCCGGTTAAAGCCACTAAAATTACTTGGCGAATGTTCGAAATTAATATCTATGTTTCGCCAAAAGGACAGGTAAACTTTGAGATAAAAAATATACGCCGAATGAATGTTATGGACAGGAATGTTAGGCAGACGCTTTTCAAATATTTTTTCCTTATTGGGTTTACGGGCTTACTTTACTTTTATTTTAAATGAAAAAATAACTGCGTGGATTCCGAAATACCATAAGATTTTGTGATATCTCTCAGAATCTTTTGATATTTCCCCTGAATAAACAGTAACGAACTTATAGGTACTATTGGCTATGTTTTTCTTCATGATTTGATTCGTGTTCAGAAAACAGTTGAAATAAATAAAGCCCGCAATCACTTTGTGTTCCAAGTCAACCCATAAATTGCTCCCCCAATTGTTTCACCTTGTATCATTTCAAGACGTTATGTTTCTCCAATCGCGAACTTTAAGATATATTAAGGAAAGTAATCTCTATACTATCCCTATTGAAAAAAGGTTGATATTACTTTTAGACATTTTGGAATCTTAGGGTGAAAAAAGTGGCTGGGACGGATTGGATGCAGAAGGCGGAGCATCGTTGGGAGAAGCCTATGAGGTTAATTTGATAGTGAATTATTCTTTTGATACGGTCGTAAATGTACATCAGGTGGTAAATCTATAAAATCTCGCAAAATTCATTTGTTGCTGACTTGCACTTTGCACCGAGGAGGTTTGGCATTTTACAGTAGATAAAACACGACACAAGTACTACATTACCAACAGTTGGTAAGGTAGAACTTACTTACTTCAGTTTTCCATTTTATTTTTTTCTATCAGTGACGGCTCCAGTATCGGTTGAATTACTAGAAAAAAGTCAACAGAAGGCAATTAGAAAGTTAATTTGATAACTCAGCTAAGTTAGAAACACTGATTCTCAATCGTAACTCAAAACGGTTGTAATGATACAATAGTAAATGTACAAATCATAGTGGCACTTCACAGAACGCCATTACCTATTTGGTGAAATTGTCGAGACGAGCTCGCACATTAATTTTGTTGCGATCGTGACCCTACATGTGTCACTATAAACATGGTAAGGACACGAAACGTCGGGGACCCCATGAAATTTGCCTTTTACGAGCTTCTCGTAAAGTAAATATCACTGACGTTTTCCAAAAAAGACGTCCAAAGCGTAAATGCGTGCTTATTAAACCACTTTATTGACTTATTTAGGTTTACGTCTAAATTTATTTTTGTGTATTTTTTATGTTATTCGCTTATGTGGGTACCTCTTTATGTAATGCTGTGTGTTATTAAAATGCGAAGTCGTATTGTATTATTGACTAAAGGGCTGAGTTTATCCGTTTTATTTAAAGACAAGCGTATCTCATAACAAAATGTCAATTGCCGCATAAGATAACGAAAGTTATACCCTGGAAAATTAAAATAGCTATAAAATTTAATTTGATATGTCTGATATCATTCAATTCTTTTCTTACTCTATACCCTACACGGCGTTAGCTAAATCAGCAACAGTAGCTTGTGTTGCTTCTAAAACAAGATTACTTACAAACTGAAAATCTCATGACATAAATTAGCTAAAATAAAAAGTAATTAAAAATAACATCCCCACCCTCTAACACACAAACACACACTCAGAAGCACTCTCACGCATATACTATCATACCAAGTCAGCACAGACAATTGAATTGGATGGATTTAAGACAGAAAGAAAAGGATTTATGTAACTATATACGGCACATTGTTTATCGTTTATTATTGTTTTTGACGCGTACACTGTCTCTTATGATACAGGACCCTAGTACAGGAGACAGGGTTAAATATCTAATGCAATTTGCTTCAAAATGTTATATAAATAATAATTGTGTTCACCGTCTGTTCAACTGTCTTGAATTGTTGTTGTTTCTTAATGTATGATTTCATTATGTTAATAAATCTATACAAATAAATAAAATTGGAGTGTCTGTTTGTAATATTAAAATAACCGCTTTTTACTACATGCATATGAATGTATATACGGTACACATACCAAAATATATATTTTTAAATTTTTTGTCTGTCTGTCTGTCTGTCTGTTTGTTTTGGCTAATCTCTGGAACGGCTGGACCGATTTGGACGGGACTTTCACTGGTAGATAGCTTATGTAATAAGGAGTAACTTAGGCTAAAAAAAACTGATTTTTTTATTAAGTACATTCCACGCGGACGAAGTCGCGGGCACAGCTAGTTATTTATATTAATGTTGTGGATTCTAGAATGTGGATACTTAGCGATTTTTTGTAAATTGTATAGGTAGCCATAACATTTAGTAGTGTATTCATGCCAAGAAATATTTGCATTGAGTGAGAATCATCTGCGACTGCTGGCTTCACGGTCAACCGCTCTAGCAATAAAGCGTTCCACTTTAGAGAGGTAAAAGAAGACCTTAAATATTTTTTCTTAGGCTCCTTGTACAGCAGTCACGCCTACACCAGGTCACATAATAAAAATATTAAGTCACCTATTCAGTGGAATATCCGCATTGCTGCCGCCACCGTGCACCGACTCGTGCTGGCCCTGACGAAGCTGTGCTGCCTCCGCCCAACAGGAGAAGTTCATTTAAACTTGGGACAAATTTTGAGGTCAGTACGTAGTTGACGAATGTTAAAACTCCAAATGAACTTTATAGCGAATAAGTATTTAACTCCCATAGTGGGACATGATCCAGAAAACTTGATGATTATAAATTTGGGGTTATTTATTTTCCACATCATTACAATACCCGCTAGAGATGTCAACCAATTTGTTAATACGTTTTAATTACGTGTTAAAACAATGTACGTACCTACCAGACTATCCCAGAGCTTTGGTAAAATGTTAGAGAATGTTTAAGACATAGTCTTCAGTCTTCAAGAAAAATAAATTAACAAACAATTTTTTAAAGGGATTTAGCTTTTTAGACTTGACCTTTAGGCATTTTGCTTCGTAGTCAATTTGATGTTTAGGCAACAAGATCAGGACTCTTAGTACTATCAATATAGGGCTGTTCTCTATACGACAGTAAACATGCAGCCCATGCCCATAACTAATTACACGCTTGACAATAATAGGCTCACCCCTATTACGTGGGACTGCAAATCATAGTTTGCGAAATGTGGGTGTTAATACGTCTTTGCCTACTCCTTCGGAGATATGAACATATGAACATTCCATATAATGAACTAGCTTTTGCCCGCGGCTCCGCCCGCGTGGATGTCGGTTATCGCGACCAAACATAGCCTATGTCCTTTCTCATGGTCTAATCTACCCCGATACCAAATTTCATCAAAATCGGTTCAGTGGTTTAGGCGTGAAAGCGTAACATACATACAGACAGACAGACAGACAGAGAATTTATAATATTAGTATGGATAATATTCAAAATAAAAGAATCTACTGAGTCTTTCTAAAAAAATCTGTTAAGTTTGAACTAACTTTTAAGTTCGAAAAACATTGGAAAAAATGAAATGCTCAAGTGAGACTCGAACTCACGACCTTTCCCTTACAGGGGGGCTGCTCTAAGAATGTTGGTAGATGACTGCACCGTCGCCCTTATAGACGGATATAAGGAGAAGGAAAATTTGGAATGATTCAGGTGGTGCTCAATAGCTCAGTTGGCAGAGCAGTCCCCCTGTAAGGGAAAGGTCGTGAGTTCGAGTCTCACTTGAGCATTTCATTTTTTCCAATGTTTTCGAAAATCTGTTAAGTTTTATAAAACTAAATCAAACGCAGTCTGATAAGTACCTACTGGTAGAAAGGTACATTCAGTTCAGTACCTACCATATTCAATTTGGGATAATCCACCGAGATATTTTTACACGTTGTTTATTTTATTCCATTCTTAAAAGGTTCAAACAAAATATATTTCTAACAACCGCTCGCCGTTTTCCTTCGTAAATAAAAACTATCGGGAAAGGAATAAATAAACATTTCTTTCATGCGTCCCCAAGCTGGTTAAATAAAAGAACGCAACTTTTTTCCAATAGGATGTAAATAACCTTCCCATCTGACAACCTCAAGGGCTTGAAAGCAATCTAGGGGTCTACTATTTTTCTTTTGAGGGCAACACAAAGCAATTGTTGGCGGTTATAGCCATCAGCGAGAAATTGGTGTAGCCGCTCAACAGTGTATTGAATTGAGTTTTTCTCTATTCATCTTGGATGATGCGGTAAAAGTCACAGATAAGTTATGAATAAATAATCTTGATACTTTTGATGTATCTGCATAATTATGTGACGTTTGTTACAAGATTAGTGTAAGTGCATGTATTTATTTCTGTCTTTGAGTTATAAAGTCAGGGCTTCAGGTTATAAGTGTAAAATCTTCGTAATTTTATTATATTTCGTATAGGTTATTAGCAGAAAATTAGTTTACTTTTATAAATTACGTAGCTAATAATAGTGAATTTATTTGTTACTAGTAGTTCCTGAGATTAGCGCGTTCAAACAAACAAACAAACTCTTCAGCTTTATAATATTAGTATAGATAAAATGAAGCATATCATATACTAGCTTTTGCCCGCGGCTCCGCCCGCGTGGAAGTCGGTTATCGCCACCAAACATAGCCTATGTCCCTTCTCATGGTCTAATCTACTCCTATACCAAATTTCATCAAAATCGGTTCAGTGGTTTAGGCGTGAAAGCGTAACATACAGACAGACAGACAGACAGACAGAGTTACTTTCGCATTTATAATATTAGTATGGATTAGTATGGATAAGTCGTGTAGCTAAAATAGAGGCGACAAGACGTCTAAGCAAAATGGCTATATTGTGTTAGATAAGTTCCAGTCAATTACAAGGCGAATAATTTAGTCACTGTACCAATGTTACTGCAAATTGTGTTTTGTCACATTAAGTTAAAGACGGTTTTAGTAACTCGAACATTATCCTTCTGTATTTTCCATCACTATTAAAATAAGAATGCTAGGTTTTTAAAACACTGTGACCAAACTTGACAACTGTTCTTCAATCAAGCATCAAGTCTTGTTGCATTCAGAGTTTGCACTATAGTTATCAGAGTTCGCTTTCTTACTACTCTTTATTTGAATATATTTTGCCTTTCACGAGAGCAACTGCCATCTAAGGCCAGACCGTAAGGGATGGCCCTGGGTCAGCCGGCGTGCGAAGGATATGTCGATGACAACCTCACCTCTGGCCTGGCACCACGACCCACAGTCGGCGTGCGGTTTTAGTCGGTCCGAATCTGACATAACCTCCCCTTCCGGCTCCGGTAGGGGAGGTAAACGAGGGGACTTCCGCACGAAAAAAAAAGCCATCTAACCCAAAAGCAAACCCTGGGAAGGGCATAGTACGTAAATCAGCTGGTGAACTGTCTTGCAGTTGGACTCAGCTTGTTCATTAGTTTCATACGTCCACAAAGTCAAACTTGATCACTATCATGCTTTTTTTATCACAAAAGTGTTAATAAGCTCACGACCCACCTTATAGTAAAACATTACGGTGCCGGTGGTCTAACTCCTGGCAACATCAGGTATGATATTAAAAGAGAAGATTGTAAGTCAACCGTAAAACAATTTAAAAGACTCATTGAGAGAACGTTTTTTTGTTTTTAAAACCGGAAAAGTTGACATCGCACAAAATTGTCTGATTAACTCCCTGGTGCCTTATTATCTATTGCAAATGAGATTCTTACTTGTCTTTGATTGTCCGCGTCCGCTTTGAGAAATTATTTGTACTCTGATTTGTATTTCTGACTTTTCTAATTTAGACATCTTATAGTATACTTTGATATAGCGGACATATGAATGCTACTTAAACTTGTCACACCACATATCTATGTGGTGTGACAAGTAATAGTAATAGTAAGGAGGAATGCATATTATCTATATTAGAGCGAGTCGAAATGTGGCACCCGTGAATGAAAAATTGAGAAGTAAGCGACTACCATGGTATGGAAATAGATATTAAGAGAATAAATGAAAGTAAAGAACTTAACAAGTTAAAAGTTTGAATGTCGGCTATCGCGAATACCCGTAGCCTGTATTTTCCCCATGCCCTAAGTACCAATATTTATCAAAATCGGTTACTTGGCTTTGGTGTGAATACGTAATACATAGGTAGACGGAGTTACTTTCGCATTTTGACTCTAAACAACTCTAGACTTTAGCTGGTCTTGGACTTTTGTTTATAATAAATAAATAAATATTCCACAACATTCTACACAACGCTATCTAGACCTATGCTTAATTAGCTTGTGTTATGGAATCTAGAATGCGGATAAACATACTTAGATACTTTTTTTTGTAAATAGGTATATACATATTATACATAGGAACACCCAGACCAATGAAAATAGCCAAATTCATGCATACAAATATTTGCACTGAGCGGGAATCGAACCCGCGCCTCCTGCGTGGCAGTTTAAAACTTCGTGGTAATGTAATCCTATATTAATAAAGACTGACGGCCCATACTGATACTACTTATCGATACCTTTTCAAATAAAATCACCCCAACCCGTAAATGCGATTCAAGCTAAGCGCTTTAACCCCCCACCCGCTAATGCATAGCCCGGCCATTTTTCAAGACAGCCGGTCGATGTGGCCCAAACATCAGTAAATCGCTATAAAGTACCCCACGGGTACTTCGTTGAATATAAAGCTACTTATTCGGTGAAAACTGTTATTTATGTATTTTAGGGTAGATCCAGGATTAAGAGGTCAAGCCAATAAAACAAGAATGTGTTTATGTGAATTTGGGTAATTTTGTTGAGAAATAAAATGCGGACATTTCAAATTTATTAGCCATAAATACGTCCACTTTTCCTTTTAATTATCTTAAGATAAGAGATTAACTTTTAAGGAGTCAAGGTAACAGAGATTTCTCAGTTAAATTTGGAATATCGGTGCTAAAAAGTGCATGGTTTGTTACTTAATATATTTATTTTCCCATAACATGTATTTAGAAATATTTCTAGTAGTTATATTTTGCATATTTCTATGCAAATGTATATCTTAACGCCCAACTCTCCTATGGTTTTATATCACCATCAAAATCAACAACATCGTGTGTTGAAAGTACTCTATAAAAGATTCTCTTTAGAAAGTACGATATTTTCAGTAGCTTCTTTGTTGTCAAGTTAAAATTACGAGTTCCGTGGTTTAGTCATGAAAAAGTTTAAAACAGACCTCAGCCTTACTTTCGTATTTATTTCGTATATATTATTAACGTGAGTGTATAGAGAAAAGGCTTTTAACATACCGTCTGTCTTAACTTGACGAAGGTAATTTATTCCAACGTAACGTAAAATTCGCTTTTTGTAGGTCAAACCTGTAAAACACAAATACATAATTAATCCGCGAAAAAGCTGTGTTTACCACTGCCCGAATAATTCATTAATGTAAAACTTTTTCTTGTTTTGCATGTAAACCGAGCAGTTTTTACCCCGTGAAATGAAATTTTTGCTAATTGAAGCTGTTGTTAATATCTATCGATATATGCGTCATAAAAAAAAAAACTGGAAATGGAAATATTTACTGAGGCTAAACCTCAGTAAATATTTCCATTACAATATTTTACTGTCTTTGTTTTATGATATTCCTATTATGTTTTATTATTTTTCGTACCTATTATGTTCTTGGCACGTTTCAGCTAAATGTGGCACATTTAACTTTACATGGCAATACAAACTACATTATAACAAACTACATTTTAGTCTTTTTGTCAGTTCAAGGCTAACAACAACGCTTTACTAAGGAATTATTTCAAGAGTTTCTAGAATTTTTAATCACCTTATTTATAGATGTGGTCATGATATTTAATTTCACTTGGGTACTTATATTAGTGATTAGGGCTCACAGACTAATGTGGCCACCTCAACATCACTTTCAAGATGATGCACCTGCTTAGTTACCGATGAGACTTTGGCGTAGGTTTTTTTCCCGCGGATACATCTCCCCCCTCCCCCTTGAGCCAGCGCTATACTTCGTTACCGCCAATGGGTTGTGAAGGTCATGTGGCAGTAGCTTCATGGAAAATATTGAAGTTCAGCCAAACCCGCAGTTTGACTGCAAAAAGCCGACTCCAGACTCCCAGGTGATTCGGATCCGTCTGGAATTTACGCTGGGGTGAAGAAGAAGGTAGCATTTAATTACCCGATCCCTTATGTAACAACTTTTAGAAAATTTCTACAATATAACTAGCTCTACTCGTATGTATTACTAAAGTATTAACTGCTAAACCGATATTGATCGGCGCTTATAAACTCCGGGGAAGTATAAACTATTTGTGTACATACTTCGTACATAGTTTAGCTCAACTTGATGTGAACTGGAATTTCGTTGTTCAGTAGATTAATCGTGTGATCATGAAATTGATTTGGGTTAGTAATATTCAGAAAATTACCTACGTTTAGATTATCTGCATCATGTAGCTGTTTAAATAACTAATGGAACAATTATCGTTTTTTTATGGAGTAGGGAGGCAAACGAGCAGACGGATCGTCTGATGGTAAGCGATCACCGCAGCCTATGGACACCCGCAACACACGTAGTTTAAAAAGAAAATAAGTACTTCCAAAATCCTCGTTGTTTATTTTTAAGTGAATGCTCTTACTAAACTAAGAGCATTGATGTACGAAATCAAAATGGTATATCAATGACTGAGAGTCAGGAAACAAATGATGATTGTTGTTATTGTTTCATTGGTGGTAGATATATCAATTCCTATGTCTAACTTGCTGATGCAATTTATAATTAGGTACCTGCTATTGATTGACAATTAGTTTCTATCTGATGCTTATTGAGAGGTACTATCGACTAGGTAAGTGATCTGTACTAATTGATGGACTTACGATACTTCTTTAGGATCCCAAACAAAAATATGCATAAATATATCCATACTAATCCATACTTCCATACTAATATTATAAATGCGAAAGTAACTCTGTCTGTCTGTCTGTATGTTACGCTTTCACGCCTAAACCACTGAATCGATTTTGATGAAATTTGGTATAGGGATAGGTTAGACCTTGAGAAAGGACATAGGCTATGTTGGGTCACGATAACCGACATCCACGCGGGCGGAGCCGCGGGCAAAAGCTAGTATCAAAATAATCTTAATTAACGATCAGAAGAACTAACAACTCAAAATTAAACAATTTAAACTTAATCCATCAATTTAACATAACGTATAATTCAGTAAAACAATTTAACAGCCATACGGGAAGTTCTAAACCCACAACATACACTCAAAGAACACTTAAAGTACTATCTACTACATACAAAGGAGCCATAAATAACTTGAAATGCACAATAGTTCCAATCAAGATACGAATACTCAGAGACTATTCAGTCACGAGTATCAAGGGCCCGATCATATCGCAGGTACCCTAATGATCGCAATTTTGCCATTTCAATCAAATGTATAGTATCTTAAGCTTGCTCACAGCTGTTAACTAGAACGTGGCATCTGATTAATTAAAAGCAGCCATTTAAGTAATCAGATTAATTTAATGAAGAACGTTATTAAGTCGGAATATTTAGAGACATATTAATGAAGTTTTGAAGAATGAGACAGTAGACACATTTGTCTCTTAAATTCCTTTGTTAACTTTTTGTGTGATCATTTATAATGTTATAGAGACAGTCATGTTATGTACAATTATAAATGCGATTATTTTTTATTACGACGTTAGTCAATTATTGTTCGCCTATTAATTATTAGTGGGTTCTATTTATTACCTCTATAATATATGCTCTGACCGTGTTTAGATCTGCTTTAAAATATAGAATTTTAAAGCAGATCGAAACACGAATACGATTTTTATTCGTTATTTATTAAGCAAGCCAAACTTTTTAAACAGAGTTTTAGTTCCAGCTACTCAATTATGATGTTAAATAGCAAATTTTCTACAATCATTAGTACAATTACCATTTTCATTAAGATTTGTTGTAACGCGGGTGTCAATTCAATCTCAAAAACATACTTAACTTGAGTAAGAGTTTTTAGGTTTAAAATCTGCGAGCTTAGAATCTAAAAATATTCAAACATCGTTACTTTTTCATAAAAAAACCGCTTATCTTGAAAGGTCAGTAAACATTTTAGGGTCGCCACAAAACCCTATAAAATAAATCTAGCACTCTGTAAATATATGATAAAATAATTTATGCGTAGGCACGTCACATGTCAGATACTCATTTTTTCTTATGCACAACCCCAAAGCTGGGCCTTACTTCCTGATCCATGCGTAGGGGATAATCAACCCTTGACGAAGGGGTGCGTGCCTGAATAATTCAAAATGCTATTTTAAATAGACAGTATATATTTGTGGATAGCCCCTTCACTGGTTTTGGTAAACATATTTTATTTACTTGGTTGTTGACTTATGTTATGAGTGGGTGTGAATTATTGATTGTTTGGTAGAATTATTGTGCGGAGAGAATATTCAGGATTTATTACAGTACTAAGTCATGAAGCGCAATATATTACTGCGGTAATGGTGTTTTTTTTTTCTCGTGCGATAAATCCCCACGGATACCACCCCCACGGAGCCGGTGGAATTGGTTATGTCGGACTCGAACCGAGTAAAACGCACGCCGTCTTGGGTCCTTGGTTGCCGGAGGTGAGATTGCCAGAAGCATATCTCTCGCACCCCGGCAGACCCAGGACCATCTGTTTCGAGATGGCCCCCTTCGGGTTGTGTGGACCACAGGGTCCCCATCTAGCCCCGGTTACGGGGAAGCGCACTTGGCGCCGCCGCCGCGGCCTGCTTCTGCTAGGGTGACAGGCGGCTCCACCGGTCACCCCTAGGCCAGCGCTCATGGAGGACGGAGGTCGTTCTGCGACCTAGTCTAGTCCGGACCCGACCGGCCGCCTCCTTCTCGAGCATTACTTGCTCGCAGAAGGAGGCGGCCGCACCCCAAGCTTTCGCGCATCGTACCATCGCTGTGAGCAATGGGGCGAGTGTGAGGACTCCCACCTCCAGAGCCGCCACTAGGACCCGCCTCGGCGTGTCCCACGCCGGGCACTTGGTCAGCGTGTGCAGCTCTGTGTCCTCGCTCGCATCACAGTGATGGCACTCGGACGTTGGCTCATTCCGGATCCGACACAGGTAACTCCCGAAACACCCGTGTCCGATAATCACCTGCGTCAGCCGGTACGAGAGGCTGCCGTGTGGCCTCTCTAGCCACTCCTCCATGATGGGTCTTACCGCCGCTATTACGGCGTGCCCTGGCGGTAATGGTGTGCTAGTGGTTATGTTATAATGATATAAGACAGAAACGAAATATATCAATTCAGTGGTGCTCAGTCGCACAAATAACTGTCTCCTGTGGGGTATTGAACCATAGCACTTATTCAAAATAATTGACAATTAATTGAAAAAATTAAGTAATTGCCCAAAAGTATAACTGTGTAGGTATTTTCTGGTAATCAGAGTAACTTTGTTCCTTTAAAAAAATATTTTCGGGCAGGTAATGTATTTCGGTTTTACCAAATATTACTTACGATTAGTCTTAAAGTTTAGTAACTCTAATTTAGATTGTTTTGCTCGGACAAACTGAATAAATTTCACAAAATTTACAAAAACTTTGAGTGTCGATGTTACATTGAGGTTGGGATAATATTATAACGAAGACTACCATGAAATTTTGGAAATATTTTCATATTCAAAAGGGTTGGAATAACTTTGGCTTTATTTTTAGTAATAAAATATTCAAGATCGTTTCATCGCTGTTATAATCAAAACATTATTAAGTACTAAAAATTACGACGCATATAAAGAGAAGGAAAATTTTAAATGATTCAGGTATGGCTCAATAGCTCAGTTGGAAGAGCATTCCCCCTGTAAGGGAAGGGTCGTGAGTTCAAGTCTCACTTGAGCAGCGAGAAAAATTCATTCAAATTATAAAAATACTTTTTATTTTCTATCGGTATTGACCACGGATATCTGTGATATTCTAACTTTTAAACTCTCGCGTTCCATGATATCCAATATTAATAACGGGAATTACCGCGATCATGGTACAGGCACATACGTACCTTTGATTTGCCTGACATTTCGACCAGGTTACACCGGCCGTGGTCACAGTCGCCCCCCCCCCCCCACATAATTATCGCGATTATCTCGTTTCATGCTTTATGCAGGTTTGGAATACTTTCTAACCAAATTAAAGTAAGTCCATAAAATTCCTTTCAAATTAATTCCTTCTTATATGTGTCGTGGTTTTTATATAAAAACGAGAAAGCTACGAACTTGATGACTTTCTCTTTTACAAACAAAAGATCACAATCGTTTAACTCCATAATCATTTTATTTGCAATTGATTCTGCTTATAAATTTAAATATCTGAGAGATCTTCAACGAATTCTTGTATAAATAGGCGGGGTTCCTTTGATTTCTGACTTTCATTTCAATCTATTGACTCCCCAAAATAAAGGGTGGAATTTTAATCTCGAATTCTTAGCGAACAATCTTTTGGTTTCATTGTGAGCCCTCTTTCAGTGATTTTATTCATATCAGATTTTCATGGTTCCAATCAACATCGTTGAGCCTCAATTATATGGTCACGTGCAATTGTGGGGACAATCTACAAAGGATTAATTTTCTCGTCTTGAAAATAAATTTTCGTGTCTTTTGTTTTCATCTTAAAATATTTTTCCAAGTAGATATGGGCGTTTCTGTTTTCAACCCACGGTTTCTTACCCACGAGTTAAAAGAATAAGTTATATTTATTTCTATTTGAAATATTTCGAAGTGAGTTATATTATATACTCGAGTAGAACGCTTAGAAAATCCAACCTAAAGAGTGATAAAACTTTTCGAATCGGTTGGCTCGGTTCCAATATGGAAATCGTAACATCTGGCGTTCAGTGCTTCGGGCCTATTCTTTGACGCGTAATCTGAGTACACGGAAAGCTTCACTGCAATTCAAGTACACCCTGCAATAATGCTTCAATAAATTCAAATATTGTGACTAAGGTGTATTTTACGGAACTGATACTAAAACAGCCACCCCATCTCTACCCGTGGATGTCGTTATAAAGCTCCTTAGGGTTAACATGATAACTTAGATAGACGTTCAGGAATGTAAGTATAGGAAATTGTATCGTGATATACGTCGGGATATATGTCTTGGACCTGAAATGTGCTCAAAATGTGTTATAATTATACTGCCAGTAGACACTTCTTGGGAGTCTTTTGAAGATAGCTACAGCAGTGGACGAACTCAAATTCACTAAGGGCCGGTATTTTGATCCGTAGTTAAGTATACAATTGGTTAAATAATGTAACAAATGGTTAAATTTCTGATAAATTCGTTTTTTGATCCATTGTTAGGTCAACCTGTAGTTAAATATTTAACAATTGGTCTGAATAGTTAACCACAGCTCCATCGAGTGGTTAGCAAGATGGCGACTAGTTAACTTATGGTGCGTCCACACTTGTGACATTAAGCCGTACAGTACTCCGTGACCGTGTCAGACACGCGTGTCAGTTCGTTAGTGTGGACGGGTTTTTGTCATGCGGACTATGTCCCAGGCTACTGACACGCCTCTATCCATACCGAACACTCAAAGGAAATGTCAGACACGGAACAAACGTCAAGACAATGTACGGTGTTACGATGTACTGTTCGGGTCTAGTGTGGACGCTGATTTGTGTACTGTCACGGATCAAAGTTACGTGTCACGAGGTGATCCGTCGGAGTCAAAGGATGTTCGGTGTTGTCTGCTTGACAAATGACGTCCACACTGCATTAATGCCACGCGTAGCAGCCACGCGGACACACATTCATATTGACACGGGGTGCGTAGTGGATCACGTCGTGAGTTGTCTCGGTACGTCAATTCAATAATAATATATTTTTACTCTGTATACTTTCAGAGTTTTTGGCGGACTCAAAATTTCCACTAAAATCGATATGGGTATCGTTTTCAGGGTTTTTGGGATTGCAGATTACGAAGATATCATCCATATACCGATTCAAGATGGCGGACTAGACATTTTCACCAAAATCTATATGTGTATAGTTTTCGGGGTTTTTGGGGTTGCTGATTACGAATATGCTATTCATTTAGCGATCCGAGATGACTGGATGGATAATATATTCGTAATTAGCAATCCTGAACATTAGGCAATCGTACGATGAGAAACGGTCGACTCCCAACTGATCGTGTGTAGTCGCAAAACTGATAGCAGGGCAGGGAATCACTCAAAATCACTTTCGTGTGTGGGCGCTATCGGCCTAAGATAGCAGACCGCCCGCCTCCCGCCTCCCGCCTCCCGCCACCCGCCACCCGCCGCCCGCCTCCCGCCTCCCGCCTCCCGCCTCCCGCCTTCCGCCTCCCGCCTTCCGCCTCCCGCCTCCCGCCTCCCGCCTCCCGCCTCCCGCCTCCCGCCTCCCGCCTCCCGCCTCCCGCCTCCCGCCTCCCGCCTCCCGCCTCCCGCCTCTATGGGGAGTTGACCTCAAGAAACTGGGTATACACCATATATCATGGCTTTTACCATAGGCCTAACCTCGTTACGCCTCCCTATTTCGCGTCAATATTCCTAACAGGGCCCTAGGGGGCATCTGCCTGTACCCTTTATGGCAATAAGAATGTATTTGCATACCACTGTGGCATGTTAATCAGCAAAGTTGTGTGTGTTTGAGTTTTCGTACGCACTGCGGTAGGATGTAGACCATCTATATCTTAATGAATGGTCATGTTTATTTATGTGCCTGTAAGAAACTCATGGTCAAATTGGTGCTTACGTTTTCATGTTGGGATGTAAATGAAGAAAAAATACTTATTCAGAATAAAAAACCTGACTGATACTGAAAAGATCACAATTAAGTTTGGCAGGGGGGTATCCGAGGGGACTTCCGCACGGAAAAAAGGATACAACCTGCTATCAAACTTATTTCGATCCTTTCAGTATCAGTCGGGTTTTTATTTAGAATATTATTTTTCTGGATCTTGGGCGAAGAATACCTTTAATTTGAGATATTAATCATTGAAATCCGTTAAATTGTTTAGAAGATATGAGGTAATAAAGAATATTACAAGCTTATCTATTTGAGAGAGTGGTACAGTGTTCATTATATAGCTCCTTTTTTACATTTCATGTATCCAAGCCAAGACCTCTTGGGCGACGGAAACCTTCAATTTGAGATATTAATCATTGAAATCTGTTAAGTGGTTTAGAAGATATATAAGGTAACAAAGAATACAAATATACATACAAGATACGCGCGAAAAACATAACCCCTCTTGATAGTCCTTAAGCTAATCCTTAAGCTAATATTGTTGTGTTACGTTTTTTTAATTTTAAAATAAATGTGTAATAAAATAATGTACCAGTTATGAAGCTTTGTTATAGGTATATTTTGATAATAATTAAGTTGATAAAATTAGATCCAGTAATTCGTTCGGGATACTGAAATTATTTTTTTTAACAATTGAACAGTTATGTGAAATCATTATCCTATAAGTGAGTATACTATATACCTACTATGTTTTATAACTTACGGTGCGGCAATTATTAGTCTATATGAAATTAACAAACTTAAATGAAATTTAATATCCCTACTTTTTAATTGCCTTTTACTATAACGATCATGTTGACAATATTTAATACAAACTGAAAAGAGAAGCCTATGACTAAGTGCCTGCTTGACGGCAATAGGGCTCGCCACCTATTACGTGCGACTGAAAATCACAGTTGGCGAAAATGTGGGAGTTAGTACACCTCTGCCTACCCTTGAGGGTTACAGTCGTGAGTATATGTATGTAGAACCTTTGTGACATGACAATTTATGTCTAGCTTACTGAATAATCAAGGAACGCTGGCATGTGATTGAATATCTGAAGATCTTGTCTTGTTGAATAGGCTATCCAATCTTGAGGTATTCGATCTGTCAGTTAGGACGATTTGTCTTACGCTCAGCCAAAATTTGTACTTAACCTATTCCGATCTGAGTTAAATAGAACTATCTGCACTGAATATTTATAGTTGACGGTGTTATATGGTATGAGTTTATTAACAACTGATTTTTTACAAACATTCGCCAAAGAGCTGGAAGTTTCTAAGCGAGGAAAAGGCCTACATAGGTAAATTAAAAAAAAAAGGATTTAGCGAAATCCATATCCATATCCATACTAATCCATACTAATATTATAAATGTGAAAGTAACTTTTTCTGTCTGTCTGTCTGTCTGTCTGTCTGTCTGTATGTCTGTATGTTACGCTTTCAGGCCTAAACAACTGAACCGATTTTGATGAAATTTGGTATAGGGGTAGATTAGACCATGAGAAAGGACATAGGCTATGTTTGGTCGCGATAACCGACATCCACGCGGGCGGAGCCGCGGGCAAAAGCTAGTTACTAATATTCCCCCTAACCATAAACATAAGCTAAATTACTTGCGTTCATATCTGTTAAGTGTATCTAACTTCTCTATAAGTTCGTTATCATTGTATCCGCATTCTTGAAAACAAATTACAAGTTATACGTCGTTTGGGTATTCTAAGTAAGCGCTGTAATCTTTATTTATTTTAATTTTAATAATACTCATTAATTAGAGAATCATAATGAAACGTTAGCACTCATAATTTGCAAAACACAAATTATATCTACCATAATAAAGGTGAAGTTAGTGCGAATACTATAATATTAACGTTATGGAATAACCATAAAGGACCGACATTGTTGGTTTACGCACCGTTTCACCGCAACCCATTCGTCCCATCGTTCGTACAACCCCCTGTAAACAGGTTTATGGCAAACAATTAGAATGTTGAAATTAACCTGAGTTTACTTCAAGTTAAATATTTGCATATAAAGGGTGTTCCAACTTCGTACATTGTTCATTTCATGCGCATGTACATAATTAAATTTGAAAGCTTTACTTTAATTTTAATAGGCTTACAAGTACTTTCAAAAGATCACGCTTCTGTATATGTAAGTAGAAAAAGAAAACACTATTGGGTAGTTAATAGTCAGGTAAGATAACAAAATATTCTTTTAGAAAATGTGAATACAGACTATACTGGCCTATAACAAGTAAAGTAAGTGATCACGCGACCAAATATTAGAGAAACAATGTAAACATATTTGCGAAATGCAGCACGCTAATGCAAGGAAAGTTTACTTACAAAGCTGGTGAATTTACTGACTTCGCATTGCTGCAGATTTAAAAGTTATCATTACTTATTTGGAATATAAACAAAAAGTTTATACTTTCTTAAATCAAATAAAATCATCAACACAAATTGACACACTCTGTACGATGCATTAGTTATAAGTAATTCCTAAGTGTTTTTCCTTTCTCACTTAGCCTCTGAAAAAACTAATTTATTTTAAATATACAAAATATATATTAATATAATATTATATTATTATAATATTATTGTTATCAATTGTATCTTACATTAATAATAGTGACATATAATATGATTATAATTTATGGTTTAATGACTTGCTATAATAAAGAAGTGTGACTTAATATTCCCTATTAATATAATTTGTGTTAATTTCGAAGAACGAAATCACTATAAAATATTAACTTGAATAGCAACTCCATAATATAATATAATGAGGTCCCCTCTGAAAGCACACCTATTGAGGTGCCGCTTGTACAAACAAAACCAGACTCCTTGGAATTGGAATGAAGTCATTTCCGTTTTACTATTTCCGTTCCATTTTCAAGTCACTCCCTAACTTCCGCCTCACGAACCGTAGGTTCTCTGTTCTCATCAAAAATTCTTTATCTTGATGGAAGGGTACTTTCTAATTGCATATTTCTATTTACGGCTACTCTTGCTCGGAATCATTAAAAATACAATGAGAATGTCTTGACAGATAGCGTTTGTTGTGTTCCAACCCTCTTTACTTCAGTTAAAATCAGATATAGGAGGCCATAAAATCGCTTAACCCTTTCCATAATACATCACATCAGCTATTAATACGTAATAGGTTCGGAATTGCGTTTCTCCCGAGCTCGCAAAAAGGTTTCATCAGCTAAAGGTTGAAAGGGGACAGTTAATCCTGGCTATAACCCCATATAATTAAGATGAACGTAATACTATTTCTTGGGGGGAACGATGTGGCGGTCTCGCTAATGCAGGTGCATTACCTTCAAAGAGAATTCTTGAGAGTAAGCCTAGCGGCATTTGCATTAGGTTTCACTTTTGGCAGCGCCATCTCCTTGGTTTGACATCAAATTTACGTGTCGATCGGATTTGGAATTGCCAAATTTCCATTCGACTTTGATAGAAATCGATCTGACATAATCCGGCTAATATGCAAGGCAATTTTGTGTTGATGTATCGATACCGGTATCGATAGTTGAGATCGTAGCGCGAAATTATTTACTTGGATTTAGTTGAGGTTTCAAAATTGTAAAAGAAATAGCATACAATTTTGGTATTTTATATTTGAATCTAAATAAAAACTTTAAAATACCATATTTATACCATTCAGGTGACAACTCTATGATTTGGCAGAGTTATCTTCAATAATGGGTCTTCAATTACGGGTTGTTAACCTTTTCACCCTAAAATATAATCGGTTACGGTAATATTTATGAACATTTGCGATACTGAAGCTGTCACTTGGAAATAACCACCTGCAAAGAGGAAGGGGGAAGGAAATAGGAGAATAAAAAATGTAAAAAAGGTAGATAAGGCCTTTGGACAAAGTAAATTAACAAAACGCAGCCACTAACGTGAGGGGTGGTATTTCCCTGATTGTGTATTTGGTTTACGGTTAAGCACCTCATTGAAGTACGAGTTTCGGTAAGTTTAGGCCCGTATTCTAGAATGACACTCAGCCTGAATCTCGATTTGTCACATCTATCAATCTGTCTATACAATCTGTCATCAGATAAATCGTGATTCAGGCTGAATGTCATTCTAGAATACGGGCCTTAGACAGTTGTTAAAATAAGTACCGCTTCTTGACTTCCATTTATTACTAAGAAGATGAAATACTTAAAAAAATCTGTTAACTGCACAATATAGTAGATAATATACCTATGGGTGTATTATCTAGTACCAACAGTTCGTAAGAATGTTGATAGATGGCACCACCGTCGCCCTTAAAGACGGATACAAAGAGAAGGAAAATTTTAAAGGAATCAGGTGTGGCTCAATAGCTCAGTTGGAAGAGCATTCCCCGTGTAAGGGAAAGGTCGTGAGTTCAAGTCTCACTTGAGCGTTTCATTTTTTCCGATGTTTTTTGAACTTTAAAGTTAGCATTAAAAATGCTATAAAATTCAGTGAAACCTAGTAGGAAATTGTATTTTATCTAAAAGTAGTACCTTATGATGTTATCGAATTAAAATAAGTATACAATATAGTACGATGTCTGATCGCTACAATAAATTAATTTCAGTAAAACATAAACCGTAAAATATTTAGTCAAAATTGTCAAACCCGGAATATACGACAAACGACAACGAACTTTTTGAATTACGCCCAACTCCAAACTATACAGGCACAGCATCTGCTGGACGTACGAAACAGAACTAAACGACATCATTCCAAAGTTTTTAACGTTTTTCCCCACTGTTATTTTGAAATCGTCGTCTTTTTTTACGCCGCTAGGGTTTTAATTAAAGTTGTCGGCGCGATACGGGCCCCGGAAACGTTTTAAAAATTCATTAAAATCCTTTACCGGATAATTTTTGTACACAACTAATTTATTTTGCACTTTACAGCGGAAAATGAAACAATTGAACGCGTTAATGCGGAAATGTGATGTCTGGATTTATATTTCGATTACGTATTGTTGTGAGGAAGCTTTGTTTCTTCACTCAATGCTTAACCTTGGGAATGATGGGATTGTATTGTAAGGGTACGTAATTATACTCGTATTTCCATACTAGGAGCGCAAACGGAAAGGGTTGTTTTATTTCTTATGTATATACATTTTTGTACTTAAGGTCATTTATATTAAGTATTTACGATCTGACTGGTCTCTCGAAGATCACTGTACAGTACTGGAAGTCCAATGGGTGTGTACTGGTGACCTGAAATACAGGATTTTTCCTAGTTTAGGCACCAGCTTCCCACATAGGAATACTATCCATATGCCTGCTATAAATTAAGTGAACGCTTACTAAATGTTTACTCCAAATTGGTATGTGGTGAGGAAAATAAATCTTATTTTATTATTTACTAGCTGTCCCGGCAAACTTCGTTTCGCCTTTGAAATGAGAATCAATTAGCTGTATCAAATTCTCCTAATTATTTTGAGAATGGAAAGCATTTCGATTTGGGCCCCATACGCCCACGGAGCTCCCGACACTATTATAGGTCACCGGGGCCCATACTTACACCTACGGAGCCTATATACCTATGGGACCCATACAACCATATACCTCTACGCTCAAGGGCGTTCATACTACCATAAACCATAAATTTTTCGACCTAAATAAAAAAATTGCCACCATAAATATTTTAGCAGCCTAAGCAACGGGCATTTTGTTAAATCAGAAGAATGTCTACTAATCACCCTCTGACGATATTTGCACGCATTATAATTGTCAATTCTATATCAAACGTCAGATAACATAGAAGAATATCATACAGCAGTATTAGAATAATAAACACATTTTTTTCCAATTCGTATTCCAAATTCAAAATTTAGACATGGCGTATGTCGGATCAGCTATTTAATATGGTGGTTATGTATTCTAAAATTTTCTAATTTCCCGCGCAATTTCCTTCATTTTTTCTTTTATAAGAACCTTCTCCTAACAATAACGAACACAACAAAAAAAGAATTAGCGAAATCGGTCCAGCCGTTCACGCGTGATGTCGTGACCAAGGGAAATAGGGATTCATTTTTTATATATATAGATTATTATTTCCTTTATTAGAGTATAACACATATAAATTACATTTTTATATATATCCTAAAAAAAATACAAAATATATTTAAAAATATAAAAAATAGCATCCCACCGGCATCGAGTACAGGGACCAAGCTACCGGTTATTATTTGAACACGTAATAAATCATTGACATTCCTTAAAATCATGAACATGTTATTACACTATAATATCTTATGCCGTTTACTTAACGTAAGGTTAGTAAGTTATTCTAGCAATTGTAATCTATTCTAAATATAAACTTTAAAAAAATATTCGCATTTGAAATAATTATATGTATTTCAACAAAATACATTAAGTTTCTGTAATAAAATTGACGAAGGCAATTGAAAATACCTTTGCACTTAAATAAGGAAATAGAATTCAGACAGCGCTTTACGTATAACAATAGCTAAATCCGTACCTACACCAATTCAGACTACCCTCTATTCACAGAAACTCGTTTAATTTACCCTAAGCTCATAAATCGATAGAATAAACGTCTTACTTGCACACTAAATGCGTTTTCAATAGCCTTAGTGGATTAACTGAATTACTATCCTATAAACGGAATCTTCACATTGCTAAAACTGGGTAACTCATTACCATTTAGGCTCGAAACGGGTCGAATATTAAACAGAAGTGGGATTACAGGAACAGTTGTGAACTACGAATTGAATTAGATACTGCAGACAACTGTAATGTAGCATAACAGTTTAGAAATTCTCAACTTTTTAACATATTTACGAGTTTTCGAGGTCCGCTGTTAAAACATTCACCATAAATGCGGTAAATAGATTTTAGTTAGTAGACTTTTGTAGTTGTGTACTAGACGTTAGTAGACTAGTAGTTAGTAAATTTCTGTGAAACATTGACAGATGAACTGAGCAAGATAGCTACCATGTTTGCAACTAATCTAACATGTATGTACAGTTATTAGAACAGAACTCATGAGAAACGTTGCATTTTTTTAAATCTTAGGCGACAGATAAGCACTCGGCCCACCTGATGGAAAGTGATCATTGTGTCCTGTGTATGTGTATAGGATGTATGCAACATCCAGGGGGCTCTACTCGTGCTGCCTCATTGTTCCTATAACTACGAACACTATAACACTATACAATTTTGGCAGCCCTATCTATAAAATAATATAATTGGGACACGAATCGATACATATTTCACTCAACTTCCTCCAACAGGACTATTCACCATAGTGCAACATCATAAGATGACTGCACTCCTTTTGATGATGAATTACACCTTCCTTTTTTCCTTTTTCTTGTACTTTTCTCTTCCTTGCTTTTTAGCTCCAGATAAATATTGTAACTAAATACTTATGACCTATAATTATTTCTCCTAGCATCAGATAAAAAATCCAAATGGACATTTTATGTCCTACTCAGCAAGTTCAAAGAAAAATTCCAAACAATTTATTGCTACAGATAAACAAAATAACAGAAGACTTCACAGAATGTAATTAATTTTACTGTTATCCTCAAACTCGGAGATATTTCACGACCATTTAACGTTCAGTATCTTATTCAAAACACAAAAAACAAAAGGATTCATACGAATGTAGGGTCCTTAGTCACTGACTTGTGTAAATGAAATAGACATTGCTGCTATTTCTGTTGTTACATCGCTAAACTTAAAATTTTCTAATTGCATCTGTTTCTTTCATTACCAGATAGATGAAAAGGACAGATTATTTATTTTAGTGAACACCTGTCAAATTAAGTCGGCGCCTTGACGTAACCCTTCAATTTTAGTCAACATCTACGAACATGCGACTTGACTTACTACGCACCAACAAGGCGCTGTCTTAGTTTGACAGGTCTTAACTTAAATAAAATCATCTGTCCTTTTTTATCTGATCATGAAACAAAGAGATGCAATTAGATTTTTTTAGAGAAATTTAAGTTTAGAGATGTAACAACAGAATTGGGAGCAGTAGCTGTTGCCCGTGGCTCCACCAGCGGGGATGTTGGTTATTAAAATAATATAAATATTATATGCTTATGTCCTTTCCCAAGCGCTAGTGTTTGTTTTCAGTGGAGTAGAATTGGGCCACCACATTTTTTCCTATGAGAGTCGCAGAAGGCAACTAAGGGATGGGGCTGTTCTCCATCTGACAAAAAAACACAGTCCACGACTAAGTGCCCACTTGACGGCAAGAGGCTCGCCCCTATTACATGGAGCCGAAAAACATAGTTGGTAAAAGGTGGGTATTAATATAGGAACCTCTGCTTACCTTTTCGGGGATTAACGGGCGTGAATGTATGTAGTCCATCTCTGCACCAAATTTCATCAAGATCGTTTCATTGTAATAGGCAGACAAACAGATTTACCTTCGCCTTTATAATATTTAATAATAATAATGATAAATATTCCAAAACATTCTACACAGCGGCATCTAGACCCATGGTAAGCCCAACTAGCTTGCGTTATGGAATCTAGAATGCGGTTAAACATGCTTAGATACTTTTCTTTTGTAAATACATACATATTATACATGGGAACACCCAGACCAATGCAAATAGCCATATTGAATATGGCTATTTGCATTGGTCTGGGCATACAAATATTTGCAATTTGGGATCGAACTTGCGCCTCCTGCGTGGCAGTGGCGTTCACTACCGCCACGCCACAGAGGCTGTCCTTTGGTAGCATGCTTATCATGAAGCTCTTTGGTAGACAAATTGATGAAACATTTTCCAAAATACTCACACGGGTAATTTTTTTCTTCGTATCCTTCATATTAGATATCAAGATATGTTTGATTGTACACTATATAAAAGTAGTACCTATTATTAACCTGAAAAAGAAAGAATAAACTTGCAGCAATCTTATATTCTTAAATAATCCTTTAAAGAAAGAAGTACCAGAAGGCGTCACAATAAATCTCTCTGCACTTTCATAACTCAATTTAGTTAGTTTCAACGATAACAATAAAATGAATTTACGAACGGTCTTATTTCAAGTTGTGCTCTAAACTTGCTTCGATTTATATTTTACTTAAGTAACGTAATTCCGTTTGCACCTTTTCAATTTTGTAGAGATTGAAGAGTTTCAGTTTATATAAGACCTATAACTTCTATTTTACTCTTCTTATTATTATAGGTGTGATCTCAAAGAATACGATGACAAATATAGATCTTAACCATCTTAACTCCCTCTCCGGCTCCGGCGGGAGATGTATCCGTGGAGATTTCCGCACGAGAAAAAAAGCAGATATTTATAACAATTCAATACCCATAAGCTTTTATTAGTCCTATAGAAATATCACCGTGTTTGCTAAAAATAGATAAGTACTTCCAAGAAGCCGGTCTTATAATAATTATCTGTAAAATTATTTTTCTTCAAATAGATTTCCTCGAAAGCTTAGGTAAATATAGTAACTTCAAGTCGAGTCAAGTGAGAAAATTGGTTTGATATAATCTTATGATTGGTGGATTTGTGCTCCTCATTGCCGTCGCACCCGTGCTTTACTTAAAAGAGTCCCGTGTATTACTGAGTACGATATGTGGTGTGACGTAATTGGGGTCATCACATCGTGTATGGTTTTGCCTTTTTTTAACCTCAACATTCGGATAGCCACGAGGTTTCCGGCAGAAAAGAATTTGGACCACCCCGTCTCTTTCCATGCGGTGACGTACATGGCGGTTAAGTGATAGGGCGGTTTAACATCAGACAGATATAAGTATACAGTCCAGACTCAGCCTCAGATATAGGCTCGAGTCAACATTAGTGCCCGGAAAATTATGGCAATAGGCTCACGCCCTATTACATGGGACTGACTACCATTATTGGTGAAATGTGGGTGTTAATTCACCTCTGCCTAGCCCTCCGGGGATACGGGCGTGATTATACGTATGTTTGCGGAAATTATATTTCTGAATGCTTATAAAGAATAACCACGAAGACTAATGCGGGAGCGGAGCCTTCTAACCTAATCTATCCAAATCAAATTGCGTGGTGTGGACACTGGCACCCCGACCTGGATATACCTATATAGGTTGGAAACCTAAGGCGGAAGTGGAGCTCCCATATTAGACTTCGTTTCGTAACCATTAATGTTTTTTATACCATTTCATATATTGCCTGCTACGCACTCGGCAATCTATACATTGCCTAGGCATAGCATAGAATACCGGATTATACACATTGCCGCTATCATATATTATTAGAAAAAAGAAATGACATGTAAAAAAGCTGTACATATTATAAAATAATACTTAAGTAATGTGAACGTTATATTAGAAACTTTTGATTGTATCCAGTGGAATCCTATCTTTCGGGTAACAAACTAAATTGTAGAAAACACACCGAAATCCGACGTATCCGCTTTTGATTAACTGAATTCCTATGTTTATAGAGGTTTGTTGTACGGATAAGATGCTACCCATGTCGTTTTCTCCTTTCTTTGTTCCATTCGCATTTCAGATTTAATAAAAAAGAGGAAATCCAATGGTGACAAGGGGCGACATTTAAAAGGCAATTGTCCTAATTTTGCTGGTTGCAGCTGACCTTTTTTTATTAGAGAATTTTGCATTGTTTTATCTTTCTTTCTCGGTTTTATACTGAAACTGAGTTATACACCCAAGAAGCACACTCAGTTAAGTATGAGTTTATTATAATCGTGAGAGACGTTCGAGGGCCTGTTCTAAACATCAACTTACCTACAAAAATGTTTTACCTACTGAAATTGGAAAGTGCTGAAATTTCACTATGTTTTGATGAAGAATATTTACACAGCAAAATCTAGATGCAAATAATAAATATTTTTTGTACACCTACATCGAGGTGAATTGCTATAGACATACAAATATTTGCACTGAGCGGGAATGCAACCTGGACATCCCTATCGTAGCAATCAAATACAACTACCGCCTCGACACAGAAATCACTTCGATAGTTTTGTTAAATATTTTATACATACGAGTGTATTGAAAATGGTTTGCTTATAATTTGTTTTAACAAGGCAGAAAACATCTCATGGTAAGTTAGATTTCTTTTCATGTTTATCTAGATAAGTGATGTATGATTATAGTGTAGAGCACATAATTAACACACAGCTCATGCGCCACCTAGAGGATCACTCCTTGCTTAGTGACCGGCAATACGGTTTCAGACCGAAACGGTCAACGGGTGATCTTCTGGCGTACATGACCCACCTTTGGGGTGAGGCTATGGAGAAGCACGGTGAGTCACTGGCAATTAGTCTTGACATCGCCAAAGCTTTCGATAGGGTATGGCACAAATCGCTTCTTTCCAAGCTACCAGCCTTCGGCCTGCCTCCTAGACTGTGTAACTGGGTTGCAAGCTTCCTGCAGGGGCGCCGTATTCGCGTCCTTTGTGTTGGACGAGCTTCGGAGTTCTTGCAGGTAAATGCTGGCGTGCCGCAGGGTTCCGTTTTATCTCCCACTCTCTTTCTTCTGCATATCAATGACATGTCTGTAACGGAAACATTCACTGCTATGCAGACGATAGCACCTTACACGGGAGTTATTGCGCACATCCTGCGGCCAAGCAGTCTGATATCGCGGAAAAAAGGCAGCTTCTTGTCACTGAGCTGGACCGGATCCTGGACCACATTTCTCAATGGGGCGCTAGGAACCTGGTCGAGTTCAATGCCAAGAAGACCCAGGCACGTGCGTTTACAGCAAAGGTATCCCCTTTCCTTCCCCTTCCCACTCTTCAGAGCACACCACTGCCACTGCAGGATCACCTCACTATCCTCGGTATGGATGTTCGCTGCAAACTGAATAACAAAAACTATACCGAGAGTATCATCAAATCAGCCTCGCGTAAACTCGGAGTCCTGAACAGAGTGAGACGTTTTTTCACGCCGGAGCAGCGGTGTCTTCTATACAAGACCCAAATTCGTTCCTGCGTGGAATACTGCTCACATCTCTGGGACGGCTCCGCAAAGTACTTATTAGATGCTCTCGACAGGTTGCAGCGACGTGCGGTCCGTATTATTAGGGATCCTGAGGTCACGAACACCCCCGAGCCTTTGCAGATGCGTAGAGATGTTGCGTCTTTGGCAGTTTTCTACCGTCTCTACCATGGTGAATGTTCTGACGAGCTCTTCCAATTAGTCCCACCCTCCCCTTTCCTTCACAGGACGACACGTGCAGGGCTAAGATGCCATCCATTTACGGTGCAGAGTATACCTGCTAGAACCAAGCGTTTCAGTGATTCATTCCTATGCCGCACCACTAAGACCTGGAATTCCCTGCCAGCTCACGTGTTTCCTTCTTCCTACAGTCCGGGGTCCTTTAAGCGGGGCGTGAAAAGGCATCTAATGAGGCCGTCAAGCTGAGTGCCACCACTGTTAACATGGTTAATGTTTACGATGGTGACCCTCTTTCCGAAACTTTGCCTTTAGCTTAACATCAGGCGAGGTGAAGTCAAATTGACGTGTCCTGTATAAAAAAAAAAAAAAGATACACTAGGGAAACAAGGGCGAACACGATCTAACCCTTTTAATACTATGTATAGACCTTTAGCCAGTCTTCTTCTTCTTCTTCGTGTCAGTGGCAACAATTTAAATACTTAGATATGCCCAGCCCAAAACTCGACGATTTTGACCACATCTTCCGTAGCTTCATTCAGGTCGGCAATCGTGCAGGTGTAGGGGCACAGTGGGCACGACAAGAGGTGGTCAATCGATTGTAGAGGTGCACCACAGTCGCAGCCACCACCCCACGCGTCCAGGTAACCCCACTTTACCCGGTTCGCCCTACAGCAGCCGACCTGAGACCTCAACCTATTTAAGGATATCCAGGTGGCCCATTTTGTTTCATGCCCGGGTGGTAGGCTCTCAGCGGGCTGGATGTTATCTGGAGGGGGTCTATAATCCGTGAGCCACTTCTGGTACCGAGCGCTCTCGGGTTGGCCCATCTCAGCAGCAGTACATCGAAGGAAGCTCCGTCTGCTTTTAAGGCGGGAGTTGGGTATGGCATGTTGGAAGAGTGGGAGCCGAGTAGGATTACAGCTTAACGTAAAGTAAAATGAAAACTATGTATACCTCATACTCCCCGTGGAGGGCCAGACCGTAAGGGATGGCCCTAGGTCAGCCGGGGTGCGAGGGATATGTCGATGACAACCTCACCTCCGTCCTAGCACACAACCCACAGTCGGCGTGTGGTTTTGGTCGGTTCAAGTCCGACATAACCTACCCTTCCGGCTCTGGTGGGGAAGGTATCCGTAGGGATTTCGGCACGAAAATAAAGAAAAAAAGTATACCTCATACTCAATATTTATAAGATTAACAGTTTCTGACACTGTTTTTCTATACACACTTTTTTCTATATAAATTACATTCTTAAAAGGTCTAAGTATAAACGAGTTATGCAAAATCAATTTACCCTATACCCTACGAAGCTGTCCAAGGGTACACAAAGTCGATCAGCCCCACTGAATGTTTGCAGCCGTATAATATAACAGCTTTTCAGCCACTTTCTTGCAACTTTTGTCACCTATACAAAATGTGACATTCAATACACGCCTCTCCTTTTGTTGAGCGTACCCCTACGATACGGTTGCGTTTACTTCAGAAAACCGTATGTTAGATTTCCTTCATTCAACTATAGACCTTATTTTAACATACTTAAAATTGATATGTATTTGCACGTTTCATATTACTGTAACTTGAAACATCGTTTAACAGTATCATTGAAAAACGCTACGTATGAAAATGCAAACGGTGTATTGGGAATAACCCTGTTTTAGTAAGGAATAGTATTATGTATTTTCAAACCTGCCAAAAACGAAACCTTTCTTAACGTTTTTTTTTTTGCAATATTCACTTCTTAACTAATCCATGAATCGTGACTTAAAGACATGATTAGATTTTTAAATAAATTCAACAATTCTGAATAGGGTACCTCACTGATCCAACATGAGTAGTTTGGGTCAGTTTGCCAGTCCAGTGGCAAAATTTCGTTATTTTTCGTGAACTGCCCTTCACAATCCATTGGCAATGTCAGAGTTCCTCACTGTTGTACTTAAATCTGTTCTAAAAATACAATGCCTATTGAATCGATGCAGAGTAGTAGTCTGTAGTGGATCTGACTAATATCTCCAAATTGCTAGAAATATTTTGGCGCGCTCAAAAAAGAATAAAACTCTTCTTTCTCTTCCAAGTTAAAGAACGCTTAATGATCACAAACCTTCATTAACAATGACCCCCGGCAGCAGACAACAGCGATGTAACTCGTGTATTTTCAGTCGGTCCGATACTCAACTTGTAATTAATTACAAAACATCCGCCTGAGTTTTAGATAAATTTTGTAATTGTACCAAAGTTAAGAGTATATACAAAAGTTAAGTAAGTAGAAAACAATTAAAATTCAATGAGCGATGTAACTATGAACTGATGTGTGTAGAAATAACCGTGTAGTTTTGACGGATTATAAACTTAAGTCTTTCGATACAATTTAAAAATATGTGTATGTGTTTTAATTGAATCGAAGAGGGGGAGGAACAATTTTAGCAAGGGACAATAGGCTTTGACTTCTTAAAAACCGTCTAAAGAAAATTTATCAAAATAATTCGATTATAGAGAGATCTCCACTGTGAAAGCTAACAACACTAAAATTATAATCTTCAATATGACACCCCTGATAGATACGTTTTCATCGTAATAAATAAATCACAAATCTTAAGAAACACGAATCCCATTCAACAGGTCTATATAACCATTAAGGAAATGCAGCCTACAACGATACGAATGTATTATTAGAACTTTCCCGTCCTCGTACAGCATCATTTGTCGTTTGTCACGAATTTTCCCTGTAAAATATGTCACGAGAATCAAATTACGAAACACTACGATGCAACATATTGGGAGACGGATGGCAGGGCCCGTATTATATTGTGTGTACGTACGCAAGGAACGAAACGTTGCATGGGGCTGTATTAGAACATTTCCGAGGATTTATGACTTTCCTAATGTTCAAGATCTTGGCCTTACCGCTATAATTTTGTGGCAGTTTAAAGCGGATGGCATTTTTATGTTTCTGAAAATTACTCTTGACTGAAATTGTTGAAGGAAGTAAACTAGGAAGTTACTAATTCTTGAAGATTAAGAAATTACGGTGAGAATTTGACGCCCTACCTAACGTAATACGATTTTTAAAAAGTTTATGGCAATCAATATCCATTTTCATATCTCGTGTATATATAAATAGAGGATTTATTACATAAACTAACTTTATTGTTATTTACAAAAAATATCTCCAGTAAGGTATCTGCGGTAGCCTAGTGGTATGGGTAATGGACTGCTGAGACGAGGTCTCGGGTTCGATCCCAGGTTTACCATAGCACACACCAATGACTTTTCGAATTTATGTCGGTATTTATCGCAGGTTTCTAAGTGCCCGGTTAATGGCAATAGGCTCGCCACCTATTACATTGGGACCTAAACATAAACTGGCGAAATGTGGGCGCTAGCACCTCGGCCTACCCCTTCGGGGAATACAGGCGTGAGTTTATGTTGTGTTATGTTATCTCCAGTTGTTATTTTTTTGTTGATAAGATTTTTTTCTTTATTTATTTATAAAACTTCACTGGCGGACTTAATGCCATAGGCATACTCTACCAGTCAACCAATTGACTTAAGACTGGGAATTAATTTTGTTTTTAGAAATCCAATTTTAGTAATTATAGAGATGTATGTTAATTCGATAGACTTCTATCGGATCAACATACATCTTTTTAAATTCCGTATATAGGTAGAATGTCTGGTTTAAGACATTGTTCACAATTTAACAGACAATAGAAATTCTTGATGAACAGACGCCTTTGGCATCTACATCAAGTATTCTCGTAGAACATGAGTTTCGCATTACTATGTTAAGCTTCAACAACTATGAACGTACGAACTACAGTTTAGTAGAAATATTTATTGGTACGTGCTATTTAAACTATTTGAAATAATCTTGCAAAGTATTTAAGGTTGATTCCATCGATGAACTTATTTGATTTTTAAGATGGTTTTATTTTGGAAAAGGTAACATCAAATGAAGTTTTGAATGACACTATTGTAAGTAATTTAATATAGTATTGAATAACACACTTGTACTTTTCCACTGAGTTTATTAAAATTTATTAAAACATCAATGTAAACCTTAGAGAATGCCGTAAGGCGAAACCGGTCAGGTTTAGAATTAAAATAAACTCAGTGGAAAAGTACAAGTGTGTTATTCAATATGTGTAGCAGATTCCACCAAGTGCCATCAAACTCCAGTGAAAATTTCATATAGTGTTCCATTTTAGACACTATACTATTCACTATCGCTCTGGCTATCAGGCATACTGACTATTTGCGCAAAGTGCTTCCAAGTTAACGGTCCTCTATACAATTTTTTCTATAACATAAGCCTTTGTTAGGCTCCTTTGTACTTTAATAAATTACTTCTAAATATAAAATGTTGTGGACACTGTTACGCTCTACTGAATAGACCTCAACTTTTTCCATTGCGTTTTTTATTCTTTGGGTAAAGGCTGGCAGCTTTATCTGAAGTAGTGAAGTAGCACAACAATTAAAAAGGTTTGTTTAGACAGATACGAAACAAAATAGATCAATCACTTTTTTATTTAAAAATACTATTCTAAGAGCGTTTTTTTTTTCATTTCCTTATTAAGATTGCAAAAAACACTTTTTTAGTTCCTATATTATTCACATTCACAAAAATTTTATGTAAATCTATTCTACGATATACACATAGACTAAGTTTCGGAATATTCGGGTTAAAATATTATAATTATTCTACCTAAATAATATTAGATTGTATAATTAATTTAGTCTGCATTATAGCGATGTAGAATTTACTTGATTATCATCAAACTTGTTGGAAAAAAATCCAACCCTTTACATTCTCATCAATTAACTTTTTATAATTTTATTTTCTAAGCCTAAAAAGGCTATAACGAAGGTTTACAGACCTTTGTTGACCCAAATTCTAATCTTAACACACCAATCGATGGAAATGGAGCAAAATAGAGATTGTTTCCGCCGTAATGAAGGTACTTAAAAGGGTCCAGGAATGTCCAAGAAGCTATTGAGTGTATACGTAACCATTACTGGTGTTGGGTACGGCAATAAAATCTGTGATTATGAAACTGTAAAGAGAGTAGTAATTAGTTTTACTAGTGAGTAAAAGTACTAATATTAATAAGTAATGAAGCGATGTAGTATACTGAATGACTTAATATTCGACCTCTATTCATTAAGTTTTTCACTGTTAGTATTAAGTTCTATTTTTAAGAGTTTATTGTTTGATAATTTGGCTACGTACCCACTGGACCCTTAAAATTTGACCTCATCTATAAATATGATCCATTGGACCTCCATCTTAGAATTGGACCCTCAATCTTGGATTTCATTTTTACTTTAGTGTCCATTAGACCCTCTGTCAAACAACGAGTTCCATTCGACCTCATTTGTACATCTTCATTTAAAAAGTTAAAATACAATCACGCACAAAAGTTATACACTTTCAAAAAAAGCTATTGAGTGAATGGTAAGAATGAAAAGGAACGATGAAAGACTATACACTCCTACATCAAACGTAGATAATTTTTTAGATATCCAAAATATATAAAAAATCACAGAATTATGCAAAATACATATTAATTCACACGTATTATTAAAAAAATGGCGCTGAGTGGGATTGACACCGTTACCTCTGACTAAGCAGACGAATAGTTTACATACAGTTCCAGATTCCAGATCTAATTATGACGTCATTTAATTAATAAGAAAATCACATGTTCAGTTTATTTTCAGAATTTGATACTCAATTTTACCTCAATAATCTTATAATTGCAGAGTAATGTAAGTAGCTCTACGGAATATTGAACTGAACATTGTTCAAGGAGGCTTACTGATACGAGGTTCTGAACTACACGTGAATTTGAATTAAATAACAATGTAGTTGGATAAACTACACTCGAGTTCGACAATATTTGGTGGTTTATAACTAGTTTCATATGAATATCAAAGGAAAATTCTGTTAACCAATGAAATATTAATTAAGCTGTATCACTATATATTTTAGTAGCATAATATTATATCCTAGGGCGCACAAGAGGTTTCACGTCAGCATATGATAGACTATGTAAGTAAATATGACAATTGTAAAAGTGATAATTTAGACTCGAGCTTTCCTTTCGGAGTGGGAGGTCAAACAGCAGTTACTTTCGGAAAATCCGTCACACCAATCAAAATTAATAAACGAACCACCGGCTCCAAAGTGTAAGCTTTGGATGCAGCTATATAGTGAGGATGGTATTGACATTTATATAGATGTACAATCAGGTCATTATTATTGCATTCATATTCTCACTTGTATTGTTAGAAATTTGCCTCTCTACATAACGTCGGCCTAATTCGTTAACCTGCCAAATTCATTTTTTGGTGAAATTTAGATTTTATATGCATTCGAAAGTTCAATCCAATATCTATCGTATCATTTAAGAAATAATGGTGATATTAGCCCAAAAACGTGAAAAATCCTATGCCCGAAAAACTGCTTTCTAATCACTAGTCAATCTCCACAACGTAAACCTGTTAAATCCTGTTGGGGTCTCAGTTTTGTACTGACGACGCTCTGAAACTCACGTGCCGTTAGTGACGCGTCAAGGTTTGTCATTTAATTCAAATATGGATGGAATCTAACAAGTGTAAACAACTTAGTTGTTTACACTTGTTATACACTTGCCGACGGGATGTGTCACAGCGATGACGACCACAGAGCCCCACTCACGCGCCATTACACCGAAGCGATACCCGATGTCTAACAGTGCGAGATACTAACAGGGGGCTCTCAGGCAACTGAAGAAAAACAGATGCCCTGGTGATGTCTGAATTACAACTGAGCCTGAGCTCCTTAAAGCAGGCTCCAGTCCTGAAATAGCTGGCAAGTGTCTTTAATTCCGTCATCCAACGGGAGTTAACGCCTAGGGCATAGAGTGGGAGGGCTATAATACTGTTCTACGAAACAGGTGACAATACCTAGCTGAAGAACTACAGGCCCATCTCACTCCTGAGCCATGTATACAAGTTGTTCTCGAGAGTCATCACAAATCGACTCAAGGGTAAGCTCAACGAGTTCCAGCAACGGGAGCAAGCCGAGTTTTGAAATGACTATAGCACCGTGGACCACATCCATACTGTTCGGCAGATTGTAGAAAAGACTCAAGAATACAGTCAGACACTGTGTATGGCTTCTGTGGACTACGAAAAAGGCTTAGACTCTATCGAAACCTGAGTGGTTCTGGATGCCCTGTGATTGACGATACATCGAGGTGCTGACATGTCTGTATGACGACACAGCCACAATGTCCTTCCAACCAAAGCTGCAAAACCAGCTTCAAGGCCAGAAGACGAAACCCTTTGACTTCCAGCGTGGAGTGAGACAGGGGTACCTATATCATATCCCTCAATCCCAATAATCAACAACGCATTGGAGGACGTCTTGCAAACTCTGGGTTGGCCTGGGCGGGGTATCAATATAAACGGTGAATACATCTCACATCTTCGGTTCGTTGATGACATCGTCATAGTTGCGGAGTCGCTGGAACAAGTAGGTGAAATGCTGCACAACCTAAATGATGCTTCTTGATGCGTCGGCCTCGGTGTATACTTTGATAAAACCAAGATAATGTTCAAAGAAAATGTTGCACCGAGTCTAAATTCCCATTGATGGGGCGACGCTCGAAGTTGTCCAAAAATATGTAGGATACCTGGGCTAGGTTATTTAGCTCGGTAAAATCAACTTCGAGAAAGAACTAGCCAGAAGGATCCAACTGGGTTGGGCAGCATTTCGCAAACTACACTGAGTGTTCTCTTCTCCGCAATACCTGAAAACAAAGGTCTTTGACCAGTGCGTCCTAACTGTTTTGACTTACGGCGCTGAAACGTGGACACTGACGTAGGGCTAGTCCATAACCTAGAAGTCGCGAAGCGGGCTATGAAGCGAGCTATGCTTGGAGTTTCTCTGAAGAATAGAATTCGAAATGAGGTCATCCGACACAGAACCAAAGTTACCGACATAGCTCACAGAATAAGCAAGCTCAAGTGGAAATGGGCTGGCCACGTCCTTCGAAGGATCGATGGCCGTTGGAGCAGACGATTCCTAAAGTGGAGACAGCTAGAAGGCAAACGGAAGGTAGGACACCCCCTAGCCAGATGGACAGACGACCTGAAAAAGGTAGCTGGGACAGACTGGATGCGGAAGGCGGAGGATCGGGTGAAATGGCGCATATTGGGAGAAGCCTATGTTCAGCAGTGAACTGCGGTGTGCTAATTGAAGTTGAAGAATTTACTATGATTGTTTAAGAAATAAGTTTGGTACCTTTGTGATTGTTAATTACTAAGTCAAACTATCTATGTTTGGATATTACCATAAATAAGACTAGTTTTTATATAAATATTAGAGAATTTTTGTTAATTTTTGTTCGTTTTTGCTATTATTTATGATGCCCAAATATTTTTTTATGTACTTAGTTTATAACGCAAATTAAATACGAAAGCCTGCTTAATCCCAACCAAAATAAAAATGTTCAAGCGAATACCAGCTATCTCCTTTATTTTCAGATTTTTACCATTTTATTTAGGCTTTTCAAGGAATTTTCATCATTAAAATGATTGATGGACTTATTTGAAGAAATGGGATTTAGGAAATTTCAATAACTATAAAATTATAGAAGTTATTCAGTTTTTTCATCCTCCTGTAAAGTTCTCTAAAATGGACATAACAGGTTAACATTTTAGGCCGACGATAAGTGACATCCCATACATTCGTCATTCTATTCCACGATACCCTGGCCAGCGAATTGTCACTTGTCTAAAGGGACAGAAATTACAATTTTGATCAACTATGCTTGAGAAAGTAAACAAAACACTACACTTTTATTAATACGTTACCTTTGATAAGTTATGAACATGTTTACAAAAACAATACATGTGATAAAAATACTGTTTTAGACTATATACATATATTGATAAACGTAGAATTAGTACCAATAAAAATGTATTTTCACCGTCATCAACTAAGGGTATTAAGAAAGAAAGAAGAAGAAAGAAAATACATTTATTTCTCGCAGCTGCAGCTCATACACAGAAATGTTACAAAATAGCTATAATTAAAATATATAATAATTTCTAATCCTACGATAAACTTATATTACGATAAAATATTACTTGATTACATCTGAGACTTATACCTCGGAGGGCACACACTCCTTCCACTCCTTTATATTTGGTTAATGAATTTCATGGGGGCGCCTGCCGTGATTTAATTTTGAAGGTCCAGTGGGCACTTAAAAAAAGGTCGAGTGGGCACATTAATTATTATATTTTGAAGGAGGTCCAGTGGGACCTAAAAGTGAGGGTCCAGTGGGTACTTTTGTGAGAGGGTAGAATCTTGGAGGTCGAGTGGGTACGTAGCCCGTATTACTTATCCACCTTGATGCGGAAAGCCAGTCTCTTTCCGTACCGATTTTGCAAGTAGGAAGTAGGGTAGGCTTCAGCAACCATAGTTGCGGGGAAGGAAACTTTTCACCATGCATCCATACTTAATATTATAAATGCGAAAGTAACTTTGTCTGTCTGTCTGTCTGTATGTTACGCTTTCACGCTTTCACGCCTAAACCACTGAACCGATTTTGATGAAATTTGGTATAGGGGTAGATTAGACCATGAGAAAGGACATAGGCTATGTTTAGTTGCGATAACCGACATCCACGTTGGCGGAGCCGCAGGTAAAAGCTAGTTAAAAATAGTTTTATTTCAGTCTCAATTGTTTTATTCGCGTAAACTCACCTATGTATAAGTCCCTGCTCTTTTATTAGTGACTTGCTGTTCCTGTGTTGTTATTGTTAAAGATAGGTATACAAAAACAATATCATTATAAATATTTTCTTTACTCAATCTTCTGAGGATACAATGTTTCCTTTATGTTCTTCGGTACAAAGAACGCTGTTAAACATGTCAAAGGAATACTACCGTAACAAGTTGATACCATTTACATTTTTAAACCGATTTAAAATGAAGAATACTTAAGACTCCATAAATTATTAAACAGAGTAAGAGTGTAATGTCTTCTCATTGCGTCGAGCCCTTTGTTCGTACTAATTAACCGAACGTAATGAACGCTAAGCGTTTTTACTTTGTTATGTTAATGGCTTTAAGTAACCTAAGTATTGATGTTTATAGCTCAATTTAGCCTATACCCGCACTTGCGCTCACGTGAAATAATAGTACTTTCGGTCTTACTCAGTATACTATCACCGATATAGACAATGTCTTATAGTTCCTCTCTTTAGACCATTTTCTAATGACATGGCGCGTAGATAGAAGTACTATTACCTGTTTTCGTACAAAAATACCGACGATGCCCTATCGTTGTTCAGCAGAGTGGTTCTGTCGGGCTCGATCCGCCGCCGTCTTGGGGTCTTGAGTTTTGAATGTCAGGGCGTAAGGTGGCCCAATAAGGCATTTTCGGTAACATAGGTAAGTTTACCCTCCAAGTCACAGAGAATCTGACTGAAAAAGGCTGCTTTTGTTGTGATATCGAGTTTTAGTGACTGATATGGATATTACACTAACAATTTGACGTGTAGTAAATGACGATCTGTAAGTTCCTGATATCAAATATAACGGATATGCAATTTCAGTGTTTACTGCTGTTATTTTCGATATTCTATCAGGTTTATTTAACACATTTTCTCAATATCGGAGCGCCTAAAGACAACCAATTTCACATTGGATCATTCTGAGCACAGTCTATTTTTGCACTACTTTGTTTTGTAAATATTTACAATCCATCTAATACCTAGTAATGTCCCATAACTCCATTCATCCAAATCTACAATTTTGATAATTTAAGTTCAACAGGAAAGCTAAACGGTCACTCTTTACACCATTTGATTGCACAGCAGTTTTTTTGGGGACAAAATGCCACAGTTACACTTTAGTGGATACTGATTCTGTATACTTATTCATTAGAATATATACCATTTTCCAACTCTTTAAATGCGGAAAATATTATATCTATATCCACATCTGACTGCAATGAAGAACGATGTTTATCTTCCTTAGCGGCGTCAACAATAGTTTAAGAGACTATTGTATTTATGAATGATTTAAGAGCCTTTGACACTTTTATATTGAATATAAGGTGATCTTTTGTTGTATGATGTGAATAGTTGGATATAAAGTTTTGAAAATGTTTTTATTCTATTTTGAAGTAGCGTTCTAAAACTTTGACCCTGACTAGGTGAACTTTTGGTGTTCAATAATGTTTCAAAAAACAAAGTCATTATGCGTCTTTGTCATCGTTCATATTAAGCTTGTATCAATAGACGTCTAGCATCTCTATCAATTTTTATAAAACACGTATCTAATTAGTGTTTTCTTTGTGTATAAATAGTATGGTCAAAGAAAACGCTTTTGATTGAGACGGCAATACAACTGTCGCCAGATACCAAATCAGAAAAAAATATCATTATATAGGTAGGTACTATCTATAAAATTCTTCTAGTATTCTTTGATTATATAGCATCATATTTAAATCAATGAATACTAGAAGAATTTTATAGATTAGAAGAGTATATGACTTGGGCAAAAGTGACTTATTGTTCGTCATAAGTAATTTTTAATTACAAAGGTAATAGTTTCAATCTTGTAAGAAATGTACACAATTTGGTTGTATTTCAGTAGTTTAATATCTAAAAAAGCATTACAGTCGTTTTACACAAAATACATTTTCACAATTTTATATTTAAATATTTATGTACTTACACGAACAAAATCATGGCATATTATTGATACATGTATTTTGAGATAATCTAACAGGTATGATAAAACCTGATTTATTATTCCTAATATCAACATGCATATAAAAATATTGGCACATTGTTGTAAGTATTTTCGGAGTACACTTTAGTTATTTTGCCAACCAAATATCTGAAGTGCAATCACCGCCAGGGTATCTGCGAAAGAATAGAACGCGATAAAAATGATGGGCTGAAAACGATAAATGTAGATACATAAACACATAAGTTATTTCAGAATAATTATTAAACAATTTAAATACTAATTGATTATACTGATACCAGAGCCACAAATTCCTTTTTATTACGCGAATATAATTGAAACGGAATATTTTACCGGTAAGTCTATTAACATTTTCGTAAATATTATTTTAATAGTAAATTTTAAATGTTTGTAAAGTTGATCTCTGAATGGTTTCATAATTTATTGCTGATAAATATTTGGTTAATAAATTAACAAATTCAAAAGCTAACAGGCCCAACGATTATTCATACTTTTTTAACATTTTCAAAGTTCGTACCTCATTTCATGTGGCAGCACTGGCCCGTCCGGTTCCTGTCCGAAGTCGACGAGAAAGTCCGGATCTAACTTCATGCCTCCATTCACAGTGTCCACGTCCAATTTCACCATCCACCCTCCCTGCAATACAAAATATTTTTCAAATTTTCCGACAAAACATGCTATGTAGATTCGTGAGTCTATGTTGCTCGGAAATTTTATTTAACTTCAAATCTGACAATGAAATAAGTTCCAGTATTAATTTCTATACAATATAGTGATAAGAAAAGACAGATTAATAATAACTAAAACTCGTGCTTGATGAGTGTTCTATTTCGCTGAGTTACTTGGATAAAGAAAACGGACAAGCTTTGGTTTCTCCTAGAGGAAGGAAGAGATATTATGTGTCAATTTCTGTCCATTTTTTGTTGGAGAGTGAGATTGTCCTTCAAATGTTAAGGTTAGAAGCAATGATAGCGAAGGCTTGCCAAAGGTTGATAGGCAATTTCAACAATAAAAAAGCTTTCAAATAATATAATTTATGCCCAATACTTGCAATGCTTTTCCTGTCTAACTAATTTTTTGACTTGACTGTTTTTAATTGAAGGCAGACCCAATATCGTAAAATTACTTTTGTCTGGCCTTATGTTCAATCTTGCCTCTGTTATTCATGCATCATATAACATCAACGTAAAACAGAATGTTACGACTTTCTTTAAAATTACAGCGCCTACTGTAAGTTATTTTGTTTGACAAAAAATGCGTGAGGTCTTATGAATTATTCAACATCCTCAGGTGATGTAGATTTTACGAAATATACCTACCATGGAAAAAATTACTTCAAACAACATCTTAATAAACAGTGAAGGTATAAATAAGATAAGGGTCAAAGGTTTGATGTGAATGATAAAGAATGTTTATTGCGGTCTCGGTTAGGCAAGAGTCGACGAAACCCAATAAAATACTTTGTCTACAACCCTCACATAGTTGGCCGTGTGACATTTTTTAATAAAGTCTTCGTTGGTATGTGTTCAGAAATTTTGCACTTCGAATATATATGTGAACTTTTTTTAAATATAGTTAACTTTTGCCGTGTTGGTTAGCGGTGGGGTGGAATAAGAGGCTCCTCATCCTGTGGGTGTCGTAAAAGGCGACTAAGGGATAGAGCTATTCTCCATTTGACAGTAAACATACAGCCCAAGACAAATGGCCCGCTAAACGGTAATAGACTCGCCCCCTATTACGTCGTGGGAAAGAAAAACATAATTGGCGAAACGTGGGTGTTAATGCACCTCTGCTTACCCCTTCGAGGATTTACAGACGTGAGTATATGATGGATGGAGAATACGTGAGTTGTTCTTGGCTGAATACATTTGGTGTATTTTAATTATAAGCAGAGTAAACAGGAAGTATTAAGCGTGGTGTGTGATTTTAAGGTTCACAGTGACTTTTAATTTACCAAGATTAAGGATGCTCATATTCAAAAGCAATGAAAAAGAAGTTTAAATATATACTATATTCTCCAATATTTTGAGTCGTATAATATCAACATAAGGAGTGGAGGAGTTTTCACGCCGTAGGAAACAAAAAAGCTATTCTAGTGTAGAAATGTAGAATTCAATGTTTGCCAGATAAATGCTCACAATTTCCTGTAAGACAAATATAATAAAAAGCTAAACAGGATACTTACGTGCTCGGCGTATAAACGTTATTTATTGTTATACGGCACATAAAAAATTCACTGGTAATAAGACTAAAATAAAGTTGTACCTCTTTAACCATTTGCGGATATATCTGCTTATCCCAAGGCGAGAAGAGAGATGACGATACGTAGAGACGTTTTCCATCCAGAGAAAGTTGCAACATCTGAGCGGCTCCTTTCAATGTTTTGCCTTTCACTGATACTATCTTCGGTCGTTCCTGTTAAATAATCTAACGATAAAATCATGCTTGTCTAATACCTTCTTGTCTAACAAATCCGTAATTATTTCTAACATAATAACATAAATTGTCACTCTAAAGTTCAGTTTCATCTCTGATTCTTTAGACGAAATTGCTGTAATTGTGTAAAGGTTTAATAAGGTTATAAAGGTTTAGTTAATATTAGAGATTCAGATTATCCTTGAATTTCAATTAAGTTTAATAAATAATTTAAATAATACTGTACACCGAGCACAGTGTTAAAATATAAAAAGGATTTTTAAAATAACGAAGTCAAACAGAATAAATGAAATAAAATGTTAAATGAAAATTTAAGAAACGAAGACAGCGAACCATTACATAATGGTAAAAACGTTGAAAGTAATTTAGAAAATTTCTGAAGCAAAAACTTGAACTGAAAGGTATGACATAGCTAAAACGTAATTGTGTCAAGTCATGAAGCATTAATTTCCACTATTGCGTTTTCATACTGGAAATGAGAAATTTCTTACCTTGGACTCTTTGTCCTCTAAAACTTCGATATCAGGGTCGTTCGCAATCATCCCACCCAGTTGGACGCATTCCATCAGCTTTGGGTTTCCTCGGTCAGTTATATCATATTGCCGAACTTGTCCATATTTCCAGCAAGAAACATATAGATACTTGTCGTCCAAAGAAATAACAATGTCACTTATTAAACCTAGAAGAAAAGATTTGTGGATATTATACACTATGCGATTTTCTACAATATCTTTTTAAGTTAACGAAACATTTTTTTTTTGCGTAAATCCATTGCCTTAGTTGCTTAGAGCTGTGTACTCTCCCGAGGGCTATGAGGGCTATCCCTATATGCCAGAGGTAATCTCATCCTTGGTAATTGATGGTCTAAGACAGCGTGCGGTTTTAGTGGGTTTTGACGCGGATTTCCGCACTAAAAAGAAGTATTTGTCCTATTACCGTCTTCGTATCTCTTATTGCTTAAGTGTAAGTCTCTACTGTAATGGTAACCGCTGACATTACATGAGACTTACCCCAGTTTTCTAGGTTGGTATTTATATTTACGTACTAGCTGTTACCCGCGACTTCGTCCGCGTTTATTTCGGAATGGCTCAAACTCATTATTAAACATGGTGGAAGATTTTCATCCCAACTGGAACGGAAGTACTCTAAATACTGGAAATAGTGAATTTTATGCAAAGGAAAAATTTCTTTATTTTAAAAAAGAAACAAAACTGTATTCAAATCATTTCGAAAACTCGCTTGACATCTTCCACCTTGTATTTTTAAATTAAATATTATGAAGACAGTCTTTTGAGTGACTGACTTATAAATACAGGGCTAAACTACTGAAAACTACGAAAATTGACTGACTTCTTCTATGGGCTTGGCAAATATTGCGGAAGGATTTTGAAAAGTTCAACATTTTGCTGACGAAATCATTATCAAGTATGTGATGAACATTGTTATATGTGGACTTGGTAATGTTCACCAGTTTTAATGGTTTAAATATTCTTCCTTCCTCCCAAATTCTTAAAAGATGCTGCCACTACTTACGAACTGAACAAATTAAAATAAGTACATCAAGTATCACACTAAATAGTTTCAAGAAAACCCGGTGCCTTGCACGTCCTGAGCAGTGAGCATTGGTTCACTTCTTTGCCGAGCCAATGGTGGGTAGTTCCAGTTTTATGATAAATTCCATCGACCACAGTCACATCGTTGTTCATTGCTTTACACACAGGTAGAGAAGAGGGGCGCAGTGGGCAAGCTAGCAAATACAGCATTGACTGCGATGGGGTCATATAGCCTCATTTTGCTATATATTCCTTGTATTATTGGTAAGCTTGTTTCCAGCAGATGATGTAGATACTTCCAAATTGATACTGGAGTTGCTGTCCACGTGGCGGATTTTTTCGGTCTGATGAAATTTACCGGAACTGAGTGTTTCTCTGCCCACATTCAGAGTCTTTTATATAATAGGAGCAGCGGTATCTTTTATATACCTAATACATAGGTTGGCTTCTCCTGGCGTACTGTTATCATTTCTGGCATAGATTTACGTATTTACAATTAGATATCTACTTATTAGACGGAATCGACAATATCGCAGCGGCGTGCGTTGCTAGTCATCAGGTCACTAACATTGTATAATGTCTGCAGTTGCATAAAGACGTTGTCTCTCTGGCTGTATTTTACCATTTCTTCCGCACCACGGCGAGTGAAACTGCCTATTATGAGTCTTTCAACTAATCTCTCCTTCGTTCCGTCAGTCACATACGGTAGAAATAATGCCACCTCGAACCAAGCTGTTCGGAACTTCATTTCTTTATCAGGCGGTTAAGAACTGTATTGCTCTGCCCACACATGTGTTTTCTTCTTTTTAAGATCCGGAGTTTTTTTATATAGGACACGTCAATTTAACTTCACCTTGACTGATGTTAAGCTAAAGGCAAAGACTCGGAAATAGGGTCACCATTATAAACGTGTACCATCTTAACAATGGTGGCACTCAAACCTCTTTATGGGATAGTCAGAAGCCTTTTCACGCCCCCCTTAAAGGACCCGGGACTGTAGGAAGAAGTAAACCGTGAGCTGGCAGGGATTTCAGGTCTTGATATTGCGACATAGGAATGGGTCACCAAACCGCTTGGTTCTTGATGGAATATTCTGATCCGTATGTGGATGACATCTGAGCCTTGCATGCGTTGTCCTGTGTAGGAAAGAAGAGAGTGGAACTAATTGGATTAGCTCATCAGAACCTTCACCATGGTAGAGACGGTAATACGATAGGGACAACTATCTCCCAGAATACGTAATGTGCTTCAGAGAAGGTGCAACGATTTACTTCCTCCATGGGAGCGGCTTTAATGGTAATAGCTTATGCTACCCATCACCCTAGCCGAAGCAATCCCTGTTCTTCACGTTTAGACCGCCTATTTATGATAGGTAACCAAGGCAGGTATACTGGGGTACCTAACCCCAGAATACCCCCAATGCCCTATTCCTCTGTTAAATTTTAATCGGTTAGATTCCAATATTGCGCTTGCCCCGATGTGGGGGCATCGGTATCAATGGGGGATATCAGTTTCAGTTTTATGACTTCTCAGGCGGGTGGGATCACTTTTTCATTCACCGAAATGAAGAATTTTGTATAGATCTAAGAATATTATATAATAAGTTCTACTATTTACTGTCACACAGCCTAGTTTTATGTACTACCTACAGAATACTAAGCATAGAATTTATATTTTACTTCAAATAAAACTATAAATACAATAAAATACGAAAAATACACATTAAAATAAAAAAATTAAACAAAAGTAAATAAAAAACCTTAAAAAATAAAAATTACATTTTAGATGGATTCGAACGCGACTCAGCTAAGTTATAAATCCACCGAAGACGTATTGAGCCACAGTTACCATGAAATCGTAGTGTGAAATAGATGTTTACATATTAAGTCATAAAAACATTCTGTCCCATTCCTTCCTATAATAGCGTGATGATATTAATTATGAAAGCCAGGAGTCTTTTTACGGAACCAGCTGCTTACTAATTTTTTGGATTCGAGAGAAAATCGTTCGAGAAGAATGTGAATTCTATCGAGACACTTGCTGTGCCGAAGATTCTGCAGCAACCTGACCTGACTTGGCTGAGATGTAGAACTCTGGCCTCTCGGAGTCCTTCAGATTCCTATGACCGAAATAATATCTTCTTGTAAGCATTATTGTTTCTTTATTGGTTCGTTCTATTCACACAATCACAAATTGTTAGCCGTGATATGCTATTATTGACATAACTTTTTTATTTATGAATCGATTTCAATAGAACAAACACTAAATGTTAAGTGAAGCCTACCACAATATATTAGTGAAAACCGCAACCAAATCCGTTCAGCCGATTCTGAGATTAGCGTGCACAAACTCACAGACAAACAGAGAAACAGAGAAACAGATAAACAGATAAACAGACAAACAGACAAAAATTCCAAAAAACGTTGATTTGGCTTCTATTACGTTTATAAAGTCCCCCTATAACAATTTTTCTCATTTCCTTTCCATGTACAGACATCGATCGTTTACAGATTTATTATATGTATAGAATAGATAGATGTTAATTATACAGAGATGATTTAAGGACTTGTTACTTAATTTCTTTTAATGTAACTGCTAGAAAAAAAAAGAAACCATTTACTTTTGTTTTAACCTTCACCATAAACTTAGTTTTGGATACACTAAACAAAAAAAAAGGTAAATAGAAAAGTTACCGTTAATCTCGGACTCAACGCCATCTTTGGAAACTTTTTTTGCAGGTATGTCGATGACTTTATCTGCTTTCCACGTTCCGTCGATTTTTTTGTAGAACCTGAATAAAGTTGATTCAAAGCTTTTAATCAGTATTCCTTTTAATCTACGTTTCCTACAGTTTGCATCTTGTTATTTGACTTTTAATAACACTAACAAATTATTTTAATACGATTTAAAGCAGATATTCTAATATGTTATATCGAAATTGAAATGTGGTTGTTGTTCATAATAACAAAAATACTCCAATTCAAAACCTACAAGACACATACTATATCTTGCATTAAAAGTTTAGCAAGATTCTCATAGCGAAAATCCTTACAAATCTCATACCTGTATACGTTGGCGTTAACCGCGCATCCGACAAATCCCTGTGCGGCTTTAGGATCATGAAGGAATCTGATCTCTAGGGGTGCACAGCCTTCGGGGCCTAAATCTATGACTTGCTGTAACTCGTGTGTTGACCACTTATAAATATTCAACGATGTGCCGTAGAGGGTCTTGTCATTTATATCTTCCGCATGAAATCCACTGTGGGTAAAATATTAGTAAGAAGTTGCCTGATTTAGTGAATTTATTTTCTTAAATACTTTAATCAACAACAAAACCATTTTCTTCTTATGTGTATGAGACGTTTTCTTCAATAAAAGTAATGTAACTAATAATACATTTCACTTCGTGAGTTTCGTTTGTAAAAGGGAGAAAGGAATTAGGGTAGGTATTTCGTTAAACTTAGAATACAAGAAGTTTACAGATACGCCCTAAAACACGGACTGGAATAAACACAAACAACGAAAATCCACGTAAAATCTAATTGATGATATTCAAGGTATTCAAATGAATGGCTTACGAAATTTTCTTCGGTATATCCTTGGATACAAAGAAGTAATAACACTTTGTTATGAGGATATTTACATATTTTTCAGCAAAATACTCACGTTTTGAATCTTTTAGGCGTGCCCCATTCTGAAGAAAACATAACGTCATGGTATGGCTGGTACCAGAAATCGTAACCAAAATTTGCAAATTTATTTCCCTTCGTCCACGTTCCTAAAAATAAACAGAAGGGATGCTTATCTTTTTTTTATCAATTACCAATAAGCTTTTATGTAATGGCCCTTTTTTTTACAAAATTTGTGTAACAGCACGTTAACAGTTTACCTGTCACTTTCAAAGTCTTCGAATCGATAAGCAAGAAATCCCCTTTTCCGTTTTCGTCTTTATCGCCCATTGTCGAAATCATGATTTCGCCAGTTGCCAGGCAGTGCGTCGTGTGCGGGAAACTGCAGTTGAATGACCTCATCTCGGAGCCGTCGATTACCTGGTAATGAGATTTTCGCTATGAACCCTCTATACAGGGGTGTTGAGAGAATGAGCTCTTTAGCAGTTTACCCGATAGTAAGGGATTTACATTTAAGTTAGCTCTCTAGGGTAAACTTTTTGGGCACGTAATACCTTTTACCTTTTATGTGTGCTCAACCTTCAAAGTTTTCATTTCAGGAGCAAACATAAATTTGATTTTACTATGGCTATTCACAAACAATCACCTGATAACACTAATCATATAGAGTATATTCATGAAAAAGTTAACGTTTTAAAAACAGAAGAATATTTGAGGCAGCATTTACGGAAAAAGTGTGCGTGAAAAGGATAACGAAAGGTTTAACAGCGAATATAACGAGTTCGCGAACTGTCTGGCGCGAGTTGGAATGTTGTAAGTTTGACGACAGATACTGAATGAGTTCGTAATACTGTTAACTGCCAAAATATCTCCGTTGAACCATGTTATATTTGACAATAATTAAGATAAAGTAAACAATATTGACAATCTTTTGTGTAAAAAGTTAAACCTTTCAATATATACTTGAAGTAAAGAAATAATAAAATAAAATGTTATAGCGGAAACATTCATGATTTAGAAACTGAAATATATTTTTATTTATAAAGAAAAGATCAACTATTGATGGGAACATTTTTTTTCGGACACAGTTTAACTTTTGTATGCAATGCAACCAATAAACATCCTCCTTATTTACGGTAAGCTCGAGTAGTTTAGAACACATCTGAAATTAGTTATCTATGCCAGGGGCCCTTTATCAACGGTTAAGACGTCCAGAAGGAGACTAATGAGCATTTATAAATAAAATTGTACTTGTAATCTTAAAAATTCTATGAAATAGGTACATGAAAATCGCTTGACCTAAACCTCCTGGTATCTTTTTCGCATTACGGCTACCGTATACTGTTCTGGACTCTTAAATTCAGCAAAAAACTTATCATATTTTTATAATTTTTATAAAGCAAAGTAAATTTAGATGAAGTAGGTTTATTTTCGTATAAGTTCGCTAGTATGTTATAAGAATTTGATAAAACCAAGAATCTCTTTGAAGCGAGGATGTTGATGTAATATGCAATTTATGATAAAATTGACGTTTTTATTTACACAGCCTTTACTCAGAGCAACGCCCTTAATAATACGACATATTTTATGTTTTCAGAGATTTTACAGTTTATTAGGTAGTAAAAAAATTGTGTGCTAATTTTTTTTCTAAATATGGAACATTTTGTTAAAAATGAGACTTTATAGAGGTTTCAAATGAAAATCTTAAGTAAAAAGTTAATAGTGGTGATTCAAACAAGATTTGTGGTAAACTGCAGCTTCTACTAAAAATCTAATTTTGAGCATTGTACATATAAAACCGGAAAAACATGAACTGATGGACTAGACAACTTTAAGTTAATCCATGAACCAAACAATGGATAAACATCCTTCAATAAATCTGCATACACTGTAAATCAACAATTTACTTTACTTAACACCCGTCTGTTTCAGTTTTACGCTCTCTCAATAAAGTTGTAGTTGCTAGCGGAAAATCGCTAACATAAAACGGCAAGGAATTAAAAAAGTTTCTCAAATCTGTTGACATAAAAATTCAGTTTTACGAGCAGCCGCCAGCCGCACTGTATTGGCATGTACCGACATCCGAAGTTTCTAGTACCACAACTGCATTCCTAAGCACCAAAACAAATTGTTTACTCTTCAATCTTGACGCAAACGCTCGGTCGCCAAGTCGATCGTAAAATTGAACCATAAATCTACCAAAACAATTCAAAAACCGTAGATAAGTATTTTCGATTCAGGACTTTAAATTACGATCAAGGAATAATACATTGGGCGCACACAATGATCTCCAGAAAATGGAAATTTAATCTTTAGAATTTTATTTCTAAGTACCTGCTTAGTTGTCTCCTACGCAGCTTAATTAACCGTTATGCTAATTTACGGCCCTCATCTGCAAGCTAGTGCATTGTTTAATTGATGAACGAGATTCTGACGTAGGTGTTTTTTTAGGGTTGGGGTCAGTTGTCTCTGGAAAACCCTAACCGCCAAGCAAAACAATTATAGGTCAGGTTGCAGGTTATGAGTTGAAGGCATAACGCAGATAAGACGAGGATCGCTGATTCTCATCCAGGAGTATGGAATAGCAACTTGAAGCGTGAAAAGGAAATAAATAAATTTTGTATTCACGCTAATATATAAAATGTAAAAGTTGATCTGACTTCCTACTTGCATAAAATTTATTTTTCTGGACGGAGCCATATCATTGATTCTACATACATACATATAATCATGCCTTTATCTCCGGAGGGTTAGGCAGAAATGAATATATACCCACATTTTAACAATCATTGTATTCGGTTCCACTTAATATCCGCCGTATTCCGGGCACTATTGTTGACTCAAACCATGCATCCTGAGGGTAAGTTTGATCTTAAACAGCTTTATCCCTTGGCCACCTTGTACGACACTGCATAGGAAGAGATGGGGGGTCATCTCGAAAGAGAGGGCCCTAGGTCTGCCAGGGTGCGAGAGATACGTTCCCTACATTTTCACCTCCGGCAACCAAAAACCCAAAGACGGCGTGCGTTTTAGTCGGTTTGAGCCCAACATTACCACCTCCACCGGCTCCGGTAGTGGTTGGTATGCGTGGGCATGTTTTGCACGATAAAAAAAAATAGGAAGAGATGGAAATTTAAAAACGAACTGATATAGGTTAATGTAGGCGTGACCGTATGTTACCTAGAATCTGGAGAGGAATACAAGTAATTACTGCTACTACCCCCGACATGAACCGCAACCACGTTAGGGTACGTCCACGCAAAAGCTAATTTGTTATAATTTTATTGCTATAAATATATTCTCTTCATTACGATTCTTCTTACCTACCAAGCGAATGAAGAGGAACTAAAAAAAATTGTACAGTATTATAATGGGCACTTTACGAAACTCTACATTACACGTGACTCAACACACACGTGGCCGGTTTCGTTTTGAACATTGAATAAATAACCAATGAACAATTTAAATAACTTTACTTACTTATTACAATATGGATACCATTTTAGCCAACTTGTTTGTTCAATGAAAATGTTTTAATTTTGTTTTAGTTAGCAACCCTTTCGAGATCAAATAAAAAGTTAAAAGTATTAAACCAACCCATTGTTATATATTCAAGGATATGTAATTTAGAAAAAAGTTATATAGCAACATTTTTCATAAATTATTATTAGTACGCAATATTTAATTAAAAATAATTCCACCTTCAAAATTCATTTAGTTCATCATCATTAAGTTCAAAATTCAAAATTATGAGGTTGCCAAGTTACCCACGTGGAAACGTAGCTAAACGATAGTTAAACAATATTATCCCATAGACCTCGCATGCACTTGAACTTACTATATTAAAAAAAAAATTAAGTTCGTATCTAGAATTGTCCCAGTGGGTGTTTTTTTATCATATTAATAAGCTTTGTGTACCAAAAATCAATTTCAGACAAGAAACATAAAAGAAGGGGTCGCTTATCTATCACTGGCAGTTGTCTTGAAACAACAGCAGGGATAAGGGTCCGATAGACTTATTAATATTGACCTTTCTATAGATATTACGGAGAGAATATGCTTGAGTTAATATAAATGTCTCATATTATGTAGCCGATGACATTTTTGAATCATCGATTTGATCAACGTAAAGGCTGTAATAATAATCATAGGTCGGAATTATATTCATGTACTTGCATACAAATGTTGATAGATATTAATGTGAATCTTCCCGGGCTTTCTGATCGACAAACTCGTATAGTCAACAATATTAAAAATAAATATTACAATCTTTTTCCTTGCAATTCGTTTACTTATATAGGATATCAGGACCAAAAATACAGCTTAATTTATTATACAAACGTGGACGTACGGTCTCACAGACCGCTCTCAAAATATAAGCGATATTAGTAGTTACGAAACATACATCTGGCGATGTAAATTTCTTTCTCAATAGTCATTTTAGCACTAAAAGTGAAGCTACTGAGACCGACAGATGTGTGGGGTACGTGAAATCAGCGGGACACGTGAATCAGGAATTACAAGCGGCCTGTGAGAATTTAAGATAATAATATATTATTGTCTAGTATTGTATTGTAAAATATCTTGATAGCCTCTGTGACGGCCGCTATGCAGGAGGCCGGGGTTCGATTCCCGCTCAATGCAAATATTTGTATGCATGAATATGGGTATTTGCATTGGTCTGGTGGTGCCTCGGAGAGCACCCTAAGCCGTCGACCCCGGTTGCCATACGAACATCTATGGTAGTCATTACAGGTAGTTGGAGCCCTCAAAAGGCCAACAACTGGTCTATATATCGCCTTTGGGTTATGGATGTCATATGGCAGTTGCTATACAGAAGTTATATCGAAGTTTATCCATGGAATCTAGGTCCTTAGGTCCCCATACGACGACGGAACCCCCTAATACACGAATATAAAATCGAGTGACTTATTAGATAGAAAGTTACATGTATATAAAAAATGGATGTACCTATTCACAAACGTGTCACGGGGACAAATCCATCGAAGCATGTCACGATAACACAACTATAAGTTGTGCGATCAAGTTAGTTCATGCGTTCTGGGGGCTTACTTTATGCATCCTTGGTTTTCTTGGATCGGTGCCGACATCGATAGCAAATACTTTAGCAGACTTTAGCGCAGGTAAGATGAGAAGATTCCTTTTCAAAGTGGGATCATCATGGCAACTAGAGCAGACGTTCCATCCGCAGTGATGAAGTTCGTCCTCTAGGCTTCCAGTATAGGTGCGATGTATCACCTATAAAAAAAGAAATGTTACATAGTATTTGCTTGTCAATTAGCCGTGCCTAATATAAATCATTGTTACTTAGGCCTGCTGTGACCTCACGCCGTACGAAAATAAATGATCCATCAAAAAAATTACCGCATGCCAATTTACATAATAATATACAATATTATATTATTTTTTTATTTATAAAAAATTAATATTTTCTTTATAAAAAAAAATGGATACATTATCGTTATTTTGAGTTTCACGAACTGGACACCCGTGTGTCCAGTCTCTCGTGTCCAATTGATGAAAAACCTACATATTTAATGACAACCCTAAACTGAACGTCAGGACATATAAAATAAAACGAACCACATCCTATAATCCTAGTAGCAAATCTCTACAGCGATATATTGCATTCCGCCTGTTAATTTAGTTCCGGCTGGTATTGCAATAGCAAAGTACACAATAATACTTCCTGAATCCTGAAATCCTATAGGATTACCGGAACGTTATTGCCATGCTGCGACATCCTCGGACTAAATGGCGGAACGTAAGGTTTTATTTGCTAATATAAAAGTAGTGCGTAATTGCGTAATCTTCCTCTCGGACGAATATTATCTTTTTGAGGAAAATCGTGTTGTGGTTTCCACTTTGAGTGGAAATTGTTTTCAGAATGTTCATGCTAGTTACATAATAATTATGTAGGTACTGCTTCAGCTTTTTAATAATCAATAAAATTGTATGTGGATGAACGACACTAAGTATTTTCTTACAATGTTAATATCAAATTGGTAAGTTTAATTAAATCTGTTTTTGATCCTAATTTTGAAAAAAAAAAAAACTCTTTTTAAATACAAGTAATTTGAACGACACTTCTACCGGAAAATGTAAATGAAAAATAGACCAAATACCTCTTGTTACCGTTTCCGACACCTCTGTATACAAGTATACACATAATATTATCACAGTATAACGAGAGATCTCTCGTATGTAGTACGAATCGTTAGACTGTGATATTATCGTGTTTGTACTTACCTACTTATAGGCACACGTATGTTCAAGTTTTAACACATTCAACTCGTTTCGATTTAAATGCTTATAAGCTATGTATGCAAGGTTAAATAAGATTCACCATAAAAATATACTTTGATGGAATATTTTGATAAATAATTACTTATTTACCTTTTGCATTGCGCAAGAGGTAAATAAGTAATTAATTAAAAAAAAGCCAAAAAACAATGAAGTTTTAATATTTTTATACCTGACAATAAGTTTCAGACTTGGGGTTTACGTCTACTGTAGCCAAATAGTCTTCTTTGGTTGTATCCGGCTGAACACAGATAATATAAATTAGCTCCTCCCGGGGGCCATTTCTGAAGGCGTCTAGAGGCGACGCGTAGCCTGGACCTTTGCCCTTACCTGTAAATGAAAGAAACGTTTTACATTTGAAAATTACGTTATTTACTTCTAACTGGATGTTTGCTAGAATTTACAAATTAGCAGTAAGTACTTTGATTGCGAGATCTAGATTTATTCAATATTTAAAAGTTAAAAGTATTACAGGTAATCACTGTAATAATATAGGACATTCCAATAAAACGAGCCCAATTTTCATTATAAGAGTACGAGTATTGCAACCCTAAATGTAAAATTAAGTTTTCTACTAAAACAATTTCTTCAATGGCAGACAAAGCGGCAAAATGTGTGCATGTAATGGCGAATGATAATAAAAAGCAATTTCATGATTTCCTCTCCATATTTATTGCGGGGTGCTCAGTTTTTCCAAATTTCTTTTTGAAAAAAGGAACTGTCACTTTCAATAAATCGTCGATAGGAATCAAAACGTTATTTTTCCGTGAGCAAACGAGGGTAGCGTATCAACTAGGGGGATTCTACCCCTCGCAATTTGGGTAATCACGTCAGGTAATACTTGCATATAAATTACTCCTTTGTTCCGTTAATCTCATCAATAACCTATTGTTTTGGTTTACTGTATATAATTGCAGTAATTAACACATAAACACACACCTTAAATAATCGTATTTTCGTTATTGTTATAATTATAAACTAGCTTTCGCCCGCGACTACGCCCGCGTGAACGTCGTTTATCGCGACCTATCCCAAGCAGTTTCTCTAGTCTCATTTCTGCACCAAATTTAGAGAACAGTCATAGAACTTAGAACTAGCATCTAAAGATTGACAACACATCGCACCTCCAAAATTTGATATTTCCGTTTAATAACAGTTTGTTTTTAAAAGAGAATATAATAGAATCAAGTTTGCTAGAACAATGTATATGAATTAAAGGGGTGCAACGGTAACTGCAATCTGCACTCCATTTTACTTCCTGACAGTCAGGTAATAACAATGAAATATATATGCATATCACGACCATTCCCCACTGTACACAGTAAGGCACCAAATTCTAAACATTGGTTCGTATACGGCCCTAACTTCATACCTTGTGGAACATCACTTCAAATGTTTTCAACCGTATCACTCTTTGACAAATATGACCCGACGGAGGTACTAAAAACCTACTTCAGGCCTCCCTATACTGCCTGTGTCTCTGTGTGTCGCATTTGAAAGGGCGGTTAAACATGAATACATAAATAATTATATAGGTACGTAGTAAATAAAAGACAGAAATCCTAAATAGCCGTATTAATAATTTTCGTTCTCTACACATTAAATTAATAATTCCATTGTACTTTTTCACAGATAATAAAAATGTTGTTCAGAACTGACAGCTCTACCCTTTTTAGTTTACACTAATAGCTTGTTGCATAATTTAGTAGTCCAGTTCGGAAACGCTTGTATCAGATTAGATTTTTACATCTGGCAACTGTGCTGTGTCACGCGATAAAACGTAAACATTTTTGTTGATCAATTTTACTACCGAACTTAAAATGGTTGTTGGTGAAATAATATAAACTGAAATAATATTGAACAAATAGTTACACTTTTAATTGATTTATCATAAATTTTTTCGTGGACGATCACAAATAATAGGACTGATGCTGATATCTGTTTTTACAATGCCAATTCATTTCGTTGCTTGCCCTCTTGATCCATACTAATATTATAAATGCGAAAGTAACTTTGTGTGTCCGTCTGTCTGTATGTTACACTTTCACGCCTAAACCACTGAACCAATTTTGATGAAATTTGGTATAGGGGTAGATCATGAGAAAGGATATAGGCAATGTTTGGTCGCGATAACCGACATCCACGCGGTCGGAGCCGCGGGCAAAAGCTAGTTGATTTATGAAGTTGATTTATAAAATTATAAAGATCTATCTATAAAAGTCTATCGACTTCTATGACTGTTATATATTTGTAAAATTTTTACACCTAACATGTCATTATGTTAGAAGATTATTCAGACTACATAACATAATATTGCTGATTGATGGCATTTGGTGGACTTTATTATTACGTATATTGTACACTTGTACTTTTTCTACAGTACTCATGGAATTGAACCTGACCAGCATATAATAATTACTGTGGAAAAGTACAAGTGTGTTCTCAATATGTATAAGAAGAGTATTCGTTTGAACTTTCTCAATTAAATGACTTGTACAAAAATTTCCCTGAGTAACAACTATATAAACAAAATTTAATAAACTGTCTCTACCGTTGATTTTTATATATTTTAAAATATTTACTACATTTTGGTTTAGTTCAATGCACTTATAAAATCCACTTTAGATTTTAAATTCGATATCGTTTGTTATTAAATTGAAAATTAATTGAAACAGGTACCTACTTCATCTGCACTCATTTCCGCAGCTTTGACAAGGCCTGTTAAATCCAATACCTTTTTTAATATTAAAGGAACTTCTTAAATTTTTCTATGACAAAAAGGTTCTTTATCTAAACAGTGAGATTAAAATCACTAGGGTTCGTTTGAGGGAGCTCGTTTAAGGCGCTTTGAGGCCGTGCCTCGAGGCAAGAATGATAAATTGCAACCCGCTTGATGTGTCTGACACTTTTTTCATACCGTGACCTTTTACTGGTCTTTTATTTCTCTTATCATGTGACACGAAGGAATAAGTATGTTAAGGAGCTAATAAATAGTAATATAAAGAAGTCAGACTGGGATGACTTGGATAAATACCAATAATATAAAATAATAATCATGTTTATTTTTAATTGTGATGTTACAATATTATTCATTCATTTAATTCAAGTGTGTAAATGTCTTCATGTAAACTTGAAATGTCAGTATTTCAAATTTATTCATGTGACGTCACGAAGCTCATCACTCGTCCTCTTACCTTGTCGTACGTTGCTAACCCCTGGACCTCAACGTGTGACGTAATTTATGGACAGACACTTAGTATAAATTCACGTGCTTGAAAATGACTGCGAAAATACGAATACTGCTAACTAATGTCACATTTCACATTGTAATGAAAGATTTATTTTAAATCTATAAATATGTATTAGTAAAAACATAGGTACAATATTATTAGGGCTAGACCGTAAGGGATGGCCCTGGGTCAGCCGAGGTGCGAGGGATATGTCGATGATAACCTCACCTCCGGCCTAACACAACGACCCACAGTCGGCGTGCGGTTTTAATCAGTTCGAGTCCGACATAATCTCCCCTTCCGGCTCCGGCAGGGGGGTATCCGAGGGGATTTCCGCACGAAAAGAAAAAAAAAAGGTACAAGATTATTATGGTTCCATAGGTAATTCAAAAGGGAGAAAATAATAATGTTTATTTATATTTTTATATAGGAACATTATTTATATAGGAACTTGTTACGTTTTTCTGTTAAAACTGTTACTCAGGAATACGTGGAGGTATCAATTTGTACCTAACTAACATCAAAAACCTCAAAGTCTGCAATTTTTTAATTTTTTTTTTTTTAAAGTCTGCATTCCAAAGATACTGTCTTTTATGGCGCACATTTTGTCAGTCGCACGCGAATGAAAACGTGTAGGTTAATTTCCGTTGACCTATCATTAAATTTATTAAGAAGCAATATCTATTGTAAAAATAAAAGTTTGTGTAGTGCTTTAGCCCCACCTTTGAGCACCGTACAGCGTTTTCTTACTGTCCGACCCGATATTGGATATCGGAGCCGACGCCGCAGGCTGGGTTGTCAGTTTTCGGCTGTCGGCTATCGTCATCCGAAACCAATAACGGATCGGATAGTGTGAAAACAGCTCAGGGTGAATTCAAATCTAGCCAGTTCAAAAATTCTTCAGAAGCTTTGAACTGGTAAGCAACAATGCGCTGTTTTTATGGTTAAAATTTTTATGTACAAGTAAACATACAGCCCATGACTAAGTGCCCACTCGACCGCACGCTCGCTCCCTATTACGTGGGACCAAATAGCGAGAAACGTGGGTGTTTTTACACGTCTGCCTACCCCTTCAGGTATTTACAGGCGTGAGTATATTTGTATTTTTATGCCTATTTTCAGCCTCATCTAAATAGAATAAGGTAGATTTTTCATTAATACTTAAAAGTGTTCGATCATATTTTTCCACCAGCCACTCTAGACAAGTGGAATTCGCCTTCCAGGGTATCGTGGAATAGAATGACATGTGACAGTGTATGGGATTTGACTTATATGACAGTCATCAACGAATGTTATATGCGTCAAATCCCAAAATCTATCTTATTCTATTTAGACATAAAATAAATAATAAGTATAGGTACATTATTACTTTATTACTAATATTATAAATGCGAAAGTAACTCTGTCTCTCTGTCTGTGTGTTACGCTTTCACGCCCAAACCACTAAACCAATTTTGATGAAATTTGGTATAGGGGTAGATTAGACCATGAGAAAGGACATAGGTTATCTTTGGTCGCGATAACTGCAAGATAAATAAGTCCTAAACCGTTCTTTTCATATGATATGTCTTCAAAAAGTGAAATTATTTTATCAAGTTTTTGTTGCTCTGAAGGAGATAACTCAGCAACTGATGTAATAGAACAACTAACAATTTTATCCTTTATGCACTCGTCACTAATTTTTGTAATATCTTTAAATAAATCTTTTGCCAATCAAACGCGGGCGGAGCCGTGGGCAAAAACTAGTATGTACATATATTCACGCCTGGAAATACTGAAAGGAGCTGAATGGCAATGCATTCAAAATACACCTAAAAAACTTCCTTCTGCAGAAGGCGTATTATAAGTGTCGAGGATTTTTTAAATGAGGTATTGTGATTGTCTGAGAATTCTGTGAATTCTCTGAATTTCTTGACATTATGTGATTTTTCTAAATATTTTATTTTGATTATGTTACCTACTGACATTTTATTTTATTTTTTGACATTTATTTTATATAGACATTGAACAATACCTAATTTTATTTTAAATTCACAAGTTGTTGGACATCAAATATTATTTCTTTATCTTTTTAATTAGTTTTATTCATATATTATGTTTTGCGTGTGACTACTGTAATAAATTCATTTTCGCTACATTTGCACGCCGATATGTAATCGGCTACACATGACTGAAATAATAAATGAGACTAATACCTTGCATGCCTATGTGTGTATACTCATGTTTAAACGAATAAATGAAGACTAAGACATAACATGATCAACACTCGCAGTAGTAACTTAGTTGCAGTTAGTAAACTGAAGGCGAACTATGCCAACATAAGGGGATATCAGTTTTCCAATAATAACGGCAAGTTTGTCTCTTAATCCTCTTATCTTTTTCTTAATTCAGTTAGTTTTTATAGATTGTTTGTACGGAACCCTCGGGATACGAGTGTGGTTATAGTATATACCTATTTTTAAAATATTTCATTTTTCCCAACAATCTACACAACGCTATCTAGACCCATGGTAAGCATAGCTTAACTAGCTTGTGTTATGGAATCTAGAATAGGGATAAACATACTTAAATACATTTTTTTTTGTAAATACTTACATATTATACATAGAAACAGACGAGAATATTGATGCATACGAATATTTGCACTGAGCGGGAATCGAACCCCGTCCTCCTGCGTGGCAGTCGCGTTCACAGCTGAGGAGGCTGGCAAATAAATGATAACCTCAATGTAGAAATTCAGACTAGATAAAACTAAGGTCAGGCGGAATTTCCAAAGACAACACATGGAAATGGTTTTTCACTTGTCATTGTGAAAATGTTAGTATCAAAAATTATGACAAGGAAAATAAAAAAAATATTTTATTTTTTCATATTTATAGAAAAAAAACATGACGGCATTTTTAACTACTTATTTACTTTTTTATACTAATTAAGTATATACCACCTACAACACAGTCGTGAATGTCGCGTTATTATTGATATCAGTGTTGGCGAACAATATTATTCTATAGTTTAGTGTTGGATTGCAGGGTCAATAGTCATTATCACTGAATAAATAGGTATCGAAAGATAATATAATTCTGAGCACTTACATGGAATATTGGCTTCTAACTTTATACAACAAAGAGCAAATTTGTATAAATAATAGATTTACGTAGGACTTTTCTTTTGCATAAGATTTTACATTGTAGTAGTTACTTTTGACTCTTTAATCATATATATCTATCTATACTATATAATATTAAAAAGTTGAAGAATTTGTTTATTTGTTTCGTTGAACACGCTAATTTTAGGAGTGGTTCAAATTGAAAGATTATTTTTGCGTTGAATAACCCACTCATCGAGACAGGCTATAAGCTAAATATCTTCACGCTACTACTCAAGGGAGCGCAGCAGTAACCATAAATGTCAACAAATCGCCCCTGTCCATAGGCCGCGGTAACCACTTTCCATCTCGCCCCTGGTGTTGCATACGTTCATAGGCCGCGGTAACCACTTTCCATCAGGTGGGCCGTGTGCTTGTCGGTATGGTATAAAAAAAAAACCAGGAAATCCCTACATTATTTGAAAATTAATAAATTGCAGACATATTGTAAAGGACAGGACTTTATTTTAATAAAGGTCACATCAACTTGACTTCATCTCGCCTGTTGTGAAGCTAAAGGCAAAGTCATCAAAGATAAGGAACTTGTCGAAGTTCGAAATAAACAACAGACGAAGCCCGGGCAGGTCATATAGTTATAGATAAAAGCACTCTTGTTTATGCCTGTGATGATATTATGTAAGTACATTTTCTATCTCAATGTCAAAGTTATCAAGTCGGATTTATCAGTATGCAATTAAATTATGCACCACTAGATTGTGAGGGGAATTTTAAATGAGTATAATAATATATTGAAGTACGTTTATAAATAGGTATCGTGATACTTGACTGATACTTTGCTTATAACGCTATCATGTTATAGGTTTACCGCCGTTCCCAATAACATACTGACAGTTAAAGATGGATTGCATCTACGGATAAAGTGCTCAGCTGTTTAAATTCAAAACATAGTAACTCCTATTTCACACCAATTTCGGAAAATAAAATTATACCGCGATGCGCTTCCCGCAAAAAAATCAGTTACCATGTTTTGAATTTAAACAGCCGATACGTCAAATTTGACTGTTGCGATCTATCTTTAACTGTAAGTATGTTATTGGGAACGGCCGCTAGTGATTGCTCTGGTACTACGATCGCGGAACTTCTAGGTTAATGTTATTGAATGTATGTACGTAAAGTAATATGGCATCACGAAACTTAGTTATAAATTCATCATCGAACGCGCGGAAAGCAAAAAATAATATACAAAATAAAAGGTGTATAACAATATTTTACTTACAACACGACATTGCAGATGCAAAGCAGTATCACTGGGAACTTCTCACACTGACAAACAGTAAACAAATTGAAAATAAAAGGTTAAGAATACTTTATTTACAAGACAGTATTTCCAAAGCAGTACCGCCTTGAACAGTACACTGTCGAATAGTAAACAAGTTGATGAGCAATAACAAACGACAAACAGTTATCCTCACCTACATACCCATCTCTTTTACGCCTGTACAGTTATTTACTTTCTATCTCAGTCAGACTACTTCAATTGTGTGATTGACCTGAGGACGGCTTGTTCGCTTATACAAATACATTTTTTATCTTAAAAAAATATTCATATAAATGAAACTGAATATTTGTTGGTATGCAAATATGGTAGTATTCGTGATAAAATATTTCGCTGTAGGTATGTAAATTGATCTTGTGTCGACTGTGTTAGTCACTGATATTTTACTAGCAGTCTATCAAACTTTTCCTTAAAAAATGAATTACATTGAGCTGAAGTCTATTTGTTATTAACCGGCTGCCGAAGAAAGGAGGGTAATATTTTCGAGACTATGTATTTATATATTGTCCATTTCTTTGGCTCGCCCTGCAACCTGAATGGCTTGGCGGATTTTGCCATGCGAGGTGTCATTTGATTCGTCGTGATTGTGTGAGTGACACTGGTGTCATTAATTTTCTTTCGGTTCATGATTGGCAAATGGGTTGTTATCAAACTTATTTCGATCTTTTCAGTAGCAGTCGGGTTTTATATTTTTTAATCATATTTAAAAAGATATTGATTTTGATTTTTTTATTGCATGGTATTTTATGATTTTATACATAGCATTTCGAATCAATTTAAAATTATCTGCCTGTTCTTCTGTTTGGGTATTTCGGATACTCTTGGAAACGGCTAGACTGATTTTGACGGGAATTTCATTGTGGGTAGCTGTTGTTGGGTATGAGGCGTAACGTAAGCTAAAACCAGACTGAAATCCACGCGGATGAAGTCGCGGGCACAGCTACTAGCCAGTCATGAATATAAAAAGCAGTCAGTTTAGATTTGGCTATATGCCTTTATTGGAAAACCTGCACTGGAGAATCGTCCATCGATCAGCAGGCTTTCAGGTGAGATTGGCTGTCCGAAGGTGGTGTGGTGGCATAAAAGAAGAGGCTCGTGAAGTGTGTACAGTCAGCGTCATAAATATCTTGACAACAAAGTCTCAATATGATCTCAAAACTCTCGTATTAAGAGCAAATTAAATTGATTATCTACTATATAAAAATAAGTCGGGTTTTCTTTCCTGACGATATAACTCCAGAACGCCTTTACAGATTTGGCTAATTTTGGTCTTGAATTATTCGTGGAAGTCCAGGGAAGGTTTTTACGGCGAGAAAAAATCGAATAATTGCCGGGAACCAACATGCACGCGGGCGGAGCCGCGGGCAAAAGCTAGTTAAGTTATAATTAATTTATGTCCGTGTGTAACAAAACAATTCATCAACAGGAAAGGAAATTTAGATCAATTTGAGCACTTTGTTCGTCAACATCTTTCTAATGCTGACTATAACTAAAGATGGAAGCAGATAGCGGATCGGGATTGCTGTCTCTTCCTACCCATATAAAGGCGTAAGCATATGCGTGTGGAAGTACCAATATATTCCAATAAAAACTAACAGAATAACTACCAAAGTCCATGACATAGACACGTGTTGCCAAGTTATTATCAGTTTACCCATATTGGATAAGTCATCGCTAAGATCTAAGAAAGCTCATCATAACGTCGATGATGGAAAAAGAATAACATCTTAAAGTATACCTCAAGGCACATATCTTGGACCTAAGTTGCAAGACAAACGAGTCTCTGGCGCGCCCGGGTTGTTTTGTAATAATCTATGCTTGATGAATTTGACGTCTACCACCGTAACACACCATTCTATTCTCAAAAGTAGATAAACGTGTACTGCGCGTATAGAGTACAATTTCAGTACGTTTTAGGTCCAAGATATATGTCCGTATGTTTACTTTAGTTTTTTTTTGTTAAGCCCTTCTATTAACTGCACCCCGCTGAATAGTAAGAGGTTATGGGGAAATCCACGAAGTACAGAAGATAAGGCTACGATTCTAGGTGCTGATGATCCTGAAATAATGGTCATCATGATGGAATCTCAATATCCAATCAAATACTTATATCACAAATCTGTATACGTGAATATAATTGAATATTCATACATACGTCATTGAAACTGTCAAGATACAAGATACCCATGAACCGCTGTAAAAGAAAATCGAATCATTCTGTATTGCCAATAAGATTTCTGTACGCTATAATATAATTCTGCAAGCGTAACGTCGTTAGGACCGTACGAGGTGAAGATATAGCACCTCGATATAAAATAGTATATGAAGAAATAAGACAGACACACGGTACATACGTGCTTTGTGATACAAACGCGTTGCACTCCGCTCCAATCGCACTCCGAAGAAACACATTACGACTTAAAATAAGCTTATTGTCAGTTCAGAGTCTAAGTCATTCACGTAAAACGTACAATACAAATGTTTTTCTATAAACTAAAGTAAGTGATATTTTCGTTTATCTTCGAAGTAGAAGTTTTCTATGTCCCGCCTTCCTATTGTGTGTATGCGTTTTACTGTCTTGCAATATACGCCTGAGACTTGCGTGCTGGTGGAACTCGTGTCGGATTGAAATATGTCTGCTTATATTCTTGAACAGAATCTGCCACAATGCTTTGTCTTTGTTCTTCCACAATAAATCTGCAGTCTTCTCCTTAATCCTACGCATATTTTCCTCCAGTCTCCTAGCTTTTATTTCCATTTGTATGAGGGAACGGGTCGTATTTGTCAAAAGGCGGTACAGGTATTCTTTTCTTCTCGTTTTCCTTGGCTCCGTTGCGCTTACATTTATCAAAGACTCGTATTCAGTACTGTCCTCGAGTTCTTGAATGTCGTCCAAAGTTGTGATTTGTGATTGCTTATTTTTTATACGAAGAAAAATGCCTGTGAATATTACTGCGAGCACGAAACTTAATAGCATGAGGAGTTTGGCATGGTTATAGAGGGGTTTCGCTATAAAATTCATGTCAGTGAGTTAATAGTGTTTTTGGTGTCATAATAAACCAGTCAGGTTGCATCGGGATGCATGTTTTGTTTGTATGCGAGCGCAAGTTCTGTGTTTTGAGCAACAAGTCACGTGGTCGACACGGGCGCGCAGACGGCGCCCTCTCGCGGCGTAAGCGAAAGCGGCACTGGCTAGAGTGAAAACACGCCGGTGCGTCGCACCCCACGAATTTCCCCAATGACTTTTCCTCATGGATGTGGGAAAGGGCGTTTTATTTGGATGTGACAGCTATACATTAACGCTTTACAACTCACCTCGGATCGCGTAATTAGACCACAGTGTTGTATGGAAATAATTCAATTATAATTTTACATGGCAAGGTATTCTGTGTTGGAAAACGAAATAATTTTAAGTATTTATGTAGTAGAAGATCAAGGAGCGAAAAACGATATGGATGTTTATTTATAGAGAGTAAATACAATTTGTTTGTCGTGACACCGCAAATCTTTTTATACATTTTACTGTTGCAATATTTCAGCTGAAGACTTTATTGAAGACTATTATCATAAATGTTTGTCACGGAAAACTGTTCCGAATAAAAATTAGTAGTTAGACATTTTTATTGTGAAAGTTTTGAGTTCGTTTTTTCAGGACTCTATGTTATCGGGGCTAAGGTGCGTAAGTGATGGAGAGGGAGACCGCAAAGACCCACCTACGCGACTGCAAAATAAAACAGACATATTTTCACGTTGCTATCTGGCTATTGAAGTCTATTTATGTCTACCCCAAGTTAATACACTTATAGCATGTTTATACTTGCGTATTTATGCGGGTTTTCATTTTATTTCATGATAATGTACATTTTGTTTCCGTTTAATAATATTGAATACTCAGATAGATACATAAAGAAACCTAATCTGATATAATTCTTTACCAGTTTTCATTGTTGTAATAACTATTATAAGCTCATAAAAATATATAAAATCCACGCAAAAACTTAACATGAACGAAGTTGTGGGCACAGCTAGTAGTTAATATGCATTGAAAATACAAGGGGCGAAGCCTCAATAAACTTAATCCATACTTAATATTATAAATGTGAAAGTAACTCTGTCTGTCTGTCTGTCTGTATGTTACGCTTTCACGCCTAAACTGCTAAACCGATTTTGATGAAATTTGGTATAAAGGTAGCTTAGACCATGAGAAAGGACATAGGCTAGGCATAGGCATGTTTGGTCGCGATAACCGACATCCACGCGGGCGGAGCCGCGGGTAAAAGCTAGTACTCAATAAACTTAATATTAACTAAATAAGCTGCGTCGGATTTCAATGGTTCCGTGGTATATCGGTACGGGATGAGATATGCGCTGATACGAGTATGCTTGCGGCGCCCCACCTTCCGGTTACTGGCAGAGGCTAGGGCGGTGACGTATGCCCGCGAGCGAAATTGGTAAATATGGTGTTGTCATGTCTGGCCTCGATATTCTGTCTATGAGATCACATACAAACTGTTAATGGAACACAGCAAGCGTTGTAGGGAGAAAATCAGTGATCTGCATGCACGTGATTTTGCAGAAATAGTAAATGAATTCCACAGCAAATTCAGTGTTGGTTTGACCTAGCCATGTCCAAGAAGAGTACCTAGGTGCTATTCGCATAGGTGCTATTCAGCTGGGTGCTCTAAGTGGAATACACCGTTCCTCGAATCATGAGCACTTGCGCATGACGACCCAGATTTTTCTTAATTAGTCACAGAATAAATAATAGTAGATACTACTGTACTATGTAAATACTAGTTTTTAAACGTATGGTACTACGTATTTTAGTTTAATTTTCAACACAAAAATAATTGTTGGTATTGTTGCCTAGATAGACTAGGCACACATAGATATTTAATTTTGCCAATAACTATATGGCTCTACAGACTTGTTTAACATTTTTAGTGTTGTAAAGGAAGATAAAATACAGTTCTTTCAAATGAACAATTTAATAAATACTTATAGTTAAAACTTTAAAGTATTATAAAATAATACAAAAAAAAATGCTGTAAGCATCTATAGCAACTACTAGACATTATAAACACATAAATTTCACGCAATAAAGTTTCCAGTTGCAAAAAATATTGTGTCACGTGTACAGTCAGCATCAAAAAGGGTTAGTGGCATTATCACCCAGTTGGTGTTTCACCCGAAAAATTAAATATTAAATCTGGTTGCGTTTTCACCTGATTCATTATAAGCTACAGTGGGGTACAAAACTTTTACTTATTTCTTCACTAGATACTTATTATTATCCATTTTTCTAGCACAAAAATAATTCAAGAAGCATAAATTTATGTTGATTATTGATATGTTAATAAGTTAATATTATCGTTAAGTGCTGAACAATATGTTAATGATCAAAGTACTGAAAATGATCTTAATTTCTTTTTTACCCCCTTCCAGTTGACTGATGAATACGATTTTAAGATAATTCTGAGATTTCGTCGGCCAGATATTTGTTCCGCTGACTGTACTGTCGCTTGTTCGCGTTGCAATACAATTTTGTTTGTACGTCAGAGTTTTACGGTATTAAGTGGTGTATTTAATGTATATGAGTTTGCAGCTTACACAAGTTTCGTTGTTAAATGAAACAAGTTTCGTGAAACGTTGATAGTTTTAGTTCTGGGATTAAGGTTGATAATGTTATGTGACTTTAAAAATATAATTTAGTCAAAGTTTTAGTATAGATTCTTAAACTTTTGCTTGAAATGCTAAGATTAAACTGAGGTTCATGTGAGTTGTTGTGTTTACATGTGTTGCTTTGCATCTTTAAAAATGAACCCAACCCTACGCAATTAATACTTATAAACTTTTTTTGTTAATAGTCACTCCGAAACATTCAATTTTCATTCTAATACATATAAGCTCAAAAAGTGAATGGCTCCAGCTAAAAAAATACCATTCTCATATTTTATTCAAGCAAAAGCGTTGAAGTTAGCAAACACAAAATAATTATTGATTTGATAATGAATATTTCAATCAATTATCAATTGTATAAGGGCCATGGCGCCGCAATCACTGCAAAAAATGATATTAAATTTTAGACTTTATTTCTATACGCTTAGTCCAAATTGAAATGAAAACAGTTTCATTACACTTGTTCAATTACTCTGCAAAAAGTCATTTGATTTTGAACTTTCATGGTATCGCTTTAAAGTCTATTTTTTAATGCCGTTTCTTACAATGGCGGTGGCACCATAATGGTTTGGCTTTAGCAGAATCGAGGCCCAGGACTAACGCGAATGTTATGATAATACGTAACAAACTTTATTTTCAGTTCCTCCGTGGCGTGGCGGTAGTGCACGCAACTGCCACGCAGGAGGCGCGGGTTTGATTCCCGCTCAGTGCAAATATTTGTATGCATGAATATGGCTATTTGCATTGGTCTGGGTGTTTCTATAATAATAATAATAATAATAAATATTTTCCAACATTCTACACAACGCTATCTAGACCCATGGTAAGCATAGCTTAACTAGCTTGTGTTATGGAATCTAGAATGCTGATAAACATACTTAAATACATTTTTTTTTGTAAATACATACATATTATACATATAAACACCCAGACCAATGCATCTATATATAATATGTATGTATTTCAAAAAAAAAAAAAGAATATTAGTATGTGTATCCGCATTCTAGATTCCATAACACAAGCTATACAAGCTTACCATGGGTGTAGAATGTTGTGGAATATTTATTTATTAGTTATTATAAAAATGTTTTAAATTCTGCCGTGGTAAAAAATAGATAAGCTCAAAAAGTACTTTTATTCTATCAAAATATTCGCACTCCATAGAAATGAAACAAAACTGGGCGCTATTGATCATAAAATTTTATTGTACCTAATAACTTTTCAATAACGAGGAAAAAGAGTTGCACTCGACAATATCATCATGACATGAAATTGATAAAAATATGGGTATTTCTCTCGAAAAGACATGATATTGACTGATAAGAAGTTTCTTTCTTGTTTCGTTAACGTTTTCTTTTTTACGATATTATGAAATGTTATATTGCGTGGCGAATCTGTCCAATTCAAGGATCTGTCGAACAGGAACCAGCGTTAGTTTCGAGTTTGTATAAGAGGAGAGTTTGTATTATGAGGTGTGAATAACTTCTTTTCAAAAAATTTCATAACCATGATCATTAAATAGTAAACCATGTTCGGTTTCCTTATATTGCAAGGTCCAATTATAATGTCACTTACATTATAATTTGACCTTGCAATATAATTTTAATCAATCAATTCAAAAAAAAAAATTTCAATCGATCAATCAATTAGCCCACCGCAGTCCACTGCCCAAATTGTGCCATTCCCAATGTAGGTTTTTAATAAAGTTATTAGTACATATTAGATATATCGGGCTATTTATTATGTATTGTTTCGAGTGTCCGATACTTCGGCACTGTTGCAAGGACCATGATCACGGAGGAACTGGAGTATTGGCGGTAAGTAGTGAATAAAGTTTTTAAGAGCACATATATCGATTTACCCTCTTTCGAGTTCTTTTATGACGCGTATCAGCACTACCACTGCTTTCACACTCACTATAAACTAGAACTCGATCTCGGCCACGTTCACGACATACTATGCTTCCGGTATCCACTCGCGATTTTATTTTGAGTAGTTCTCGATTGTTCTGCAGACTCGCCAATACTCCAGTGTCTCCGTAATGATGGTGCTTGCACTGAAATATCGGACACTCGAAACAATACGTGGTAAATGTCCCGATATCTCTATTAGGAATGTCAGTGATACCTATATTAGTACATAAATATTAACTATATTATAATAAAATAAGTACCCAACCATACCTGTAACCTCTTTAAATTAAATACAACAGGAACTTTTTACGATTTTGTAACAAAATTCAAATGATACAAAAACATTCGAAATCTGGCGTTCCTAATTAATTTTGTTACAAAAGTCATTCCCACAGTAATTTGTTTTCACTACCAAGTTGAAGGGACGCGTTGTAATCGAGTATGTTTTGTCAATTAGGCCTTCGCCCCGGGAGCTCTAAATTCCCATTTGCTTCTGAGTTGTCTGTGTGATTATCCTTTTAGAAAGGGGCGGATGGAATTTATAGTTCTATGGTTAAGCCCATTAGGGTGGTCGAAGAAACACTATATATCTGTCTAATTCTACCGAGTCCATTATCGTAGGTCGCTTGAAAAAATAAATTGAATAAATGGTTGTAAACTTCTGACTATAGATTAACGTATGTACCTACCTAATTATGTTATTCTACGTAATCTTGCTGTGGACATATTTGTGCTATGTGATATCCTATTCCGTTAAAGCCATTCTGATTCTGATTGAATAGGAAACAAAGCATGATTAATAATAATGTATTGTCTATTGTTAATCGAATGTCACACACAAAGTTCTAAATCGCTACAACTACGCGTCGAAGACAAAAGCTCAATATTATTTCATTTCTAAGATTTGTTCACATCGAAGTTAATAAAACATATTCAAAATTCATTTTTGTCAGACCACTGAGTTCGTATGATAAAACAAAAATGAAATAAAAAAGCAATTCAACCTGAAGCCTGAATTGGCAATAAAAATACGAACTAAAAATATTTGCAAATAAAAGAAATTTGTCCAGAGACTTTGTGAGCCATGAATAATCAAGTTTCACAACAAAGTGAGGAACATAATTTACAGAGCCCTTGCCCACGACCGATGGTAAAGCGGTGGAGTTCAAAAGTCCCACTTGAGGCCTGAATAGGAATAAATCAAACCCCACAACGCATCGGTAACGTGGGTGAGAGAACTACGAGGCCGGACTAAAGCTTAGCTTCCACTACTAGCTACTGGTTTTTGGCTTAGTTCCATACCACTTGACTGGAAAATGCTTGCTTTCCACTTTGCCGATGCGGGTGAAACGATCCGAGTACTTAAATATGGGCGATCGCGAATTTTAACTTATACGGGATATATATGGTAGTAGAAATTATTGGTTTTGTTCGTACCAAAATTACTTTCATATGTTATCATGGAGGACAGAATAATTTTATACTAAGTGGTACTTATTATTTGATAGAAAGTCAAGTGTTAATATCACATACCTAACTGACTTATTATTATATTGAGACAACAGTGATCTTTCTGTATTATTACGAATACCTTACTTTTAGGAACAACTTATTATAATTGGCACACACAAACAACATACACACTCAGTACACGGAGGACAGAATAATGTTAAACTGAGTGGTACTTACTATTTGATAGAAAGTCAAGTGTTAATATCACAAAACTGACTTATTATTATACTAGCTTTTGCCCGCTGCTCCACCCGCGTGGATGTCGGTTATCGCGACCAAGGAATGCTTCCAATTCAGTTGTAATATATATTTTGCGCATTATGGAGGCTCAGCCTAAGGTACCGACTTCGGGAACACACATGAATTTTTGCTATAGATTTCTCTTCGTTTAGTTATTTACTACCGGTCCCCTACAGGTTCATCCATCTGTAAATAAGTTGACCAAATCTCAGTCGACGATGTGTCACCTTTTTTAGTAGGGTCTTGAGACTATACAGCTGGGTTTTATTTTTTAAACGTTAGGTTTGCAAATTGAAAAAAACTAAGAATGTAGTGACATGTGGGTATTGAAACGAACATTACGACAAGACTTATTCCAGCCTGTAGCATAGTAATGCAACAGGCTAGAGTAAGTAAGTAATCATGTAAAATTCCTGCTCATCCATGCAATCAAAATTATTTAAGTAACAATAAAAAGCTTTGGATTTAATCAATGGTCATGAGTTCAAGAGTAGGTATATTGTAATAAAATATCCAACAATTGCAGAAATACCTCAACAATGTAAATATTAGGTCTGTATATTTTTTTCCGCTGTTCGTTGTTCTTAGGTCTCCTTTTATCCCAAGGGCGCTGTACAATACAAGATAAATTGGGTGTACTAACAGGTGAATAGATAGCGGTGCTAGGAAGATAAATACCCATTTATATACCAGTACTTTAACATCTTAGTCACTGAATGCTGGTAGATACGAATTTAAGGGGGTTGTTTAGTTTAGGTTAGCCTACGCTTGCGATGTTTTTATTTGCACATTTATTTTAGTTACGATCGAGAATTGGAAAAATATTCTCGATATTACTTTAAGTATAGTTTGTGAAGTTGTAAGTAGTTTTGAGCAAATTGACAGATTTCTTCAATGTTATTAGAGCTTTCTACGAAGGTCGATGGCATAAAACTCATTTCAATAATAATTTGAAGTTTTATCTTTACGATACATAGCGAAGATTGATGGAAGTCGCGAGGATTGGGAACTGAATCTAGCTGTATTCAAAATATTATCTTGTGTGAAAAATACATATTTATGTGTGTACTACAGTTCACCAAACCATTCAAAGATCACTTAGCAGAATTCACTTAAAGCAGCAAGGTTGTCCATTGTACTACTTCTGTAGTCGTTTAAGTGCACCTAATTATTCATTGAACTGCTGTACTATAAAGTGAATGAATAAGAGAAAGTCAGTAGAGCAGACCTTCTAAAAACATTTTGGTGTCGACTATAATTACGTGTATTTTTTTTATACCACTTAGGTGGCAGACAAGCACACGGCCCACCTGATGGAAAGTGGTTACCGTGGCCTATGGACGAATGCAACACCAGGGGCGTTACACTCGCGCTGCCTACCCTGAAGAAACCTTCTAAACCTCTTGAAGAATCCCATATTGTAGTGCATGTAAGGAAGTCGACTATTGGGCGATAGCGAATTTTAATTTATACGGGATATAGGTATATGGTATTAGAAATTCTTGGTTTTGTTCGTACTAAAATTACTTTCATATGTTTCCTTTGACCATTGGTGCTATTTGATAGCGTAGTTCCTGACAGAGTAGAATTTGGGCCACCCTATCTCTTCCCATGCGGTGTGGTACAAGGCGACTAAGGGATAGGGCTGTTTAACATCATACAGATATATACAGCTCGATTCAACAATAGTGCCAGGTATACGGCAACAAATATGGATGTTAATTCACCTCTGTCTGACCCTCCGGGGATAAAGGCATTATATTATGTATGTATGTATGTATATGTAAGTAAGATTTGTTTCAAGTAGGTACTAAAAAGATGTTCAGTCTAACAACATTTTCGCAGAGTGTAATTAAATTTTTGTTATCTTCAAAAACCATTAATCGCAAAGTTAAGAATAGAAAGTCTCTCCCTTGTTTTGTCACTGATTTTCTTAAGGACTCAATTAATTTTTTCACAGTACCTTAAAACTTTGAATTTTGTGAAAACCGGCTGCTAGTAAATTGTTGTAAAGCGGCAGCTACAACAAAAACACAAAACTTGAGTCATTACGCGCAGAGGGAAGTCGAGAGTGCGAAGTTTACTCCCGAGGAACTGTGCCCTCAACTGACTAACTGAATCGAAAGTGTTAACATCTTGAGAAATCTTTTGGCCCATTGTTAAGCCTCTCATTAAAACTACCAAAGTATGTTGTGATTTCACCGGACGATACAATTTGAAAGTTATTTTTAATATAACAAGTCAACTGAAATTTTCCGAATCATTAAAATGAATAAATAATACAATATGCTGAAAACTTTTGTACTTTATTATACCTTTGTATTCTCAATTGGGAGGTATAATACAACTTTAACTTTTGCTCAATATTCACTCACCTACATTACGCGGGGGATTTCTGGGAAAAGTTTGCGAGACTATTGTCATCAATCAGGTTCTTTGTCTTAATTTCCAGCTATTACTAAGAAGTTCATATAAGAAATATCTAATAACATATTTTACCTGACCCGGGACCTCATACTTGACACAACATACCATTAACACTCGCAATGCAAACTTTATTTCGGCAATTTGTACTTAGTGGAGCATGGAAAAGCATCTGATGACGCCGTCAAGCTGAGAGCCAATATTGTTGGTGTGAACAATAGTGACCCTCTTTCCAGAACCCTCAGTTTACTATCAGACGAGGTGTTACGTGTCCTATAAATAAGAAAAAACCTCTTTTGTTTTTCTTTTCTTTTAAATATCAATCATCATTCACATTTTTTCTTATTTATTTATGTACCTATTTCCTTTCATTTCACGACCTATCTAAACTTATATCTATATTTAGTTAAGTTCAGAGCTTAAATTTCTATCAAACAATCAGAGACTAGCTTTCTACGTAGATCTTTTAAATGAAAAAGGAAAATACCAATTCTACTTCAAAACGCTTAGTTACTAAGTATCTGCAACAATAATAAACTTTCTCACAATTTAACTTATTTAATGAAACTGAAACTCCTGTATAAATAAATTAACCTCAAATGTAAGTTCAGAGGATAAGTTAGGCATAGGCTAAGTATACACCTAATTACCAATTGTACAGTGGGACTTTTATAAAATTTAGCTTTTTATAATAATAATAATAAATCCATTTATTGCATGAAACATGGTAATGTGTAAAGGTATTAAATTACAATGAGTAGTACAGCATGTCTCACAGAAATCCTGCATGCAACATTATTATCAGGTTTGGTCTTTTCTGGGTGATTTTAAAATCGTTTCAGATAAAAAGATTTTAGACACAGTTTCGATAGCAAAATCATTTGAAAGTATTGATTTGACGACAAAAAGTGTTTCAAAAGTGTTCAACATACATTATTCCCACACTTTATTTAAACAAAGTATGTAAATAATAACAAATAAATCGCAATAGAATCCGTTAAAAAGTGCTTTTTTTAAAGAAGTACTCCACAAATTAATACTTCTAGACGTATTTACAACAATCTGTGTTCAAAATCAGGGAGTCTAACCCTCAAAACGTAAGTACTAGAAACTATCGCCTTTCATGGAACTAGCACACTGCACAACTGTAAATCTAGTTTATACGGCAATACGAAGCACAGGCAGCGACCCACGCCATAGAGTGGTGTTAGAAACTTAGTAATAGAGTTATTAGAGACTTCTTTGAGTGCTCGGAGCGAGAGGAAAGTAAACATTCTGATTTAGCTTTGCTTTCTTCGAAACAAAGGTTTTTAATCAAGGTGTAGGATGACGTGGGAAAGTCATACCGTAAGTCGGAGCTTGTTTTTCACGGTTTTGTCTATGTTATGTATGTGTTATATTATAGATGCAGTTTCCTCATGTGTTTTAGATATCTAATATGATGTGCGTCTACTAAGAACAAGTACACAGGTCAGTACTATCTACTCTGTACCGTATGTAATAGGTTACTTTTGCTGCTGTTATCAGCCATTATGTGATTTGTACTAGGCATTTATTAAATAACCAGTTTCGAAGGAAGGGTACCGTTAATTTTTCTCATATTATTATTTCTTGTGCTTGTTGCTCGTGTAAAATTATAATTTTTCTTCTACGTTATATTTTTCTTTTCTGTATCGTATGTATCTAAACATAATGTAAAAAATGAAAAATTTTGACACTTTGATCTTAAATTATACACCAGAATTTAGACCTCAAGATTTTAAAGCATGTTCGTACTAAAGTTACGAACTATTAATTTTTACAGCAGCAGTTTGAGCCGAAAGCAATTATCCTAAATTGAAGTTTCTCTTGTGAAGTTACAATTTCAGTAGTTTCTTTGTACTTGATAGTTGTTATAACAGCTGGGGGAGTTGAGTCGAAATCATAAATCGACTAAGTTAAAACCACTTTGAGAACACTTCAATAAGTTCTGAAAGCATACTTGACTGACGTGAGAAAAAGGGTTTTTCCAAGTCATTTTGTATGATGTTATTAATGTACAGTGTATGTAGTATTTTCACCCATGTTCAATGGATGAAAATTGTATGTATATACTTTTACTAGATATTTCTTTACAAAACATTTCTTTTTCATTTATATATAGAATAAAAATCCATAATACTTGGAGGGTGAATGTAAGCAAGAAATGTTTTATACTTAGTATATAATTTTGAATTAAGTAAGTATAAAAAGGTCTTTTATTACACAAACAAAATTAATAATTTGCAAAATTCCATCTTTATCGGTATAAATAAATTTAAATTAGGTAATTCAATTCAAGTTATTTTTGATCACAGGCTCAATAGACTGATTTCTGCTCTGAAAGGGCTTCTGATTGGGAAATTTTCTTGGTCATTCTATTATTTTATATTGGTAATATAACATTTTACACCTACATTTTATAGGTTAATAATACACTACTTCAAAACTAAGTAATAAAATAGCGAAAATAATATTATTATTATGTATCGCTGCACGAAATCGTGCCGGTAGCTATTTCAATAAAATTTACCACTCGATCAACGAACCTCAACTGCTATAATAGATTTTAAGTGCTTTTACTATCAAATTATAGCTACAATGTACTGCAAAGTATAAAAATAAATGCTATAAAATGGTAGTAAAATAATGCACTTTTGAATATTTGTGGGAGCAGTGGTATAATAGGAACAATTACTGCGTTGAGGTACAATGAAATGCTAATATTTGTCCCCCTAGAGGAATGTTTATTTGCATATACCTAGATATACCTGTATGTGACGCCGTGTCCCGGATATTGGTGCGTTTTGAACTGTGTTATTCACGTTTATTACGATGTGTTCGACACGCATATTGACTTTGCCTATGTTTGAGTATGAGTAAACACAAAATCTGCAGTATATTATGTGATATAACTGGTGACGTTGTTTGATTCCAAGCAAAAACAGGTATTCTGATTCAGTTTCTACATTTTGTACTATGGGTTAATACTGCTTACTATTTCACATTTTAACTGTCATCCTAACTAATGAATAACATTTATGATGTTAAATGTGATTAAAAATATATGAAGCTTTTGTAAATGAAGAATATATAGCTTTTGCCCGCGGCTCCGCCCGCGTGGATGTCGGTTATCGCGACCAAACATAGCCTATGTTCTTTCTCATGGTCTAAACTACTCCTTATACCAAATTTCATCAAAATAGGTTCATTGTTTTGGGCGTAAAAGCGTAACATACAGACAGACAGACAGAGTTACTTTCGCATTAATAATATTAAGTATGGATTAAGTATGGAAGTATGGATTTTATAATTTACATTATTCACTTTGAATCACAATAGGTAGCTACACCTTCCCATTGAAGTAAAAGCGCCTTATAAAAACAAGTTGCAAAGTTACTTACATGTTACATCTTTGTTATTATAATTGTGAAATAAATGGCGCGTAGCTTAAGTTTACTTGATTTTGTTTTACCCCAATATCAGTCGCAACTTCATTCGATGGTCTCGCTTCCGGGCCAACATTATTGCTACCAACGTAACACGGAGCATCCCGCATGTCATTTTGTTGCCCGCAGGCGCAAGAAAATTGCATAAAATACATCTATGATACTCATCCAGTAACGCAAGATCTCCCTTGCTTCGCTTGCCTATTATTAATCGTGTACAATGCGGTGTTATTTTAAGGGCAGCGAGCGGTCTAGTTATGATGGTTTAATGACCGGTGTGCATGTATAGCCCTAAAAGGCATATTGGATGCAATCGGGGAAACCTGACGTGGTTGGGAATTTCATTAGTCTTTTGACTGATCATGACTAGCGTTTAGAAAGGAGTGCTCATCTGAGATTGTTTATTGCAAATTGAGAAGTAGATACTGGAATTATGGTGCTGTTAAATATGTATGTGAAATGTTTGGAATAAGTAGGTATGGGGAAGTGTAAACATCATGGTGAGATCGCAATGATGTGAAGACGTCTTAAGTAAGTTAATCTGCGGTAGCCTAGTGGTATGGGTAATGGACTGCTGAGACGAGGTCTCGGCTTCGATCCCAGGTTTACCATGGCACACATCAATGACTTTTCGATGCTTTTCGAAGTTATGTGTGTATTTATCGCATGTTTATAAGTGCCCGGTTAATGGCAATAGGCTCGCCACCTATTACATTGGGACCTAAACATAAACTGGCGAAATGTGGGTGCTAGCACTTCTGCCTACCCCTTCGGGGAATATAGGCGTGAGTTTATGTTATGTTATGTCTTAAGTATAGTATATACAAAGAATCACGAATGTCACTAGTGTACCCATGACCTCCCGAGGAGGGCTAGACCGTAAGGGATGGCCCTGGGTCAGCCGGGGTGCGAGGGATATGTCGATGACAACCTCACCTCCAGCCTAGCACCACGACCTACAATCGGCTTGCGGTTTTAGTCAGTTCGAGTCCGAAATAACCTCCCCTTCCGGCTCCAGCAGGGGGGTATCCGTGGGGATTTCCGCACGAAAAAAAATAAGTGTACCCATGACCTCGGTCAGTGTAATCATCGTAACGCCGGGTTAGAAAAGATTTTCTGTTTTGTTGCTGTTTTAGTTATGTGTAGTTGAGCGTAGAAGAAGCTTTTAAATAATTTTCAAACCTAGTTTAAAATACCAACAATGTATTTCAGTTTCAGTCCTTGCCAACTAAGACAATTCTCTTTTCAGACCCCACATAAGTTTCACCGCAGCGAGTGATCACATCGCAAAAAAGTTTAAAAGTCCCGTAAAAAGTTTCACATACAACTCAATCCTCTGCGGGTTACCGAAACAAACACCAACTTTTGAATTAAAAGACATGTCTCATGTGTTGAAACCTCGGATTATTTGAACTGGGTCATGTTTTTTTATTTATCTTTTATTACAAGCTTTATGTAACTTCGCTTCTAACTCTATGGGCAAAAAGGGCCAATGTGTCACCATGCCCATTATACGTGTATATCCTTTTTACTTGTGTGAATTGTTAATTTTTTTCTCACGAGAATAGCAAAAATGTTGAATACGGTTACATAATTGTAGTATTAAGTCTAATTAAAATTTTATTTCAATAAACGAACGGAATTATTGTCTATTTTCTCAATTATTTAAAATATCTAACTGAAAATTTAGTTAATAGGTTAGCAAATTGTGAAACATATAGTATCAAACTGACTAATTAGCCCCAAATTTTAATAAAACACCTGGCAACGTCCCGCGTGTGTCTCAAACTACTTTTTGGCCCTTATACGGTTAAATTCATGTCACATAGACCCTTATACTTCAATAAAAACATCTTGTGTCCATTCACATGATTAATTGGATCGATAAAAAGTCAAAATGGCCAAATTGTTAGTTTGGCCCATATACTTAGGACCTGATGAAAAAAAAATTACTCATTATTTTAATGTAAAGCCTTCATGCTAGATTGGTCTTGATGCAATTTGCTGTCAAATAGTGATTTTTAATAAATCTATTATGATGATAGAAAAATCTCATCACTACCCGAATACATATCTATTTGTCGTTGAATACACGTAGATTAATTTTATAAATTTCTAACAATGGTGACCACACTTTGATGATAACATACCTAGGTAATAAAATCTTCAAAGGTGGATAAAATTTACGTATAACGTGGGTTTTAAGTAATCAATATTGTCATTAACTCCCGAGGAAGATAAGGTGATTGTGTAAAAAGTGATTTTACTAGGGATTCGAATCTATAACCTTTCATGCGTAACCACAGACATTGACTTCATTAGTACTTTTTTTTTCTGAGAATCCAAGCATATAAGATAATCCAAGCAAATAAATAAGTTATGAGAAGAATTGTTTGAGAATTGAAATGCCGATACTACAATGTAAACAAGGAAAAGAAGAACTTCTTTAGTACGTAGCTTCTTTATTCCTATAGGTAAGGGATCAAAATAAGTAACGGATGATAATTCTTTAAATTCATACCGTTTACGTGTATTTGAACCCCAGGTGTATATGTAATACTAATGAAGTAATGTCATACTGTTGTAATCTACACGATATTAAAATCATAACGGTTCTACTAATATTATAAACGCGAAAGTTTGTAAGTATGGATGGATGGATGTCCATCCATCCATCCATACTTAAAACTTTCGAGTTCCGTATCCATTTTTTTTTATACAGGACACGTCAATTTGACTTCACCTCGCCTGATGTTAAGCTAAAGGCAAAGTCTCGGAAAGAGGGTCACCATCGTAAACATTTACCATGTTAACAGTGGTGGCACTCAGCTTGACGGCCTCATTAGATGCCTTTTCACGCCCCGCTTAAAGGACCCGGGACTGTAGGAAGAAGGAAACACGTGAGCTGGCAGGGAATTCCAGGTCTTAGTGGTGCGGCATAGGAATGAATCACTGAAAATCCATCTGGATAGATGGATGGATGTTTGATAAATATTCCACAACATTCTACACAACGGTATCTAGACCCATGGTAAGCTTTTATAGCTTGTGTTATGGAATCTAGAATGTGGATAAACATATACTTTATTTTTGTAAATACATACATATTATACATAGAAACACCCAGACCAATGCAAATAGCCATATTCATGCATACAAATATTTGCACTGAGCGGGAATCGAACCCGCGCCTCCTGCGTGGCAGTCGCGTGCACTACCGCCACGCCACGGAGTTTATTTGTTACTTACTCTTTCACGTCTAAACGGCTGGAGCGATTTTAATCAAATTTGGTATGGAGTTAGTTGACACCCTGGATTAACACATAGGCTATGTTTGATCACGATAACCGACATTCACGCGGGTGGAGCCACGGGCAAATGCTTGAAATATAATATTTTAGCTGTGATTAAAACAATACAAGTTATGTTGCTATAACTCGGTCAGGTAATAAAGATACCTGATATTATTACATACAACACGACTTCCTCTATTTTAATATAATAAACAGAATACATTGTAACATAAGTAAAAAAAAAGGTAGGCAGCATAAATAATGGTGTTTCGCAGCACGTGTTTACAACAGGGAGCTCCTATGGGTGCCATAACTTCCCATTAAGCGACATTCGCTTGTTTTGCAATATACATATTTATTTAAAAACTTTACCGTATAAATAGAATTTCAGACTATTAGGAGTAGAATGAAATGGTAAAACAATGAAGGCCGTTTATTACATTTACGTAATATTAGAAAATGGATTCAATTTAATTTACGAAACATTATAACAGTTAAAAATAATGATAAACGGTTATAACTTATTCATCCATATCCATACTAATATTATAAATGCGAAAGTAACTCTGTCTGTCTGTCTGTCTGTCTGTCTGTATGTTACGCTTTCACTACTAAACCAATAAACCGATTTTGATGAAATTTGGTATAGGGGTAGATCAGAACTTGAGAAAGGACATACGCTATGTTTGGTCGCGATAACCGACATCCACGCGGGCGGAGCCGCGGGCAAAAGCTAGTTGATAATAAAACTTTTAGGGTATGATCGGTGTAACTCTTATAATGTTAATAATATAAATAAAAATAATTAAGAAGCTAATATAATATTGACCAGATCTGTTTACTAAAGTTTTTAAAAAAATAAAAACTTAATTTGGCCTGCTTGTTGGGCGAATTGGGAATAAGCCACAAATTCTACCTCCTCCGATTCACATTGATGTACCTAACACCTGTTTATTTTTAGTGCATTTCCCGTACTTTTAGATGGAAACTGTAACAGATTCAATGAAAGTAAGTTGCTGAATAATACAAGACTTGGTGAATCTTAGTACTGGTCAATGTAAATACCTGATTTTACAACTGATTTTATTCTGCCCATGTGTTCTTACATGTATTATGTAATTATGTGTATTGCGTCGAGAGATTCAGGGACATACATATAGGAACAGATTGATAACTACGCCCACATTCGGTTATTAATTTTCCTCAAGTCATGTAAGTATTAGGTATATCGTAAACCTAAATCTTAGCAGACCGATAAAATAATTGGAGCATCTGCTGTTGTTGTTTTCAATACTTGTACACAAGGTTAAAACCTAGTTTTGAGAAATAATATTATGTAATAGTTAAGCTACTTAGCGAACGGATTAGGATCAGTAACGATAGTTCCTTTGATATTAAAGATTTTGTATGATGAAGTAATATCGAACCCTCCGTATCAGAATGTAAAGCTAGTAAAATGGCCATGAGGTATTAACGACCTGAAAGTAAAACGACATACTAGTAAAACGTCTGAAATCTAAAAAAGACATACTAGTAAAACGTCTGAAGTGCTCGTGATACTTTTCGGGCACGTGCTAGGAGGGATTGTCATACAAATATTCTGGCGCGAATTCAAACCCGTGTAGGCCAGCACAGGGCGTAGCACACCTCAGCATGTTTAAGAACCATACATAAGCACGTGGACTCTTGCACCCCTGAGGTTGCAGATAAAGTTGGCTTGAACCATAATGGTCTTGGTGGGACCTTACATTATTCAGTCCTAGGAAGAAAACAATAGTACTTAATGATATTTAAGATTTCATGTTTTAATATTTTATCTGTACCTTAGTGATATGTATTGTATAGTGTGTACCTACGTCTTAATAGCATCGGACTAATTATACCCGATCTATGGGAAGTCCCCGAAAAGTAAATTTAGTAATATTACGGGGATTGCATTGGGTTTTGTTTGTGTAGCGTTCTCTACGGTTCACATGGCTATAAGATAGTGACCAGAAGATAAGAAATCCTATGCCTTTACGTTCCGTATACATTTATCAATTACATTATTTTGACCATGTACCTATGGAAGATGCGGGTCCCCCATTGGTCCCCTAAAACTCGACCCCTAGCATAAAAGTTGTAAATTCGTCCTCTTTTTAGGTGTCCATTGGTCTTTCGGTAGGAGACCAATAATATTAACTAATTTTTTAAGTACCCATTCGTGCTCTGGAATTATTATGGACTTATGAGCAGTTTTAAGAATAACAGCTCATATCAAGCACTATAGTGCGTCTGTATTTTCAACTACTGTAATTCCTTTTCTGGTTTCTGGAGCATACGTAAACTGAACATACGGAACTTCGATTGATTACATATAGGTAAAAGAAATCGGTACTTTGAGTAATTTGTGTTTGACACGCAATCGGTCGATCCCTAAACCATTATCATTATTTATTTTATCCTATCTGGGATTTAGCTTAGCCAGAATAACCCTTAACCCGAACATATTGTAAGTGAAGGACCGACGTAAGACAGCCCTTCTTTTAAGTAACTGTGAAGAAAAATAGCTCGACTTAATAACTTTAGATCTCTGTGAGCACCTTATATTCGATTTTTGAGGTTTATTCCACTTTTCCCCTTTGACAATTCCCTTTGATGGAGATTATTGAACTTTTTGTTCACTATTCCCCGTTGACGCAACATCTATACACAAATTCTATTAGAATTAATAAGTTCAATAATTCCCATTAGGCACGTTAAAAATAAAATACTTTAAATAGTTTAAATGAATCATCTACTTTTTATTTTTTGAAGGGGGAATATTAAACTTTTTAGTTCTACTAATAGAATTTTTCATGATGGGGATAATGAACTTTTTAGTTCACTAATCCCCATTATTCAAAAATGTTGCGTCAACGGGGAATAGTGAACAAAAAGTTCAATAATCCCCATCAACGGGGATTGTCAACGGGGAAATGTGGAATAAGCCATTTTTGAGACTTTGTAGTCAAGATATTTCTGACGCTGACTGTACTTGGCCTTCAGATGCATGGAAAATTGAAAAATAAACTAATTTAATAAATAGAGAAAAAATGTGAGTAAGGCTCAAAGGATAAATAATTGTAAATAGAATTTCTTGATACTGCAAACTCTTATCAGTTAAATATTAATAGTAAGTATTAACTTGAACAGTTGACCGTATATCAGATAATTTGAATCAGTGTTAGTAGGTAACTAGCTCGTCCTTACTAGATGATAATATCTACGACCTAATTACTTGTTTGTACTCAATACGGTTGTCAAAATAAGGTTATTTATGTACAAAACACTAATAATTTAATAGACTATAAATTAATAATTGACTTTTGAATGACCTCTTAAAATATACTCTATCAATGTAAAAATAAATTTGAAAATACTGATCATATTCGGTTCCAGCCATGACATACCTACTAACTATATAAATTGAAAATACATAAGAATAATTGCCTTTGTTAATAATATATAGTACTAGCTTTTGCCCGCGGCTCCGCCCGCGTGGATGTCGGTTATCGCGACCAAACATAGCCTATGTCCTTTCTCATGGTCTAATCTACCCCTATACCAAATTTCATCAAAATTGGTTTAGTGGTTTAGGCGTGAAAGCGTAACATACAGACAGACAGACAGACAGACAGACAGACAGACAGATAGAGTTACTTTCGCATTTATAATATTAGTATGGATATGGATATGGAAGTATGGGTATGGAGTATGGATTACGCACCTCGTAGGTTATGAATAGCCTTATCAATAATTATGTCATCTACAGATTATCACTAGGCGGATTTTCACATCTCTTTGAGCACTTGTCTCATTACTACTTTTGCAATTGACTATTTGTTTCGCCTTTTGCTATTACCTACACATACATGCTATTTCGTGCGCGAGAAAGATATTATCTCTAGGCGTATTCGACTGTGAGCAAAATGTATTAATACCTATTGAACCAACATATTATGTAGGATATACTTCCCCAATAGTCGATTCTAACACTAAACCGAATATTTCATAATATAGATTAATAAATTCAAGTCCACTCCAGTTGTGGGTTTTTACATACGTTTCGGGTAGTTGGAATCCTAAAAAGTCTAACAACAGTGCCCTATCTGCTGAACTACAATATAGCCGGTGGCTTCACGGAAAATATCGAAATTTAGCCGCTTCGCAGTTAGAGTCGAAAGCATTACCAATTGAGTATGGAAAAAAGTCAAAGAATTATGAATAACGTCCAGTTTTGTTTAATATTTCTGAAAATTTTACAATATGCACTTGGCTTATTCTTAACCTGTGTTTATCTAGATTATATACTTTAGGGTATTTGACTAAGTCGTCGATTCTTCCCAATACTAGTTAATATGATAGCTTGTTGTGAAAAAATACGCCTTGCAAAATAAAATATTGCATATCTAAACTGAAACTATGACTTTTCATTACTTGAAATTCCCAAAAAAAGTCAAAATATAAACAATCAAATTCAATTCAAATGTATAACTTTTTAGATTCCTCATTCAATTTTAAATAACTTTTATTATGAACTATATAAGTGTAAACGCAACGTAGACCGAGATAAATGCGATATTATCTTGCACTCCATACATTTTCACTACGCGCTACCGAAGCGTGACGTCACAATTTAGAACGATTTTGTATGGAGCGTTTTCGGGCGGCGCGACAAATTGAAATTTTCAAAATCAAATATCTTAAAAACTATTTGTCGTACGAAAATTTTACTTTTACAGTTCATTATATTATAAGACAGTGGTCATTTTTTGAAAGTAAAAAAAAATTAGTCAAATAGCCCATACCTAAGCACACAGAGCTATGTCATTTGTTAAGAACGTCAATTAAGTGACCACCATTTTGGAGGTCTTAACATCTGGAATGATTTGTCCATGAACAGGATTTCTCCCTAGCTTATTACCACCCAGCGCAGCGTGTAGATATCAACAAAGACCGAAAAGTGACTTGATTTTATAATATGTAAGAATATCGGTAGAAGGCTCCAGCAGCTTCACCTCAAGACACGTGTACCTATAAGAAAATTTCGAATATTAAGACGTATCCAGATAACTCAGTGTGTCAAAATAATCACCCTGGAAGGGATTAGTTAGACGGGTTCGAATCGATTCTGAATGTTGACTTTTTCTAATCTAAGATCTAGATGCAAATCAGGGAGAAAACAATCGTTTAAAATATAAAGGTTGTCTAGCATTTTTTATATATTTAAGATATTTTTTTATAATAAGATACCGAACACACTCGATTTTTACCGTACATCCCATCAAGACGAAACTTTCAAAAACTTTACTCAAACCAAATAGGATATGAAATTCCTGAGTCTCGCCTTGGGGCATATATTGGAAATATCCAATCGCAGTCGCAGAGACGCATAGGAAAACGAATACCGGATAGTATGATTGCATTTGGATTTGATTTTGCAGTTCAGTAAAAAATGTCTACTGCAAATATTATGCTACAGCAAAATGTTAGGTCTCGAAAATTTGGAATACTGTACGTATGAAAAAAAAATCATACCTAGCTGACCTAGGTATGTTTGACAAGCAAACCAAATAAATCGTGATAGAATCTGTTAAAAATACTGTATGTTGATAAATGCAGATTCTTATAATGTGTTTGAAAAAATCTGAACGCAAAGTGACTCAAACTATGTAATTCAGTGAGTATCAGAAAATCCTTTTCTCCCCTTGTTGTAAAAATACGATACTACTTTATTCAAAAAAGTCTGTTCGTGGTCACAGCTTCAGATAAAGCCGTCAACGGAGACTTTATTAAGTTAGGGTGAAGATTTATTTGGGCCCTTTTTGCTGGAGTTATCCATACCATAAATCCCATTTTGCCCTAGCTAAGCGTTTTATCGGACGGCCATTCTGCACGCAAATCAAATTAAAGGTCGATTAGACTACTACAGTACGATGTATGACCTAGATACAGATGATATGGACGACATTTCAGTATAATATAGGACAATCGTGATAAACATCTGTACGCGATGTACCACGGTGACTTCTCTATGATACCATTTAAGTACTTTATTTTGATCGTAACTTCATAATAGATATAAAGGTTATAATGGCGTGTGCAAACTTGTAGGTCCGATCTTTGTTGCCAACTATTCAATTAATCTTAATATATTTCATACCCCTTTGTTTGAAGATAGTTTAATAGAACAAGGTTATATTATCCAGTTGGATAATTTATTGTTTAATAAATAACTTTGCATCTTTTGAAGTATTCGCTATGGTAACGATTTCTAGAAAATTTCAATTGAAAAAAGGCAACATTCACTTGGTGCAGTCGATTTGCAGCAGCGTATCCACTGCAGCACTTTCCTGTACCTATTTATTGTCTTTTTCTAGCACTCAGAATCGTCATTTATTAGAGAAAGAAAGTGAGAAGCGACTGATTCTGCCATCTTTTTTAGAAATCGTCAAATTTATGTATATGGTATGGTGGTATCGCTGTTATTTTACACAAAAAATTTTACCTTAACACAAAATTACTCCTATCCAAGTGTCGTTAGGTTACGGTTGGGTTACCAGCTTAGAAAAAATCAGGTAAGTAATCGCATATCCTAAAATTATATTTAATCAATCCTTTAACTACTATTGACACAATAGTTACTGATTAGAAGTAAAATTTGATTATCATAGAACATTCTATAATATATTTGCTATTATAATCAAAGTCTATACTGCTAGTATGATATCATACTTATCTGCTTGGCAACAGATATTAATATCCATACTACACGTGTCAGTATTATCAGCTAATTACTTTAACGATTGAATTTCCCTTCAGACAATTCCATTTAAGGAAGGAATTTGAAATAGACCATCTGAAAATACGATTAAGTATGACACGATTCATACTTAATCGTAATTTCTTCCTTCATCACCCAAAAATGTCGTACAAATGTTAAATAAAAAATATTTTTCGATCATAGGTAAATATATTAAATATAATATATATCGACGGGTTCCGGTCTAATTGTATTAAGCGACACTCTGAGCGATATAGACTTTTTATAATATTTGGAATCAGCGAAATTTTCTGCGTCGTTTGAGCTGGGTTTGGTGACGATCGGAGCACTTTTTTGTCGCTTCATACAACCACATTTTTTGGGCCTATTTTGAACTGCAATATATGAAGCGACACAAAATATTGACAAATTTAGGAACTGTCTACTTAAGGTCATTACCAAATACCAGACAGTCGTTTAAACTTTTTTCCCTGTAGCTACAATTTACATGCAACGCACGTTAAAGCAATTAGCCTGACATTATAAATATATAAAAATGGCGCTTCATGCAATTAGCCTCTTTGTTAAATTCTTATCCAGTGTCGCTTAATGCAATTAGCTTTACCTTGTAAATATACAAGAATGTCGTTTAATACATTTAGCCTCTTTGTTAAATTCATACCCAGGGTCGATCCATTCATTTAACTCTGTTATACTGTGTATTTTATTTCTCATTTTATAATTATTACAAGATAGGTACGTACACCCTATGTATGTACCTTTTAATTTATTAGTGTTTTAACCGCCAGTTTCTGCAAACTTCATTAATCATGTATGATTACAAACAATTTATTTAAAAAAAATCTGTCCCATAAACTAATTAGCCAAACATTAATAAGTGTAAGATATGGTATTTAAATCAATTAGCTTAGGTTTGAAATATGGCCAACTTTTTGATTAAAGCACTTAGCTTAGAGCTATTATTTGCATGCCTAGGCGGTTAAGTCATTTAGCTTGGAACAAGAAATAATAAACCTAGGCGGTTTAGTCATTTAGCTTGGAATAAGAAAGAATAATCATAAGCGGTTAAATAATTTAGCCTGGAACAAAAAAAAGTAAAAAAAGGGTCATTTTGTATGAAGCGACATTTATATTCGTTAAAAATAGGAATAAAAGAAAAAAACTGAATTCAATTATGGGGAATTATGTTATAAAAATAGTAATATCCTTCTTTTTTAAAAATAATGCTATTTACTAAAGTTACAATTTCTTTTCTAAAAATCGAAACTTTAAACTGCTCTGGTGTAAAGTTTCAAAAATGTCGGTTAATACAAATAGCCCGGAACCCGTCGATATAATAATAATTTTACTTATGGACCAATCTTCGATTTCTTAATGCCGTGAAGTAAACATTTGTACTTTATTTACTTCTTCATATCATACTTGACATATTTACTAACGTAAGTACACAAACAAATTAAGCAACAAATAATAGCGAGGGTCCTTCGTACCAACCACGAAATTCTAAAACCAACTTCTTATCATAATTCTATAAATATCAAATCGTTGCAGACTTGTCTTGACATCGAGGGCACTCTGACTTGTTGTTTTGAACTTATGTATGTTCTGTTGTCACCGTTGACACAGGTTATCAAATCTATTTATTCAGAGATATTGACTATATTGTAGTCTAGACGGAAGCGCCAGTTTCTCCCCCGCCAGCCAAAAGATACCACATAAACTCCGTACAAGATGTCGTCTTCGTACATCAAAATCCAAACGACAATTTTCGTTGTATTTTTATTGACGGATATTGTTGCCAGCGATTCGCCTGCAGATATTTTACAGAAGAAATCACTAACGATGAATACAACGCTAAAGGACGTGTGTAGCAGAACATTGTCGTCTTTGTTATATCAAGTTTGCACGGGTACGATGCCGGTTAGTGATCTACCTCCAGAGCGTCTTTCAAAACCCCTAGGAAAACGAGCCCCTTTGGCTTTTCATAGGGCTAAACGGCAAATTATTGATGAATGCTGTCTAATGTCGTGTACTGTAGAAGAAATCGTCGAGTACTGCCCGGATACTTGGTGAGCCTCACGGCATAATTGAGACTATCAGTGACTGAAAGTGTGTTTATGAAGATTCGAGACTGTAAAATCAATTACGCTCTGAATTTCGTGATGCCTTCATTTCGAGCACCATTTCCTCGTGCTTGATATGGAAAGACATATTTGCGACATGGTGTTATTCTTTGAAACCTCGGCTTCGGCTACGGAGCTGAAAGACATCGTATTGACGTGACGATTGACGATTCCTTAAACGTGTTTTGGGTTATTTTAACCTGTGTATCTGAGTTCTACTTTTTCAAACCTCGCATAGGTTTTATAAAAAAGATTTTGGGTGAAATTGTGTTAAGATAATGTATACAATTTAGTTTTAAAAAGATTTTTAATTTATCCGTCCAAATAGACCTCAAAATGAGTGATTGTTTAAATTATGTATGTTATCAAAGATTATGCTTGTCTTCACTTAATTTTTTAAAACCAGCATATGGTTCGTGAAATACTGAGACTAAAATTAATTATTTTCTGTTTTAAGTACATGCAGTCCTTCTTCAACGTTAGCAATTTATTAGCTATTTGAATATTTTTTGAGAGGAAATCAAACTTTTAACAGTTCTTTTTGAGATACAGAGTGCACTTTAACGCAAAATGAGAAAACTTTCAAATTTTCATCATTTGAATATTTTTGGTATAGTTTTATTCGCTGAGGATTAATATAATTTGCATGGACATATTCAAGATAACATTAAGAAGCTCACGTACAATAAATATTTGTGAATTGTTTTGTTTGTTTGTCTTATATGTGAACGAATGGAAATAATAGCGAAATGTGCCTAGTATTATTTGTAGTACTGTTTATGGTGTGTATTTATTTCATGTTAAAATCAACGGGGAGTATTTCAGATCAGATGTCTTTTTGCAAGTAATTGTTGAATCTTTTTATGCATTTTCAAAAGATAAATTAACTACCTTAAAAACCATTTTTAAGGATTAAATTTATTTGATATTTTCTGAAGTTTACGCGATTGTCACTCATTGAAATAAAACCACTTTTTACGGATTCTATCGCGATATATTTGTTATTATCACTTTTTAACCCGACGTTTCGGCTGCTTTGCAGCAGCCATGTTCGCGGTGTGACTCACGATGGTAGTTGTCACATAGTTTGAAATCTCAAAATACCCGAATCATGGTGAATTATTGGTGTTCGTATTTACGCAGAATGAGCTCACTGTGTTGTTAAGTCTTGCTGGATTTTACTGCTTACTGGGTTTGATTAAGTGGATGACTGGGTCCCAAGCTGGTGGTACATTGCATCCATCCTCTCTTTTAAAATTTGGGTGTTTTTTAATTTCAATAGCCTCGCAGATCATTCTAGGAATATATCGATGTTCTTTGGCGAGTATCTGTGGCATTCCGGGGGCGAGTCGGGGACACCGTTGTCCCCCCTGCTGAGGAGGGCCAGACCGTAAGGGATGGCCCTGGGTCAGCCGGGGTGCGAGGGATATGTCGATGACAACCTCACCTCCGGCCTAGCACCACGACCCACAGTCGGCGTGCGGCACCTAAGAAAGATATCCCTATCTCAGTTTTAACTTAAATCACTAGCGGTATTAGAGGTATATCAATACTAGGTATGTAGGCAACCAGTGGTATATTTGAATACTTATTGACTTACCGCTATAGTGCTTAGTATTTTACTGCTTGCTTGATTCGCAAGTCATTTTGAATATTATGAGATACGGTTGCTGCGGTAAATTAAGTAGACAAATTAATAATTTCTTCTTAAAGTAGTTTTATCTACAATGAGATTTTGAAAAATCAAGTTATTGAGCACTGAAAAGAAAAATATACCGGAAGGCATCTACAATAGATTAAAAAAAACTTTTTAAATAGTTAACTTTAGTATTATCATGATGCAAGGTACCAAATTAATGCACTGTTATCCAGACTAAACGTGTTTGCAAAATTACATTAAGATCGATTGAGGATATCTGCTTCAAAATTACGTTGCAGATTCCAAACGAACGCGAAATACATTATTATTATACCGCATGCATGACACCAGATGACATTATTATATCATCTGGTGACATGCATGCGGCACGCGCAAGAGCACGCGGCGTTTGGCGTCGCAGTGACCACAGATAATAAAATAATTAAAAATATATTATTATTATTACTATATTTTTGCTTACTATTATTGATATTGTTATTATGTGCTTGATATTGTGTATAGCCGTGTGTGTTGTTTCGCAATAAACAATTTCTTTCTTTTCTTTATTTCATACATTGTAAGTCAAGTAAAAGCTAGTCAAAAGAAATATTTTGAAATATATTCAAAATAATATACCTCCAAAATCCTCCTTTTGGAGAAAACCTCCTACTTTTGACTAACTTAGATTTCATAGAATTTGCTTTTTCATCAAACATTTTTTATACCGTCATAAATTTCAATAATACAACATTTTATAAATATACTTTGATTCTTGTTTTTCTTTAAAACAATACATATTTTGTTCGAAAGAAAATTCATAGTTTCTTTCAATTAAACATTTAATTCTAAGAATACTAAGTGGTGTAGCAGTATCTCATGAAAAGGCATATCCACATGGATTTTCTATATTATAATTATTGTGTTAATAAATAGACCCAATATAATATGTAAATTCAACTTAATAATTAAAAAAGTCAATACCTAAAGTAAAAAAACACCGATTTTTACAAAACTTCAATTAGTATCTCGAAACTCACTCTTATTGAGATACAGCTTTTGTGCTTCTTTCGGCAGTACATGGTATCGTATGGCAAGCTATGGCTATGGGACAAAGAGACAGTTATCGCACATGTCCCACAGTCGAGCGGCGCCTCGTGGATCTATTTATGTCGTTAAAATGGACTAATGAGAGTAAGAACTCACAAACATTCCACGACAGTATCATTAAGCAATTAATATAATAAACTTGTAATTACAATAACAATATAATGACTGAACACAATGAGTAATTTGTTTTCGTACATAAATTCTTGTTCCCCAGTATAATGACTTGGTCACAATCGATTGGACATGCGTCCTATTATTCTATATAAATAAATATTTTTATGTATATTCGCACGTGGATTGGTTACACCCGGATGGATGTAATCAATCCACTTTGATGGTATGGATTTAGGGTACGTCCACGTGATATTCCAGATACTGACAATCTCAAAAAGGTGGTCCCTATCTTGACGGCCTTGACATATATGCTTTTTTACGCTCGGCTTGAAGAACCCAGGATTTTAAGAAGGAACCACGTGTGTGGGCAGAATATTCGACTTCATTGTAATTCGACGAGGAAACGATCCACTTCGTTCGAATCGGTATTGTTTCTACCGAATGTGGGTGCCACCGCAGAACCACGCAAGTGTTGTTCTTTGTAGAAAGGGAGATGGAGGGTTTAATTGATAAAGCTTTTTAAAGTACTCGCCGTGGTATAGATGGATAGAATTGTGTTCAGCTCAGAGACTAGCTGCTTTGAGATGAGATTAATAGCTTAGACAACCTCTGTGGCGTGGCGGTTGTGAAGGCGTTTGCTGCTTAGGAGGCGCAGGTTTGATCCCGGTTTAGTGCAAATATTTATATACATGAATATGAGCATTTGCATTGGCGTGGTCGTGCCTCGGATATCACGTTAAGCTGGCAGTCTCGGTTATCATACGAATATCCATGGCAGTCGTTATAGGTAGTTGGAGCCCTGACACGGCGCAGCACACCCTGGAGGAGTGCCCCGCGTGGGCTGGGGAGCCCACTTTCCCTCCCACAGCGCCGCAAGCGAACCGGGGCTCGGAGGAGGCGGTACACCAACTCCTCCCCTACTAACTGGGCAGTAGTAACTGTAGTAACAGTAGTAACTGGCAGTAGACGCGGGGGCGTCTGCTGCCCTTACAAAGGCCTCGAGGTTGAAGGCACACGTCGTGTCGCGTGTGCCTTGCCTAGGCGGGTGGCAGAAGGACTACTCCTCTGCTGCACCATAGACGGCGACCCACACGACGATGGCGGAAGATGTTGTTCCCGCCATCGTCGATATGTGGTGACGACGGACACCGTGGTGGTTTAGTGGGTAGTCTGGAGGCTAGAAGTCCCACACGAAGCCCACTCCCTACCCCCGTAGGGGGTGAGCGAAGTGCTTAAACGCATTCCATCACGAAAAAAAAAGGTAGTAGGAGCCATCAAAAATCTAACAACTGTAGCTTCAATGCTTCGATATCGCCATGGGGTTGTGGAGGTCAGGTGGCAGTTGTTTAATGGAAAATATCGAAGTTCTGCCAAATCCGCAGTTAAACTAATAAAGTGGACACCAGTCTCCAAGGTAAAAGCTTTGTTTGCGGCTGGGATTAACGCTAGAATGAAGAAGAACAGTAGACTAACTACTTTGAAGCAAATTGATTTCGAATAATTCTCCAAAACGGTTCTATGATTTTTGATTTGTGTGCTATTAACATCAAAGTTATAATACAGCTATGTTAAGTTTTTCCCTTGATATAATTATGGTTTACTAACTTTTGCCCGCGGCTCCGCCCGCGTGGATGTCGGTTATCGGTAAACAGACAGACAGAGATACTTTCGCATTTATAATATTACTATGGACAAAACACAAATCTGAAAATACGATTAAGTATGAAACGATTCTTACTTAATCGTATTTCCAGATTTAGGATTATCAGTGTCTGGAATATTACGTGAACTTACCCGAAATTCTTACTATCAAAATGGATTGATTACATCCATCCGGGTGTAACCAATCCAAGTACGAATATTACATCAGGGGGAGATCCGGTTCTTAGCATTCCATGGATTCACCGTGCGGTCGCCGGGTCCATGGCGTGGTACAGAGAGGAACACTGCGACGGCGCCTGGGACTTGCGACCCAGGTGTAGGTTTAGGGTGGCCACCTTGTGATGCATCAGCGCTCACCTCCACCGTCAGTCGTGTTCCCCCCTCTACCTATCCAAATTTGGTAAGATCCTATCAACGCCGTTTTAGATATTCGTTTGAGTAAAGAGCTTACTGAAGCTCTTGGCAATCCGAGGTCTTTAAATAAGTTATACAGGGATTTAGCTGGAATTCCCCTTGCTCCCACTTCCACGGCGTAGAGTTTAACCACATAGCCATTTTTGGTTAACTCGTTGGTCAAGTCAAAGTATTTGTTTATTTTTATAGCGTGGTCTTTAGGTATGTTAGTTTCCCACGGTACTGTGAGTTCTACTAGTACTGCACGCTTTTGCTGTTTTGAAAATAGGAATATATCGGGTCTGGATGACGAGGCACAAACATCCTCCGGTATTTTATAGTGTTTCTCATACGAATCTGCGAGTAATGTCCAATCAGCGGCTGCTATCAAAATTGAGTACGGCTTTTGATTTGTCTTTTTTGAGCAGCCTTCCTTTACAAACGCGACGTCATTTCTTTGGTTTGTGGTTAAACCCTTTTTCGCTCTAGCTACCGCCAAACTTACCGCCTCACGTACGATTTCTAATACCTTATCATGTCGGCGCGAGTAATGACCCCGGTCTAATAGCGTCCTACAACCCACCAGTAGGTGCCTAGCAGTACCAATTGCTTCACCACATGAGTTACATGTTTTATCTGTGGCTTTTCCCCATCTGACAAGATTGCTTTGGTCGGGGAGGGTCAACTGGAATGCATTGAGATAGAATTTAAGGAGAGCCGGTGACCAGTCGTATATTAAGGTACGCCATTTTAAGGCTATGGGAATACAAAATTCACCTAGTGTTAACCATTCGTTTTGTATTTCTAGGTTCATTGCGTGCACTTTGTAGGTATTATTTTCATCTACTTGAAGAAAAGATTTTGTTATGTCTTTGTCTGACTGCCTCCTAGTATTACCCAAACCTACCCTACCAGTCTGCGAGCCTATCATGAATTTTTTATGGAATTGGAGGCGCGACTCGAGCTCTTTAGTACTTTGGTCTTTTGGAAGAGCTTGCACGATTTCGTCTTTTGATTTCGCTAGGACGTGCATTTTGGTTACTCTTAGATGTTTATATAGTTCCGATGGTTTCTTGAACGTCATTCCAAAGTTATTTGAGGCTCTATATAATGTCGATGGGTCTGCCGACTGAGCTAGCCCCAGCCACGACTTCAATGTCTTCGTAACATTCGCATCTAGTTTTTTGAGAAGGCTCTGGCTTATATCATAAACAAGAAACGGCCAGTTAAGACGCGAGGTTAAATAGTTGTCGTAAATCCACGCTTTTTTGACATTACTTAGTGGCTGCTGGTCTACCTTTTGTATATCGATAATGAAGTTATTAATTACTTCTTCTAAAGCTGGAGTGCAACCTCTGTTATCTATTTGTCTTCCGAGAAATTTAAAAGGCACGGTTTCGGATATAGTCGAAACGTTTTCCCCGCCTATACTAAGCCCTGGATCATATGAGGTATATCTGGTACCCCGCCTACCCAGACATAGACAATAGCATTTGCTAGGTTTTGTTTTCATTCCTTCTGTCCATGTACAGAATTCATCCACTTTACGCAACAGGTCTTGGCACTGCTTTGGGCTGCGAGTAAGTATTGCGAGATCATCTGCAAATGCGAGGATGGATTCCGTGTATTTACCGTTTAGTTTAAACCGATAGCCCCACTTTCTCTCATGTGTGGTAATACTATCTATTAAAATATTTATTACTATATTGAAAACTATAGGTGACAGACAGCAACCTTGGAACAGACCTACATTATAATTTAAAGGTTGCGTGTGGCCATCCTTGGTGTTTATAACAAATTTTAATTTATCGTAATAAGAGGCTATTATTTCCCGGATGATCGACGGAAAGTTATACCATTTTAATGCAAACAACATAAGCTGGTGGTGTACTGAGCCAAAAGCGTTTTCTAAATCTATCCAACAAACTGTTATTTGCCTTTCATTTAATCTGGCATCTTTGAGGCTTTCCGCCAGTAGTGAATTGTGTTCCAGGCATCCAGAAATTCCGGGTAGGAACCCTTTCTGGTGATTTGGCCTGAAATAGTTGTTATTGATCATGAAATTAGTCATTTTTAATTGGAGCCATGAGAAGAAGATTTTTGAGATTGTGTTAGTTAATGCTATCGGTCTAGCGTCTTTAGGACTAGTTACTATTTCTTTCTTTGGAATGAGCACAAAGTTAGCCCTGCCGAAGGCTGCTGGAATTTCTTTACTCGACCAGATCCTATTGAATATGCTTAGAACATGTTTACGTACCGATGGGCATTTTTTATAAATAATGTACGGTATGCCATCAGGCCCTGGGGCGGTTTTTGTTGGTTTTTTCTTAATTTGATGTTCAATTTCTTCTAAGCTTGGTGGATTACAGTTAAATGTGAAATGAGGGTTTGATGGTTTTTGCGCTTTAGGTTCACCGTATGGTTTTTCGTGTTTAGGCACCTCATAATTATTTTTGTAGTAGCTATAGATCTGGTCGTTATTTAGTAGCAGCCTATCTTGCTTTTTGTCACTGAAAATATTCCTTGAGTATTTGAAAGGGTCCTTATCAAATTCGACTTCATGTTTTGCTCTATTGAGGTTATTATTTTCATTTATTATTTGGGCTGAGATTCCTTGGATTAATTTTAGTATAGCCCGTAAAGCTCTGGCCAGTTGATGACTAAGTTGGTTGTCGCCCATAGCTTTAGCAATGCGTAGCCGTTTGATTAGGTCCCGCTTTCTTTTTCTCATTTTAATTTTGAACGCGTTTTCTCGGTTTTTTCGCGCGTGATTTGGTGGTGGTGGATAATACTCATGTAGATATGAGTAGATGCTAACCTGGAAAGATTCTACCTGGTCGTTTAAATCTTGTTTTGTTCCGGGATGTTCTAACAGGATGGCCAAGTTCTGATCGTGTGCTTTCCAGGTGGATGATTTTAAAGAGGGAATGCTAAGACGGGCCCGGATGTTAATGGGCTCCTGGTTTGATTTACAGTCCGGCTTACCTTGGGATATGTGAGGGTCAACTCTATCCGTGGTAAATATTCATTTAAATAGGACGTATGTCCATCCAAATCCAATCGATTGTGACCAAGTCATAATACTGGGACACAAGAATTTATGTACGAAAACAAATTATTCATTTTGTTCAGTAATAATATTGTTATTGTAATTACAAGTTTATTGCTTATAAGATTATAGAAAAATGAAATGAAAATGAAAATTAATTGCTTTATGACACTGTCGTGGAATGTTTATAAGATCTTACTGCCATTAGTCCATTTTAATGACATAAATAGATCCACGAGGCGCCACTCGAATGTGGGACATAAGCGATAACTGTCTCTTTGTCCCATAGCCATAGCCTGCCATAGGATACCATGTATAGATACATAATGTTAATCACGTTTAGTATTGAGGCAAATGAATACTCATGATGTTTCGTCTCCCATTATGGTAATGGAATAAGCTCAAATATTAATCGTGATTAGAACACGTTTTCTTTCATTTTATTGTGTCCATATTATACAGTATAAGTTTTAAAGTTATTTATCGAAATAAATAGAATAACAGCAGATTATGTTTCTTCTTTACTGATAATGAAATTCCACCCATCTTATTAAAAAATTTAATCCTTAAAAATTGCCATTAAGCTAGTTAATTCTCTTTTACAAATACATAAAAAAGATTCAACAATTACTTGCAAAAAGACTGTTACATCTGATCTAAAATACTCCTCGTTGATTTTAACACGCAATAAATACACACCATAAACAATATTATAGACATTTCACTATTATTTCCATTAAATTACACATAAGACAAACAAACAAAACAATTAACAAATATTCATTGTCCGTGAGCTTCTCAATGTTATCTTGAATTATGTCCATGCAAATATTTTTTAATCCTCAGCGAATAACAGTAAAACTATACAAAAAATATTCAAATGATGAAAATTTCTAAGTTTTCTCATTTTGCGTTAAAGTGCACTCTGTATCTCAAAAAGAACTGTTAAACATTTGATTTCCTCTCAAAAAGTATTCAAAAAGCTAATAAATTGCTAACGTTGAAGAAGGACTGCGTGTACTTTATACAGAAAACAATTAATTTTAATTTGTGAATTTCACGAACTATAAGCTTGTTTTAAAAATATAAGTGAAGAAGAGCATAATCACACAAAACAATCACTCATTTTGAGGTCTATTTGGACGGATACATTAAAAATATTTTTAAAACTAAATTGTATACATTATCTCAACACAATTTCACCCAAAATCTTTTTTAAAAAACCTATGCGAGTTTGAAAAAGTAGAACTCAGATACACAGGTTAAAATAACCCAAACACGTTTATGGAATCGTCACCCGTCACTTCAATACGATGTCTTTCAGCTCCGTAGCCGAAGGGTTTCAAAAAATAACACCATGTCGCAAATATGGCTCGCAGGAAATGGTGCTCAAAGTGAAGGCATCACGAAGTTCAGAGCGTAATTGATTTTACAGTCTTGAATCTTCATAAACACACTTTCAAGTCACTGATAGTCTCAATTATGCCGTGAGGCTCACCAAGTATCCGGGCAGTACTCGACGATTTCTTCCACAGTACACGGCATTAGACAGCATTCATCAATAATTTGCCGTTTAGCCCTATGAAAAGCCAAAGGGGCTCGTTTTCCTCGGGTTTTTGAAAGACGCTCTGGAGGTAGATCACTAACCGGCATCGTACCCGTGCAAACTTGATATAACAAAGACGACAATGTTCTGCTACACAGGTCCATTAGCGTTGTATCCATCGTTAGTGATTTCTTCTGTAAAATATCTGCAGGCGAATCGCTGGCAACAATATCCGTCAATAAAAATACAACGAAAATTGTCGTTTGGATTTTGATGTACGAAGACGACATCTTGTACGGAGTTTATGTGGTATCTTCTGGCTGGCGGGAGAGAAACTGGCGCTTCCGTCTAGAGTACGATATAGTCAATATCTCTGAATAAATAGATTTGATAACCTGTGTCAACGGTGACAACAGAACATACATAAGTTCAAAACAACAAGTCAGAGTGCCCTCGATGTCAAGACAAGTCTGTAACGATTTGATATTTATAGAATTAAGATAAGAAGTTGTTTTTAGAATTTCGTGGTTGGTACGAGGAACCCTCGTTTTTATTTGTTGCTTAATTTGTTTGTGTACTTAGTTAATAAATATGTCAAGTATGATATGAAGAAGTAAATAAAGTACAAATATTTACTTCACGGCATTGGGAAATCGAAGATTGGTTCACAAAAAAAATATATAGGTACGACGATTTGCGTGTTGGACGGTGCGTGAAAAAAGTCTACGATCCGTTATTTTTTTTTTAACATCTGTAGGACATTTTTATTCAAAATTGAAGTCCACTAAAACATTAATTTACAATGTTAATCAATAGTCAACAGCTAACCGCGACGATCAGACCTTCGTCCTTTTAGAAAAGTTTTGCGAATGTCCTCAATACAGGTAAGAGCGATCTCTGACTGATGAATTTTGAACGTTGCCAAGTGAAGGTGAATAAAATCACTTTTCAATGCCGTTAAAGTATAATATGGTTTCAAAAATTATGAGGTACTTGATTTTCTTTTTAGAAATCGAGTCAGCCATTTAGCTTAGTGTGGTGGCAATCTCCAATCCAAACATCCTTAAACAATAACTCACCGCTGAAATAGCCAAGACTGTTTGTTAAGATTAATACTGCACGTGTGATCTATTCCAAACTTAGGACGGACGTAGTCACGGGTAATAGCCAGCCAAGAATATAAATGTATACCAGTTCAACCTGACTTACTTTTGAATAGCATAAACAATAAACTTACAATACCTACCTACTTATTTTTATATGCAGTCCATCAATTGACTGCACCCCGCTGGATTGGTATGGAAGAAGCTGGTGAAGTTCAGAAGATACTGGTCTAAAATGGATCTAAATATATAAAATAAATAAAAATGTTGTGGATCCTATATTACCAAATACTGCTAGAATTAAGATGAAAACCTTAACACCCTTGTTTAGTAATTTAAGGGGAAGAGCTATATGACGAGCTATATAAAAGTTTATGTTGATATTGAATAAGTTTTATATTTTTAAATATTTTATTTATAACAGTCTTCCAAAGCGCTAACTAGATCCAAAATAACTACAGCTTAACTAGCAGTAACCTCCAAAATAATTGTTCATTATATTTGCTTAGAAGCCTTTATACATTAATTGCGTGTACTGCAGTGAACTGTGATGTGCGAATTGCTTGCAGTTAAGTTTCAAATTGATAATTGGATGTTTTTTTGCATTCATGAAACAAAAACCAAAATGTACCGTAGAAAATACAATCTTCCATAGTAATCCGGTCAATTTAAACCAGCCTGAAAGTTCCCCATCATTCCCGTGTAAGGAAAAAAATATTCAAGGTCAAAAGTCAAAACAATGAGTTTTTCGCGATTTTTAACAAAACGGTAAGTTTATCATAAAAATACCTCAGACAAAAATTGTAGATTATAAAATTATCTATAACAAATGCGCCAATAGCTTTTTCCTACGAGCCACCGTTTCTGAGATATACCGATTCAATTCGTAGGAAAAAACTATTGATGCATTTTTATAGATAATTTTATAATCTAGAATTTTTGTCTGAGGTACTTTTATGATAAACTTACCGTATTGCTGAAAATCGCGAAACACTCATTTTTTTGACCTTTGATCTTGAATTTTTTTTTCCTTACACGCTAATGATGGGGAACTTTCAGGTATTGTTTATAATTATGTTTTTAACAATTTTACTTGTTTTCAGCTTGTTGGGAATTTATGTACCTTCGAATGTTTAAATTGACCGGGTTATAGTGCTACGAATACGTGAAAATGTCAGCAAAAACCGTTTGGCGCTTTCTATTACACCGAAAACCGTGCAAAGATCTTTGAACTTTTGAGTCTGGTTAAACTGATAAAACAGTAATTTGTTTTTTTTAAGATGTACACACACATTTTCTTTAGGCCACCGCCACCACCTCTGCTCTCTACGCTGGCCTGTTGTGTTTTGAACACCTTGACTATCTTTTGTTCCTCAATGAGCAATGCTCACGCTGCATTACACACTTGTGGCAGGGGACACCACCATATACGCGTTTGACGGTTTTCTGGCGGTAGCATATGCGGTAGCATAGATACGAGTATGTATACACAAACATGACATTGTATTATTAAAAAGCTTATACCTGTGTAATTACAACACTAAAACAAAAAATATTCTCGACATTCCATAAATATTATTGCTATTATTGTTAATTGGAAAACAACAATTATAGCATCGATGTTTATTTAGGTCAACGTTCTCAGTTAATTATAGCAACTTTCTCGCATAAGAGAGTATTATTAAGTATCTCCAGACAGGACTCATCCAGACATACACAATTAATGTCTTTCTGAAGATAACAATTGCACAATTATTTAACAGGGCACATTCCGTCGCTGTAACAGATACATAATTAAGTGTATGATGACCCGTGGGTGCCGGCAGGGTAAATGTACTCAAAAATTGCTGGTTTGATATCATCAGTTAATTATGGTTCTCGACTGGAGAGTAAATACTGTATCAGGTAATACTGTACTGGGCCTTATAAGTCAATTAACAGATAAGGAAACAATTAACAAAAGAAACTGCAAACGAACACTTTCCCTAAAGTAAACGGATATGCAGTACGGAACCCCTAGTTTGCAAGCGCAGCTGTGCACGTGAATGTGATTATATTCATCTATCAATTTAACCCTCACCTTTGCGGTTAGAGTGTTAAATGAACTCAACTTATTTAATCTTATATTAATATTAAATAATTATCGGAGAATCTGAAGACTTTGTAGCGCAGTTGTAGAGGGTTGACTTTATTCTTCATTATAATAGCGCATCTGGATTTAATTGTATTATTATCGTAATAACTAACTGTGCCCTCGATTTCACCTACAGTATTCGGTACTAAGGACGCCATCCACCTGCGTCGTTATTTTTTTTTTATGCTCTTACCTACTCGAAGGTACTGGGTTAATATTTTTAAATTACAGTGGTTGTTATGACTTTGAGAACGTTGTTATTAGTTGAGATTTTAATCCAAAACCAGGTGTCCTGAAACACATGGAACTCACGTATATAATAATATCATCATCATCATTCTTATTCCTTTTCAACGTTCGCCAACACAACAAAAGTACATTAATACACTGCCCATCGGAGTACTATTATATAATAGTTCTCCTGTATAAACCAACGTTCTGACAGGCGTCGTAACACCGATGCATTACCGAAACAATGGCACTATAGTGTTGTACTGAATTCCACCTGAGAGCTATCTCGCGAATGTCACGAATGTCGTCATACTTGATGTATAGCAACAATATATTCGTGGTGACGGCAAGCTCCTTCAGATAAACGTTATATGATACGTATGTACCTCCCTATTATATTAGTGCGTATATGTGATATTTTTTATATTTAACGCGTGAGAAACCGCTGCCTGCAATGAAAGGGGCAGGTAGTGTGAACATAATACTTACGATTTGATTAAAAATGGAAATAATGGGTGTGAGAATGAATTTGTAGTTTTTTAGTCAAAGCAATTAAAATGACTGTATGAACAGCTATATACCCGCATTCTAGAAACTAGTTAAACCTACTTTTCATGCGGAAACCCCCTAAAATACCCCCCGCTATTGCTGAGAGTGTTTATGTCGAACTCGAACCGACTAAAACCCAACGCTGTATCGATATATGTTTATATGCGGTATATGTGTATATGTTTAGATGCCGGGGTGTAAGATTGCTTTAAACAGATCCCTTGCACCCCGGTGGACCCAGGATCACCTCCGGTTTGGAGATATCCCTCTCGGGTGTGGGAAGAAACAAGTTAAACCTTGTTTATTAAGGTCCAATAACATAATCATCATTTAAGTTCCAAGAGGTTAAATAAGGAATTAAAAGTAAACTATCGTCAAATGATGCCTTTGTTGTAGTACCTCTTAGACTCTACAAAACAATAAATTGTACGTAGTCTATTTAATGTGGACATATGATCATGATAGACAAACATTCGGCTACGTACCCACTGGACCCTCAAAATTCGACCTCATCTATAAATATGATCCACTGGACCTCCATGTTAGAATTGGACCCTCAATCTTGGATTTCATTTTTACTTTAGTGTCCACTAGACCCTCCGTCAAACAACGAGTTCCATTCGACCTTATTTGTACATCTTCATTTGAAAAAGTTTAAATACAATCACGCACAAAAGTGATATACTGAACTCTTTTCTTTCTATTTAGTAGGTCCTTTGTACTCTCTCTTTTCTTTTTTAAACTGCGCTGTAGAAAACTCACAATGCTAGTTGCGCTTGATATAATATAATAGTGTAGATTCTAGAACATTGTTCTTAGAGTCTGACAATTGTATTGAAAAGTCCCCGCTCCACAGACATAGGTACAAATAACGAGAACACACTGCAACTAGAGAATTTTAGAGTAAATTTAAGAATCACACAAATAATGGTTCCATAGGGGGAAGCCATAACACTTAACAAGGTGTCAGCTGGCTATGCGACATTTTAAACCGCTCGTAATATGTAAAACAAAATAGAAAAAAGGTGTTAGAACTGCATTGTTCTGTTCTAAAATGTACACCTTTAATAAATGTAGCTATTCTATATTCCTAAATTAAAAGGAACCAAACGGTGCACTGATTGGTTTAATCCATACTAATATTATAAATGCGAAAGTAACTCTGTCTGTCTGTCTGTCTGTCTGTCTTTCTGTCTGTCTGTCTGTATGTTACGCTTTCACGCCTAAACCACTGAACCGATTTTGATGAAATTTGGTATAAGGGTAGATTAGACCTTGAGAAAGGACATAGACTATGTTTGGTCGCGATAACCGACATCCACGCGGGCGGAGCCGCGGGCAAAAGCTAGTAATATATATAAGGATGAATGGATACGATATCTCTTTAGCAGTTTTTTACGTTTCTAAAGATTACACCAAGACGTGTTTACTTGTGACATTGGGGATCCCGGCCAAAACATTTATTTAATCATTTGTTTTTGTCGCGTTTTAATAACTCGGAATTATTTTGTTTTTAATACATTTAGTTCGAGATAAGCGCACCCGTGTCATAGTTGATTGTCATTGGTAACGTTATAATTAAGATGGCCTCAGTTGTTATAGACTGAAGTTTCACTGCGCTACTATTCAGAAAGTACTATTGTAATAGAAGCTATTCTAGTTTTAATTTAATTAGAATAATACGTATTTAAATATACCTGGCGGTTGTGACAGACTGGATGCAAAATGGCGCACGTTTTCATCATGCGTCGGTAATGGATTCGAACTCAGAACCTCTCAATCATAGAACCGAATCTTTAAATCGCTAAACTACCGACGCCTTTGTCTACTGTATTGATTGGCTTATTTTCTGTCTTTTTTATACCTTTGCCTACCACTTCGGAGATTAACAGGCGTGAGTATATATGTATATGTATATTCTATCTTCTCTCTATCAGTAACTATCAATTAGTAAACAGCGTGAAAGTTACATGATAAATAAAAGCAATGCTGGCAATATAAAGATCAGGATGTACCATTTATCTTTTATCAAGTCAAAGGGTGAAATAGGTTTACATCTTAACATGTATCGGACTTTGCTTTTATATTGAAACCACACTTTAACTACTCATCACACGAAAACAGACTGATAAGTGATACCACACGCAAGTCACATGTCACCCTAAATTAAAATGTCAGTTTCATAATATGAGAATAATATTTACATTTCTTATCACTGTTGTTGCTAACAGTTCAATGATTTGTGGTGGGGTTATTGTCAACCGTCAGGGGTTTGAATCTAATGGGTAGTGTAACAGCTAGAAAGACTGCCAGGATATTTGCAATGCTTTGTATTAATTTAGAGTAACTAACATTTCGCTATCTTACACCCGCTATGATTACGGATGTACTGAATAACGCTGAGTTAATTTTTATTTGGTAAACCAAGTCGATATGCCCTCTTCCGCACTCGTTTCTTATGCGCGCGAAATTATTTAAGAGCAACCGCGATTCATAGATTTCGATCAGGATATTGGATCACTTATGAAGTTGACTAACAGGATGTTCCTATAACTTGATGAAATTCTACCTATTATGTATATTAGAATTCACTAGAACAATGCAACGAACCTTGCACTCGTTAATTTGTTATGTTATTGTATAGATATAAGACAGGATTTGAACAATAGATACATATTATTATACTCTATCATAATAGGAATTGTTGCTAACAAATACTAAGGTCCGCCTGTTTGTCAATAAGACTCCTAGACGTGGTTATATCACGTCTGGACTAAATATTTGTTTGCACTGTACTTACGTGCAAACAAATATTTAGTTGAATAGTACCTAGTAATGCAGTTTTAATAGCTCAGTACAGTTCTTTTACTTTTAAATGCTTGGGTTGTTTCAACAGATAAAATATTTATTTGTCTCATAAAATATTCATTAGGACAAATTAATGACTTGTTTATGTCGTCCTCTTATCATAAAATTAAAGATACTTAGTATCCTGTTACAACTAATGAGTGAACATTGCTAATTCTCAACTGTAATTATGTTTTTATATAAAACTAAGCATCTGAGGCGGTAGTGCATTCAACTATGCTGTGTAGATTGTCCTAGAATATTTATTTTATTTTACCAGATTTTATGCGGACTATTTTGTGAGTGATTGCCAAATAAATTTCTTTCTTTCTTTCTTTCATATAAGATATATTATTTTCACTCATTTGACTCTGACTCTGTGGCGAAGCAGTAGTGAACGCAGCCGCTACGAAGGAGGTGTGGGTTCAATCCCTGCTCTGTGCAAATATTTGTATGCATGACCATGAATGACTATGGATATTTTCATTGGTCTGGTCATGCCTCGGAGAGCATGTAAACCCTCGACGGGCCCGATTGCCATACGAACTTCTATGGCAGTCGTTACGGGTAGTTGGAGCCTTAAAAAGTGGAACGACTGCAATGCTTCGATATCACCTTTAGGCTGTGGAGGTCAGATGGCCAAATTCGCAGTAGGTAAGGCGGATCCCAGGTACCAAGTTGAAAGCTTCGGATGCGACTGGAATGAACGCTAGGATGAAGAAGATAATTTTCTCACTCCGGCGATATGATTTCCTTTTTCAGCCATCAGGGAGATTCCTACGTCAATAAATACCCGTCAGGGAGATTCCTACGTAAATAAATACCCGTCAGGTAGATTCCTACGTAAATAAATACCCGTCAGGTAGATTCCTACGTAAATAAATACCCGTCAGGGAGATTCCTACGTCAATAAATACCCGTCAAATCTTCCTGACGGGCATTTTAGAATTGATTTAATCAATCGATGCAATATGATAGTAATAAATATAATCGTTAAGGTATAGTGAGTATGAATCACCTCTGCCGTATTTTTAATCTAGTTGATTATTATAAATCGTATTTTTGTAGATTGTATGTTTACCTTTGATAAGAGTATTTTTCAATACTTTACGTATCATCACTGTTATATAAATTGACCATTATCATAATATCAATTAAATTATCTGATTTGTTTAGGCGATTGTCTACTAATTGTGTTTTATTGTAGTTGACCTAGTAGTAATATACATTTTTAATTAGAAAGATTTTATACGAAACAAAATAAGATATTTTTTTTCATATAGGACACGTCAATTTGACTTCACCTCGCCTGATGTTAAGCAAAGGCAAAGTCTCGGAAAGAGGATCACCATCGGAAACATGTACCATGCACCATATACGATACTATTGTTTTAGTAAATGTTAGTGATGCTCCAATTTAGTAAAATACTTCACCCTCTAACATCTAAGTATTTTAGAAATGAGTTTGACTCTGGCATGGATTATTTATCAGAGTCAAACTCAATTCTAAAATACTTTTAACCAGCTCCATTTAGCCAAAGCTACTTTCGACTGCAACATTTACGGTTATGACCGAATCGCGTTATTTCCCGTATACCTACCATACCTTTCCTCCGTTATTTTCAAAAGTTTAATTTGATGAAACTTAAAATATCAATTATAACATAAGCAATACATTTAACATGAAAAAATAAGATAAGAAACTTTTCTTTAAATAAAATATGAAATAGTTGTTAAAATTCCAAATCTGTAATTTTAATTGAAATTCTTGAAATTTGTGAGCACGCCAGGCATTAAAATATTTTCTACGAGTTTTGAATAACAAAAAAAAAAGATTTTATCGCAGTGCTACCATAAATAGTACCTACTAGCTTGGTGAGAATTTATTTTATCGGAGTGCTAGACTAGAATCATATCTTCTATGAAGGTACTTACATACTTTTATACCATAATAAACCAATCAACTTCATAATCCATCTAGTGATTTCCCGGTTGTCTCCAATTACTAAATAATACTCGTATTATATCTTGAAATTCAATCTTGACAAAATATTAGTACCATAAAAATGTCAAGTGCGGTACGTTCTCTAGTATTAAGGGAGCTTGAGTACCTACTACATACTTAACCATTGGTTATTAGTTTCCTGTATACTTTTATTGCCCTCAAAAATATTAAAAATAATATGACAAAATTTGAATATATCAGGTTCTCTTCAATGAAATGGTGTATTCCATATATACAGCAAGAGGAAAGCTATTTCTTATCAATTTCTACGAGGCTAGTCTTGTATCATAATTATTCTTGACAGCTTCTGTTGCATTGTGGTAGTGATCGCGACTGCCACGCAGATTCTAGATTCCATAACACAAAACGAAAAAATGCTTCAATTGTGCTTCAAGGCACAATCCGTTTAGCGTTTTTTTCTGTTCACGGTCTGAGAGCGGCGAAGACGAAGATTAGAATGAGCAGCGAGTGAGACTGACAACAACCAGCGCCGTCCCACACTCAAGCATAATCATCCACAACCCGACACGACAGTCCGACACGGGTCCGACGCGGACACGACACGACCGACACGGGGCGGCGCCACCCCCGCCAAGTCGCACCTACCGACCATTTACCCGATCTTCAGAATTTACTAACCATATGAAGGGAACTGATACGACGAAAGTAATATCCTTGGTTTACAGAGAATATACGGGAAGAAAAATTACCATTTTATTTTTTAAATTATGAAAAGCTTCTGTTACTTTTAAATACAGAAAAATATCTTATCATCAAAAATATCTACTTTATCGGGAAATATTCTCAGTTAATTGTGCTTGTTGTTGAAGACTAAGTAATTTATTTGCTTATCAAATCAGTGATTACTACTATGAGCGATGCTAAGTCGATTACTTGTAGATAGGTATTCTTCTAAACCTTATCAAATAAGCGTTGTTATGCACTATATCTAATAACTATATTATATTATACAAGCTTTTGCCCGCGGCTCCGCCCGCCCGCCCTTTCTCATGGTCTAAACTACCACTATACGAAATTTTATCAAAATCGGTTCAGTGGTTTAGGAGTGAAAGCGTAACATACAGATAGATAGACAGACAGACAGACAGACCGACAGACAGAGTTACTTTCGCATTTATAATATTAGCACAGAATAGATAATGATATTAGTATGGATATGAATATGGATTTTATGAAGGTTGTTTTATAGGTTTTATGGTAGAACGTGACAAAGAGTTATTAAAATTTAAGTTAAGTACTGAAAATTCGTATGAGGTTATACTTTTATATAGTGAGCTATTTTTTATCCCCGACGCAAAGAGAGGGGTGTTAAAAGTTTGACGTATCTGTCTGTCTGTGGCATCATAGCTCCCGAAGGGACGGAACGATTTTAATTGATTTTTTTTTTGTATTAAAGGTAACTTATGTACGAGTGTTCTTAGACATGTTTAATGAAAATAGGTTGACCATTTTAAAAGTTATGGGCGTTAAAGTGGGGATGGGGAGTGTTTTTTTTAATAAAAGGTTTTTTAATAAAAATTTCGCTTCACCTCGCCTGTTGGGGGTTTTTCAATATTTTATCTACGTTATGAAGCTGTTAAGCTCTAGTATGCGGGAATTTCAAAAGAGTGGTTTGTTAGTGCATTTTATTTATAAAGTTTACGGATGAAAAATTTGCCATAAAAATTCAGTAATATTCAAATCCATTCGCTTTTACAACTTTCCGAGAACCATAAAAAGTTTTGAATTAATCTCACCTCTCTCAATAAAATACTTTTTTTTGGTGTTAATACGCTCTTGCTTTGTTCAAAGGGTTAATTCCCATTGAAAGAGCTAGAATAGTTATTAATGTCCCTTAGTTCGAATCACACTTTGTTAGGTATCATTTCGCATTTGCTTTATTCGGCCACATAATATGACGTAGTGTGGTTTATTATGTAAATAATGAAACATTAGACGTGCCAACTCATGGAGGCTGTTTGTATGATAACATTGCGAAGTCTCACTTTTGGCATTAAGCATTTACGAACAGATAAGATGAATAATAAATGATTACTGTCGGAAACATGTTTTATATTCTTCGGATATGATCTACTCGGAGAAACGAATTAATGTCAGAATTCGGCATTTATATTCATGGTAAATTTAATATGTAATTCGAAACTGATCGATCTTATTTTGGCAAACATAGCATAAATATATTTGGCTTCACCTCGCCATTGAAAAACCCCCAACGGGTTTTTCAATATTTTATTTACGTTATAAAGCTGTTAAGCTCTAGAATGCAGGAATTTTAAATAAATAATAAATAAATAAAAATAAAATTCATTTTCACCTTTGCGTTCCACAAGTACCTAACTAATAAAGGTATTTTTATTCTGAATATTATTACCTTAAGTGAATAAAACGATAAGTATGCCAATTTTTATCATATTCACAAGCTTCCTCTACTGTCATTAATCGTTTCGGGGAATCCCACTAGTTTATAGAGCGCTTGGCATTTTCTATTTTCATAACTTATTTCAACTAAGTACTTCAATATTTTCAATACTTAGTTCAATACCTACTTACTGTATGTCGTTGAGGTAGAGTATTTGATTACTATGTTAAAAACTGCAAGTTATATAACCTCTCAGTTCAAATATTTGTATGCAACAATATGTATAGGAACATAAATTACCTATAATGGTGTAGAGCTGTTTTTTTTTGTTCCCATCCAGTCCACTGAAAACCACTTGGATATGAACTGCAGTGAACGAACTGGAAGTCCCATAATAGACTGAAGTCCCAGGATGGTTGCCTAGGGGCAAACCGGGTGAAATGGGGCTATCTAGACGCAGAGGGTGGGGGTTGTAACTGTCGGGCGTTTCTACAAATCATAGTCCACCTTCTATCGTGTCCACCAATACCTGCACAATAGACGACCTCAAGATGGCAACTGCGGAAGCCGTCAGCGTTGATTTTGATCTGGACACCATAATATTGCACCGAAAATTGCCATTGGCTCGACAAAAAAGTTGATCAATACAACTTTTATGAAACATAATGCTTTATTCTGAAACGCGATGCGAGCCTGATCTGTAGAATTGTCATACCTAACCCACAATGAATGCGACTTTTTATTCTATTACTATGTTTATTATCGGTAGGAGTGTATAAGTTTAGCTACAGAAAATGTATGGTCACGTCTGTAGCCGCTTAAAGGATCACGGTCCTAAAATATGAAAGTATAATCAACCTCTCCTTCTTACCCGTAGTTATCCCCGCCAATGTTTATTCATCACATTAGGTACACACTACACAACAATCTTTGTATTTTTTTAACTTTTTAGGTATATCCTTTGTAGGTAAACATAATTCGAACGTTAACGTTTTCAAAGGTTAGGTAGTTATATATTGCATATCGTGCTTCAATAAGCACGATATGCAATATATTATGAGCTTCATAGGTTCTCTATGAAGTGAAACATAACTTAAATATATTCAGTACTATTTAAAAAAACTACGTAGGTATATGGTCGAATAAGGCAAATAACAAATGACCCAAAACAAAGTATAGTTCCGTCTTCAGAATACCTATCTCCTAAAATAGTTCTGTCCGATAAATTTTAACATTTGACATATCATAAATATATAAATGTGAAATGTGTCTATGCACACAATAATTACCCAGTAACAAAGATAACAATGTCTATAAATAGGATATTAAGAATAACAAGCTAACAATTTCCTCTCTAATATCAGAAGAAATGATTGATAAGAAGTAACACATTCCAAATAATGTTAGTTCGACATAGCAACACAACAGATTATTAAGAATTCATAAAAATACATCATCGTACCTCTTATTTGTTGGGTGTCGTTGAGTAGATAAAATTATTGATAAAATAGGTACTTTTTTGTGTCGTGATGTCATTGAAATAATTTGAATAAGCTAGTAAGTACACTTTTCTACTATTAAGACATAATAGACAATTATCTATTTACTTCAGTCTCGTCTAGCAGTCTTTTTTTCAAGATCTGAATTTATTTTGAACACATTTTTATGATTCAGTCCTTGTACTTGACATTTTAATGAGGTCTTAAAAAGGGTCTCCACGAATGATTTATGGTGATCTTCAAAATCTCTAGAACGACTCCTGTGCCAAAGTTATTATATTCTATTTCTTTTTTTCTCTAAAACATTTTCGAGATTTTAATATAAAAACTTAGAGTAATTTATAAATCTATTTAAATATCTCTTTTATGTTTTAGTTATTCACAAAGCTTAGTTCAAAATTAAAAGCAAGTAGTTTTGAAATTGTTTTATATAAGTAAACGAAATATTTTATGAAAAACAGACTTATGTACTGTTTTATTTTCATAAACTATATCTAATGTGTTAGATAATATTAGTACCTAAACGTTTCAAAGTTGAATAACAACCATCAAAAGGAGGCTAATAGAAAACATTAAACAACTTAGGTTCATGATAAAATCTTCTGAAATTCGTTCTAAATTTTCATAACATTAATATTTTCATTTAAGTTCAACCATATGGTATAAAAAAGTAATTTAGTACACATTTGGTACAACAGAATTTTTCAATAAATGCTTGTTTTTAAAATACCTAAACTAACTAAATCACATAATATTAATCAATACAAAATATATAATGTTATGTACTATCGAAAATCGATATACATCGATATAATTATATAAATCACTGACGATAAATAGAATTTCGTGTTGTAAGCCAAACACTTTTTGAAAAGAAAAAATCATATTCATTTATAGTCATTTATTTTTCAATATAGAACAATAAAATTGTTTCTTATTGACGTCAATTTTAATTCTACTTAATCTAAGTTTACCACCGCTTCCAAGGCGCTGGTGGAGAAGAAACGGCGCAACAAACTCCACTGCGGCATTTTTTGGACGTCAATTTACAATATTTATTTTCTTAAAGCTAAATGTCAACAAGTATATAAAACTCTTTATAATTAAGAATAAAAACAAAGTTACCTAATGTATCAAATAAGTCACGTAACTAATTACGAGGGGCCTGCACCTGCACCTGCATAGAACTATGTCTGTGCGTTTTTAAACAGTTTTACGCCACGCTAGTTGGGTCAAGATTGGTAAGTAAATTGAAATTTTACCTACATCTTGCGGGGCTAAAAACGCTACATTGAGCGATTCTGCTAAAACGAATAACTTGAATTTACAGTAAATTTCAATAGATTCCTATCAACTTCGTAAAATGGTTGCTTAAATGAGCTGAATCAAGACAATTCATTTACCAAGCAGATTCTAATTTCGTGTAAATATTGTGTAAAAGACGAAATATTGTCCTTATACTATTCCAACCTATTTAGAGCTGCTGTTATTTGATTGATCTGATGACTGATAGTACACATTTTAAGTTTAGATGACAATATGAGTTTAATCTATAAAACCATTAGCTTATTATTTTTTTAAGTATTCCATATATGTAATTGTTTGTTTCTGGTGTTGGGATCACATCACTCGATACTTAGCACTTGGCGATTGGAGTCTGTCGAAAACCGTTGCCAGTTTGTAATAGAGCCTGTATTACTTGAACCATGATAGTATACCGTGGGCTTTTTTTTTATCGTGCGAAAAATCCCCACGGCTAACACTACCACGGAGCCGGTGGAGGCGGTTATGTCGGACTAGAACCGACTAAAACGCACGCCGTCTTGGGACCTTGGTTGCCGGAGGTGAGATTGCCAAAAGCATATCTCTCGCATCCCGGCAGACCCTGGACCATCTCTTTCGAGATGGCCCCCTTCGGGTTGTGGGGACCACAGTGTCCACATCTAGCCCCGGTTACAGTATACCGTGGGCTGAAGTGGGCAGTCATTGTGGTCATGAAATCATCAGAGGCTCTGATTCAGAGCTCTAATTTCGACACTTTCAGATCTTTGAGTCGATTTGGGGTACGACGTTTGAATTTCCCCCACTATTACTACTTTAATGATGTTTCGTAGTAGTATAGTCCTGTAGGGTCTTAAATATTACATGATTATTAGGTGTTAAAGTTCAGACTTATGATTACTGATATAAAACCTTTTACACGAGGCGACAAAGATTAAGTTTTGTAGCAGATAGATACAGTCAAAACAATTCTAGATTCACAATTCTAGATTAGGTGTTAAAGGTTAGACTGCTAATAGGTACATCCCCTATATCGAAAGTCTAGTCTAGAAGACAAACATATTAAGTGAAAGTTTATGCATTCAATTATGAACCTTTTGATAGTAAAGAAGACACATAATTATGCAAAGTAAAAAATATTCACTTAGTACGTTTGTCTTCTAAACCATCAATATAATTTGTAAGTAATAGATTGCAATAATTAACAATATTATAATCATTATCATAGACTGATATTCTTTCTATTAGGAATACCAATATACTGCTATACATAGTTGTATGAAGGCATGTTAGTAGTAATAATATAATGTTCAATATTACGTGTAATTACACTATTTACGTTACCAAGGTTAAAATATTTGTTAAAATATTTAGTTATACCTACACCACGTACTTCTATTACCATTTCAACTAGGACCTTGTAAAATGTATTCGTGAACGTTGAGGTTTACTAAAATTTTCATATTTAGTCACATATTTAGTCATCATAGAATTATTCATGTACCATGTGTATTGACGTATAGTATTATTGCAAATATATAATACACTGAATACTAAATCGATTTAAAAAAAATACGAAATAATTTTCTTATATTTTCTCAAAATTTTAATTTTATTATATTTTCTCTGTTATGTATAGAGAACCTAACCACCAACTAGTTCGCTTTTAAATTAGTCCAGTGCTTTGAACTTATTTTTCATGGCCACCAAGAACGTAAAGATTACAAATTGTTCGTCATTCGTTCTTTACAGTTCCTAAATCAAGTATAAACTTTATTTGACTTTAACTTAAGCATTGCTTTAACGTTTCAGGCACGTTTTACTATTATATAAATCCTGCGCCAGTATAATATACGATACGCACTAAACTTATTTAGCTTAGTTTTTACTAGAAAATTTCTAGTCTGAATATCTATCCGATAAATAAAATATAGTCAAACATTTATTATTTTTTCCCAATACGTGCGAACAAAACAGAAAAAGAATTTGGAACACGATTATTTTGTACTGCATGGAAAGCTGAGAGAATTCAATTGCACATTTTTTTGTTAGAGTACTTAAAATATCTGCGTTGTTAAAAAACACACAATAGCATACCCGTACATGTACACCTACATAAAGTTACCATACCTAGTGATGTGTAATAAGTTCCAAAATAATGTACTGTAGTGATTACATACATAGTGATGTGTAATAAGTTCCATAATAATCTACTGTAGAGATTACAGGGAACAAAAGCTTTAACAACATGTGCTATACTTACATATAACACACGTATGCCTAGTTATGCTTACATGCTACGATCATACTTGTTTGCAAACTGAGGCCCATATTCTAGAACGATACTCAGTACTGAATCTCGATTTATAACTATAGTCCAATCGGTTAGTTACTTAACATAAACAATCTTGATGTGTCTCACTAGAAAATTATTCTGAAAACTAAACACCGAAATTTAGTCACTAGTAAGTTAGTTAGTGAACCTACTTTATTTGTTTAATATGTGTTTTTATAAACAGTCACCAAACCGATTGGAGTATAGTAGGACTGAGAACAGATTATCATTGACAATGAAATTGCCACTGACTGACCTCCGTCCCCATGAGCGCAGGCTTGGGGGTGACGGGTGGAGCCGCCTGTCACCCCAGCAAAAGTAGACCACGGCGGCTGCGGCGGCGGCGCGCTACGAAGCGCGCCTTCCCATTCCGGGGGTGAGTCGGGAACACCGTTGTCCCCCTCCCGAAGAGAGCCAGACCGTAAGGGATGGTCCTGCGTCAGCCGGGGTGCGAGGGATATGTCGAAGACAACCTCACTTCCGGCCTAGCACCACGACCTTCTGTCGGCGTTTATAGTCGGTTCGAGTCCGACATAACCTCCCCTTCCGGCTCCGGGGGCAGGTATCTGAGGGAATATCCGCACGAGAAAACAAAGAATTAAATTGCGATTCGGGACTGAATAACGTTCTAGGATACGGGTCTTAGCTCAAATTTATACTTACAATACGAGCGTTTAAATTAAACTAGACAAAGTACCTACATTTTATTGTAAAAAAAAGTTATTGAATTTCAATTACAATGAAGGTTGGTGTTATCCACACCAGCCTTCATTTCCATTGAAGCTTTCACAGTCTAGTCAATGTACTTCAATATTCTACTCAATGAGTTCCAAAGTGCTAAATCAATGTTATCAGTGTGTTGATTATACACGACACACTTTACTAAAAAGTTGAATTATCTCGGAATCGCCTTTGACATGACGTTTTCTTAGTATTCATCACCCCTCACTACTGTATAATTAAGATAATATTTCTGAGAAGTGATAATTCTTGATCAAAAACAGGTGTTTTCCTCTTAAAACAGCTACACGACTAAGCGTGGCTGTTTAAATACTGATTGGTGATTATACAACTGATGTAATTACCTACTATAAAAGTGATGTAAGATAGAGAAAATTGAAATCGATGAATTTGGGAAGTAAGCTCTTTTCACGGTCAATTTTGGTCAAATAATATAGATCTCGTGGCGATGTTTCTAAGACCAGTAGCATCTTCTTAAGCTAAAACTATGTTCTGATATCGTCAGATTGAATTCTTTTAAAAATTTGCCTTTTTCATAATCACAATTTTATACTCACGCCTTTTATCAAAGAAGGGTTAGGTAGAGGGATAATTTATGTGGTTAACAGGCATGATAGTGATTTTGGTTGAAAAAATCTATACTCGATTCAACGTAAATATTGTTCAGTATATCAAAATGTTAAATATTATTTATGAGGTCACATCTGGAACCAACCCCAGCATTATTTTATTTACTTATAAGAAAAATATCGCACCCCCAGTGGAAAATAGGCATAAGTGATCTTACTTTGATTCGTCGATTTTATCATATTTGAAAGGTACGTTTAAAGATACATATGCTGAATTTTTTTCATATTTTTCTTGTTAAATTTGACGAATTAAAACAAGAAATTCGTTTTGAGGATTTGGGTTCCATTACATTTTTTCTTACGGATTAGTAGATTATGTGATATAACGCAAAGAATAAATTGAGAAATATGACGTATTACTTATTATTACGTTTATCCCTAATATTTTATGTAGAAAATTAAAAGTAACAATTATTATGATTTAAATGCGTTTGTTTTTTTTACATCGTTAGTCTTGTATACACGATTATTTTTTTATTTGTTACATTAACTAGCTAAGGAAATTATCTTAAATGCGCTTACTTAGCCTAAAAGATAAACTTAGAAAATAATAACAGCTGTATGACTGTTTACTTTTTATGAACATAAAATAAATTAGAATAAGAATAAATACGGCTTTCTTCCACTCAAAACTTTTCTATACGCCGAAACATAAGACTACATACTGCGGCGCGGCTGTAAAATAAGAACGATTACATCTTTCTTTCACTAGAATATTTTCCTTTCACCGAGAAGTAAGAATAGATACTGCGGCGTGGGAGTAGACAGTGCTAACATAAGTGTGAATACATCGATGCGGGGGACGGGGCGGGTGCGTATCCACGCGCTTGACAGTCAGTGCCCATTTCTAGGTCAAGGTAATACGTGCGTTAACGCATTTGCGAAAGCAAAACAACAACAATTGAGTGGTTTTTCTTCTTATTTTAAAGTACAAGTGACCTGAAATGTATAACCGGACGCAGCACAGTAGGGCGAGAAGAATTTTGAAGTTATTAGGTGAGTATAAGCTAAAAAGAGATTATGACACAATGTTTTTTTTTATAGGACACGTCAATTTGACTTCACCTCGCCTGATGTTCAGCAAAGGCAAAGTGTTGGAAAGAGGGTCACCATCGGAAACATGTACCATGTTAACAGTGGTTGCACTCAGCTTGACGGCCTCATTAGATGCCTTTTCACGCCCCGCTTAAAGGACCCGGGACTGTAGGAAGAAGGAAACACGTGAGCTGGCAGGGAGTTCTAGGTCTTAATGGTGCGGCATAGGAATGAGTCTCTAAAACGCTTGGTTCTAGCTGGTATACTCTGCACCGTATATGGATGGCATCTTAGCCCTACACGTCTCGTCCTGTATAGCAATGGAGAGGGTGGGTGTAATTGGAAGAGCTTGTCAGAAAATTCACCATAGTAGAGACGGTAGAATACTGCCAAAGACGCAACATCTCTACGCATCTGCAAAGACTCGAGGGTGTTCATGACCTCAGGATTCCCAAAAATGCGGAATGCACGTCGCTGCAACCTGTCGAGAGCATCTAGTAAGTACTTTGCGGAGCTGCCCAAGAGATGTGAGCAGTATTCTGTATGAATTTGGGTCTTGTATAAAAGACACCGCTGCTCCGGCGTGAAAAAACGTCTCACTCTGTTCAGGACTCCGAGTTTACGCGAGGCTGATTTGATGATACTTTCGATATAGTTGTTACTCAGTTTGCAGCGAACATCCATACCGAGGATACTGAGGTGATCCTGCAGTGGCAATGGTGTGCTCTGAAGAGTGGAAAGGGGAACGAAAGGAGATACCTTTGCTGTAAACGCACATGCCTGGGTCTTCTAGGCATTGAACTCGACCAGGTTCCTAGCGCCCCATTGAGAAATGTGGTCCAGGATCCGGTCCAGCTCAATGACAAGAAGCTGCCTTTTTTCCGCGATATCAGACTGCTTGGCCGCAGGATATGCGTAATAACTCCCGTGTAAGATGCTGTCGTCTGCATAGCAATGAATGCTACCGTTAGCATATCCAGCATTTACCTCCAAGAACTCCGAAGCTCGTTCATCACAAAGGACGCGAATACGGCGCCCCTGCAGGTAGGCAGGCAGGCAAGGGAGGTCTAGGAGGCAGGCCAAAGGCTGGTAGCTTAGAAAGAAGCGATTAATGCCATACCCTATCGAAAGCTTTGGCAATGTCAAGACTAATTGCCAGTGACTCGCCGTGCTTTTCCATAGCCTCACCCCAAAGGTGGGTCACGTACGCCAGAAGATCACCCGTTGACCGTTTCGGTCTAAAGCCGTATTGCCGGTCACTAAGCAAGGAGTGATCCTCTAGGTGGCGCATGAATTGCGTGTTAATAATGTTCTCGAAAACCTTGCACAGCACTGAGGTGACGGCTATGGGTTGTTCCGAGTTGGCTGGGTCCGAGCGATCCCCCTTCTTGGGGATCGGCTGGACATTTGCCTCCTTCCAAGCCGACGGCACTGTACCTGAACTGTGGGACAGTCGGTACAGCCGCGTTAGCCTAGGAGATAGCTCCGCTGCACATTTTTTAAGTACGACCGCTGGAATACCATCAGGACCACTGGTTTTCCGGACATCAAGTGATTGTAGTACTGCACGGACATCGCGTTACCTGATATGGATATCAGACATTGCGTGGTCACCAGTGGGCATTGTCCGTGGTTGCATACCACAATCATCGACTCGGGAGTTGGCCGCGAAGAGATTGACCAGCAAATTTGCTTTCTCTTGCGGCTCATGGGCCAGAGATTCATCGGGGTTGCTCAGCGGGAGCAGCGAGGGCTGGCAGAAGTTGGCTTGCACGGCTTTGGCCAGTCGCCAGTAGCCACGGCACGTGAGATGCGCCACTAGCTCTTGGCCCAGCCGTGCTATGCGCTGGGCATCCGCCCTGACGTAAACCCTCTTGCAGACCTTTGTCGCTCTGTTGTACGCCGCCTTGGCCTTGTTGGGATCGCGTGTGACGCGCGCCCGCACCCAAGTGCGGTACGCAGACTGTTTATGCTCAACAGCCTCCGCACACTCGCACCCGAACCACTGACGCGCTCTGCGGACTCCGGTGACATCGGTTTATGGGATATAGTATTCCATACCCAAACCGATCGCACCGGCGACAGCAGTAGCGCTCTCAGATGGGTTCTTACCCTCAAAGCAGCGTTCAACCCACGGGATGGACGCATAATAGTCGCGTAGTCCATCCCAGTCCGCTGACGAGTAGTGCCAAAGACGCCTCTTCCCCTGCACGGGTCGTGGGGGCGCTACAATGGGCACGGTGGAGCGGACCAGACAGTGGTCGGAGTTACCTAAAGCAACACTCACCGAGACACTGTACTGGTCCAGGCGACTCGTCAATAGAAGTTCTAGCAGAGAGGGCTTTTTGCCGGACTCTCTTGATATCCTGTAATGCTTGATGTTTGTTTTTCCTGTCTAATCCTCCTAGTGTTTTCCCGGCTGCTCTTGGGGAGTCCGGGGTCCGCTTAAACAATGATTTGTCTGGGTTTATATAGTCTGGTAATTACATTGAAGCGACTATCGTCTGACCTTCGTAACCGGAAAGGCGAACCTTAACAATATTCCACATTTCCACAACATTCCACACAACGCTATCTAGACCCATGGTAAGCTTTTATAGCTTGTGTTATGGAATCTAGAATGCGGATAAACATACTTATATACTTTTTTTTGTAAATACGTACATATTATACATAGAAACACCCAGACCAATAGGATCCTGGTTACATATTAAATATGAATGAATGTGCAGTTTCCTCGCGATGTTTTTGCTTACCGCCGAGCTAGTAGTACAAGTTTAGTATATCATAGCAATCGTTTGGTCTCCAAGTAGGGGAACCCCTGTAATATGAGTACAAGACGATGACTCGTACTACTAGGCTGATGAAGGATTCGCAGTCTATTATCATAACATTACCTAATGTCTGTTACTAACGTGTAACATCCTTTTCTATTTTAACTTGTAAAGGGTTCACTATCTATTTGCATAAAAAATAGCCATAACATAGGCTTATGTTAATTTATACTAATGATATTAATAAACTCTAAACTAAACTAAACTAGTAGGTGAAGGATAATGCCACCACTCAGGGTGCCTAGCCGTAATAATAACATGTGTAATAACAAAATATGTATTGTAACTCGTTACCTTGATTTGTTAATAATTTTTGCTTGTTACCTTTGATTTTTATTGAGAGAACATAAACATTTTGTTGTACGGAGCCAATAAAAACTTATTTAAGTTTAGTCCTAACAAATTATCTACTGATTATTTAAGAGTTTATAAAAAAATCAATAGTGGTAGTAATCCTCACCGAAACTCTACAATTCTGAATATTATTGTGCAATTTTATTGTTGCTAGTACGAACTTTAATTGTTACCAATATATAATTAGTATTTTGCCTGAAATAAAAAATAGTGAATAAAAAAAAGGCATTGCCTTTTTTCCCTGTAGTCATAAATAATAACTCTAAGTGATATGTCTTATTATGCAGTTAACTTTTCTATAACATATAATGGAATAAGTAATTATTATTGTTTACTTAAGCTATCTTAACAAGCCCTTAAATTGAAAAAAGGGGTAAGTATTGCTTGTGCATTTCAAACATAATTTTTATAAAGGAAATAATGCAGTAATCTTACTTATACTACCATAAATGTTCATATTCACAAGTTCATTACTGCTTTAATATAACATACTTTTTGAAATATATTGTACTTTTCTGGCAAAGTCTGGCATAAATTTTGATACTCAAAATCTTTTATTTTATTGTATTCTGAAATAGCATAATAATTTATTTTTACAATTCCTAATAAACTATAAACATTAGCACTAACTTAAATACAACACGAAGTGCAACATTTTTTTCTCCTTTTTTTGATATATGAATAATTCTTTTACGTTTGGAAATAAAGTAAATATGCCCATAAATTCAGTTTTTTGACCATACTGAAAAATCAGCATTTTCGTCTTATGCCTTTTTTCCACTGAGGGTGCGATATGTCGATATAAACTCATATTATATAAAAGTACGTCGATATAATACCATTGGTTTAAGTCCATTTAAATATAAGAACGCTTTTTATTGAGAATCACATCCTCTTTGAAGGTTCTATGAAAACGACTTAAGATTGAATAGCGTACAAAATTGATTTTCACTGAAAATTTCCACAGAAATATATTTTTGTATCAATGTACAGACTATTTCAAGTCAATCTTCATAGTTTACTATGGTTTCAGCATATTAGTGAGCCGGAGGCACAAGTACAATGTAAGTAGACTTTATTGAGGGCGAAGAATTTCCAATATCGAATATTGCTTCTCTCATGAAGATACTAACAACCAGGCTGATAGAATTCTTTGACTAATATCATTGTGTATTACATAGAGAGGGTGAGGAAATATAATTAGTTTTGCTGGAGAACATTTTACGTACATAAAAGAGTAATTTTTTTTTCACTATTGAAGATAAAAATCATTCCGTTTAATTCCGAAACTAATTCCGTCAAATTCCCGTATGGGTTATTTTTATGTTTATTTATTTACCTATCTTATCAATATCTACTAATATTATAGAGAAAGAGAGAGAGGTTTGAGAGGAGGAGGAGAGGAAATTCTGCATGAAAGAGTAACAAACATCTATCCACTCCTTATAAGTACTTCCAATATAAGGACGAATTAGAATTTGTTAGAAAATATTTAAAAAAATCTGGTCAGTTTCCAGTTTTTATCCAAAATCTATTTCAATAATGACTTAGCTGGTCTTGTACGTTCTTAGAAGCTGAAATTGGGCTTAAAATGTTAAGTATATTATTTTCTTGCTAGCTCTAAAAGCATTCTTATCCATCCTCAAATATATAATTCTCAAAGGTTTTTTATTCATTTTCACGCCATCTTAATAAAAAAATATTTTACAAGTTAATTGACGACAAAAACCTTTTGCGAGGCTTTCGTCGTCAACTTAAAAGCGTTTACTTACTTTTATTCCGTTTTTTTATATGTACCCTCGTAAAATAATTCTCTAACAAAATTACTTTATTAAAACGTGTCTAAGCGTGTCAAAGTAACAGTACTAGAGAGAAAGCTACTTGAGTTTTCTTGATAGAATTTTTATCGGAAAATATTTTTAAATTGTGTAAGTATCTGCTTTGAATATTTAATTATTTACTCTTTTGAACGAATACTGTTTTGCATAGAAAATAAAATGCATGTTGAATTTGCCATGCCAACGAGTATTATAAAACTAGCTGTTCTTGGAGCGTGCCCTAAACGATGATCTATTAGATATTAACTAATATCTGTAACGTCTTCTTAATCCATCAAAAACGTCCCTGCTGCAAACTGAAACTGAATAATTACACAATAACGATATATAACCCATCGACATCTAATTAAACCGAACTGAGAGAATTCGATCAAACCGTTTAGACAGACATCTTCAACTATAACCCGTGAAATTAGCAGCCGGCATCCAATAAGAGGAATGACTGGACATTTGTACCCCAATTAGTGCTGACCGGCCTTTGTCCAATTGATATAGTCAGGGCCAAATTACAAGTAATAATTTATTATAGGGTTAAACGGTAATTTAGCTACAGACAGAATTTGGTATTTAAATTGAAGCCTTCAAAATTGGAAGCGTTGGTAATTCTATCATGTTCACACGATACGTTGACGGTGTACAAGCAATTTATTATGTACACATTCGTACCGTTTTGGTTTAGTTGGGTAAGATTGATCAATTAAGTGCACGTTTCTGAGTTTACTAGTGGTAAACAGGTGCTGTATTATTATGTACCTACTTCGTTTGTATTTTCATTTTGCAGTTATCTGATAATTAATCTATAATAGGTACTATTACTGCCTCATTACTTAGCGCTACTATCTGCGGTTGCTTCTTCTTCATCCTAGCGTTAATCCACGTTGCATCCGAAGCTTGCAATTTGGTTTCTGGGGTCCGCTATTACCAGTCTAACTGCGGATTTGGCTTAACTTTAATATTTTTCTTGAAGCCACTACCACCTGACCTCTACAAAGGCGATGTTGAAGCCTTGCAGTTGGACCAGTTCTTGGATTTTTAAGGGCTCCAACTACCCTTTTTTTTTTTTTTTTTCGTGCGGAAATCCCCTCGGATACCCCCCCTGCCGGAGCCGGAAGGGGAGGTTATGTCGGACTCGAACCGACTAAAACCGCACGCCGACTGTGGGTCTTGGTGCTAGGCCGGAGGTGAGGTTGTCATAGACATATCCCTCGCACCCCGGCTGACCCAGGGCCATCCCTTACGGTCTGGCCCTCCTCAGGAGGGGGGACAACTGCTCCCAAGGGCTCCAACTACCCGTAACGACTGCCATATATGTTTGATGTATTTGATGTTATTGAACTTGTGATTTAAATTTCTGTGTTTGATTTAGCTGAATTATATGTACGACATCCGCATACCTCTCGATACGGATAAACCACGACCACAGAACTATGACATTTATGTGAGGCTGACACCACACTAAAATAATCACTGAACTAAGTTAACCGCTGGATTTGTGGTGTACATATTCATTAATGACCCACCCGTATTAGCCCACAAGCTAGCGTGAGGGCTCCGTCTACTATCTAGGACATCCACTTACGAAGATAGGTCGGTGACAAGCGATTGACGCTTCTGGTATTAGGAATGCAGGTACCAAGTTCCTAACTACAAACCACAAAAGTATGAAATAGTCATTCCGATGAAAAATTTTGAGTTGAACAAAGGTATATTTTGTAAAAATATATTTTACAACAATTATAACGGGAATTAACGCGATCATGGTGTAGGTATATTTTGTTCGAAGGTCTTCACTTACCACACCTATAACCCTGATGATTTCCTGATACTAGAACACTACACCGTTAACACGTACCTACAATACAATTAATCTTGATCACTTTATTATATTTATCTTATCATATGTATTATCTTATAATTACCTAACTCAAGATGTTTCTTTTGACCAGCTAATTATTATTTTGGATAAATACAATAATTATTTTCATATGAGCTACATAAAAAGTTAGCGAAATTAGAAAATTAATATCTAACTGAAACCTTATATTAATAGTATCAAATCTATTCTTATCTACCAAGAGAAAACCCAACAGTTTCTGGAAGCCAGCTAAGCCCTAACAATATCAGACTCCGGTATGCCTAAATTGAAATGATGTTCAATCCACATAGTCCAGTCTGACCAATCTATGAAACATAAAAAATGAGTTTAAAAAAATGTTATCTACAACTGATAATACATTTGCGTAAATTCAATGCAGTATTTTGTGATAACTGGTATCAGGGAAATATATGTTTAATCGATACCTACGACTGGTTTACCTGTACCAACAAAAACATTCTTTGAAAACACGTCATGATGAAAATGTAGTGCTTTGCGGATATAACGCAGTGTCAATTATGTAATATTAAACTTGGCATCTAAATCACTGGTAGAAAAAATACGAGTATCTAACTAAGATATTTTTATACTTCCGTCTGTAGGATTAACCTATTTGAACGTTACTAATCCCTCAAATCAGGCCATCGTCATTATCTTTGTCCCGGTCGAATTCGAGGTCTTCACTTCGAAGTCCGGGGTCCGCCTAACGTATAGGTGTAAGTTTATTTTAATTAGATTTTTTTATGTCTGGGCCGGCATTTTATAATCTAAACTTCCCATTCAACTAGAAATTGTTTACTATATTGGTTTATCCTTATCACCATAAGTATCTTAGTGAAGATCTTGGGTGCATTTAATTCGGAATCCGGGGTTTCTATACCAACCTTCACTATTGCGCTTCGCCCGGTTTTCGGTATCCCTAAGTAGTTAGACATTCATGCCAAATGATTTATTGTGCTCATAATTCCAGCTAGCTTTTCTTTTTTCCTATCACTTATCATCGATTAAGTAGCATTATAATTTTTGTATTGTGTATGGCGTACGATTAGAGAGAAAACCATGCCGTATAATTCATTCAAATACCAGTGTTATTTCCTTTGCCTTCGTTTTTAGTCATTCCTTTCATCTCCTTTCATTCTTTTAGTTAGTATAATGTTAACTATTTCATAATAATTTTATACATACAAGTACTAATAAACAGTACATTAAATTAATACCATTACCATAAACTACCCGAAACAATCAAATGAGTCAACGCGAGTTAACTATAATTTTCCCTATAACGGTGCGGCTGAACGGAGCGTAGTTGGTCAGCTGTACTAGCCACTGCGGCCCTTAGTGTCGACCTTGCCGCATAAATATAGACTTGTAGAGTGTCGCCAACAACTAGCCGAGTAACCATAATCACACTTCACATAATATTCTTGTCTTATCAAAGAAAATGGCTAAACGATTATATTCTTATCGCTTTACATCAGTTAACGTGAATCAAAAAGTGTTTATGAAATACAAAACTGTGTTGGACGTGAACTAGCAACGTTTGTTGTGGCGGTCAGTGTTATTTTCAGAATGTCATCCACTACGTCTCTGGCGGGGAAAAAAAGTTAGTTTTATTATTAGTTGAGTTCTGTAGTTTGTGCTGTACTGTTTGGTTTTGCCACAGTAATATCCATGTTGTCGATGTGCTTGTGAAGTGAATTTGAAACGTGTGTTCAATTCCTGTGCTTTTACAATTTAAATGGGTACTAGTTTTTAATATTTGTAGCTGTATTTCCTTTATTTATCAATCAATGAGTTCTACATTTATATTTTTTTATGAAGACTAAAGGTAAAAGATGTACGTCAGTTTTTTCAAATGGTATTATCAACTAATCATTGCTACTAAAATCTTAACCTTGAACTTGTGTAGAGAACTTCTGAGCTCGTATATTTTAAATTCTAACTGTGCTTCGTGTTTTCTAAATATAAAATATCAGCTGCTAGTAACTGTTTGAATACTGTTTAGCAAAATGATCATTTGTAGCCATTGCTGTGGCGACATCTTTTCTCTCTCTTTTTCTATTTGTTTTCTTTTCATACTACTACTATTTTTTGGAAGTGATTTCCCTTTAAGTTTTTTTTATTTTTTTATAAAATAATGACTGTTTCGGTATCTTTGCAAGCGTGTTAAAAATTCAAATAAATTACCGTGCTCTACTTACCACGCTTTTTCTTTTAATTTTCTTATCATGAACTTCCGGAATATCAAACATTAAATATGTGACCATATTCATTTCTTTAACAGATATTAACTATTTAGGAATATAATATATCTTCTCTGCTTACATAATATAGTATATAGTCATGCCTTGATTAGCATTATCGCGTTATGGTAAAGTGCCTTGTCTGGCTTTGGTTCATACTACGATCGATACAACTTGAATGTTTCGTGCGAGCTATGTACCTAATTAGTGTCTGGCATTTCTATTATTTCACTGTAAATACAGGCATTTTGTTAAATAAACACTATTTTCAGGTATTATACTCTTAGGTACTGTTTGAAGAGTGTTATAGACAGTTGCCTACAACAAATATTATGTATGTATTAAAGATATAGAACTGTAATTTATTAGAAAATACATCTGGATCGGAATAGATCCATTATATTATAGATCAGAGGTAGCGATATTTTCACTTTCTAAATGATAAAATAAAAATAATAAGTTGAGTGCAAAAAACTCGAAACAATATTGTTTTTTTTTACAAAGTACATTTTCATACCTCATTTGTACTTGTATTACAGAAATAATATAAAATTGAATGATGTAGAAACAAAGCTAAGAACAGAAAACCATTTTAATTGAATTAACATGGTAATGACTTTGTAAAGTGATAGTCTGTGTGAAAAATAATTAAGTCCCTCATCAGATTTTCCTAATAAACAATGTGGAACTGTGGGTGTAATTACTCAATACATATGCTTTTCGGCAATACATAAGGTATTGTTACGAGAAACTACTCAACTCGACTTTGTAGATTTATGAAACTATAAATCATGGTATGACGAACATGAGTCGAAAATACCCTCATTGTGTTCTGTTTCTATTATTGTCGATACCTATATGCAGTTAGGTAGGTTTAGGCCAAGGTCACGAGTCACTTTCTGCTAGATTAAGTATTAGAGCAGACCAGTCCAGACCAGAGACCAGGGCCAGACCCGAGGAGGGCCAGACCGTAAGGGATGGCCCTGGGTCAGCCGGGGTGCGAGGGATATGTCGATCACAACCTCACCTCCAGCCTAGCACCACGACCCACACAAAAGCGTGTGGTTTTAGTCGGTTCGAGTCCAACATAACCTCCCCTTCCGGCTCCGGCAGGGGGGGTATCCGAGGGGATTTCCGCACGGAAAAAAAAGTATTAGAGCAGATCTATCCGCTGTTGTCCTCAGACCAGCGCTTCTGGAGGTCGATGAATCTTTCGTACTTTCCAGCACCCGGGGTTACAGGTTACAGGTGGTAGAAATTTGATGGCACAAATTTGACACTTATTTCGACCGGGTTGGTACCACCGTGCACAAGTGCGAAAAACCCTCCATAGTAATCCAATCTCGGTTGGATTGCGTTCAGGGATCAGCAAGTGCATAGCCGGGCCGAGGTGATGGTAGTCGCAGCACTAGTGGGACCGGTGGGTTTTGGCGTAGTCTAGTGGGGTGTGACGCGGGGCGCCGCGCCGGGCAGGGAGACCCGTAGAAACGGTGGTGCCGCTGGCCGCCCGCGGTATAGTACAGGGGCCCAACTGGGACTAACCACCCTGGGAGGCTGCCCCACCAGGTCGCGCATAATCCCGATATGGCTCGTCGTGCCGGTTGGCGACCGGACGGGAGCCCGGCGACCATATTCGGGAGGGTACGGGGGCCCTTCCGTTCGGCGCGTCGGCTCTCGTCACGCCTCACATTCATAGATGAAACCAATCTCCCATGTTTTGTCACGCGGTGCTGCGGCGACAATCACCTCTTTTTCACGCCTTCCCTTACCCTTCACCTCATGGCAGCGCACAAAACAAAAATTGTTGAAACAGCGGCTAAGGACTCTCCCACAAAAACTCTATTTGAGGTGGAGTCCACGAACATCTGTGGGCTCCATAAGAACCTCAACGCCGTCCACCAACACCTGGAGACGGCGAAACCAGCTATGCTGTTTCTAACGGAGACACAAATACGCCGCCCTGACGACACGACCTGCCTGCTTTACCCCGGCTATGTTATCGAGGAAAATTTCCGAGCAAAAGCCGGGGTGTGCGTGTTTGTTAGGGCGGATATTTGTTGTCGCCGTTTGCGCTGTCTAGAGGACCCATCCTTTTCCATCCTTTGGGTACACGTAGACCATGGCTCCACGAGTCAGGTCTATGTGTGCCTTTACCGTTCCCATACAGGAGATGCAGAGATAACTCGACTATTCGAATACCTGAGTCAGGCGGCAGATGATGCGCAGGAGCGGTTTCCGAACGCCGAATTGGTGTTTTTGGGGGATTTTAACGCCCACCACAAGATCTGGTTGGGCTCCGCCATAACAAACCATGCGGGAAGAGCCACTCACGCATTTGCCCTGGCGCATGACTTGACTCAATTGGTGCACAAGGTCACGAGGATACCAAGAGAGTCCGGCCTAGAGCCCTCTCTGCTTGACCTTCTGTTGACGAGTCACCCGGACCAGTACAGTGTCTCGGTGATTGCTGCTTTAGGTAACTCCGACCACTGTCTGGTCCGCTCCACCGTGCCCATTGTAGCGCTCCCACGACCCGTGCAGGGGAAGAGGCGGCTATGGCACTACTCGTCAGCGGACTGGGATGGATTGCGCGACTATTATGCGTCCATCCCGTGGGTTGAACGCTGCTTTGAGGGTAAGAACCCATCTGAGAGCGCTACTGCCGTCGCCGGTGAGATCGGTCTAGGTATGGAATACTATATCCCATACACCGATGTCACCGGAGTCCGCGGAGCGCGTCCGTGGTTCGGGCGCGAGTGCGCGGAGGCTGTTGAACATAAACAGTCTGCGTACCGCGCCTGGGTGCGGGCGCGCGCCACACGCGATCCCAACGTGGGTCACTTCAAGGCGGCGTACAACAGAGCCACAAAGGTCTGCAAGAGGGCATGCGTCAGGGCGGATGCCCAGCGCATAACGCGGCTGGGCCAAGAGCTAGTGGCGCATCCCACGGGTAGCCGTGGCTACTGGCAACTGGCCAAAGCCGTGCAAGCCAACTTCTGCCAGCCCTCGCTGCCCCCGCTGAGCAATCCCGATGGATCTCTGGCCCATGAGCCGCAAGAGAAAGCAAATTTGCTGGTCAATCTCTTCGCGGCCAACTCCCGAGTCGATGATTGTGGTATGCAACCACGGACAATGCCCACTGGTGACCACGCAATGCCTGATATACGTATCAGGCAACGCGATGTCCGTGCAGTACTGCAATCACTCGATGTCCGGAAAGCCAGTGGTCCTGATGGTATTCCAGCGGTTGTACTTAAAAAATGTGCAGCGGAGTTATCTCCTATGCTAACGCGGCTGTACCGACTGTCCTACAGTTCGGGTACAGTGCCTTCGGCTTGGAAGGAGGCGAATGTCGATGCCGATCCCCAAGAAGGGGGATCGCTCGGACCCAGCCAACTATCGACCCATTGCCGTCACCTCAGTGCTGTGTAAGGTGTTCGAGCACATAATTAACACACAGCTCATGCGCCACCTAGAGGATCACTCCTTGCTTAGTGACCGGCAATACGGTTTCAGACCGAAACGGTCAACGGGTGATCTTCTGGCGTACATGACCCACCTTTGGGGTGAGGCTATGGAGAAGCACGGTGAGTCACTGGCAATTAGTCTTGACATCGCCAAAGCTTTCGATAGGGTATGGCACAAATCGCTTCTTTCCAAGCTACCAGCCTTCGGCCTGCCTCCTAGACTGTGTAACTGGGTTGCAAGCTTCCTGCAGGGGCGCCGTATTCGCGTCCTTTGTGATGGACGAGCTTCGGAGTTCTTGCAGATAAATGCTAGCGTGCCGCAGGGTTCCGTTTTATCTCCCACTCTCTTTCTTCTGCATATCAATGACATGCTCTGTAACGGAAACATTCACTGCTATGCAGACGACAGCACCTTACATGGGAGTTATCACGCACATCCTGCGGCCAAGCAGTCTGATATCGCGGAAAAAAGGCAGCTTCTTGTCACAGAGCTGGACCGGATCCTGGACCACATTTCTCAATGGGGCGCTAGGAACCTGGTCGAGTTCAATGCCAAGAAGACCCAGGCATGTGCGTTTACAGCTAAGGTATCTCCTTTCCTTCCCCTTCCCACTCTTCAGAGCACACCACTGCCACTGCAGGATCACCTCACTATCCTCGGTATGGATGTTCGCTGCAAACTGAATAACAAAAACTATATCGAGAGTATCATCAAATCAGCCTCGCGTAAACTCGGAGTCCTGAACAGAGTGAGACGTTTTTTCACGCCGGAGCAGCGGTGTCTTCTATACAAGACCCAAATTCGTTCCTGCGTGGAATACTGCTCACATCTCTGGGACGGCTCCGCAAAGTACTTATTAGATGCTCTCGACAGGTTGCAGCGACGTGCGGTCCGCATTATTGGGGATCCTGAGGTCACGAACACCCTCGAGCCTTTGCAGATGCGTAGAGATGTTGCGTCTTTGGCAGTTTTCTACCGTCTCTACCATGGTGAATGTTCTGACGAGCTCTTCCAAATAGTCCCACCCTCCCCTTTCCTTCAGAGGACGACACGTGCAGGGCTAAGATGTCACCCATTTACGGTGCAGAGTATACCTGCTAGAACCAAGCGTTTCAGTGATTCATTCCTATGCCGCACCACTAAGACCTGGAATTCCCTGCCAGCTCACGTGTTTCCTTCTTCCTACAGTCCCGGGTCCTTTAAGCGGGGCGTGAAAAGGCATCTAATGAGGCCGTCAAGCTGAGTGCCACCACTGTTAACATGGTAAATGTTTACGATGGTGACCCTCTTTCCGAGACTTTGCCTTTAGCTTAACATCAGGCGAGGTGAAGTCAAATTGACGTGTCCTATATAAAAAAAAAAAAAAAAAAACCCAGGTATTTTTCCGCAGGATGGTAAAGTACTACCCGTTTCGCGAGTATTACCTTCTCGCAAATATGGTGACAGGTTCTTATACAATCTCACTCTGCACCATGAGTGGAACTTTAGACCCCAGGTAGAGGCTTCTCCTACAAATAGTTGCGGAAGAGGCCTTAGTACCCTGCTGAGTGCCAATTTCAGGGGTTTCTTGTACCATATGGGTGACGAGGGAGGCACTGCATGATTTTTGTCGATTCTAGGCTACCATACCCTAAATTCTCGTAAAATAAACTTCGAAAGAAAATTAACGTACAAAGAAGTGAACGAATTGAAGTCCCGACCAAATGTTAGTTAGAAATAAAATATATTTATTTCGTTAACACTATTATAAAACAAACATTTGTTTAGGAATTTTCATGTAAGCTAATATTATGTTTATGTTTGAAAAATTCCCCTCTTCTAACGTGTACGCAATGATTTCACCTCGACTGCATTCACTCAACTTGCAGAGTATCAATGCCGGCAAATATCTTGATCATACGTCAGAAAGTTTGTGCATATGCACAAGATGGACTAAAATCAACTAATGGCCACCAACGAGTCTTAAGAAAGTGTTCTGTGGAGCAAGAGTCCATTGTTCACTTGATACATTGGGTAATTGAATCGATTAAAATGGAAGAAAACACCTATATGATTATTAAAATTATCTCTTACAAACGTTTTAATCAGTGAATCGGATTTTAAACGATCGATTATTGAGTCCGAAATTCAATGAACGCAGGACTTTTCCTTTTAAAAATAAAGTAATGTTTCCTTTGAGTACAATTTACCACCTCTACTGTTTAGAGTAATATATCCTACAGATGTTCTGAAACAAAACCCAACCTGTATATAATGTCGAAACATTTCAACTAAGTAGTATCACTCCGGTTAAATAGTTCTGTGTTTAGGCTAAAAATTTCATTTAGTTCACCCACGTGTACAATGCAATAAACCTGTTTAATTAACTGCTATCGCTTTATTGCAGTAGTACTCAACACGCTTCTCGAAACGGATCACTACGAGAGCCTCATTAAAGAGCTGACGTGCACCAAATGTAATCAGTATATGCGCCCACCCATCCACCTGTGCGTGGATGGACACAGCTTGTGTGGCCGCTGCTATGAGAAGAGCTTCCAGTGTCACGTGTGTAAGGTAATAAAAATACATCGTAAGTTGGATTTCTTAAATCTGGCTTGCGCATTCAGTCTATTCCAGGTCTTCATGGGAGGCGTAAATAAATAGAAGATCCGTTAACTTTTATCAATGCATGACTATGACGTTGATATATTTAACCCAAATCACGGCATACGCTATTTTTGAAGTAGAAATAAGATTTTGTATGACTAATTACCTAATCAGGCAAAAAATCGACGAACATTTTATCCCCCTTTTCCTGTGTACCCAACGTCTTGACAAGGAAAATAAGGAAAACTATTTCTCATAATTATCTCTGAATAATATGCTTTAGGGTAAATGTTAAGTACAAAAGGAAATATTAATAAGAAGATAATAATTATGTGAACATATACCTAATATTTTTTCGGGCTATGTAACTAAAGCGTCAATAATGAAACCATATTATTATGGCGATATAAGAGATAGTGAGGACTGAGGACACTATCAATCAAGGCAGTGACTGCGTGGCACTGTGACCAAGTGCATTGTAGATGTCATTGCGTTCAATTGAGAAGCGTTTGTGACCAATCCATGCCCATCAACGCCAGCAGAAGGTTGGCGTTGAAATGTCGTGATATTGGGTGGCTTGTTTGTGCCTTATATTTTGTAATTTATGGTACCACGCATTTCAGCTAACGCTTAGTTCGACAAAGTTGTTTCACATAAAGGTTTCCGGGCACGTATTTGTAGCGAACATTATCACGTATGGTGACGCCTCCCAGATTTACATACCTAATTATTATTAATTATAACGATACTCGTTGGCTGGTTTGAACTTTCCGTGTGTCACGAATCGTATTAAATCTGTAGACTGTTGTGAATACTTATATGCTGCTTTGAAAGTAAATCGGAAACGTGATAAGCAAATACTTTCAATGAGTAAAATACGATGTTAAATTGCGTTCCAATATCGCATTACTCCCAATGTGACATACGTAAGCTTAACTTGACAGTTAGTGGACCTCTTAGTGCCACGAATGAGTCGTTTATTACTTAGCGGTTATACCTACATAAAATCTTGTAAATGCTTAAAATAACAAGCCATGGCGTCACACCCTGCTTTCCAATAATTCACAAAACGATCAAATAACTTTTGTACTCTTATCCGTTGTATTACTAGTCATTATTTTGACAAGCTCATAAATACATATATACGCTCACGCCTATTTCCCACCAGGGTAGGCAGAGACCGCCATTTGACTCTATCCTTACATTCATCACGAACTTCCTCCACTGTCATTAATCCTCTCTTGCAGGCCCGTGGGTTTCGAGAACTTCAGACCTGCTCTTTTTTTTCAAAATTTTGTCAATTTGGCCATGTATGTACTGCGAGGTCGACCCCGGCTGGTCTGCCCACTTACCGTGTGCCTTACGTACCTAGTGTGTCATTCGCTTCGTGCTTATTCGTTCAACGTGCCCAAACCACCTTAGCATACCCTTTTCAAATTTTGTCACAACATTCTCTTTCAGGCCACACCAATCTTTTTTTTTTGCGTGTTGAATTTTAGACATTGATGTTAGCAAAATTAAGGACATGGTTATATGTTTATTTTCAGAAAGAGTTTGCACTCATACGTCCCGTGGCGCTGGAGTCATTGGCTAACAAAGTTCTATTCCCTTGTACGAACAAAGGATGCCCGAAGCATGCGGTACTGACGCAGTTAGATGCCCATCACGCGCACTGCCAGTTCCGCATCATCAATTGCTTTATGAGTAGAGTTTATGGTGAGTAAAAAAATTATAACATTGAATTTACACCTATGCTTAGCATGACTGGTTGTTGCTAAAAGAACATTTTTTACACTCTACTTAGGCCTCTCAGCGGTCATTTATGAAGTGTCGGGTTGATGGCCTGGTAGTCATGTAAACTCCAGCTCTCTGCACCTACTCCTCGTAGAGAGAATGAGCTTAGTAGAACAGTTAAAACGTTTCTACATAAGTATATATACTGTACACTACTTGTTCTTCTAACATCACATAAACAGGGCTTATTTCTGGAGCAATATGTTTCCACAACAAAGGAAATAAGTCTTGGGTATTAGGATACCTCAGTCCAGTAAATTAAAGTCCAAGTAGGCTATTTATAGACAGATGAGTCAGCTGACAAAAGACCCTAAAAACTGTAATGTAGTCTATCTGGTCATTAACGGTTGGGAGTTGTACTTAAATCACTAATTTAGTGAGGCCGTCCGGAATAAAATTTATTCTTGCGCAAACATTTTTTGCTCAATTCCGATTTATATAACTCCTACAAAACTTTTCCTTATTAAAGACATAAAGTTTTCCTCAACTTGGGAATTGAATAAGCCGCCTAAATAAAGGTACCATTAAACCAATCTACGACGCGTGGCAAAAAAGAAGCAACTTTTATTCAGAGACCTTATTTTCAGGCGAGTGCATTTGGAAAGGGTGTGCTGGTGACTGGATGGACCATTGCTTCATTGAACATAGTGACAAGGTCACTGACCTTCCTTTCATCAAGGTGAAGAACAAATGGGATGCGAAGAGGACCGAGCCTGTTCTCAATTACTTCCTTTTAAAGTGCTACGAAAAAGTTTTCAACGTGTACCAGATATATGACAAAAGAGGAGGTAAGACTAATAATGTGCAAATTAGCTTAAATACGAGTAGCTACCGTTCTTTACTGAAAAAAAATGCGACTGCAATAATAATTTTAATACCTATCAGTGAAGTTTGACTAACTGTTTACTTTACGGAACTTCGCAGTGCTGGCTTCGTAACAACTTGTGTAAGCGAATTATTTAAATTAAATTAAATTTTATTCAGTTGCAATTTTTAATCTCGTGTAATGAAGACATAATTATTAAATTTCCAAAAGAATCTGAGCACACAAGATCATTGCCTGATCTTGACTGTTACAAAGTGACAAGCTGGATAACTACCACTCACTCTCCTCCTTTGAGAAACCCCACTTTTGCTTACTTCGGCCTATCTAAGTCCGAAGTCTGTTTAATTACTGTATAATAATACTGTATCAATACTGTATAATAATAGCATACTTAATACATGAGCACAATTCATGATCGTACATTGTAAACAAGAAATTGTTTTCACTACAATATATCAGACACGAGTAAACGATAACGATACAAAGTAATTGTCCCGTTTAAATCGGTGAATAAACGGCAAACATACATCGAAAGAAATGGTGAACCCAATGAATAAAAATGTATATAAACGTACCTGTGGTATCTATGTGTATGTAAGTTTTGGTATTTAAAAATATTTTCAATGTTTGTTCAATTGGATTAAACAAACTCTGATATTTTTCCCAACTTACTGGGAGTAATGGCGAAACTTCAATATTGTCCCCTCGGCTCTGAGAACCATGATATTCCCATCTTGCCACGGATTAGGGGATCCGCGCTGGGCCCCCGCAACGGCTTGCTTATGCTGGTGAGACAGGTGTCAACATATGTTACTCCCGTCCCGTATCTGCATTGGGACAATCAGCCCAATCTTATGCCGGCTAGAGAGTCATCTGCTCATCAAAGTCACGTGGAAAGCATTCGAGTAACCATTAACAGTGTCGCTCCCGCGTCATTCGGATTTGCAATAAAAAGTACCTATAAATCAACCTAATTACTGCACTCAAAATAATGAAGTCATTAAGTACAAAAAGAAAACATGAATGCCAATTTCCGTGCGCCATTAATTTGAATAGTTATGTTGAATGTCGTCAATTTATAAATAAACCGAATGCAAGCATTGTAATGTTACGTTATTTATATCCTGGTCATTGCCAGAGTGTAAATGTTCCACTTAATAAACAATTCGAAGAATGCCAAGTAGTTAAGGAACGTTTACTATCTTATTGAAATAAAATTACTTTTGAACAGATTCTACCGCGATTTAATTGTCAATATTTACAGTTACCTATCGCGAAAATTTTTTTTAAAAGTGGTTTAAAACTTCAACCTTTAGAGAGTATTTTCGATCTTATTCTCAAAGACAAAATTGAACTTTGAATAAAATATACCCATTTTGTAAGAGAGCGCAAGGTAAATCATATGTTGGTGTGCTCTGGAACCCAAGCGCAGTACACTTTGGGCATCGCCTACAGCAAATTTCGGCGAAGGTGGTCCCGTTGAAAGCTGGCGGAAGATTTTCCACGTGTCTCTCCAACTAGCATAGTTTGTGAGGCAGTTTGTAAGAATGAAACAATTTAGTAACTGAGGAACTTCGATGCATTACCTACCTTCGCAATTATATTCTAGTTTATAATAGTTTGATCATTTATTTGCCAGAACAAGTACTTATAATCAGACTAAATTTGATGACCGAGTTTAATAATATAATCAGTGTGCAATTACAGTCATAATTTTTATTTTCAGGAAGGATGATGTGGACTGTCCTGGTGAATGATGATCACGCTGAGAATTATTATTTTGAAATAGATATATATCTGCCAAATTTACCGAGCAAAAGGATTACTTATAGGCAAGTATTCTGAATGTAATCTAAAAATCAAGAATAGAATGTCTCTAGTTTTACAAAACGGTTGAAAAATCATTTATTGGTTCTAACAGTTCGTAAGAAAGTTGATAGATGGCTCCACCGTCGCCCTTATAAGACGGATATAAAGAGAAGTGAAATTTGAATTTAATTCAGGTGTGACTCAATAGCTCAATTGGAAGAGCATTCCCCCTGTAAGGAAAAGGTCGTGGGTTCAAATCCCAGTTGAGTTCTTCTTTTTCCCGATGTATTTCGAACTTAAAAGTTAGCTTAATAAATGCTATAAAAATTTCATTCAAGTAGATGAACTATCTTGTCAGATTTTTTACTTGTTAATACGTCAGAAAATCATTATTATGATGACAAAAATTTAAGAAAAAAAAATAGAGTAGTAAATTATAAAAAATTAATCAAAGACATATTTATTGTCATTAATAATCCCTCACGATTGGTTTCAAAATCTACAATGAATTAGGCTTTCAGTACCTACTTATTTAATAGATAACCACTTGGCTTATTCTTAAATGTACTTCATTACCTAAAATATTAAGTTAAAAATGAATAAAATATTAAATTTCAGACGTCCATGCAAGTGTGAGAAAGACGCAGATTTCTTGGAGCACACACAAAACGTGTACATTCCTGTTGAAAACGTATTCTCTATGTTAGATGAAGATGAATCTGTGAATTTTATTGTTAGAATTGGTAAGCAAAGTTCCCCTTTTAATTAAAAACAATACGTCACAAAATCGTATTTTTACTTAATTAATAATAATGTTTATATGTATCTAACTATTTTGCTGTGCTATCAGATGTTTTCATTAGAAATTAATGTTTTTATGGGAAGAGGTGATTTACAGTTACATTAATTACTAAACTACCTAATTAAACTTACACGAATTTTATTGCAAAAGAGTTATGGCATATAGACAAATAATCATGACATAACGTTTTTGTAATAATATACGAAATCAATATTACAGGTGAAGTGGAAAATTTGGTTCCCCTGGACACGCTGAATGACATCGGAAGCAAGAGTCTCCTAAATATTGAGGAGACCAAAGAGCAACAGTAACACGCAAGATTTACAATCATCCCTGCGAGAGAAAGATTTAAGGCAAAAAATAAAGCACTTCAGATGCGGCTTACACTGTACAAGAATAAATGAACTATTTTGTATCGTCCAATAGAACATAAGAATACATTTATCTTTTTCTCCAAGTACTCTTAGCGTCAGAAATATCTTGACTACAAATTCTCAATATGATCTTAGAATCTTTGTATTAAGAGCAAATTAAAAATTGTTTGATTGATTTAAGTATTGTATTAAGGTATCGGCCAAACTAAAGGGAAACCCCAAAGAATAAAGATCATTGCTTAACTTTGTACATCAATATCGTTCTGATGCTGACTCTACCCACTGGTCATAATTTGGTTGGTAGAACTTTAATAGAAATTATTAAAAGAGAGATAATTTCAATAATGGTACGTTTTCAAATTTAGAATTGTTGCATTTCGAATATCCCAACATTGTGTACAGAAAAAAAAAGTTATTATTAACCGGGTTGCTATTCTACATTACAAATATATAATTTAAACACATCGATTATCGCTACTTATACTTTTTACTATTTTGGTTAAAATATTTATCAAAACAAAGTGTTGCCCTCTCCAATGTGGCAGTCCTGGACCCAAAACTTCTAATAAATAACGTATGCATTAAATTATTTACTCACCGTTTCCCTACCTTTCATCGTTAACTAGCCCATTGCGGTCGAGTTATCATAATTTCCTAAGGGAAACATTTTTCTTGGATGAATACAGATGAATTCGTATTTCATATACCTACGTATCACTACCTTCCAATTTATAGAGTAAAATTTTAAGCAATGGAAACTTATGTATAATTTAAACTACAGATAGATAGATAACTCTTTACTGTGCACTAAAAAAATAAGGTAAAGAGAAATAGTACCATGCTACAAACTACTTATCAGTAAATAAAATAGTGACTTGATAGTGCAGCCAGGTATATTAATTTAAGTATTACTTGTCGACATTTCTGTTAGTAAATTATATTATCAGCAGCAGTAAGGAGCTCAAACATCATGTCTAGTTGATGGCAATAGGCTAACCCCTAATCAAGGGCTGACAAACAGCTAGCGAAATGTGATTCACACCTGTGCGTTTCTGTTTGGAAATGTGTAGCGTGAGTATATTAAAAAACTATCAAAAGTCTAATAGTGAATTCTGCAATCATTCTTCAGTTTTATTTTTATATGAAAATTGAAGCGAATAATATTATATTCAATTTTATACTGCTCAGATCGGATCCTCGGATTTTTACCATAAACCTTTTATATCAAATTTAAGATTATTTATTTTTATCTTAATAGGCAGGTTAAATTGATATTTTACTTTAATTTTTCCAGTCTTTAGTTATAATTTAGTTATGTAGTTTGATACATAGACGTAGTTTTAAATGTCACAAAATCTTCCATGTATTTACGTCCTCACTTCCTTTATTCAATTTCAAATAAAATTTATACAACTTACATGTTTATTACTAAATGAGTCTTATCGTCTTAAATTAAATTATTTAGTATACAAAAGAAGTGCAGCTGTTTTTATGTGCGGAAAATATCTTGGGTTTTACTTCACAGGAGCTTATGATAATATGGCAATGTCGGACCCAAACTCACTAAAACCACACGGAATTTCATCAAGTGGTGAAATGAAGTCACTGACCTCAAGAAATTAAGTGTTCCCTATAAAGTATATACCTGAAACCTGAAAAGATATATATGACGTACATAAAAATCATACCTACCGTATACTTGAGCTTCAAAACCGTTATGTGCCTGAAAACTAAGTTACTCTGGGCAGCAGTAATCCTAAACTGCTCAAGAAAGTGACTGTAACACATGAAACGTAAGATTTACTTTCACAGATGACCGAGCACGCGCCATGTTTAAAGTAACAATACGCACATATCAGCGATTCAAACTTGGCTATACAAGTTGGTTACTTTCTTTTTGTACTTTAGACCGCAGTTTGAAGTAAACGAACTGAAAATTTTGTGCAGAAATAAAAATATATTGACGCTGCAATCGATCTCCCACACAAGCCATTAAACTTTATGTGAACGATAGAAAATATTGGAAATAGCAAACGGGACAAAGCAAAATATTCCTTTGAAACTATTCTTCGCTTAGAGTTCATTTGCAAAGCTTTGTGAAGTTTGGTCGCGTTCCGTTTGATGACTAGTGCAGTGTTTGCATAAATATTTATTTATTGAAATGTGTTTATTCACGGGAGGCACGACTGTGAATTCGTTTTGGAACTTACGATACACATCCCGCAATGTTTAGAGAATCTGAACCTAACGTAAGAAAATTGTTTTCATTACTGCTTTCTGAGCTGGAGATCAATAAACAGTTTCAGATTACGGGATCAACATCATTCTGAAGTTGCATGAAAGTTCTCCTTAACCTTCATAGATCCTTAACTCCATAGAACATGAAATAGCACAATTTTTTTCGAAAGAGAGTTTGCTCGACCTGAATACCAATATAAATTCGAATAAAGTCAATCTATATAACCTAATAACAATCTGTATAAAAGATATTTTTTTAGAATTTATTTTAGTCTAGCTGACCAGGCAAGTTTCGTTTCGCCTTAGAAATTAGAATGTATTTCAGTTAGCTGTACTTTTTTCTATTTTTGTATGATAATGCGGTTCACAGAATACATCTACTAACCAAGTTTTAAGGTTTTCTATAGACTAAGGACTTCAGTAACAATAATTAAATGGAATCAAATACATAGGGAAAAAGAATCTTCTCGGGCGGGACTCGAACCCGCAGTCTTTCCCTTACAGGGGAAATTCCTTCAATTGTTTGGGCGCAGTTATCAAAAATCAATGTTTAAAATGATTGTAACATCATTCATTGATTCCGATAGTTCGTAAGAAAATCGGTAGATGACGCCACGTCGCCTTAAAGACGTACCTATAAGATGGGAAATTTGAATCATATCGGGCGTGTCTCGGTAGCCGAATTGGTCAGGCATTCCCCCTGTAAGGGAAAGACTGCGGGTTCGAGTCCCGCCCGAGAAGATTCTTTTTCCCTATGTATTTGATTTGTATAGTTAGCATACTTAATGCTGTGAAAATTCCTTCAATTAAATGGAAGGTACAAGTTACAAGAAAATTATTTTGTATAACGAAATTCAGAAACATTCAGTTTCGAATTTCGTTATTAAAACGTATACTACGTTTTAATTGTCTTCATTAACGACTTTCTGTTAAATAATGCAGCCGCTGGGTGAGCTTTAATTGGCATATTGTACAAAAACGTTCCGTGTCACTGAAAATCACATTGTAAATCATGCCACAGAATTATGAGAGCATGAAATTTATTACGTTGCGTCCGCTTGCAAATTTTCATCACACAGTAATTCTCTACACACAAATTTATTCAAATTTCCTTGTTTCTTTTTGTTACTTTTTACTCTGTAGCTGTGAATAAAAATTTGGTCATAATATCTTTTAAACTTTCATACTTCGTGATAGACAATTGGATTCTAAAGTGGCTACCCTAAAATTTTAAAAATTCAAAATTCAATGCATTTCGAAGAAGAATATAATTAAAACGCTTGCGGCAATGCCAAAAATTTTAAAAATAAAAATAAATAAAAAGATATTTCGTACTTTTATTTTTATTTGTGTAACCTAAACAACCTACATAAATACAGTATATTACCTACTACAGTTTTACGAGTACATGAAATATCCAGTGCTTTGTTTTTCCTAACTAAGTAATATAATAAAGAAAACATACTGAACCTTCGTCTATGATTACAACTTGTCAGTGTTCTACAAAAACAAATCTATCAAACCCTTATTCCAGAAAGGCCTAAATCAACAACGTTAATTTTGCGTGGAAACAGGAAATCTAATATAGTATCCCTCTTCCTACGAATACATACCCACCATGTAACGTAAGTTTAATAATATTATATAGGTCTGTGAAAACATTTTGTGTAAGTACTTGTTGAAAATAACTTCTATTTTCTACTAGCAATAAATTTGTGTTTTGTTACTAGCAATAGCCCATTGTTATGGTTAAATTTGTCAAACATCGTAATTATAATTTGAATTATTAGCAAGTGGGGCCTCGGCTCGGCTCTTTGCTCACACCTGTTGCATTGGAAATATATTTAATCGTAAAATCTGATTATCATTAAAACTCACTTGATTAAAATGATAGCATTTAATTTTACCAGATGTATAAATGAATATTAAAATAGTTCAAAAACATATTGCATCACAAATCTTTCAAATAAATGAGCACACGATAAACTGTGTTCCCATTTCAGTTTGAATACAAAATGGAACTTGCGGTCCTTGTCAACATGAGAAGCATTCATGTAACAGACAAATTGCTTTCACTGTTCGAGTTTGTACATGTTATGATAACTTACGTACAATGTAGGGTTACGGTGTATCGCTACACGTATGTTATTGTAATGGAGGCTAAAGTTTGAACTGCCTACATTACTTTGGAGGTGTTGACGGTACAGTCAACAACTAAATCCGGGAAAATCTGATTAGCTTTGCAACTATGTATTTAGTTTATGTAGTTCAGGTAGAACATGTAGGTATACAATTTAGTCTAGTAAACGCAAGACCTATATAAAGGATCGCAAAGCTGTTTATTTCTAGTGTTTTTAATTATGGTCAGGTAACCAGATAATATTATAAACCGGATTAAATAATACATAATCATCTGTCTACAGTTGCCAGACTGTGATTCTGAAAAGAGCACACTGAACACCCTCCCGACACTATGGTATGAGGATAATGTCAGTGTTAGCTCTTTGGTCTTTCTCTTTTCAGAAACATACTTGGATCTATACCGGGTGTAAGGGGAACCCACTGAAGCCGAGAGCCTCTAGTAGTACTCCAGGTACATAACACATTGGCATAAAAAAACGATATGGACAAAAAAAAATATTGAAAGGGTAATTTCATAAAAAACACCACTACAAAAAAGCACGCGCTTGGCGCTAGTTGTTTTTTCCGTTTTGTTGTTTTTTTTTATTAAAATACCTTTTAATTTAGCTTTCCATAGGAAAGTAAATAATGCAAAATAAAAAATTCAAAAAAAAAAAATCGAAAAATGTTCGGCTTCGGTAGCGTTCCCCTTTATCGGTATAGAACATACGTGAAAAAAAAAATCATCCCACAACTGCTAGCTAGGGCGAACATACCTAACACAATTTAGTAGCCCGGGGCGTGCAATGCTGAATGTACCTAGTACGTTTGTACGCACTCTGTTTTTCTGTGTAATCTAAGGTTAATGTCAAATAAATCAATATACACACTGGTCACTCGCGTGCAAATAACTCTGCTACATTTATTATGTGTTTTGGTATCTCTTGAGATAATGGTATCCAAGCGGAATGAATTTTATCAGTTCTCTGAACTACTAAACTGATGTTATACGGGTAAAACGATTAGTATTTATGATCAATTAATAGTTGCAGCTAGATATCAGGATAAGCATCGTGTATGCTAATGCTATGCTATATTAATAGGGTGGTATTTAAACGCAAATCAAATAAAATACTTTTTTTATGAAATAATAATCCAAATTTCCATCAAAATTACTGATTGCACAGCAGAATACTAAACTCAAAAGTATTAGAAAACACACTACAATTTATTTTCGTAACGTACGGCTGTTTATCTTAATGCAAAGCAGTTTTATTAATGCACTGCTAATGCTGCTAATGCATGACATAATAATCCAAATTCACATCAAAAATGCTGATTGAGCATCAACAAACTACTTACTTGCTTATAAAAAAAATAACCACGAAGACATCTTCTAACCCAACCTGTCCATTTCGGGCTGGGTGGTGATCATTCTGAATTTAATTACTTAGTATATATGCTACTCGGATAGATATTTTACTTTGACAATGAGTATATCTTCTACATGCGCATTAGTTAATTTGCTGTGCATTTAGTATTTTTGATAAACATTTATAATTTGTGTAGTTAAATAAATTTATTTGTATCGCATTATGAGGATAAACGAAATGTCATGCTGATGTATATTTTATTTTTTTCTGCAGTACTAGTTTTGTTAGACATTCAGTTTATTTGTAGTAAAGTAATTTATTTGATTTAAAAAAGCACATAAATGATGAAAATATATTGATATGTGATTATTTATTTGATGTGCAATTAATAATATTTCATATTAATATGCTATAAAGATTTTATTTCCAAGTGCACGCATCCTGAAGGCAGCCAAAATGTTTTGAACTATGAACATGAATAATGATGTACTTCTCTATCTATCTCGAGCTTTACGATAGCAGCTTGTAATACTCCCACTTTAAAGACAATACCTTAGTGTTATATTCCTCCTGTGAATAGAATTATAACGAATGCTCACAATTATAACGATGCATAACTGCAGAGTTGATTTTGCTGTCAACTGTACAACCTCTCCTATCATACATTTGTGAAATTGTAAACATTGTTTGCTACGTGATGTACGAGCAGTTATTACTTTTTTATTTCTCCGCTGTTATATGATAACTGTAAAAACAAGAATATAGGACTCTTCGTATAAAGGCCCGTTTACTGGTTAAAGGAAGTGAGAAATTGCGTAAGTCCCCCTTGCACGATTACATCTATTACCAGAAATAAAGAGATAGCATATAGATTGAGGCATAAAAGTCAACCTGCCAATGACAGTCTAACAAATAGATTATACACAAACTCGCGGTAGGGACGTACAATATAAGTAGGTACCTTATTTATTACAGGGGGTTTATGGAAGTTTAGGCTTGGCTTAAACATTTGACTGTCGTTTTTTTTTTGACATCTTTGATGTAGAGTGGCCACAGAAATATTATTATACTCCGTCCATTATGTTATTGTATTTTAGACAGCTCACTGACAGTGGTCGGTATAACTTTGTTCTAGCGTCAACACCTGAAAATCCTAACAAAAATTAGGCGCCATTACGTCATTTTTCATTGACAACGTCACGTCAACCAGAAATCAATTTTAGGGATGTAGTTAGTCCATCGACTGTTTTTATTATAACTTAAAATGTCACAATTGATATCGAATACGGTAAATAATTCTTTTAAAAAATATTACAAAACTGGTGGTTTTTTATCGATTTCTAAACACCAATTCGGATGTATATATAATTTTTAATATTTGTATAATTTTTACGGAAAAATGTTTTTTGTAACTCCGTCATATTTTTTTTTTTTTTTTTTTATATAGGACACGTCAATTTGACTTCACCTCGCCTGATGTTAAGCTAAAGGCAAAGTCTCGGAAAGAGGGTCACCATCGTAAACATTTACCATGTTAACAGTGGTGGCACTCAGCTTGACGGCCTCATTAGATGCCTTTTCACGCCCCGCTTAAAGGACCCGGGACTGTAGGAAGAAGGAAACACGTGAGCTGGCAGGGAATTCCAGGTCTTAGTGGTGCGGCATAGGAATGAATCACTGAAACGCTTGGTTCTAGCAGGTATACTCTGCACCGTAAATGGATGACATCTTAGCCCTGCACGTGTCGTCCTGTGAAGGAAAGGGGAGGGTGGGACTAATTGGAAGAGCTCGTCAGAACATTCACCATGGTAGAGACGGTAGAAAACTGCCAAAGACGCAACATCTCTACGCATCTGCAAAGGCTCGAGGGTTTTCGTGACCTCAGGATCCCCAATAATGCGGACCGCACGTCGCTGCAACCTGTCGAGAGCATCTAATAAGTACTTTGCGGAGCCGTCCCAGAGATGTGAGCAGTATTCCACGCAGGAACGAATTTGGGTCTTGTATAGAAGACACCGCTGCTCCGGCGTGAAAAAACGTCTCACTCTGTTCAGGACTCCGAGTTTACGCGAGGCTGATTTGATGATACTCTCGATATAGTTTTTGTTATTCAGTTTGCAGCGAACATCCATACCGAGGATAGTGAGGTGATCCTGCAGTGGCAGTGGTGTGCTCTGAAGAGTGGGAAGGGGAAGGAAAGGAGATACCTTAGCTGTAAACGCACATGCCTGGGTCTTCTTGGCATTGAACTCGACCAGGTTCCTAGCGCCCCATTGAGAAATGTGGTCCAGGATCCGGTCCAGCTCTGTGACAAGAAGCTGCCTTTTTTCCGCGATATCAGACTGCTTGGCCGCAGGATGTGCGTGATAACTCCCGTGTAAGGTGCTGTCGTCTGCATAGCAGTGAATGTTTCCGTTACAGAGCATGTCATTGATATGCAGAAGAAAGAGAGTGGGAGATAAAACGGAACCCTGCGGCACGCCAGCATTTACCTGCAAGAACTCCGAAGCTCGTCCATCACAAAGGACGCGAATACGGCGCCCCTGCAGGAAGCTTGCAACCCAGTTACACAGTCTAGGAGGCAGGCCGAAGACTGGTAGCTTGGAAAGAAGCGATTTGTGCCATACCCTATCGAAAGCTTTGGCGATGTCAAGACTAATTGCCAGTGACTCACCGTGCTTCTCCATAGCCTCACCCCAAAGGTGGGTCATGTACGCCAGAAGATCACCCGTTGACCGTTTCGGTCTGAAACCGTATTGCTGGTCACTAAGCAAGGAGTGATCCTCTAGGTGGCGCATGAGCTGTGTGTTAATTATGTGCTCGAACACCTTACACAGCACTGAGGTGACGGCTATGGGTCGATAGTTGGCTGGGTCCGAGCGATCCCCCTTCTTGGGGATCGGCTGGACATTCGCCTCCTTCCAAGCCGAAGGCACTGTACCCGAACTGTAGGACAGTCGGTACAGCCGCGTTAGCATAGGAGATAACTCCGCTGCACATTTTTTAAGTACAACCGCTGGAATACCATCAGGACCACTGGCTTTCCGGACATCGAGTGATTGCAGTACTGCACGGACATCGCGTTGCCTGATACGTATATCAGGCATTGCGTGGTCACCAGTGGGCATTGTCCGTGGTTGCATAACACAATCATCGACTCGGGAGTTGGCCGCGAAGAGATTGACCAGCAAATTTGCTTTCTCTTGCGGCTCATGGGCCAGAGATCCATCGGGATTGCTCAGCGGGGGCAGCGAGGGCTGGCAGAAGTTGGCTTGCACGGCTTTGGCCAGTTGCCAGTAGCCACGGCTACCCGTGGGATGCGCCACTAGCTCTTGGCCCAGCCGCGCTATGCGCTGGGCATCCGCCCTGACGCATGCCCTCCTGCAGACCTTTGTGGCTCTGTTGTACGCCGCCTTGAAGTGACCCACGTTGGGATCGCGTGTGGCGCGCGCCCGCACCCAGGCGCGGTACGCAGACTGTTTATGTTCAACAGCCTCCGCGCACTCGCGCCCGAACCACGGACGCGCTCCGCGGACTCCGGTGACATCGGTGTATGGGATATAGTATTCCATACCTAGACCGATCTCACCGGCGACGCCAGTAGCGCTCTCAGATGGGTTCTTACCCTCAAAGCAGCGTTCAACCCACGGGATGGACGCATAATAGTCGCGCAATCCATCCCAGTCCGCTGACGAGTAGTGCCATAGCCGCCTCTTCCCCTGCACGGGTCGTGGGGGCGCTACAATGGGCACGGTGGAGCGTACCAGACAGTGGTCGGAGTTACCTAAAGCAGCAATCACCGAGACACTGTACTGGTCCGGGTGACTCGTCAACAGAAGGTCAAGCAGAGAGGGCTCTAGGCCGGACTCTCTTGGTATCCTCGTGACCTTGTGCACCAATTGAGTCAAGTCATGCGCCAGGGCAAATGCGTGAGTGGCTCTTCCCGCATGGTTTGTTATGGCGGAGCCCAACCAGATCTTGTGGTGGGCGTTAAAATCCCCCAAAAACACCAATTCGGCGTTCGGAAACCGCTCCTGCGCATCATCTGCCGCCTGACTCAGGTATTCGAATAGTCGAGTTATCTCTGCATCTCCTGTATGGGAACGGTAAAGGCACACATAGACCTGACTCGTGGAGCCATGGTCTACGTGTACCCAAAGGATGGAAAAGGATGGGTCCTCTAGACAGCGCAAACGGCGACAACAAATATCCGCCCTAACAAACACGCACACCCCGGCTTTTGCTCGGAAATTTTCCTCGATAACATAGCCGGGGTAAAGCAGGTAGGTCGTGTCGTCAGGGCGGCGTATTTGTGTCTCCGTTAGAAACAGCATAGCTGGTTTCGCCGTCTCCAGGTGTTGGTGGACGGCGTTGAGGTTCTTATGGAGCCCACAGATGTTCGTGGACTCCACCTCAAATAGAGTTTTTGTGGGAGAGTCCCTAGCCGCTGTTTCAACAATTTTTGTTTTGTGCGCTGCCATGAGGTGAAGGGTAAGGGAAGGCGTGAAAAAGAGGTGATTGTCGCCGCAGCACCGCGTGACAAAACATGGGAGATTGGTTTCATCTATGAATGTGAGGCGCGACGAGAGCCGACGCGCCGAACGGAAGGGCCCCCGTACCCTCCCGAATATGGTCGCCGGGCTCCCGTCCGGTCGCCAACCGGCACGACGAGCCATATCGGGATTATGCGCGACCTGGTGGGGCAGCCTCCCAGGGTGGTTAGTCCCAGTTGGGCCCCTGTACTATGCCGCGGGCGGCCAGCGGCACCACCGTTTCTACGGGTCTCCCTGCCCGGCGCGGCGCCCCGCGTCACACCCCACTAGACTACGCCAAAACCCACCGGTCCCACTAGTGCTGCGACTACCATCACCTCGGCCCGGCTATGCACTTGCTGATCCCTGAACGCAATCCAACCGAGATTGGATTACTATGGAGGGTTTTTCGCACTTGTGCACGGTGGTACCAACCCGGTCGAAATAAGTGTCAAATTTGTGCCATCAAATTTCTACCACCTGAAAAAATGTAGACGGATTGTCAAAATTCTTTTTGATTTGAAAGAGGTTTATTCCAAAATGGTCCCATTTAAATTGTATAAATATCTGATGATGGGTTTCAGAGATAGATCACGGAACTCTTCAATAAATACCAGGAAATCATCATGTTGGAATATTCTTCTAGAAGTCTGTTGTTTTGTTTTGGAGATTAGCGTGTTGGTTATGGCCCACAATCGTTTTACATTACATTTGTAAATTGTAGGTATAGACACGAAATATCTACTGCTTTATTATTATGTACAGAAAGATAATAGATTATAATTCTACATGAAGTCATATATTTATCATATTTTCATTTATCGATTAATTACTTTTTTTAATCGAGTTTTTTAACTTTGTCGATATTTTAAATTTTCATGCAATCACTACTTCCATCTGTCTAAAATACAATAATATGATGGACGGGGTATAGGTTAGACGGCCATGTGAGCGGGAAACGCGTGCCAAATTTTAACACAATGCTTGTCCTATGAGACAGGAACTTTCGAGCGCTTACTCAGTACTTAAGACTTGCTTGTAATAACATCGGTAAAAATAATGTCAATATGCCATTTTGTATTATTTCCAAGAATCTAGAATAAAAATGGAGGTGAGTAAATTTGAAAAAAGAACAAAGGAGGCATTTCTTATATCACGCGATTATTAGATTTTTACAGTGAAAAATTTGGCACGTGTGACATGCAGGTGAACACTGCTTATGGCTGTTCTATCCTAATATATTTCTGTGGTGGCAGCCATGATGAAGGTGAATAGCTCACTCTCAATGCTCTCACTTTATCTGTCTTTATTTTAAATAGCTTGCTATATAGTAGGATGACTTTATCATTAACATACTCTGTATAAGTGAAACCCAATGTATATGAAAAGCAACCTCGCGAATTTTATTAAACCCGTATCAACAATGTTGCCCTACGAGTACATAAGAATTTCGTGTTTCAGTTTTTATAGGTGAAGAGTTATTGTAGGTAACGTTTAAAAGTTAAAATGTCAGCAAAATCACACCAGACAAGAAAGTACCTCTGTTATCATATCAGGGTTTTTTTTTTACCGTGGGGGAAAATCTTTCATGGATGTTATGCCGGACTCCTACCAACTAAAAACACCCACGGTATCGCCTAACAGCCTATGGTTGGGAGCCTCAGGTAAGCCCTCGGAAGGATGTCCCAGGACTCCCATCAGACCTACGGCTACAATTGCGGCCTCTTCTAGAGGGTGGTTCGGGTGCTATCCCGCGTCTATGGGGGGGTTTTTGGGTGTCATCCCGCTTCTTCATCATCCTTCAGAGGGGGCGTCACTCTGCCGTCATGGGCCTGCTTCTGCAAAGACGGTTAGCAGCCAACTCACCGTCCTCAGGCCCCCTGTCATGGAGGCCGATGGTCTTCGGCGAAGACACGTCGGCGGCGCCCAAGCCTCACGCTCCCGCCCCGCCGCCTCTTTCACGAGCATGACCTGCTCACAGAAAGAGGCGGCGCAGTCCCACTTACTCCCGCTGGAGACCATGGCTCGCACCATGGTAACGAGCGAGAGAGGGTTCAAACTGAAGTCATGTGATAATCATTATAGAACGCAGCTATGACTACATTCAGCGTTGGTAGCTTGTTTAGGTTACGAATTCTATAAGACATGCTCAATAATTCATCTAAGAGGTCACGGTTGTAAAGACCGGTTACAATACGTACTCAAAACCCATTCCTAACACAAACAATGAATCCTAACTGAAGGGTTTCCTAAAAAGAAACAAAACAATTTCGAACAATGTGATTAAACCACCGACCATTTTTGCATACGGAAGACTTCACAACATACGTTATTCTGTGAAAATTATAGCTGTACCCAGTTTCTAGATATATTACGTACTCAGATATTACGTGAGCACGTTCGAGGTACGTTTTCCCCAATTGTTTGCATACCAAAATTTGTATGAGTTACATCCTACCCTATACTGAAAATATACTGGTATTCCATTTCTTCAGAAAACTAAATAAAAACTAAAATAAAATTCTCGTGTCACAGTTTTCGTTGCCATACTGCTCCGAAACGGCTTGACCGATTTTGATGAAATTTTGTTTGCATATTGGGTAGGTCTGAGAATCGGCCAACATCTATTTTTCATACCCCTAAATGGTGCAGCGGGAACGGGATCTGACGCCGATCGCGGGGCGGGAAAAAATTGGCGGTACGAAGTTCGCCGGGACAGCTAGTATGCTATAAAGATTTTATTTCCAAGTGCACGCATCCTGAAGGCAGCCAAAATGTTTTGAACTATGAACATGAATAATGATGTACTTCTCTATCTATCTCGAGCTTTACGATAGCAGCTTGTAATACTCCCACTTTAAAGACAATACCTTAGTGTTATATTCCTCCTGTGAATAGAATTATAACGAATGCTCACAATTATAACGATGCATAACTGCAGAGTTGATTTTGCTGTCAACTGTACAACCTCTCCTATCATACATTTGTGAAATTGTAAACATTGTTTGCTACGTGATGTACGAGCAGTTATTACTTTTTTATTTCTCCGCTGTTATATGATAACTGTAAAAACAAGAATATAGGACTCTTCGTATAAAGGCCCGTTTACTGGTTAAAGGAAGTGAGAAATTGCGTAAGTCCCCCTTGCACGATTACATCTATTACCAGAAATAAAGAGATAGCATAATAGATTGAGGCATAAAAGTCAACCTGCCAATGACAGTCTAACAAATAGATTATACACAAACTCGCGGTAGGGACGTACAATATAAGTAGGTACCTTATTTATTACAGGGGGTTTATGGAAGTTTAGGCTTGGCTTAAACATTTGACTGTCGTTTTTTTTTTGACATCTTTGATGTAGAGTGGCCACAGAAATATTATTATACTCCGTCCATTATGTTATTGTATTTTAGACAGCTCACTGACAGTGGTCGGTATAACTTTGTTCTAGCGTCAACACCTGAAAATCCTAACAAAAATTAGGCGCCATTACGTCATTTTTCATTGACAACGTCACGTCAACCAGAAAGCAATTTTAGGGATGTAGTTAGTCCATCGACTGTTTTTATTATAACTTAAAATGTCACAATTGATATCGAATACGGTAAATAATTCTTTTAAAAAATATTACAAAACTGGTGGTTTTTTATCGATTTCTAAACACCAATTCGGATGTATATATAATTTTTAATATTTGTATAATTTTTACGGAAAAATGATTTTTGTAACTCCGTCATATGTAGACGGATTGTCAAAATTCTTTTTGATTTGAAAGAGGTTTATTCCAAAATGGTCCCATTTAAATTGTATAAATATCTGATGATGGGTTTCAGAGATAGATCACGGAACTCTTCAATAAATACCAGGAAATCAGCATGTTGGAATATTCTTCTAGAAGTCGGTTGTTTTGTTTTGGAGATTAGCGTGTTGGTTATGGCCCACAATCGTTTTACATTACATTTGTAAATTGTAGGTATAGACACGAAATATCTACTGCTTTATTATTATGTACAGAAAGATAATAGATTATAATTCTACATGAAATCATATATTTATCATAATATTTTCATTTATCGATTAATTACTTTTTTTAATCGAGTTTTTTAACTTTGTCGATATTTTAAATTTTCATGCAATCACTACTTCCATCTGTCTAAAATACAATAATATGATGGACGGGGTATAGGTTAGACGGCCATGTGAGCGAGAAACGCGTGCCAAATTTTAACACAATGCTTGTCCTATGAGACAGGAACTTTCGAGCGCTTACTCAGTACTTAAGACTTGCTTGTAATAACATCGGTAAAAATAATGTCAATATGCCATTTTGTGCTATTGCCAACTCTAGAATAAAAATGGAGGTGAGTAAATTTGAAAAAAGAACAAAGGAGGCATTTCTTATATCACGCGATTATTATACATGCAGGTGAACACTGCTTATGGCTGTTCTATCCTAATATATTTCTGTGGTGGCAGCCATGATGAAGGTGAACATCTCACTCTCAATGCTCTCACTTTATCTGTCTTTATTTTAAATAGCTTGCTATATAGTAGGATGACTTTATCATTAACATACTCTGTATAAGTGAAACCCAATGTATATGAAAAGCAACCTCGCGAATTTTATTAAACCCATATTAACAATATTGCCCTATGAGTACATAAGAATTTCGTGTTTCAGTTTTTATGGGTGAAGAGTTATTGTAGGTAACGTTTAAAAGTTTAAATGAAAGCAAAATCACACAAGACAAGAAAGTACCTACGTTATCATATCAGGGTTCAAACTGCAGTCATGTGCTAATCATTATAGAACGCAGCTATGACTACATTCAGCGTTGGTCTTGGTAGCTTGTTTAGGTTACGAATTATATAAGACATGCTCAAGAATTCATCTAAGAGGTCACGGTTGTAAAAACCGTTAACAATACGTACTCAAAACCCATTCCTAACACAAACAATGAATCCTAACTGAAGGGTTTCCTAAAAAGAAACAAAACAATTTCGAACAATGTGATTAAACCACCGACCATTTTTGCATACGGAAGACTTCACAACATACGTTATTCTGTGAAAATTATAGCTGTACCCAGTTTCTAGATATATTACGTACTCAGATATTACGTGAGCACGTTCGAGGTACGTTTTCCCCAATTGTTTGCATACCAAAATTTGTATGAGTTACATCCTACCCTATACTGAAAATTTACTGGTATTCCATTTCTTCAGAAAACCAGACTTGAGAAAATTGTTCTGGAGAAAGTAGAAGCCATTGTAGTTTTGTTATCTGTAAGTAGTGGAAGTAAGTTTTGTATGGTTTCTTATTTCACTATCTTTATGATTTACATACATATACTCACGTCTGGAAAACTTTGAAGGGGTAGGCAGAGGTGTATTAGCACACTCGTCTCGCGGTCCCACAACGTAATAGGGGTGAGGCTCACCCCTATTACGTTGTGGGACTAGGCTCTATTGCCGTCTAGTGGGCTGTATGTTTGCTGTCGGATGGAGAACAGCCCTATCCCTTAGTCGCCTTTTACAACATCCACAGGCAGAGCTGGGATGGTCCTATTCTACTCCACCGGGTACAAACACGGCAACTTATTACACTGTTACGAATAATAAAACAGGAGCTAAACCCATTTAATACGAGTATAATGTCAATGTGAATACATTCGAAACTCTATCAGTAATTTTTATTGACTATAAAAATCACTAGTAATTCTTGCGCTATGTCACTTCACTAGTAGTTAGTAGTAGGTAATCAGTGCCTACTTATGCAGTTAGTATCTGTATCATCAAACAATCGTCCAATAGAACGTCTTATTTTATATTGAAGGAAATATTCAATAAACAGTTAACATAACAATGTCCAAAGTAGTGGGATGAAACAACTTTAGACTTGATTATTTGATGTGATGCATATTGTTTGTAGTTCCAAAGCTATGTCCGAACTTTATGCTATACTTTTTAAACTATGTACTATTGCCATAATGCTTGTTTCCCACAAACAAGTTAGGTCCAAACTTTGATCTCTGGAGCACTGGCTGTTTAACCTACCAGCAGTCAGTAGTAGCAGAAGTACTATTATTTTGCTACGGTTTCCAGTGATATCAATACCTTTTTTCGATGAAATTAAAACATACTTATACCTTGAATATTTAATACGATAACTTTCTAAAAACCTGCTTTCTTAGGAATAGCTAATAAATAAATCAACGTTTCTTTTAAAAGATCATCAACAACATTCAGGAAAAGCTTCTCCATTCTATTTGTCTTCAATATTTTAGAATCTTTTAGTTCCTCGAGCAAGGCATCTACACTTAATTAATTGGCTTCTTCTCGGTTTCATAATCTCTTGAGACACGATTGATCGTCCCCCCGGCTCTCCTTTAATTTAATTATTGAATCCGCGTCGTCGACTTTCTGATTTGATTTCGCCCTTGAATGTTTTTAAAAATGTGAACAAAGCAACGATTTCATTGAAAGTTCGAAACAACGCGAAGTTAGGATAAAAAGGATTTGAGGAAATTTGCACCTTAAAATTATTTCTAATATCAAACGACCTCAAATTAATCTTTTTAATTTATCAGCATCGTTCTTTGTGTTGAAAATATATTACTCCTTACTTTACTCTTTGCAGATAGATAAAGAAAAGTAATTCAAATAGTAATAGATTCAATAGGGCATACCTTTGTAGTAGATCAATTATTAAATTATTCATTAAAAGAAATCGATTTCATACTGTACAGTTATAAATTACTTTGTGAAAGGTTTGACACGAAATGGAATTAACGTGAGAATAAATCTTTTTGAGCCTTCCTCCTTTTATTTCCGATAATTAAGAAATGGCCCGGCACGAACGGTTGAAGAATCTTTGAAGTTTTATGGATGTTCAAAGAAGAAAACTTTATAAAATAATCATATTATTCTTCTATTATCATCCTTTTAGTACATCCTTGTGGGTGTAGTTAACACTTTAGTCAAATCAACACGTGGCCATGATAAAAACTCTAAATAAAACATCTTGTCTTTAATCATGTAACTGTGTTTTAATTGTTTAATTGTACACTGATATAAACGCTAATTAATTAAACGGATTCTGTTACATAAACAACATTATTCTGTAGGAAATAATGATACAATAAACTATTAATTTCATCAGTAAATTTCATTAAACAAAATTTGGCATCACTGATAATACTGTTCACGTATTTATTACAAATGCCTCAATTCACGTAAATATCAATTCTCTCGTGAGATTTGGAATATATAACTTTTGAAGGTAAATTTACCGAACATTTAAGAAACAAAATGGAAGTTCACAACAATAGAGGCTGGATTAATTCCAACTGAGACGATATTATACCCATTGTGGGTACCTAATAAGAACAAACTGTTACGTATAAAGCGGTGAAGGTGTACTCCGAATTTAATTTTGGCAAAATTAATTCTAGCCGAATGAGTAACAAATGTCAACTAGAGTTGGCATGCCGTATGCATTATACAATGTTGCCACATTTAGGGACTAAAATTACTCGACAATGTTAACAAAGGATTGTATTACCAAATTATAATGTATTTCTTGTTGTTCAGCGTAAGTCATATTTCTAGCAGACATTGTTTTAATTAATTTCGAAGGAAGGTGACAGACATAAATACCTCACCTTTTTCCTTAAAATTGACTTATACTTCATTTCGAAATGGAGTATTTTTCAAAACCTTTTCCATGGTTATTATTACATCGAAAATTCGAGGTCATGTCTTCTAAATAATTGGTATTTCTTTGATTAGAAATTATTCGCAGCAGCTGAAGCAGCAGCAGCAGCAGTAGTATAGGGTGTCCCAGTAAGAGTGCACTTTTTAAAATTGGAATATTTTGTTTTCATGCAAGTGGTAATTCGGAAATTTTACAGTTGTCACCTCAGTTTATTCCGATTATTAAAAATGGAGCGCTTTTCGAAAGAACAACCCGTTACAATTGTAAAAACTCATTACAAAACAATCGATTTATTGCAGCAACGATTTCCAGAACACATTATCTCACGAAATTCTGATGTCAACTGGCCACCAAGATCGTGCGATTTAACGCCGTGCAATTTTTTGTGAAATCTCGGGTTTGTGCGAATAAACCCGAAATAATTCCTGAGCGCAAACCGAAAATCCAACGCGGCATCGGTGAGATACAGCCACATCTCTGTGCAAAAGTCATGGAAAATTTCATGAAAATGCCGGATATTTTATCCATACTTAATCGGAACATGTCTTCTTTAAAATACAATAAAAATATCACAACTCTGTCATAAAATACTTCCTTTAATTTTAAAATTAAAAAGTGCACTCTTATTGAGACACCCTATAGTAGGTAATACTTAAACTAGTGTATTTCTACTTACGCCAAGTGAGTATAATTATGTACTTACGCATTGTTTCCTGAGCATATTTGGCCAGAGTCAGATAGGACATGATTTGGTCCCTAAAATTTGCGGTTAACAGCTGCATCAATGCCACGAGTACTACATAACTTAAAGGAACACGAAACCATTTCGAAAATTTCTATATGACCTACGTCATGAGGATGTTTTGATGTGAGCGCAGTAACTCACAGCCTGCGATACCATTTTCAATATTCACTAAAGTTTACGTCCCTCAGTATCATAAGACTACACGTTACCACGTGGATGTGATGTAGAACTTTACCGCGCTATCAGATTTACTTAAATACAATCAAAAATCCAATAAAACCAATTAATTGTACACAATCATATTTTAGACAGGCACTCTTGTTCACTAATTCATATTTAATTCTAAGCGTCTATTAACTGATTCGACTATCAATTATCCTGACTGATCTAATTCTGTGTATTCTCGTACTTTACAATATTAAAGCACTGTGATTATATTTTAAAATAAGAATTACATAAACCTTTAGCTACTTTGTAGATAATAAGTAAACTGACTCAACGTGACAAGAACGAGAAGAAATATTCGAAACTTATTTTATCTAGATGACATAATTTTCATCGCTGGAGCAAGCATGCTCAGTATTTTCCTATACTATTAATATAAAGCGGAAAGATTTGCTTATTTATAATCGAAATTAATGAACCTATTTCAATATTTTCTTTTACCATTAGGAAGCTATTAATTAAATAGTAAGAGATTTTTATCACGATATTCCCTTCCAAGACAGTCCGTGAGCAAGACTCATGTATGTGAAACAGCAAGGCGAAGCTATTTTGTAAGACTTACCGATTGCCAAAAAATGAAACGATCTTGCTGGCTTTAAAGGATAAATACCTAATTTCAGAATGTTTACTTCTTCTTCTTCTGTCAAATCGACGGCGCTTCAACTCTCAGATTCTATGTTCCCAGTGTGCCGCCACCTGGATTGCGATCTTGGAGGCGCTCATAAGTTCCTCCGGTGTACAAGTGGATGGACATGCAGCACACGTTAGCAGGTAGGACATAGGCTGTGGAGTAATTCCACACTCACACTGGTTCCACTAATATTTCATTACCTAATGCCCATTTTCGTCTTAGACTAACCATCAAAAAGCTTTTCAAATGTCTTCCATAGTAAGTAGAAAATATTGAAGCTTATTGAAGAAAACGATCCACTTCACTCACAGCGCTGTATAAAAAATCTCATCTCGTGTTCGTAATAAGGTGTATCGTTGAATTATATAGAGTACGTTCGATGAACCATAAGCTTTATTGATAAGTATTAAGAGATCCGTTTCTTAGAATGCTCTTAGTAAAAATGTAATGAATAACTCTTAAAAAATATATGAAGAATGAGTATCTAGAATATTAGTTGACAAAAGATGGCTTTGATACGGGAGATTTTGCGACGTACTCTTATAGTGAATGAGTATCCAATGAACGATTAAGAATGATCTAGGTAAGTATGCCGAGTAGGTAAATTATTGATCTGGGCACAACGTGTTCACCCTGTATACTTAACTAAAACTTCATTAACAATAGAAGAAATCGAATGCACAAGGAAAAATAAATCTTCTCGGGCGGGACTGGAACCTGCAGTTTTTCCCTTGCAGGGGGAATGCCTTGACCAATTCGGCTACCGAGACACGCCCGATGTAATTCAAATTTCCCTTCTATTTATCCGTTCTTACAGCGTATAGTTAGCATACTTAATGCTGTAAAATTCATTCAAACAATAGAAGAGTTGGCTGTTTTCAATGTAAATTTTTAAGGTTATAATATTTATAACATACCTACTAACTAGCTACTATATATTTCCTTAGACTGTGAAGCAAACATTACTTTTACATCTGCCCTGATACCACAATTGAGTCAATAGGAAAATAATCCAGGCCAAAGCGTTGTGGCCGGATGTCCGACTCGAATTCACAATGATGGATAATTTGGAGGATACCAATAATTGCAGTAATTATGACTGGTTACACTGATTTGCAATTATGTACTGCAATGTGGTTGGAATTGATAATTCATAGATCTACACTGTATATAACAAGACACAAAGTACCAAGAAAATAATCATAGAGGATGTCATTTTGCTACAAAACTCAAAAGAGACCACGAACTTTATATAGATTACTCCAACTTTTGGCCTGCACACATTATAAGTCCTCTGTGTTGTATTCAAATGTTCGATTGCCAATCCGTCGTCAAATGAGTTAGACACTATACATTTACATACTAACTGGTTGGATACATGGCCGGCGACGTCGTCATGACGTCCTAGTGAGGCTGGGGACTAATAGCACGGATATAGAAGAACAGATTATAAATAAATAAATAAAAAATAAATAGTCCACAACATTCTAGACAACGCCATCTAGACCCATGTTAAGCTTCATTAGCTTTTGTTACGGAATCTAGAATGCGGATAAACATACTTAGATACTTTTTTTTGTACATGTATGTTTGTGCATAGAAACACCCAGACCAATGCAAGTAGCCATATTCATGCATACAATTATTTACACTGAGCGAGGATCGAACCCGCGCCCCCTGCGTGGCAGTCGCGAGCACTACCGCCACGCCACAGAGGTTGTATATAAACTAAACATAATTTAACAAATAATAATAAATTAGCTCATTAAAAATTCTTTTAACATCATAACAAGCCTTGACTTTCTTAATCCAGTTCTCAGTAATTCATTCAAAAACTCCTTCTAAGACAATATAATTTATTAAACACCTAATTTCCTTGAAACCAATTCGCAGTCAGTCTAGTTCTATATAATCAACTTAGAATGCTTAATCAAACGAAAGGTATTGCAAATTCAAACACTCAAATGATTTGCATATTTTATCAACTAAGTGGATTTATTGATTAACACTGAATCACATTTACGTGATCCGATATCGTCACTATCTCTACTATACTACCGTCGTTACTATACTTAAAGCTAAATTCTATTACGCTCTGAATATTATAATTGGAGCGGTGGAAGGTAAACCACTAATTCAAGTGAACTCTATAGGTACTTACTGCCTATATTTGCAATCATGAATTAGTACATTTTTGGATACGTAAGCTAGGTAATATAATAATAATAAAAATAAATAATAATATGTTTTATAAAATATGACACTTGGTTATATAATATAACAAACTGTCACAGAGTTCAAATTAATTCACTTCTGGTCCTCACAGCAAGCCGCAAGGCCTGCGTGGTTTCCTTATTGGGTTATATCCCCTTGTGGAGGCAGCTTCTCAGTACCCGGAGGGGCACCGGTCCTGGGTTTCGGGCGGCCCTTGAGCCCTGTGGAGATGGGACGCCGATGAAGCCGCGTCTTCACGTCGCCCGGCGGTCTGCCCGAGCCGGGTGAGATCACTGGTTACCCAGTGAAGGCCCAGCTCCGAGCGACCAGCAACAGGCGACGGCTAGTCGCAGCTTCTCGGCGTCTTGGCATCCGGACTCACTCCGGGTTCTGTAGCTGGTGCTCGTGCGCCTCCCGAAGGAAGCGGCGGTACGTGCACTGCAGCGTGTGGAGCGCGGCCCCTAGGGACACGCGGGCAATGTCGTCCATCGGCATGTGCTCCTGGGTGGTCTGCACGAGGGAGATGGCTGTTTGCAGCCTGTCCAGACATGGCATATCCATCTCGTTGATGAAGTCCAACGCCATGTCTGGTCCTGCTCCCTCGTACAGGGACTGCTCGTCGGTCTGCACCGTCTTGTTCATCGTCGCTGGGGCGGTTGCCGGCGACGTTGGGGGCGGGACCTGCGTCGAGGGGGCGGGGCTTGGCTCCTCCTCCTCGTACGCTGGGGTGGGCTTGACTTTCCGGGTTCTCTGGCGGCGTCTCCTTCGTCGGGAGGGCTGGTTGGCCCCTCGGGAGGTGGGCGCGTTTCCTTCCGCCATGAGCGACGCGCCCGAGGTCCTCTCACCGAGGGGGTTTGGGTTCACCTGCGCGGGCGCGGTAGGCGCGGCCCTGCGTCTGGTGACGGCAGCTGTGCCCGCCTTCTTGTTCCGGGCCTCGCGTCTAAAGACGGGGCACCGGAAGAAGTTGGCGGGGTGGTTGCCCCTGCAGTTTGCGCAGGTGGCGGGCTGGTCTCGGGGGCGGGGGCAGTCGCCCGCGCGGTGTTCGCCGCCGCACCGCACGCAGGCCTGCGTGCGGTGGCAGTTGTGGCTGGAGTGCCGAAACTGCTGGCAGCGATGGCACTGCGCGGGCTTCCGCTTCCCTCGCCAGGCCTCGACGATCACTCCCGGCATGCCGAGGAGCTCGACGACCTGGTAGATCTCGTGTACGTTTCTTTCCTTCTTCACAACGGCCAGGAAGATGCAGCCGGGACGTCCGCTGCGGCCCCGAATAGCGCGAACGTATTCGGGCGCGTGCCCCAGCTCGCGTAGTTCGGCCGCAATCTCCTCTGGCTCGGCGTTCGTGGGCAGCCCTCGGATGGCCACCTTCAGGCCTAGGTCTGAGGGGCGCGAGTACGAGTACCAGGAGATCCCCTCCTGGTCCTCGAGCCTGCTGAAATAAGCCTGTAACAGGCGGTACTCGTTTTCATCAGCCGGGATGAACCGCAATCCGTTCCCGTACGGTCGCGTATTTGCGGTCCTTCCCAGCTGGGCTTTCAGTTCCCTCAGGTGATGAGGGAAGTTGGGCAGCTTCTCCACCGTGATGGGTGGGTACCTGGGCTTCTTCGCGCTGCATGGCTCCTCCACGCCGGCGGCTTGGGGCGCCGCTGCAGCACGAGGTATCTTGGGGCGCTTGGCACTCTGGTCCTTGCTGGCCGAGTCGGGACTGCGCTGGCGGCGCGATGGTCCCGGTGCCAGCGGTGGGAGGTCGTCCATCGGCGTGTCCAGGACCGGCATGTCCCGGGCGGCCGAAGTGGAGGGCATCGGGGAGTCGTACGAGGACGTCTCCAGCTCAGCGCACGGCGCATTGCGCCATGCGGCCGGGGCCGGGGACTCGTACGCGTCTCCCCGGGGCGAGTCGGCGTGCTTGGCTTTCGACACCGGCGTGCGGATCGCCTTGGACGTCGACGCCGTCACAGACGGCGGAGTCGCGACAGGCGAGGCGCGCGGTGTCGATGACGCTGGGCTTGCACGTGGAGCAGTCGCCGCCGCCGGCGCGGCGCGAGGGGCGCTCGACCCACCCGGCCGCGCGCGGGTGGGGAACGGAGCTCTCGCTGCCGGCGCCGACGTAGGCGCGCTTGCTGGCACATGCGGTGGGTTCACCGTCTCTTTGGGGCTGGTTACAGACCCCTTGGAGGCGGTTTGGTCCTTAGAAGGACCTTTTGGGGGGGGCCGGGGGTCCTTGGGGGGACTCCGACCCTGGGGTGGCTTCTTGCTTGCGGACGTCTTGGCTTTGACGGTCTGCCAACCGCGACCTGACATGGTGGTGGGATGCTGGAGTGCGCGCGACACAATCCGGCGACTACGGTGGCGTCGTAATACAGACGCAACCGCATGCGCCGGCAGTCAGCGCGCAAGAGTAGGTCCGAGCGGTGTGGTCGAGGAGATACTGTGCTTTCACACGTCTACACTCGACGGCTACCGTGGCGTTCCTCAAATTAATTATACGGCAGGCTATATTAAAGGCTATTTTTATACTGAGGAAAAGTTCCTGTCTTGACAGCCACTTGTGACAGCCTCTCGGAGAGCACGCGTCGGTCTCAATTGCCATATGAACATGTATGGCAGTCGTTACGGGTAGTTAAAGCCCTAAAATCTACAACTGGTCTAGTTGGAATGTTTTGATATATCATCGTTGGGTTGTGGAGGCCAGATGGCAGTCGTTTCACAGAAAATATCGAAGTTCAGCCAAATCCGCAGTTAGACTGGTAATAAAGGACCTCAGACTTCAAGTTGAAAACTTCGGATGCGACTTGGATTAATGCTAGGATAAAGAAGCATAAGTTCCTATGGGTTTTTTTTTAAATTTTTTTATCGTGCGATAAATCCCCACGGATACCACCTCCCCGGAGCCGGTGGAGGTGGTTATGTCGGACTCAAACCGACTAAAACGCACGCCGTCTTGGGTCTTTGGTTGCCGGAGGTGAGATTGCCGAAAGAACGGAATCCATATTTTATAGTGTACAACTGTACAGTTTTTAGTAAGTGAGCCCCAGCAAGAGGTAATTTATTATGCTTTTTGACCTATTAAGCCTATAATATCATCAACCGCAACACTCAATACCATTCAAATCTTTGAATGAACGAATAATTTAATTGCATTTAGTTTAAGAGCCCACGTCGATCTACCATTTAACATGGGTATTTCCCTAAGGAGATCGTAGCACCTGGCTTCAACCTGAAACTTGGCCTTGTTCGACATTTACCCTTGGGATAGCAGGGATAGGTTTATTGCTTTAAACTGTAAAAGTAGATATCTATAGATAGTTACATTGCATTGTTTGCTCAAAATGAATGGATTTATTCGACTAAACTAACTGAATAAGTTAGGAAATTATTTTTAATTGTTTACGTTCGATGAACCATAAGCTTTATTGATAAGTATTAAGAGATCCGTTTCTTAGAATGCTCTTAGTAAAAATGTAATGAATAACTCTTAAAAAATATATGAAGAATGAGTATCTAGAATATTAGTTGACAAAAGATGGCTTTGATACGGGAGATTTTGCGACGTACTCTTATAGTGAATGAGTATCCAATGAACGATTAAGAATGATCTAGGTAAGTATGCCGAGTAGGTAAATTATTGATCTGGGCACAACGTGTTCACCCTGTATACTTAACTAAAACTTCATTAACAATAGAAGAAATCGAATGCACAAGGAAAAATAAATCTTCTCGGGCGGGACTGGAACCTGCAGTTTTTCCCTTGCAGGGGGAATGCCTTGACCAATTCGGCTACCGAGACACGCCCGATGTAATTCAAATTTCCCTTCTATTTATCCGTTCTTACAGCGTATAGTTAGCATACTTAATGCTGTAAAATTCATTCAAACAATAGAAGAGTTGGCTGTTTTCAATGTAAATTTTTAAGGTTATAATATTTATAACATACCTACTAACTAGCTACTATATATTTCCTTAGACTGTGAAGCAAACATTACTTTTACATCTGCCCTGATACCACAATTGAGTCAATAGGAAAATAATCCAGGCCAAAGCGTTGTGGCCGGATGTCCGACTCGAATTCACAATGATGGATAATTTGGAGGATACCAATAATTGCAGTAATTATGACTGGTTACACTGATTTGCAATTATGTACTGCAATGTGGTTGGAATTGATAATTCATAGATCTACACTGTATATAACAAGACACAAAGTACCAAGAAAATAATCATAGAGGATGTCATTTTGCTACAAAACTCAAAAGAGACCACGAACTTTATATAGATTACTCCAACTTTTGGCCTGCACACATTATAAGTCCTCTGTGTTGTATTCAAATGTTCGATTGCCAATCCGTCGTCAAATGAGTTAGACACTATACATTTACATACTAACTGGTTGGATACATGGCCGGCGACGTCGTCATGACGTCCTAGTGAGGCTGGGGACTAATAGCACGGATATAGAAGAACAGATTATAAATAAATAAATAAAAAATAAATAGTCCACAACATTCTAGACAACGCCATCTAGACCCATGTTAAGCTTCATTAGCTTTTGTTACGGAATCTAGAATGCGGATAAACATACTTAGATACTTTTTTTTGTACATGTATGTTTGTGCATAGAAACACCCAGACCAATGCAAGTAGCCATATTCATGCATACAATTATTTACACTGAGCGAGGATCGAACCCGCGCCCCCTGCGTGGCAGTCGCGAGCACTACCGCCACGCCACAGAGGTTGTATATAAACTAAACATAATTTAACAAATAATAATAAATTAGCTCATTAAAAATTCTTTTAACATCATAACAAGCCTTGACTTTCTTAATCCAGTTCTCAGTAATTCATTCAAAAACTCCTTCTAAGACAATATAATTTATTAAACACCTAATTTCCTTGAAACCAATTCGCAGTCAGTCTAGTTCTATATAATCAACTTAGAATGCTTAATCAAACGAAAGGTATTGCAAATTCAAACACTCAAATGATTTGCATATTTTATCAACTAAGTGGATTTATTGATTAACAGTGAATCACATTTACGTGATCCGATATCGTCACTATCTCTACTATACTACCGTCGTTACTATACTTAAAGCTAAATTCTATTACGCTCTGAATATTATAATTGGAGCGGTGGAAGGTAAACCACTAATTCAAGTGAACTCTATAGGTACTTACTGCCTATATTTGCAATCATGAATTAGTACATTTTTGGATACGTAAGCTAGGTAATATAATAATAATAAAAATAAATAATAATATGTTTTATAAAATATGACACTTGGTTATATAATATAACAAACTGTCACAGAGTTCAAATTAATTCACTTCTGGTCCTCACAGCAAGCCGCAAGGCCTGCGTGGTTTCCTTATTGGGTTATATCCCCTTGTGGAGGCAGCTTCTCAGTACCCGGAGGGGCACCGGTCCTGGGTTTCGGGCGGCCCTTGAGCCCTGTGGAGATGGGACGCCGATGAAGCCGCGTCTTCACGTCGCCCGGCGGTCTGCCCGAGCCGGGTGAGATCACTGGTTACCCAGTGAAGGCCCAGCTCCGAGCGACCAGCGACAGGCGACGGCTAGTCGCAGCTTCTCGGCGTCTTGGCATCCGGACTCACTCCGGGTTCTGTAGCTGGTGCTCGTGCGCCTCCCGAAGGAAGCGGCGGTACGTGCACTGCAGCGTGTGGAGCGCGGCCCCTAGGGACACGCGGGCAATGTCGTCCATCGGCATGTGCTCCTGGGTGGTCTGCACGAGGGAGATGGCTGTTTGCAGCCTGTCCAGACATGGCATATCCATCTCGTTGATGAAGTCCAACGCCATGTCTGGTCCTGCTCCCTCGTACAGGGACTGCTCGTCGGTCTGCACCGTCTTGTTCATCGTCGCTGGGGCGGTTGCCGGCGACGTTGGGGGCGGGACCTGCGTCGAGGGGGCGGGGCTTGGCTCCTCCTCCTCGTACGCTGGGGTGGGCTTGACTTTCCGGGTTCTCTGGCGGCGTCTCCTTCGTCGGGAGGGCTGGTTGGCCCCTCGGGAGGTGGGCGCGTTTCCTTCCGCCATGAGCGACGCGCCCGAGGTCCTCTCACCGAGGGGGTTTGGGTTCACCTGCGCGGGCGCGGTAGGCGCGGCCCTGCGTCTGGTGACGGCAGCTGTGCCCGCCTTCTTGTTCCGGGCCTCGCGTCTAAAGACGGGGCACCGGAAGAAGTTGGCGGGGTGGTTGCCCCTGCAGTTTGCGCAGGTGGCGGGCTGGTCTCGGGGGCGGGGGCAGTCGCCCGCGCGGTGTTCGCCGCCGCACCGCACGCAGGCCTGCGTGCGGTGGCAGTTGTGGCTGGAGTGCCGAAACTGCTGGCAGCGATGGCACTGCGCGGGCTTCCGCTTCCCTCGCCAGGCCTCGACGATCACTCCCGGCATGCCGAGGAGCTCGACGACCTGGTAGATCTCGTGTACGTTTCTTTCCTTCTTCACAACGGCCAGGAAGATGCAGCCGGGACGTCCGCTGCGGCCCCGAATAGCGCGAACGTATTCGGGCGCGTGCCCCAGCTCGCGTAGTTCGGCCGCAATCTCCTCTGGCTCGGCGTTCGTGGGCAGCCCTCGGATGGCCACCTTCAGGCCTAGGTCTGAGGGGCGCGAGTACGAGTACCAGGAGATCCCCTCCTGGTCCTCGAGCCTGCTGAAATAAGCCTGTAACAGGCGGTACTCGTTTTCATCAGCCGGGATGAACCGCAATCCGTTCCCGTACGGTCGCGTATTTGCGGTCCTTCCCAGCTGGGCTTTCAGTTCCCTCAGGTGATGAGGGAAGTTGGGCAGCTTCTCCACCGTGATGGGTGGGTACCTGGGCTTCTTCGCGCTGCATGGCTCCTCCACGCCGGCGGCTTGGGGCGCCGCTGCAGCACGAGATATCTTGGGGCGCTTGGCACTCTGGTCCTTGCTGGCCGAGTCGGGACTGCGCTGGCGGCGCGATGGTCCCGGTGCCAGCGGTGGGAGGTCGTCCATCGGCGTGTCCAGGACCGGCATGTCCCGGGCGGCCGAAGTGGAGGGCATCGGGGAGTCGTACGAGGACGTCTCCAGCTCAGCGCACGGCGCATTGCGCCATGCGGCCGGGGCCGGGGACTCGTACGCGTCTCCCCGGGGCGAGTCGGCGTGCTTGGCTTTCGACACCGGCGTGCGGATCGCCTTGGACGTCGACGCCGTCACAGACGGCGGAGTCGCGACAGGCGAGGCGCGCGGTGTCGATGACGCTGGGCTTGCACGTGGAGCAGTCGCCGCCGCCGGCGCGGCGCGAGGGGCGCTCGACCCACCCGGCCGCGCGCGGGTGGGGAACGGAGCTCTCGCTGCCGGCGCCGACGTAGGCGCGCTTGCTGGCACATGCGGTGGGTTCACCGTCTCTTTGGGGCTGGTTACAGACCCCTAGGAGGCGGTTTGGTCCTTAGAAGGACCTTTTGGGGGGGGCCGGGGGTCCTTGGGGGGACTCCGACCCTGGGGTGGCTTCTTGCTTGCGGACGTCTTGGCTTTGACGGTCTGCCAACCGCGACCTGACATGGTGGTGGGATGCTGGAGTGCGCGCGACACAATCCGGCGACTACGGTGGCGTCGTAATACAGACGCAACCGCATGCGCCGGCAGTCAGCGCGCAAGAGTAGGTCCGAGCGGTGTGGTCGAGGAGATACTGTGCTTTCACACGTCTACACTCGACGGCTACCGTGGCGTTCCTCAAATTAATTATACGGCAGGCTATATTAAAGGCTATTTTTATACTGAGGAAAAGTTCCTGTCTTGACAGCCACTTGTGACAGCCTCTCGGAGAGCACGCGTCGGTCTCAATTGCCATATGAACATGTATGGCAGTCGTTACGGGTAGTTAAAGCCCTAAAATCTACAACTGGTCTAGTTGGAATGTTTTGATATATCATCGTTGGGTTGTGGAGGCCAGATGGCAGTCGTTTCACAGAAAATATCGAAGTTCAGCCAAATCCGCAGTTAGACTGGTAATAAAGGACCTCAGACTTCAAGTTGAAAACTTCGGATGCGACTTGGATTAATGCTAGGATAAAGAAGCATAAGTTCCTATGGGTTTTTTTTTAAATTTTTTTATCGTGCGATAAATCCCCACGGATACCACCTCCCCGGAGCCGGTGGAGGTGGTTATGTCGGACTCAAACCGACTAAAACGCACGCCGTCTTGGGTCTTTGGTTGCCGGAGGTGAGATTGCCGAAAGAACGGAATCCATATTTTATAGTGTACAACTGTACAGTTTTTAGTAAGTGAGCCCCAGCAAGAGGTAATTTATTATGCTTTTTGACCTATTAAGCCTATAATATCATCAACCGCAACACTCAATACCATTCAAATCTTTGAATGAACGAATAATTTAATTGCATTTAGTTTAAGAGCCCACGTCGATCTACCATTTAACATGGGTATTTCCCTAAGGAGATCGTAGCACCTGGCTTCAACCTGAAACTTGGCCTTGTTCGACATTTACCCTTGGGATAGCAGGGATAGGTTTATTGCTTTAAACTGTAAAAGTAGATATCTATAGATAGTTACATTGCATTGTTTGCTCAAAATGAATGGATTTATTCGACTAAACTAACTGAATAAGTTAGGAAATTATTTTTAATTGTTTTAGTGGTAAGTGCGGTGCTACTTTCTTGGGCTCTATGTCCGGTTAAAGGGAAAATGATATTGGATTTCGTATTAGAAAAATTAAAAATTATAAAAATCCCAGTAAAAAAATGCCTCCAAAAAGTTATATATTCAAAGTTAAAGGGCTAACTAACACAATTTATTTTCAACTTTTTGGAGGCATTTTTGTGGCAGGAGTTTTTTTTTTAATTTTAACTTAATTTTTATTTTCTCGAAAGAGATGGTCCTGGGTCTGCCAGGGTGCGAGAGATAGGCTCTCGGCAATCTCACCTCCGTCAACCAAGGACCAAAGACGGCGTGCGTTTAGTTGGTTCGAGTCCGACATAACCGCCTCCACCGGCTCCGTGGGGGTGGTATCCGTGGGTATTTTGCGCACGATAAAAAAAATACTTTTTAAATTGTTCTACTGACCAAGCCCTTCGATTTGTTACGCATATTGAGTAATAAAACGCCATTTTGTGCTGGTGACCATCTTGGATTTGAAATTTATTATATTGCACTAGCCTTTGCCCGCGGCTCCGCCCGCGTGGAAGTCGGTTATCGCGACCAAACATAGCCTATGTCCTTTCTTAAGGTTTAACCTATCCCTATACCAAATTTCATCAAAATCGGTTCAGTGGTTTAGGCGTGAAAGCGTAACATACAGACAGACAGACAGACAGAGTTACTTTCGCATTTATAATATTAGTATGGATTCTGCTAGATAAGCCCTTTCATTTAATATCCATATTGAGCTAGTCGTGAAAAAATATGTCGTCCGCCATTTTGTGGCAATTGTGGTTAATAGACGTCTGATCATATTATCGCAGATACAATAAATTGAGATCACGTTTACGTGCATTATATAAATACACACAAAATAACTCCACTTGATGCCGAATTCATTCGAGTAATTTACGCAATACCCAACACCCGATAAATTATCACATATCGTATATTTCTAGCAAGCTTATTCAGAATCTGTTTCACTTCTGTCGTTACACATTTTATGAGCCCATTTCGAGAACTTTTGACTGGCCTATTGTGTGAAGTAGTATCTTTACTATTAACTTCTTCAATCCGGGTTCATATATCACTTAAGACCTTTACTATTTTTTATCTGTTTTTTTTATTACACAAATACCGTGTGTTCTCTCTTAATGTTGCTCCTCTTGAACTTTGTCGATGCTTATCAAACTATAATATAAATCAATACATACATAGTGACAAAACCATTAGTCATAACTCCCACGTTACGTGCTGATGACGTTAGTAAATCAGATAACCGCTTACATACATCACACCGAACTACCCTACAATTGTATATAAATTTATCATGTCAATTGCAGGCAATTCGTAAAAGAAATATAATGCCTGATATCGTACACATTCTATCACACCATAGAGCGTGCTTCTAGAACATGATAAAATCTACACGAATATTTTTTAATTACCAGAGAAAATTTGGCGAAGTTATCGGTATTGGATAATACGACGCTCTTACGAGGTAATTAGCAAACTGAATGCTAATTACCTCGTAAATGCAATGCATTCAAATATTACAAGTTTATTGGGAAAAACATCCACAACGACAGCGACAACTAGAGATCAATGTAATTAAGGTGAATTATCGGCTATAAGAATCATCTAACTAACAAGGACTGGATTGAGTGGCGTATTCCTTTCGACATCCCTATCAGCTCTTCTAAAAATCTAATCTATCAATAATTTTAATTTATCGTAATGTCACCTACAAATAAATATTAATAGTTTTCAAAAGTAGGATGGAGTCGGCTGGACAACGCCAAAGGCAAAGACAAAGCCTCATACAATATTCTACGAAATTCATAAGCAACTTACTCTAGACATGACAAGTATTCCAAAGAGGCCCTCTTTGGAATACTTGCGTTACAACAGGGGCTCGAGTCACTATCGCCACGTATCACGTATTTGTGAGTTTGTGAGTTTCGTTTCGATAACCTGGTATTCTGTACGATCTGTCAAAGCATAAGTTTACAGATACTTAGGTTTTTATCATTCTGACAACTGACGTCACCCATACAAACGTCATAATATACTAACAACACGTATCGCATACTTGTGATTTTGGAAATAGATAACTTAATAACCTGATATTCAGTAACATCTGTCAAAGTCAAAATTATGGTTTAGGCGTTAAATCATGGTTCTGAACTCGATGACAATGTTCTGCTCGATTTGTATACGTAGATACGTTCACAAAAATTATAAAAGTTTAAATGTTTTTTATCATAGGAAAATCATTCGGTAAGTATTTATTTACATTTGAATTACAATGATTGCTAAAATTTGTCGTTGAATAAATCCATACTAATATTATAAATTAATGCGAAAGTAACTCTGTCTGTCTGTCTGTCTGTCTGTCTGTCTGTATGTTAGCTTTCACGCCTAAACCACTGAACCGATTTTGATGAAATTTGGTATGAGGGTAGATTAAACCTTGAGAAAGGACATAGGCTATGTTTGGTCGCGAAAACCGACATCCACGCGGGCGGAGCCGCGAGCAAAAGCTAGTTCACGATAAATATTATACGATAATCTTCATTGCGCTATCCAGACCTAAAGAAAACAGGGATTAACTAACTTGTGTTTCGTGATTTAGAATGCGGATAAACATAGTATTTAACTTTTTCTCATAAATCAATCCTACCTTTTTTTTTGGCCTGCGAAAACCTCGGATACCTCCCCCGGCGGAGCCGGAAGGGGTTATGTGGGACTCGAACCGACTAAAACCGCACGCCGACTGAGGGTCGTGGTGCTAGGCCGGAGGTGAGGTGGTCATCGACATATCCCTCGCACCACGGCTGACCCAGGTCCCCGACTCGCCCCCGGAATGGGGAGGCGAGCCTTCTAGCCCGCCGCCGCCGTAAATCAATACCACCATGTATGTACAGTGAGATGAATGATTAGAAGAGCTCATCAGAATATTCACCGTGGTGGAGACGGTAGAATACTGCCAAAGACGCAACATCTCTACGCATCTGCAAAAGCTCGAGGAAGTTCGTGACCTCAGGATTCCCAATGATGCGGACCGCACGTTGCAGCGACCTATCGAGAGCATCTAGTAAGTACTTTGCGTAGCCATCCCAGAGATGCGAGCAGTATTCCACGTAGGAACGAATTTGAGTCTTGTATGAAGACGCCGCTGCTGCGAGCTCCGAGGTTACGCTAGGCTGTTTTGATGCCTTTTTTCCGCGATTTCACACTGCTTGGCCGCAGGATGTGCGTGATAACTCCCGTGTAAGGTGCTGTCGTTTGCATAGCAATTAATGCTACCGTTAGAAAGCATCATTGATATGCAGAAGAAAGAGAGTGGGCGATAAGACGGAACCCTGCGGCGCGCCAGCATTCACCTGCAAGAACTCCGAAGCTCGTCCATCACAAAAGACGCGAATACGGTGCTCCTGCAGGACGCTTGCAACCCAGTTGCACGATCTGGGAGGCAGGCCAAAGGTTGGTAGCTTGGAAAGCAGCGATGTGTGCCATACCCTATCGAACCCTAAGCTGTGGCGATGTCAATACGATATTGCCAGTGACTCAAATCGTGAGATATAAAGGCCCTGGGGCGTGCGGATTATTTTGTAATAATATATATTTGTCTTAGTGAACTGAAGCTCGTCTAACGCAGCAGCACCCCGTGCTATCGTCAAAATTCATCCAAGAAACGTGTACTGCGTGTATAGAGCACATTTTAGGTCCCAGATATATGTCTCAAGCAATAATGAGATCATTTTGAGTACTTCGCTACTCAATGTCGATCTGTGCGCATCGCACTGGCATTCCTGGGCCGCTTTTCTGCTATGGTGACAGGCGGCTACCATTGTCACACACCAAGTCTACGGTCCTGCAGGACAGAGGTCATTGAGCTACCTCCTATGTTACGCCGTACGCCGCCTGAGTCCTCGGTCGCATCACAGTGATAGCACTAAGTCGGCTCCTTCTGTACCAGAACCAGGTGATCCCCCAAACATCGTTTTGCGGAGATCACCGGTGTCATCAGTACGTCAAACATAATCTTTTCACATGGAGTGCTCGCATGATAAGTCTGCGCGTGAATGTTTATAGTGGATTTAAGGACAGGTGTTTTTTGGGTATATTAATAGTTAGAGATGTTTAAAAAAAAGCCAAAAACGAACAATATTTAAAGTAAAAGTTTTCTATTCCCGTCTTTTTTCATTAAAAGTATCAAGTAAAGAACTTTTCAATTTTTTTTTCAAGAACAAAATTTGAGCTTCGCCATTCGATATTTAAAATTGATGACTATTATACTCACACGAAGACAAGGCTGAATAGCAAAGCGACCTCTTTGGGCTTTGGACTGAATGCATGATGTGTTAAAAAAGTGTTTTTTTGTAATTACTTACAGCCCTAGGGCTTTTCTAGCTACATTATTACCCTAGAGCGCTAATAAATCACCTACAAGCCCCATTTGGAGGTAATAATAACCTACTTATCGAATATGAGAGATGTAAAAATATTATAGAGATCTGGTTCTTAGCATACCATGGATTCACCGTGCGGTCGCCGGGTCCATGGCGTGGTACAGAGAGGAACACTGTGACGGCGCCTGGGACTTGCGACCCAGGTGTAGGTTTAGGGTGGCCACCTTGTGATGCATCAGCGCTCACCTCCACCGTCAGTCGTGTTCCCCCCTCTACCTATCCAAATTTGGTAAGATCCTATCAACGCCGTTTTAGATATTCGTTTGAGTAAAGAGCTTACTGAAGCTCGTGGCAATTCGAGGTCTTTAAATAAGTTACACAGGGATTTAGCTGGAATTCCCCTTGCTCCTACTTCCACGGCGTAGAGTTTAACCACATAGCCATTTTTGGTTAACTCGTTTAAACTTAACCATATTTAAAAAACCCTACTTATGCTGAAAATATCGAAACAACTTTGATAGCAGGTCGTACCCATTTGCAAACCATAAACTGGAAACCTAGAGGACAGTTTCATGCCCCTACTGCGTACGCCGCAGCAGACGATGGCTACCAGGGCCATTAGCTACTGCCCGATAACCTTCGTCGTGGCGAGTCTTCTGGCCGGATCGCCACCGTGGATCCTACAATCTAGGGCCCTTTCAGTGCTATATCGGTTCCGAAAGGAGGCGCGGATGCGGGGATACGATCCCGAGCCTGAATATATTCGGGCTGAGAAATCTCGGCCTCACATGGATATGGTGGCGGAGTGGGAACGATGACTTAAGTAAGCTGTCGTAGCGGCCATACCAATCATGGGGGGAGAGACTAGAGAGGCCACATGGCAGCCCCTCGTATCGACTGACGCAAATTATCACTGGGCACGGGTGCTTCGGGTGGGATCTGCGTCTGATCGTTGAGGAGCCATCGTCCGGGTGCTATCACTGCGACACAAGCGAGGACTCAGGGCTGCATACGCTCCCCGAGTATCCGGCGTGGGAGACGCCGAGACGGGAGCTGGTGGCGACCTTGGGAGTGAGAGCTTTCACGCTCGCCACCTTACTCGCGGCGATGTTCCGCTGCACGGATGCATGAAAGGCCGGCGCCTGCTGGGAGCAAGTAATGCTCGAGAAGGAGACGGCGGAAAGGGAGTGGCAGCGTGACCGAGATAGACTCGCAAACCGCACTACCCGCGGGCGCAGGCAACATGGACGTCGGATGCACAAAATCGACCTCCGAGGCCTGCGCTTATGGGGGCATAAACGCGGGCCTGGGGTGACAGGTGAAGCTGCTTGTCACAAATGAGGCTCATCAAAAATGAGGGCTGTACATTGTACTAATATTAGTTTTACAATTATGGTCTTAATAGCTAAGTCATGTAAGTAAGTACTATAATAATGTCTACATTAGAAGTAGCATATTATAAATGTGACATAGAATAGTTTTTATTGGTAAAATAGAATTTAAATTAATAATCTTACTTTATTTACATTTTGCGACCTACCTGATCTAGGTTTTTATAAAGAAGTTCTTGAGAAAATCCTGGGTCAGCCGAGGTGCAAGGGCTATCGATGACAACCTCACCTTCGGCCTAGCACTGTGACCCACAGACGGCGTGTGATTTTAGTCAGTTTGAATCCGACATAACCTCTCCCTCCGGCTCTGGCGGGTTTTCGTGGGGATTTCCGCACGAAAATAAAGAAGAAAAAAAGACATTCAAATGTGCTCTGTAAGTGCCTGAACTGAATAAAGGAAATTCATTCTTTGGTTCTTCTTTTTTTTATTATGTTCCATGACGGGCCTAACCCGCACCATCTGCGTAACTGTCGAACGATATACCCAGCGAGCGCTATGCCGCACAGACCACCAAGCATACAATACTCTTTGATAATATTGTAGGTACAGTTAAAAACTTGGTTAAAAATAATTTAGATTTTAAATTTAGACCCACGTTCCGCAAGATGTGCACCGAACCCAAGGAGTATTTTATTGAGAAGGAAAAATAGATTCATTGTTTCATTTTGTTTAAAACCTTTGGACCCCCATTCATATATTGAAATTATACCGCTTTGTATTAGAACCAAAATTTCAAGATTATTCAGTTAAAATATTACAGGGATACCAGATCAATCGTAGCCATAGAATATATTGAATAAATCACAGGAATAAATAAAGAGAATCGTAGCAGCGCCACCCTCAATCAACACGAGTTTCTTGACTGAATTACATATTACATATATATATAATATATATATTGTAGAAAAAGCCGAACAAATATTACAACCAAAATTTGTTTCGAGGATTACTAATATGTACAACAATAGGAATATTTATTAAAAGTTTTTAATGAATGTTCAGAACGTTGGAAAATTGATTATCATAGGTACCATAGACCACAAAACAACCTCGTTTTTTTAGGTTTTTTAAGGTTTTCTTATTTCTTCTTGGATATTACCACTATTTGATCAGTTAGTATTATAATGTTGCCATTTTAGCAGCCTGCTGTGTATAGCTGTATAACTTATTTCTTAGGTCAAAAAAAAAATACAAATGACTTATGCATTACAATAGTTGTATTTTATTAAACTGTAGTGCAATGATGATAAAAAATATATCCCATATTCATCTAAACATGAATAGATTTTTTTGAAGCAGATAAATAATAATAATAGTTAAGTATAAGTACTAATATTATGACCGCGCGATTAAGAGGCATAATTCTATTGTAATTATTCATAAAAGTGAATCGTTGACACGAAAAGAAGAAGAAGACCAATATTAATTAAATTATAGTTCATAACAATTCCATACATAAGAGTTTATGTATGAGATTGAAAAAAGTAATAATAAGAATTTTAGAAATAACTTGAATTTATTGAAAAAAAATTGGCAATTCAAGTTATATTTTTAGTCTGGCATTATTTTCATAAATATGTCATATGTCATATGACATAATATGTCACGTATATTTACTTGGTATTCTTTACCGGAAACTCACATAGGTTACTCACCAAAATTGCACGTTGCGTATATTTACGTCAGTAAAATCATAAGTAAATTTACGCAACTAAGTACGTAAGTTAGTGAATCGAGCCCCAGGTTGTACTTGCGTTAAATTAATCCGGCAACTAGAACCGCGGTCCAAGTTGATGGCGGTCCCAGTCACCGGAAGCCTCGGAATTTCGACATAGGTCCTCAAGCCGAAGAAGATGATGCATGCATCACGTCGCTGGGTCACTTCGCCGGGCCGTCTAATGTGAGTGCCAACAAATAACTTAAATATCTGTAGGTGTATTCAAACTACTACTACCTATACTCCCTCTGATACCTCTAATGCCTTATTTAATTTAAATTTGATTTTCATTAAGAGAAACTTAAGACGAGAAATTGAAGAAGTTTACCGGTTTAAATTAGACATTGTCAGTAGTTAGTTGAAGAGGTACGCGTACGTAATGAATGGAAATCTTATAATACAAAGTACGAGGTAGCTAAAGTGTTTTCCATTGTATGTTTTTGAACGAAACAGTACTTAATGAAACTTCGACGGTAGCTGTTAACAATACCTACTATTATATGATCACGAAAACTAATTTGATGAAGACTCGCTCATTATGAGCCTGTGAACAATATGAACCTACAACTAATTAGATACTTATGCAAATCTAAGTCACAAAACAGAAAGTTTGGTTTACAGGTGCGGTTACGTTTGCTACTTTAGCAGTACCTTAAGTCGATATTGGCGAATTTCAATATCTTATAGCTATCACTCGTATAAAAGTTTATACCGTTTAAGCCTTTAGGTATCATCTCATTTCACTATGTTGAACTAGAACCAACTTTTCCTACACAGAACAACTGTGCAGGGCTTGGATGTCACCCACCTACAGTGCAGAATATTCCTTCTAGGAACAAGCGTATCGGTGATTTGTCGCACAACTAAGATCTGGAATTCGTTACCATCTCACGCACGTGTTTCCTTCATACTACCCCTCCTCACGGGTCCTTGCGGGGCGTGAAAAAGCATCTGAAGAGGCCATGAAACTTAGTGTCATCATTGTACCATGCTACGTGTCTGGAGTGGTGACCTACTTTCATTAGCAAAAAGATCTAGAGAGATTTTTGGGGGATTCTTTGGAGGTCTCGTCCAAAGAATCCCTCAAAATCCCTCTTTCAATCACCCACTATCATGGATTTTGACGAAAGCAATATTCACTGTCATAGATGGTTGGCATTCTGTGCTCATTGAGGCACAAAATTTTGCAATCAATACTAAGTAGGTACCATTTTCAAAGACTCCCCTAAGTTATACTCCAACTACACTACTTATTCAAAACTTTAAATCATTTGTATTACCAATAAGAGATGCCATATTTCAATACCAAAATACAAACAGCGAGGAATAGAGTTTCGGTAATATCTTTTGAATTATTCCAAATGCAATGCCGTGAGGAAAGTTATTTGTGTGGTGAACTATCTTGGACTCACATTTTGCATTGTAAGTGCAACAAGTTTCCACACAAGGAATGAAAATATGTAAAGGTTAATGTTTTAAATGCATTCATTCATTTCAATGTTTGATGTTTGTTCTATCGCTGAGTATAAACCATGATAATTCAAATTGATATTTTTATCTTTTAATTATAATTTTTGGACTTTTACTTTTAATATTCTAACACAATATTAATAATCAAAATTTGGTCAGGCATAGTAAAGTAGACATAGTATGGGATATATTCTAAGAATATTATAACATTTTTATGCTATCACTGGTGATTATTACTCTACTACGTGAAAAAATGAAATGACATAGATAACATTTGAATTATTAATATTTTAATACTAGCTTTTGCCCGCGGCTCCGCCCGCGTGGATGTTGGTTATAGCGACCAAACATAGCCTATGTCCTTTCTCATGGTCTAATCTACCCCTATACCAAATTTCATCAAAATCGGTTCAATGGTTCAGGCGTGAAAGCGTAACATACAGACAGACAGACAGACATAGTTACTTTCGCATTTATAATATTAGTATGGATATGGATTATTACAAGACTAATCGAATAACCCACCCCTGATCGCTCCCAGTGCAAAGGTGCCCATCACACTTGCGTAAATACAATTGTCCATTAAACTGGTTAATGAAAGACAGCCTCATCAAGTTGATTTAATATACCAACCATCATCGCATCAATACGAAGTAAACTGAGCTCATTTCAGAGCTAGCATCGTCGTTTTCATCTACAAGTCGTGTCACGTTTATCAAAGATGACACATGCGAATCCCTAACGAATATTTACTTTCGTCTCCGTATAGAATTTTATGCGTACAGGCCTATCTGTTTCTATTTCAATATTTGACTTTACTTAACAAGTCACATGTTTAGAATACTCAAAAGCTTACACAACATGAGGTATTTTTTATTCGTTGAATAGAATTACCGGTACTTAATTATAAAGCTTTCTACGTAACGAACTGGTTGTCATATTAATCACAAATTACACATCTAGTAAGCAGGTCCAAACTTCTTTCTCAGCACAAAACAAGTGAATTCACTCGAACCGAATTAGCGCTGTGTCCGATTGCATCCAAAGCCATGGGGCTGGTTCCGTTCCGGGGTTCGTTTCTTCTCCACTACTTCTCATCATCTTGGACATCCATGACAGACAGGCCATTGGCAAGCATATTATCACTGGTTCTGAATTTAAAACGAAACGTCGGTCCAAAAGTAAATAATAACTAATATATCGCGCTAGAATCGTCGATAGGTAGTGGTTTCATTTCACTGAGTGACATTCGCGTAATCACAAAAGAAATAGTGAGTAAGTATCAATATCTCTCTATTCCATTTAACACGTTCGAAACACCATACCTACATTGCGAGTCAGTGTTGCTAATTCAGTTCGCACTATTGATCCACAACTAAGTAAACAGTTTAATATGTATCGACACATTGGCACACATTGCGTTATCTGCGACAACAATGTCGGATTACGCGGAATACATAAACTGGATGCTCATTTTGTCTGAACAAGAAAGTATAAAAAGAGAATCGATAAGAGTCTTTCGTATGCTTGCGATGGAAACGTAAGTTCGATAGTAGCCATGTTATTTTGATCTTAGATGAATCATTTGAAGAATTATGTGACAAACTTTAATGTTATGAGAAAAATGAAGAAAAATCTAGTTTGTTTCTCTATTTTAGTTATTCTATTGGCACTGAAGGAAAGTTGTTTTAGATTGCCCGAATCATTAGATCAATTTCAAGTGTAGAAAAATTTCTCAGGATGCTTTAAAGCTCATAGCCATTATAAGGGACTTGGATAAGTCAGTCAAACAGATTTATCAGAGGTATTTCGGGACGGTTCTAAATTTGGACTATTTCCAATTAAAATTTCCTTAGCTCATAATCCGATTATAAGTATAGCGTCTCCTATAACAGGTTATCATTGCCATGATTACCGCTTATGATACAAATCTCATCAGAACCGACTTAAATGTATATTTTATTCACAATAATTGCTGCTGAACACATAAATAGTTTTTTTAATTATTATTCTTTAATATAAAGTACTATATAGCTGATGCCCTCTGCCAGCTTGGCATTTTGCCCTCGTTTTTGCAACTCGTGGAAACGTATTCCAGGAATGAAAGAAGCCTGTGTGTGTTTTCAGATTGCCAGACAGACACATAGACTGCAAATTTAGTACATGGGCACATAATTTATACCTGCACCAAATTTCAGCCAGATCCGTTTAGCCATTTAAGCGGGTAATTAATAAAATTCAAAACTCAAATCATTTTATTGTGAAAATGGGTACACAGTGGTGCTGTGATAAAATGAGGTTTCTCCATTCTCCGCCTCAAGGCATACAATAGAACTTGTTACAAAATATGCAATATAATAATTAAACAATTATGTGGGCTACTTTATATCATACCAATAATAGATTGAGTTAAAAAAATTATGTCAGTATGGGTAAATGTCAAAAAAATAAAAGTCATCTATATAATAAAATCATAAGGAGTCATACATACCATTATCAATTGAATATTTCAAATTACACTAAAAAATAATAATAAATCAAATCATAACAAAACAAATTACAACAATTCAAATACATCATAATACATAATTATAAAATCAAATTATTTTCTATAACATTCACATAGTTAATAGAATAGAATAGAATAAAATTAACTATGTGGAAAACCACACGTATTATTTAATTTGTGTAGTAAATTTCACCAAGTGCCATCAGTCTCCGATATATATAACGTGTGTAAAGTGAATATAACAGTTTGTTATATTCACTTTATTTGGGTTGAATTAAAATTTAATTACACTTAAATCTAAATTAGTTCCAAATTTCTTCTCAAACTTTCTCATTTGTATTCAGTAGGTTTTTCAGTTAACAATAGCGAAAATACATCCAGACCTCTAAATATTAATTACCCAACTCGTAAATATTGAATTGGGATGAAAGTTGATTTCTGAAAATCCCCGACCCCTTTAATGGAAGTAGCCTCGAAAGTTAAGCGAGGCAGCCATTGTTTAAAACTTCGTCTGGGTTGAATTCATGTGAACTCGTACCAAAAAATATGTTACACAAAGGATTATTTTCTCTTTCTTATCACGTAACGGAAAATACAAAGGCCCTAACCCAATCTGTTCTTATTCATCTCGTATAAGGTAACTTGGGTAGGTTATATATCAAGTAGTAAGCAGTAAGTTGTTAAGAATATTAGTTTGAGCTAGAGAGATCAAAAGAAAACCTAACAATACCTAGAGAAAGAAATAAGTGAAAGTTAAAGTAAAAAATAATGTGAAACACTTTCAATCCCTCTTTTTCTTCACAAAAATCAAATTAATGGTTATGTTATTTTCAATATTTCACTACTATTATTGAATTTAAATAAAAACTTTATTAAAGAACATAATAAAATTATGAAGAAAATGAGTTACAATAATGTCTTGTAAATACCTATCTACATAATAGTTTTAGTACACCGATTGTATAACCGTATAATATGAATAACCGTTGAATGATATTTTATAGCATTTATTAATCTAACCATACAGTTCAATTACATCAGGAAAAATGAATTGCTCAGATGGGGCTGGAACTGTATAAACTTATACTGTCTACAGGATAATAATAGTATAAAATTATACTTTGTGCTAAAACTCATGATAGATCTCATAAAGGAATATAAGTATTTCTTCAGTAAGTAATATTCCTTTCATTTGCGTGTTCTGCCTAACATAAATACAACAGATTATTTGCTAGCTACCAAAATGCTACAGTTTCTGTCTATATTTCAAAGATACATCTGTCCCAGTGTCAGCTGCAGGATTTTATGGTAATTGCTAGAGTGTCTGGAATGTATATTACGAAATAATAATAATAAATATTATCTACTAGCCATTACAGTAGTTTGCGGTACATTTAGCCATTTTGGAAAAAGTAGTGAAAGACAGAAGTGAAACGTTAACCAATATAAAACAAATGATTAAAAAATAAAAAACCCGACTGCCACTGAAAAGACCGAAATGAATTTTGATTACTGTCAAGTCTTTAGTGACACTCGCAAGGTTAGGACGAATCGATTGACGTAAGAATGATCAAAATTGGCCTACGCATTTGGTCTCTAGAACGCCACATAGAAACAAACATACATACATACATACATACATACATACATACATAGACTGATAAACACATTACCCTCCTTTGCGTCGCGCAGTCGGGTAAAAAGGTAAGTATGTGTACTGGCACAATATATTACAAGGGGTAACGTAGTCGAAAGTTCAATGTTTTTTTCCCATTTCAAAACATATTCTATTGTTCAACGTGTCTAAAGAAATTTTCATTTAAAAATAACATAACATAACATATAACATAAACTCACGCCTGTATTCCCCGAAGGGGTAGGCAGAGGTGCTAGCACCCACATTTCGCCAGTTTATGTTTTAGGTGGCGAGCCTATTGCCATTAACCGGGCATTTATAAACCTGCGATAAATACACACATAACTTCGAAAAGCATCGAAAAGTCATTGGTGTGTGCCATGGTAAACCTGGGATCGAACCCGAGATCTCGTCTCAGAAGTCCATTACCCATACCACTAGGCTACCGCAGATTGCTAATTATTTATTTATTTATTTTTATACCACCAGGTGGAAAGCCGGTAAGTACCAAATAATTATTTAATTTTGTAGTTTGTGAATTTACAAATAAATATAAGAATTTCTTAAGTAAGTAAAAAATAATAGATTTCCGCAAATTTCGGTTACAGACCTATTCTAACTAACTCTATCTATCTGGTGTAGTAGACCACTACCTATGACTTAAATGCTTCATGAGACACTGAACTCTTAGTAAGTGTCAGCATCTCACCCTTTTTAACTCAATTGCTAAGAACACAATTTTCGACTGATAGCTCTATTATAGACCTCAGTATCTCATGTTTTTTCCACTCTGTATGTCCAGATCTGTATCTTTTCTGGTGAAGTGGACCACCACCTATGATTCAAATGCTTCATGACACACAGAACTCTCAGTTAGATGTAAGCATCTCGACCCCTTTAAATACATAGCTAAAAACACAATTTTCGACTGTTAGCTCTCGTATAGACCAGAATATCTCATGTTTTTATCACTCTGTAAAAGTGTCAAAAATTGTTTTGTTACTGGTGAACTAGACCACTACATATATTTGAAACAGTGGAATAAATCTATAAGAAAATATTATTAAATATCCTTCAGTTAAAATTGTAATTATATTGATGCTTAAGAGTTATCTTCATGTATATTTTAGATACATCATATCTTAGCTAAAGGAGTGTGACTGATTAGTTATGTTAAATAACATAATATTTATTCCTTAAACAAATACTCACAGCTATGTACAGATATAAATCCCTTCTAATTGCTACATCGATTGTGATATTTCCAATTAAATTCTATATTATTCCTATTAAATACTGACGCTTTAATTAATGGGAGGCTCTTTGTTCAGCCTCCGCGTCAAAACATCAAGAGTCTATCCACTTATAAAATTAATGTGTTTGTATTCTGTAGTCTTTGAGAGTAACAATGGTCGTCGTATATTTTAGTGAGAAACATGAAATATTGCTAAATGGGTACATCATTTAGCAATATTGTATGTACATGCATGTAACATGCATATAGTGTACACTTTACAGGGTCAGTTTAAGTCAACGTCACTTGTAATACTACTACCACTGACAGTGGGAACGTCGTCTGACCGGACGGGTGATTCAGCCCTTCTATGTGGGGCTATTTCACCCATTTCCCATATGACGACTGTCATACACATTCGTATAGCAACCGGTACCGATGGCTTAGCGTGCTCTCCGAGGCAACCAATACAAATACCCATATTCATGCATACAAATATTTACACTGAGCGGGCATCGAAACCGCACCTCCTGCATAGCGGCCGCGTTCACTACCGTCACGCCACGGAGGCTGTCAACCTCATTTGTAATCCAGTGCGCCTAATAAACTGAGTAGGTGGAAATGAGGTTCTGGCACTTCCTTCTCATTCAGGGTTGGTATATTATCTAATACTTATGTTAGCGACTGTTACTGTATTAATACAAGTTTAAACCTTCATGGTTTCTTCATTGCCACATAATGAAATGAACATGTAATATCTAGTTAAAAAAGTCAGATAGCGGTCACTCGGGTAGCTTGTAGCATGTTGTACATTCAGCATCAGAAAGATGTTGACGAACAAAGTACTCAAAATTATCTCAATTTTGTTTTTTGTCGCCATCCTAACCTAACCGATTGCTCTGATATTTCGTACATACCTTTAGTTCGGGCAATAATAAAATTTAAATCAATAAAACAATTTGATATACTCTTAATACGGGAGTTTTAAGATCATTTTAAGATTTAGTCTTAAAGATATTTATCACGCTGACAGTACCTACTCTACAATGAACATAAACAAACTTACAACGTATAATACAATCACTTGCACTGAGCAAGGAATTCAACCCACTATCTATACTTTAAGCAAATCCATACTAATATTATAAATGCGAAAGTAACTCTGTCTATCTGTCTGTCTGTCTGTCTGTATGTTACGCTTTCACGCCTAAACCACTGAATTTTGATGAAATTTGGTATAGGGATAGGTTAGACCGTGAGAAAGGACATAGGCTATGTTTGGTCGCGATAACCGACACCCACGCGGGCGGAGCAAAAGCTAGTATTGAATAATTAGTTACAAAGGTTTTGTAGTTCTATAAGCATTTAATTGCAACAGCCCCGGCATCTTTAGAACTTTACCGACAAACAGAATAGCCCCCTATTGTAGCACTGGATACTATTGTCACATCACACTCCCTCGCTATTATTATCTTCTTTATATTTGAAACATTATAGCCACTGGTAACCGCTTACCATGAGCGAGCTTGTGCGTAAAAGATCGGGTGAATATAATAACAATAAAAAATGAATTATTGAGCGTGCAATGGCTGTTGTCTGCTTTACAGGCTGAAGGAGCTTTATACAATCGTAGTTGTCGCGTGCCCGAAATTTACTTTCCATAAGTAATTTTTTTTAACAGAAACCTATTACCTACTAGGACTGAACTCTTATCTAAGCCATATTCTGCTCGTCAAATTCAACCAAATCTGTTTTGCAGTTTGTTGTTTTGCAGTTTTTCGGTGGTTGAGTAACAAACAACTAGAAAACTTAACCATTATAAAATTGTAAATTAGCAATATCTGTAGGCACATTGGGGATGTGTAAAATGTAGGTTAGTTAAGTTAAATTAACAATGAAATAGAAACTATTTTTTTACCCACGACGGAACGGAGACGGTATATATGCGTTTGGGGTGAGAGGATGTTTGTGTGTTTGTTTGTTTGTGCAAATCCATGTTCCCATTTTCTCCGAAACTACCAATCTAATTTTGATGCGGTTTTCAGTTTTGGGTTCGGCTTTAATTGGAGCATGTTCTTAAATAGGTGTTACAATGACAACTCAACAGAGGGCGCTACAGGAAGCATTTTTAATGCAAATCAATGTTGTCAATTTTCTCCAAAGTACCTACTAGTCCGATTTTGATGCAGTTTTCAATTATTGGTTTGGGTTTGATTGATGCATGTTTTAGATAGGTGTTATGGCGACAGCCCATTAGGGCGGCGCTGCAGTAAAGATTTTTTGAATAATTTATAATACTTTTTTATTTTTTTTTAATCCTTGCCTGTTTACGATAATCGCATAAACTACTAAGTAACTGATTTGCATACAGTATTTATTTTTATCAGAAAACAGTTAGATTCAAAAATGGTGTATGTTTGGCTGCAATTGGTTATGTAGAATTAAAGATATAATCAAAAACGAGGCGAGCGTGCTTATCTAGTAGAAAAATAAAATACGATATCTAAAGGTTCATTGATGACCTTATAGCTCTTACCTATTGCTAAACACGGTCATAATTGATTAAACTGATGTAAGAGTCCCTTTAATTACGACACAGATCCCTTTCTATATTATAACGTTATAGTCAATGAAGTTCGCACACACCCGCGAATTCTAACCGTAAAGTCACCTCAGTGTGGCCACAACGAGCGTCTTCATACATTTGATATTTCCGCTCCCGCGCCTGCCATCGCCTCCGCATCCGCACCCGCTACCGCCCTCGCACACACGCTCCCGCCTGTACACTCTGTCTGAGGCCTCACGCGTACCTACTCGTAGTCGTGACGACCGCTGACATCCCACACAGACAATGTTCGAAGTTACCCCGACCCCTTGTAGTCAATAGCAACTGCTATCGGATATTCCCCCAGATATCTACACAAACTGTGTTGAAGATTTCCAATTTCAGTGTATTCGACAGTTTATTTTCAAATAGGTACCTGATGGCGTATATATAAACACATTTTCTGACACAATAAGGTAAGCACCCAATCTGAAAATAAAGCTTTATTTTTGGTTGTCTATTTTTCAATGTAATAGTAACAGTAACTATTAATGATCCACTATTATTTTAACAGATTTTTCATTGATATCTGTATCTACTTACAGTAAGTAAAATACTGAACTATTATTTACACCACGTCATTATCTTGATTATTAAGTATACCATTCAAGTGTAGCTTCACTATATATCGCGGTTTCACGATACCTATATTCAAATTATCATCATATTTGGAAAATAGTAGCAGACAAAAAAAAAGAAACTACGGTATAGTACTTACTGTAGTTTTAAATGTTTTATATCTCCCTTTTTCGCAGTCATACATCAAGTGATCGTTATACTAGCCTCATGAACAGAAATAGTCCCTCTTGTAGCTTTGCGGTATGCTGAAATGAGGGCAAATGCTATTAATTGGTACTTACTGACTGAGTTTACATAAGAGGAGCGGTAGCACGCAACCGTCACATTACGCAAATAATTGCATTATCTATTTATGTCCGCAAGACTCTCAAATCATTACTTATCAAAGCTGATCGATTGGTCAACGTGGTCTCTATAAGGAAAATGCGATCTTTCCCTTAGAGGGACTCGAACCTTATAGGGTTCTAGTCAAGCCCGAGCGATTCAATTTTTCCTTATAGATTTGTATAGTTAACCTACTAAATGCTTTAAAATTTCATCACGCCTTTATTCTCGGAGAGTTAGGCAGAGTTTTACTACGTTATTACGTCTACGTTATAGGCTCACTCGTCTATTGGCGTATTCTGGGCATTGGAATTAGGTATCAAATTATCGTTTAACGTTTTAACTTTAACGTTTAAGTTTTTGACAAAACGCTATTGTTTGAGATATATGAGTATTCAATTAATAAATACTTTTCAAGCACTAACATGGATCAGTAACCAAATAAAAGTAAGGAAATAATAAACAGAGCCTACAAAAAGTGCCCTACCTACCTGCCCTGCCTACACATATATTTGGTTCATCTGAAGTAAGGCCATACGTGGATACTCGTACAAACCACATCCATCGACCGCTGCGCTGGCTCAATTGCCAATTAGCTACGAATTTACATTCTATCCAATTTAATAGAGTAGGTATCAATGGTAACAACCTTTAATTGAAATGCCTTTATTCATTTAGGAAAGAAAATATGACAAAATTTTCTTCTTTATAAAATAATGGGGCTGGGACACACTGGATGCGGAAGGCGGATGATCGGCAGAAATAGCGCACATTGGAAGAGGCCTATGTCCAGCAGTGGACTACAATAGGCTAATTGATAGCTTGATCGGTAGCTTAGTGGTTAATTAGTCGGCCTTATTATCGTGAGGGTTCGAATCCTGGCCATTACACTACCGACGTGAATCCATTCCTAGTACAAGCAATTTAGCTTAGTTGGAGGTGTTAGAGGAAATTACTAACTTCGGTTCTAATATTCTTTGTAAAATAAAAATATCCACAAATCAGATATAGCTTTTTAATATAAGTATAAGAATGTCTGTTTATTAGTTACAGAGTGTATCGATTACAGACTAAGAAATCATTCCTACTTCTAAGTAATATAAGTTTAGATTATAAACAAATGCCAAAATATTACAAAAGTCTATAAATAAAAACCTGTTAACAATATTTACAGTGTTCAATTTATATAGAAGACTATTATACTAGGATTGCTCAGTGGCCTAAATTCGTTTAGTAAGCTTTTCAACAGTCTCCCATGACCATCTAAAAAGTAACCGAAACGTCGGACTCGGTGCAACTAATATCGAATAAATTTCAGTATAATCCGTAAAAATAGTATAATCGAATAGAAATTCACGGTATAAAACAGTTATTTTTCTTGCCTTGTTAGTCCGTTCTTAGGAAATAGGACGATAGCTTCCGTTGACACTGTGGAATTGCAAACATTCGTTAGCTCTTCCTTTGTCCCGACGTATCATTGTCAGAATGTCGAACTGTTGAAACCTAGTACCTGTAACTTTAGAATATTTATTCAGAGTGCTAGAAAGGAATTAAAAGTCAAATTAATGAATCTACACTTAACATTAACAATGATGAAAACATTATTTCTTTATTTCTCTGCAGCGTAGTAGCAGAGCGTTCGAATGCAACGCAATGCGGGTTAGGACTTGGATTCCCGCTGAGGTCAATTAATATTTATAGCACATCGTAACCATGCACATGTATGACAATTTGACAATGATATGCTGTTACGATGCCGATATACGCGTATACCTCCCCAGTCTCTGTAAGTATAATAGCAGCCCATTAATGTAGGTGCATATTATTTCTCGAAAATGATCTCCTCTCGTGCGTAGATTATTTTATGGGAAACACGTATCACACTGATAAAAGCATGTGCTCAAAGACATACCTACGATACCTACATTATCACCTGATATTCAATAATTGTTTGTTTCGTATTGAATAACACAACGTAAAATAACATAATACTTAATTAAACAAAATAGCAAATAATTATTTTTTCAGATTGCTCGCTATTTGCAAGATTATTAAATAGATAGTAGACTATTTTCATTTGAATAGGTACACGTAATCCATACTAACTTCACTTCGTTCTTTGTTTGTCGAAAATTGTATTCCTATCACTGTATTTAACACTGTGATACTAAGTTCCTGTCAGTAAAATATTTTTTAATGATCTTAATAATAATTTGGGACATCAAAGTATTTTTGTAAGGGAGCAAAAGTTTTTAAAGCAAGGTATCACCACAAAGTTTAAACGCGGTATAACAAATTCCGTACAAGATAACGATTTAAACATTAAATATATTTTCCATGATAGGAAAAAGAAAAATAGCAGCGTCTCACAACGAATATATCTATTGAATTCTTTGTGAATTGTACACAATGCCACCAAAAGTGGGTTCACGACAGTGAAAAGCACATCTGTAGTGAAAGCATTACTAACAATGGTATACGCCATCATAAAGCTTTCCATACCCCTTTAAGAGATCCAGGACAAACAAGATAATCCGGTACGAGTATCGTACGTGACGATACGGGAGGAAACAAATCTGTGAACCGTAACACTGTGAAGCTACTATGTGTAGTCTGAAGGAAATATTCAAACGTGGAAGGAATTTGTAGAATCGCAATGCAGGCAGAAAGGAGGTTGACTTTTGCATTTACTTCATGTGTTTTGTTAAACTGTTTATACTGGAAATTGATGGCGCTTGGTGGAATCTGCTACACATATTGAATAACACACTTGTACTTTTCCACTGAGTTTATTTTATTTCTAAACCTAATCGGTTTCGCCTCACGGCATTCTCAAAGGTTTACATTGATATTTTAAGTGTTTTAATTCCGAAACACTACAACACTACTGCTACTTCCTTGACATTATAATTCAAATGCAATTTTACATATTATATTAATCATTTAAAAATTATGGGGTCAAACTTATAATTATTTCCCATATTTTGGGGAAAAAAATTTCACTGGTATACCGAATGTTAAAACTACCCACACATGAAAATATGCAAATATTGTAGTGTTTCGGAATTACAACACTTAAAACATCAATGTAAACCTTTGAGAATGCCGTAAGGCGAAACCGGTCAGGTTTAGAAATAAAATAAACTTAGTGGAAAAGTACAAGTGTGTTATTCAATATGTTTTGTTAAAGTTTCTATAGGCATTTATGGAGCTCATTTTCTGTTCTGTGGAGCACACATTTAGATTTTGACAAATAAATGTCAATTTAATGTGCATAACTACGCCCAAGTAGTCGAAGTTAGGCATTTATTTAAGTATTATTGATGGTCACGCACAAACATTTTACGGCAATACTGCAAAAAATTTATAATAATGTTTCTAAAAAAAAAAAATGGCGTAAATTACGCAATTTGTGTGAGAGATCAAATATCAATATTGTTCTTTGAACTGTCAATGTGTGCATGTCATGGGAAATAGGTATGTATACGTCAAGTCCTACCGAAGTCGTAGACGTTTTTTACGCCGCCGCGAGGAAATGACGCTTGCGGCGTTTATAGAGTTTATATCACGGAGAACAGAATATTACTATGGTTTGTATATTATTATAGTATAAGGATGCAGTCACTGATGGAATACGAGAATTTTACCTACGAGCATACCTAAGACTTATTTTGTAATCGTTGTAATTTACCTACATTTTAAGTAAACAGTGCCGACATGAGAGGAGATGACACTAGAGTAACAGAAAGTTGTTCGTTTCAGCGTACTACAGACAAGGCAAATATTCGTTAACTATTCCTTTGTCGTCTTGTTTGTGTGATGAACACGACAAAGCTACGTTGTGACGACATGTCGGAGAAATTCAAAATATGTGTCACGTTTATGTGGAGGCCAAACTATTTTCGGCAGCCTCTAATCCAACCTGGGTTAGAGGCTTCTGAAAATAGATTTTAGTAAATATTTCAGGAACACGGACATTATTGAAGTTTTGTCCTGGACTGAAATCCTACTACTATTATAATGCGAAAGTTTGTGAGAATGGGCTTTAGGGTATATTAGTGTGTAGATGTGGGGGAAGGTGTGAGCGTGTGAGTGTGCACGTAAAATAGAAGAACGGATCTAGCTGTAATTAACACAAAGTCAGCTTAGAATGCGAAATAACACAGAATAATTATATCCAGGAATAAATTCCTGTAAATCACGGAAACGGGATCAGTAATTTATGCGGTCAAATTCGCGACCAACAAATGATATTCCAAATGAAAGAAGTTTATAATTAAACTAGCTTTTGCCCGCAGCTCCGCTCGCGTGGATGTCGGTTCCCGGCAATTATTCGAATTTTTCTCGCCGTAAAAACCTTCCCTGGACTTCCACGAATAATTGAAGACCAAAATTTGCCAAATCGGTAAAGGCGTTCTGGAGTTATATCGTCAGGAAGGAAAACCCGACTTATTTTTATATAATTAAATATATCGATGTCATCGGTACCTTAGTGATTAAGGCCAATCCACATTTAATACACAAGCTTTTTGCAAGTAAACTTATCTGGAGTGGTTAACGAGAATGCATATATTTTTAAATAGTAAGACCGGATGGGTTAACTCTTGTGCCTGAAAAGAGGGGTAGGTGCTTGGTGTGGGATGCGACCTGTGTCAGTACTGTGTCTGCGAGTCACCTGGTCCGCGGCCGAAGACGCGACCAGTAAAAAACTCGCGAAGTTTTCGTGCCCCAATGTATCGTGGCGCCGGCTACAATCGAGACCATAAAATTCAAAATTCAAAAATAATTTATTTTGCATAGACCATTAAATCGGCACTTACAAAACGTCAACATAAAGTAAATATTAAATACTAACTAATACTAGTAAATTGGGGTATAGAAACGAAAAAATTGGTGGCTGATATAGGTCTAGGAATAACTGAAAAACTAGTGACTCCCACTCCGGATCGTACCTGGTGCAAAGGTTAGCCATTGCGATCCAGCGCGGAAATGCAGCCAGTGTTCTGGGGTCTTTTAAACCAAATACGACCCGTGGCGGGTTATTTATATCTAAGTATGATAAAAGCTTGGCTGGCTACTTGATATCATGTAACCATTGTCTAGTTGTTGAAAATATTTTATGTAAAAAATATAATACCCCGTGGTTATTTCTTTTTAAATAGTAAGATAGAATCTAACATTATACATTGATCGGTACTCACCACTTTCAGTATCCCACACATCAATGTCAGTAGATACACAGCAATAGAGCTCAAATAGTGCTTTGTTCCGAACACATTCATCGCTCTTTCTACGATATATTTATGCGTCTATAAATTGGTGCTGTTTCCCGGAGGCTTGCTAATGTCCTCGTGCTTCTATCTATACCGTTACTGGCTGAAATATGGTTATCCTTGTACGTTCCATTAAACCATCAAACTGTTTTAATGTTAAACTAATATACGTTATTTCCTTCTTAGGAGGTATTAGGATGGATTGCACAAAATTGAGAGTTGGTAAAACACATTTAGTGCAACCAGAGGCACAGAGGGAGGTGAAAAAAAGTATTATCAACAACAGTTACTGTAATGTTTCTGTTTATCACTTTGAGAATTTACAGGTAAGTATGTATTTTGATATTGTTAATCCCCAACGCAAAAAGAGAGGTGTTTTAAGTTTGACGTGTCTGTCTGTCTGTTTGTGGCATCATAGCTCCCAAATGGAGGACGTGATTTTAAATTGCGGTGAACCATTTAAAAATTATGGGGGTTGAAGTGGGGCTCGGGAGTGTTGGGGATTTTTATTTTTTGATTTTTATTGTTTATAACAATATGCCCATGTTTACCTCTTGTTGGGAAAGATGATTGAACCATTTAATTAGTATTTTAGTCTCCATTACCAGGTCGTATTCCCTTTTATACAATTATATAATGCAATAGTGACTAGACAGTGTCTATGTACTGTGTATTTATATTATGTAGGAGGTAAAACTATAAATTTCCCGGTGTTTTATTACGAATGTTCCATTTCGAAAAACCGTCTGTCGTCGTGAAACGTATATCTTTATTTACGGCTCCCAGTGGGTTATGTAACTAGCATCCTAGAATAGATAACTATTTGTTTCTTTAAGAAATGTTTATATTTCTATAGCTTTATCCCACCGTTTCACATGGCAAACTAGGTCCTAATCCAGCTCGTTAGTGCACCAATAAATATGTAAACATTCGTATTATTATTGCCCAAATAAGTTCCATATATATGTAGGTACGCATGCTCTCATGAGGTTATTAAATTATTTATTCGTAGTCTAGTGGCTCTTCACCTGCTTTTGCCGAGACACGTCTAATATGGAATATGCTGAAGTGCCTGCATTGTTTACAAACTTACTGTATGCCTAGTAGCAGAAGTTTAATAAAGATGGAGCATCAATGCGAATTTTTAATTCTGAATAATCGTGTTAAAGCGAACTTTGACCTTCCAAAAATTTACTTTTTACATTTGTCAAGAAATGTTTTCCTCTTTACACTATGCCGCCTACTGGGCCGTAAAACATGAACATGTTGTATTAAAATATATTTCAATAATAAAATTATGGTCCAATGAATTATGTGTATCTTTCACCATTTACAACTGGGTAACGTATTCTCAGTTCGATTGAAATGAATTCGAGATATTCTGTCTTTGTTCAAAAAATCGTACCTATACTACATATTTCATTTTGTCCTTTTGAAAGCAACAGTACTTTAAAAATAATTGTCTTTTAATAATTCAAATGAAAAGTTTACGTCAGTTTCTTTTTTTAAATCAGGTTGATCGGAGAGTAGATATTCGAACAGTGTTATATCTAAGAGAGTGTTTAAGACAGATAATTTACAAAGAAATACATAGTTTTAGCTAACTACACAGTCCACACAATAGTATGCAATTCCCAAACAGAAGCCAATCTCTTGGGCGCCCATATATCACAAATCTGTTCATTCAACTGTGTAAATTCCTCTCTCATATTCATCACATAAATAACATGCTTAACAGGGACGTAACAATAGGCTACATTGTTTATACTACCGAAAGCCCCAGCAGGCCAATAAAAGAGCCCATTCATGCCATTACATAGCCTGCCGAGTACCAATACAACTAAATACCTACCTGCCTCTGTTGTCCCATAATTAATACTAGTAGTTGCCATTTCGTTGTTGACTCTGTACCTAACGTCTATTATAATACAGATTCTGCATATATGCTGCCAGTAAGATTCCGTAGGTCAAGACAAAATACGTCCATGTGTGCGTGAGTATACTTATGGCCGTTACGACGGGCCTCAATAACATACTTACAGTTGAAGATAGATCGCAGCAGTCAAATTTGACGTATCGGCTGTTGAAATTGAAAACATGGTAACTGATTTTTTGCGGGAAAGCGCATCGCGGTATAATTTTATTTTCCGAAATTGGTGTGAAATAGGAGTTACTATGTTTTGAATTTAAACAGCCGAGCACTTTATCCGTAGATGCGATCTATCTTTAACTGTCAGTATGGTATTGAGAACGGCGCGCGGCGGTTAGTGGTTAAATACAAGAAACATTAAATTCCAGGCGGATTACTTCAGTCTGCGGATTACGATGTGGGTAGTTGAGTGCAATACACTGAAAATTTTAGCCTCCTATGTTTTTAATTAATTAAATAACAAAGTATTACTTTAAAACTGTATTTAATGCTATATTAGAGTAAAACTAAGTACACTACCTGCCAGTGAGCGTTATCTCCTTAAATTTCACTGTACAAACACAGATATAATGGAATCACTACAAAGCACAATAGAGAGTTTGACAAGTGTGTTTCACAAGCGGATGGACCAGTTCCAAGCAGATCTCCAGAACAGTTCAAGCCCCCCATCAAATACTGCAGAACTAGTTGGAGAGTTCACTGCATTCCGGGCTTTTATACTCGAGGCAGTAAAGGGCCTCCAGCAACAGGTGGAGTCATTAGCACGCAGTGTTGACAACTTGGAGATGCAGGGAAGGCGGAAAATCCTTCTATTCCATGGAGTTGTAGAAGAAAAAAATGAAGACCTCGCACAAGTAGTGGCCGGTGTGGTAAAGTCTACACTCAAGGTGGATGGCTTCACGGTAAGTGCCATTAAACGTTGCCATCGTATGGGAAGGCCTGCTACGCCTCATAGACATCGGCCTATCCTGGTAAAGTTTCAGCAGACGTCCGTACGGGATCAGGTCTGATTTTCAAAAACCAAGCTTAAGGGCACAGGCATTACGGTGTCTGAATTCCTGACCAAACCACGTCATGACCTGTTCCTGGCTGCTCGGGAGAAGTATGGTGTCGCGAAATGCTGGACTCGAGACGGCATTATATACGTACTCGGCGAAAACGGACAACGTCGGAAAATTAATACCAGAGCCGATTTACAGCATATTCCTGAAGCGGCGGCCCAGGAAGCCAGATCTGTGGGTACACCCGCAGCCACTGCACCCAGGTTTGGGCCCACGAAGTCCAAAAGAACTACAAGGAAGTAATCTCATTTTGTGCTGTTATTGGTTGTTGTTGTGCGCTTCTATACCCGGACATACAGTATAGGTACCGCACCGCATATTTTAGTATCGAGGGTATCCAAGTTAGCTGTGGTACGACGTCATGAAATCTATTATTTTTGAGTCACAAACTTTTTTAATTTGCAAAATTCTACAATCAAAGTTCAATAATATTTGGCGTCAAAGTATTTTGATGTGTCACTGGCAAGTCGAGTCAATCTGACAGTACTGATTTGACAGACAGTGACATGTCTGTCAAATCGCACCCCGATATTCTCGTGATCTCTGCCACTCGAAAAATTAAAGTGGCGATGTGCGGTGCGGTACATAGACTGATATTCTCGCAGAGTTCACAGACCTAGAATAGTCTCTGGTTAGTTCATTATTATGTAGGTATGTGTAGCTGTTGGTTGTAGATATATTCTAAGCTGTAGATAAATTTATTTTAGAACATATGTAGAATACCGTAGATAGCGTAGATAGAATATAGTTGACTTTTTACCTACCTATCTGTTGAGATTATTGTATTTCTTTTTTTTCTGTTTATGTAGATGTAGATACCGCATTCTTGCATTTCTTGCACTTTCTGTAGGTATATTATTTTGTTTATGTAGATAACGCTTTCTTTCATATACCTACGCTCTTTTTCTGGTTGTGTTTATTATGTTTGCTTTGTGTACCTTGTATGTCATTAGATAATTTATGTGTTGCTTATTGCAAAATATGCTTTTCTTTTCTGTTATTTTTATGTTTGCTTTTTGTAACTGTGTTTTTATGTTCGCTTATTCTGTGTCTTCATGTTTGCTTTGCTCTGTGTAACCTTTGATCACGGCAAAATCACGAATTAGCAAAATGTGGATAATTAAAGCTATATATGATATCAGTATCACGCACGACACCGCTCAACTGGCGGGTGGACTGTACTGCTCGGAAGTACAGATAACTAAGAGAAATTGAATTTGTATATAACATATATATATATTATATATATTTATATAAGTATATTATTTATATAAATATTAATCTATATTCTTATATATATTTTTTTATTGTACCTATACATTATATATAACTAGTTTATGACGGGCAGTAGTGACAGTGACAGTGATTTATTATACTACTCGCTAAGTGATGATGACAGCGACAGTCGTAATAGTAGCGGTAACACTGGTGCACCCGCACTGGCTGAAGCACTTCAGGCTCAATTTTCCGATGTTCCCAAAAATTTTAATGTGGTTCATATTAACGCTCAGAGTATTCCTGGCCACTTCCCTGAGATGCTGACAGTTTTCGGTAAAAATAATAATATACACGCTATATTAGTTAGCGAGTCATGGCTAAAGCCATGTCTACCCTCAATTTCTTACTCTCTATCCGGTTTCACACTTATCCGCAACGACCGTACGGGTAAGAATTGCGGGGGTGTTGCCATATATCTCCGCTGCTATATTCCCTACACGATAGTCGATATTTCGGCACAGCCACCCGCATCTAATGCTGGCGAGCATTTGTTTCTGGAGGTCGAGCTGCATCACTCAAAAATTCTGCTGGGTGTTTATTACTCTCCTTCGTTACTGGTAAACTTTTTTACATCCTTTGAGAATCTCCTACACAACCTCATCCCTTCTTACAATCACACCATTATCATGGGTGACTTTAACACATGTTTATTAAAAAAAGATTCTCGCTCGTCTTCTCTCCTTTCTATTATCGAATCTACCAATCTCCTTGTTCTTCCTCTTAATGCTACCCATTTTTTCCCAGACTGTGCACCATCTCTTCTTGATCTTTTGCTAGTCTCATCTTCAGACCATGTCGCTAAACATGGACAATTGTCTGCCGATATTTTCTCCTATCACCATCTTCTCTATCTCACTTATAAAATCCGCCCACCCAAGCCAAAGCCGAAAATTTTGATGCAACGTAATTTTGGAGCCATGAATATTGACCTACTCCGACAAGATGCAAAAGACATAAATTGGGCACCCTTACTAACATCTGAGTCCGTAGACGAGAAGGTTGATATTTTAAATAATAACCTAATCGCGCTATACGACATACACGCGCCCATTCGAGCTGTAAAGTTAAAACATCGTCCCGCACCGTGGCTCACCGATGACATACGAAAACTGATCGCCAAAAGGGTGCAGCTAAGTTTAAGTATAAGATGCGACCTACAGACCGTAATAAAGATAACTATCTGTCGATACGTAATCACTGCAATAAGGTGTGTAGGAATGCACAACGCCAACATGTCCATAGTTCTGTACAAAACAGTGATCCAGCTAAAGTCTGGAAATTCCTGAGGTCGCTAGGGGTTGGAAAGCAACGGCAGGAACTACTTCCAACACGTCTCGATATTAATGCCCTTAACCAGCATTTCTCTGCTTCGTCTAATTTCAGCGGGACAGCTAAAATTAACGCACTTAATCATCTATCATCGCTTCCAACTCCTGACTACTCTCCATTTATTTTCAATCAATTGTCCGTTTGTGATGTTGAGAAGAGTATACTATCTATAACTTCGAATGCTGTTGGCTCTGATTCTATCAGTCGCAAGATGGTGCTCCCCATCCTTGGCGACATTCTACCCATTATCACTCACATAATGAATCACTCCATCACCAAAGGTACATTTCCTACAATGTGGAAAGATGCTCAAATCATCCCGTTACCCAAAAATCCTAAACCTACATCCTTTACCGATTACCGTCCTATCTCTATCCTACCCTTCCTATCTAAAGTCCTCGAACGCCTCATCCAAAACCAACTTAGTGCATACATCCGTGAAAACGATTTACTTAACCCGTTACAATCCGGATTCCGTCCGGGGCATAGCACCACAACCGCCCTTATCAACATTACTGACGACATAAGGCTCGGTATGGAGAATGGAAATCTCACAATACTCTGCCTACTTGACTTCAGCAACGCGTTTAATACTGTGGATTTTGATGTCCTGCTAGTCATACTAAACTCTCTCAACATATCTCCATCGGCTATTGACTTTTTTCGTAGTTACCTGTCTGGTCGCCGGCAGCGGGTCCGACTGGATGATACCTATTCATCATGGTCTGACACCGCTGCTGGTGTGCCGCAGGGTGGCGTTTTATCTCCCTTACTCTTTTCATTATTTATTAACTCTATCTCTAATCAACTTATCTCTTCCTACCACCTGTATGCAGATGACTTACAAATCTACTGCCAGACAGATGTGGATGGACTGTCTCAGGGTATTGTCACTATCAACAAGGATCTGGCGTATCTTAGTGCTTGGACTGCTATGTATGGGCTCAAGATTAACCCCAGTAAGACTCAGGTCACCGTAATTGGTAGCTCAAGACTTTTACCAAAAGTTGACTGGTCGGCTCTGCCTCAAATTCACTTTGAAGGTACCACTATACCCATAAGTGATACTGTCAAAAACTTGGGCATATACCTTGACAAGACCATGTCTTGGTCAGCCCAGGTGAAACACATCAGCCGCAAAATATTCGCCACCGGTGGTACTCTGAGGAGATTACGTAATTTCCTCCCAACCGAAACGAAAATTGCGCTAGCGCAATCGATACTCCTCCCTATTCTTGATTATGCCGATGTCAGCTATCTCGACCTTAATGAGGACCAACTTGATAAACTTGAGCGACTCCAAAACTTCTGTATACGATTCATTTTTGGCTTGCGCAAATATGATCATGTTTCCGAATTTCGTAAAAAACTCAAGTGGTTACCAATCCGCCTTCGCCGGAATACTCATATACTCTCTCTTCTTTTTAATATTTTGTACAACCCAACTACTCCTCTCTATCTAAAAAAGCGTTTTCGATTTCTGCACGAAAATAATACTAGACATTTGAGATCCACGGAAAACTTGACCCTGGCAATGGTGACGCACTCTACAAGCTTCTACGACAAGTCCTTCACAGTACAAGCTGCACGACTTTGGAACGCGTTGCCTGTAAATATTAGACGAGCACAGTCGCTGTCTTCATTTCAAAGACAGGTAAGGGAGCACTACCTATTGTTATAAGTTTTATGCCAACTCTGTAATGATTCTGGGAACAATATTATATTATGCATTATACAATTTTATTTGCGCGCATTATGTATTATGCACGAATTATGTATGTATGTATGCGGGTATGTATGTATGCATGTATGTATGTATGTATATGTGTATGTGTCTGTATGTATGTATGTGTATGTATGTCTATGTATATATGTGTATGCAGGTGTTTATTTAATAAATTAAGTACTTTCTGTTAATTAAATGCCTACGAACTATATTAATTAGTAATAATTATAGTGTACACCACAAACTACCTGTTCTTGCAGTTCAGTCCATCCAAACCGGTTGTCTGGAAGAAATCGCAGATCGCGATAAGGCCGCCCATTGTACAACTTTCTTTCATTTATGTATCCTCTGTATATATTCTATGTTTGGTGTGCAATAAAGAGTATTCTATTCTATTCTATTCTATTCAGTCTGGTTAGCAACAACGCTTCACTCTAACTTCTGTACAGTATTTTTATTTTATGAAAATATTATTGTTTAAAATATCTGCCATTCAAGTATAACAATATTTCACGCTCGAGAGACAAAGTTCAACATACAAAAACTTACAAACAACATTTTAAAAAATGTAATTCTAAGTATACTGGTTACTCATAAAGGTGTTAAGTAGTAGTAAAAAAGAAAAATCTCAGATATTCCATTGACCTAAAGATAAGTGCCATTATGTGAACACTTACCTTGAAATAAAAGCTGTATCAACTGAAACACGGTAAACACTACAAAGGTGGGTACTAAACGAACGAGAAATAACAATATCCTTTATTCTATCCAACGCCTTACACAAGAGCCTTGGCACAGCTGACGCGTCGTAGATTTCTTTGAAGCTGTCAATATAGACCATGTCAACAGTTATTTCAAGAACTGTTTTATATTGCTTTTTGATGAATAATTTAGTCCAGCCTTTATACTTCACACATTTGGAAATGATGTAGGCGTGATGAAGATCAATGTGTGAAAGTGCTTTAAAAAATCTCTTTTATTCATACACAAACATTTTATATTTTCTTTGAACAAAGTTAACTACTTACTTGACTACAATTATTTGTATAAAGATACATTAATAATCTAGAATTCCACCATAAAATAAGCGGTTAGTAAACAAAAATATCATGTACCCGTCCAGCTCTTGTACGGTGACATTAAATGGCATGACGTTTTCTAATGCTGTTACGTATGCGAAGTTACATGAATGGAATCAATTACAACGTTTCCATTATACTAACGTGACGGCACCAATTCCTGTCATATACATATTCATGAACGAAGAGGCAGAAGTGTATTGCACCCACAACATACCACCTATAATTTTAATGCTAGCAATGTGTTCGATCCCTTTAACGTTGGACTATATGATATAACCGGCAAAACTTCACTGTTTATCTGTCTCTGTATTAGTATACTTCAAAATGTGTTGGCATAATTTTGAGAGCCATATTATAGAGGATAAGGTTACGTGATACTACGGAGAACTTTCGAAACATTGTCTGATGACTGACGGATATCAAGACCAGGAATTTGCGAGGTGACAAGGGTGAGGTGAGGTCATTTCATGTTCACTATTTATACGTGGAACTAATATGTGGATATACAATACACATCTACCTACCACTTTTGGATGTTATAAGCGTGTATGTGACATATTATGTATTCTGATTTTTTTTTATCGTGCGCAAAATCCCCACGGAAACCACCCCCCGGAGCCGGTGGAGGCGGTTATGTCGAACCGACCAAAACGCACGCCGTTTGGGTTCTTGGTTCCCGGAGGTGAGATTGCTGAAAGCATATCTCTCGCACCCCGGCAGACCCCGGCAGTGAAGTTCTATCAACTAAAAAGAGTATTATATAGACACACTTTGCTCAGTGTATACTATGCACTAGCTGATTCACTAATTAGTTACGGATTGATTGTATATGGTAGAACTTTTAAGACATATTTAAACAATATAAAAGACTTGCAAATAAGGCTAGTCAAATTTTTGGCAAGTAAAAAGGACAAGGACAATTGTAATAAGGAATATGAAAGGCTTTTATTTTTTATGTGTAGGATTCTACCTATAGAAAGCAAGGTTGAATATTTGCTAGGGTTGGAGTATTACTATGGTAATGAACATAAAGAAATTATAAACAGTAAATATGGCACTAGAAGTGCTAGAAAAAATGATTAGTTCAACCACGGGTCAACAACTACTACGGTGAAAGACTATCAAAATACATAGTACCCAAGACATTTAATAAATATGAGCTGTTACGACAGAGCCCTGAAATGAGCAAAGGAGTGTTGAGGACCAAATTGAGGAACTTGCTCCTCGACGGCCGCCCTACCGCAAGTACTGCGGTGGTCACGGCCGGCAAGGAACAACGGTAGTTATTTTATAACATAATTAGGGAATAAGCAATTGTGTCAACTGTCTGTGTCATGTCATAATCCTTATATATTGAAATTCACAGAACCTTAATGTAAACATATTGGCATGCTTACCTAATATTAAAGTGTGTAGGTAGGTAAAGTAACCTTGTTGTAAAACAGAGCGCATCTCGCCATCAAACGCAATAGTTTGGCGAGAAGGTAAATATAAGAAACTATGTAATTATTATTGAGGAAATAAATGATTAAAAAGAAAAAAAACGACCCAGGACCATCTCCATCTCTTCGGGTTGTGGGGACCTCGGTGTCCCCATCTAGCCCCGGGTACGGGGAGGCGCACTTTGTGCCGCCACCGCGGCCTACTTCTGCTAGGGTGACAGGCGGCTCCACCGGTCACCCCATGTCGTCTGTTTATTGAATTTACAACCGTTGTTTATTTCTTATTCTTTCGCGCTATTATCTCTTTAAATTCTTATTAATTGTTCAGTATACTACACACGTGTATTGTTGATTACCATCTTAGGCTCTATTATTACAAGCGAAGGGCTTGGCAGCTCGGGTCTCAATGGCGCCTCAATCGTAATATAAGCGCTAATCACCAACTTTATACACTTGTACCATAATGTACTGTAATATTTATTAAAAGATTAAATAAATAAAATATATATTTAAATGAAAACGATTTTAACAAATTTTATAATGACTTATAATGTATATTCAGGGGTTTATAAAGTCCCTTCAGGAGTTCGCCAGTCCCAAGTCAGGCTTAGGGTAAACTTGCCTAAATCGTACTTGCGCTTAAATCGTACCTTGCTTATATCTCAACATCGGTAATAGCCATCAGCGTCTCTAGTGACAAAAAATGTAAACATTACTCGGCCATATTACCATCTGAAAGATATACGCCGGCGCGCTGTTAACAACAGAAATATTGAAAAAATAAGTTTTTGTCTACTATTTTTCTATTTTTTTTTTATATAATTCGTAAGAGCATACTTCAAATTCTATCTTGTTTAGTTTATCTAAGTATTTATTTTGTATTTATGCATATATTCACGATTTCGAAAGACGTAAACCTAAGCACGTATTTGTAGACATTATTTTTGGCGGTAATTTTAATGTTTCTTCGACTCATGTGCCTATTTCGTACTCGACACAAAGTCTTAAATCGTACTGGTACGAATTAGGAATAAAAGTTTCCAAAGAATCCGTTGACTATAATTTGATGCATATAATTTAAATGCAAAAGGCATAAAAAGTAAAACTACGGGTGCTCTCATCATCACTGAAAGTCTAAATAGAAGAATCAAAGAAAAAGACCGTAACGAAGAACCTTAGTGCAAAGATGAATAAAACTACCAAAACGACACAAAAGGTAAATAAAAATAAAATAAAAAAAAAGATGGAAATTATAGCTAATATTGTAACATATGCGAAGAGGATATAAAAGAAAGTATGATACAAATATAATGTACTCAATGTGAGGAATGGGTACATGAACCCTGCGCGGGTATCTGTAAAAAACCACAGATTACAAATGTAAAGAATAGGCGAAGACATTTGATATTATGTTTTAACATTATTATCTACTTTATCCTTATAGAAATATTAAAATCTCAACTGTAAATCAATGAATAGATCTCATAGTACGATTTAAGAATATATAAGTACGATTTAAGATGAATGGTCGTAAATCGTACTTTTTTTAATTTTTTTAAAAATTTATAATTTCCAAAAAGTTTATAAGATTTATGTTAAAGTTGACTATGATTATAACAAAAAAAATCCTAAATAAACATTTTTCAAAGAAAATACAGATTTTCTTTACTAATTTTGAAAATATGACTGTTTTCCTTTAAGGGGTACGAATTAGGCAAGTTTACCCTACAAGCTTACAGTTGCTGCCGAGGCAGCAACCAATCCATAAGTCAAGAAGAAGCAGTAGACTCCACCCGGACTCCGAAGACTCGGTCACAACCAGGATTGACCCTCAGATTGCGATTGCGTTTATTTCATATTTCTATTGTTCTTCTGTTTGGTTTTATATAAGAATGTAAGATCTAAAATCTGTAATCTTCACTCATTTAGGATGAGATTCTGGGGTTTAGTTTCGAGTATTAATCCACAGATTGCGTGTCTATGTTACGATAGGTACGCAGTCTGTAGATGATCTAATATATCGAATATCTCCTAAGTATTTGGGTCATGTAACTACAATACGCAGACCGCAATAGATGAATCAAACTAATCGAAAAACGTACTCTTCAGAACGAGTTACCCGCAATACTCGTAAATACCCATTCCATTGCTTCAAGTATGATAGATTTCGATTCCAGAGCTTATTGAGGTCAAACTTCAGCACCGTTAATTAGCCAAATGGAAAACATTCTGGTGAAACAATCACCAAAGTACAATTACTGCCAACTAGTGCAAGGACGTTGATTACACCCGCATTGTGGCATTCCATCTCTCTCTAATACTTCACATAGTTACGAACTTCTCCTTGCACATAAGGCAAAAAGTAAGGAAAGGGTATCATCACTCTTTCTATTTTCTGAAACCCTTTCCTTTTTATAGAAAATGTATTGTTATATTAACACGCTTTAATTATGAAATATTATTAATAATCTGACTCTCCGAATATTATTTTAGATAGTGTTTATTATTAATTTGAGTTATACATTGAGTTTTATTATGTTCACTAACTACACACACTTTACGTCTGTATTATGGATTTTTTTTTATCGTGCGATAAATCTCCACGGATACCATCCACGGAGCCGGTGGAGGTGGTTATGTCGGACTCGAACCGACTAAAATGCACGCCGTCTTGGGTCCTTGGTTGCCGGAGGTGAGATTGCCAAAAGCATATCTCTCGCACCCCGGCATACCCAGGACCATCTCTTTCGAGATGGCCCCCTTCGGGTTGTGGGGACCACAGTGTCCCCATCTAGCCCCGGTTACGGGGAGGCGCACTTTGCGCCGCCGCCGCGGCCTGCTTCTGCTAGGGTGACACCGGTAACCCCTAGGCCGGCGTTCATGGAGGACGGAGGTCGTTCTGCGACCTCCGACGTCCGGTTCGCCTTCGCTCTGCGCGGGCTTCCCGGGCCCGGAGTCTAGTCCGGATCCGACCGGCCGCCTCCTTCTCGAGCATTACTTGCTCGCACGTCTGTATTATGGATGCTCAAGACAGATTGAAGTGGAAAAGGAAACACCATAAGGGGCACCCATAACTCCGAGGTTAGATCCCAGAGTACTACGATAATGAATTCTTTAAATAAGGCATATACCTCACACTCACACTCACACAATTTGTATTGTTTCAATGCTTTTAGTTATTAGGTCAACCAATTTCAGAATGTCGGAAGTAGTCCTAATTTCGTAACATCGTATATGGTGAGTTGCCGTTCGACCAACGTCAGCTGTAATCACGATTTAGTACGTCGATTGAACTATAAAGTTAAACTGCCATCACACCTTCAATTTAATAAATGGAAAATAATAGCAACAGTGTTCTGAAATACAAGTTACTGCTCTAGTTTAATGGCAGGCTATAACTAGATGCTACATAGTTTGATACTAGGTATGCGTGGTTTCTGTATAATTTCATGTACTTATAAAAGTAATATGAAACCGGTCCTAAAATTTCATTAATTTCTGTAATGATTTCACTTTGGTTTTGGTGTAATTCAATGAACGTTTTACTCATTGTTACGGTGCCAGCAAAAATACAACTTACTTATTCAAGTTTATTATACTCGTAAGTTTAACACTATTTGCTAGTGAATCTTAAAAGATATAAAAACTGTACTTAAATCAACGTAAAAAATTAGGTAATCAGTAAAAATACAAATATTTGTTTCACATATAGGAAACATCATAGGTACATCAAACGTTTTCGACCCTCTTTCCATCCGCCATAATGTCGTCATAGACTGACATTAGGAAATTAAGTATAGCCCGCGTGCCGCTAAGTCCATCTCGTGATGTCATCAATACTCGTAGTTTGGATATTTATCTGCGCGGCAAACCCCACGGATATTAGGCACTTACTCCTACCGGCCACCGTGGATTATGTACGATAGGTCGGACTCGAGCCGTCTAAAACCGCACGCCGTCTCTGCTCTGAATTACAAGGGTAAGACTACCCATTTAGGTAATTTCCTTGCACTCAGCTGAAGTTGAGCCATCTACGATTTTATTGTGCCCCTTTCATCTGTGGAGAGCGCGGTGTCTATATGACCACATCTTAGCCTGGTAAGGGAAGGCGTGCCAGGCCTAGGGGTGACAGGTTGGTGTGACAGACCAACCTGTCACCCCTAGGCCTCGCTCGGAGAATCAGTCCGCCCCTTGCCTGCTCCCTGCTGTACTTACCTGTTAGGCAAAGGAACACTTGGAAAATTTCCCTCTACCGGACACAATCTTAATGGATTACCCAAACCCTTTTGTATACTTTATTTTTGATCTTAAAATTTTACAGTTAGATATAAAGACTAACGTTACATCATCTTTGATCATAGGCGGTTGTTTGTTTAGGAATTCGGTTATAATGGATCCACATCTAGTGACGAAAGTTACTAAAGCCGACGTTAAGCTGCCAAGTGGTCTATGGATAGGTTATATTCTATCAGAGTGTAAATAAAATATATCAGTTATTGTTAAAGATACTATTTTTATTACTGACCTTTCCGATCTATATTCACCTTCACAAAAATAGTGCCTTCGCTCACGTAGTCAGTTATGACTTATGACGTCAATGTAGGCGTGGGTTAAAAAAGTCCCACGTTACCTTTTTGTCAATATACATTATGATTTAGAAGATCGGTAATTAGTTACTTATATAAAAGTATATTAACCTGCCTACGGTCTATAGGTAGGTTAATACATTTTTAGGTAGAAAAATAAGTAACCAGTAAATACTCGTTCCACCATACAAATTTGTGCAATTCAACAACTCATCTACGACACCAATCGATCCGCCGACGACGCAGATACTTAATAGGTGAAACAGTTTTTGTGAGTTATATTTTAATAATATCTATATATGTGTATTTTCTGAACTGTTATCAAATACCATTGCCAAGTAGGTGGAAAATTTTGTTTTTTATTAACAAATTAAACGCATAACCTTATGTCACGAAAAATGCCTCATTTTTAAACAATTAACATTAATAAAATTTAACGCCAGCAGCCGTGGACATGGAAACTAACTTTGAAATGTTTTAATGTCTGCACAAGACTTATGAAACACGGGCCATGAAATTCCTGCTCAAAAAGAGGAAAGAAGATATATTGCACAACTCTGCCGTGAAAAAAGCATTCTCTTGTTTTTTCTTAAAAAAATGCAATTACTGACTAAGGACATTTTTAGAGTTGTTAATTGTACAATTTCATGTTGGCAGGGTTGTGGAATGAATTTAGGAGAGAATAATATAAATAATAGGTGTTGTTTCCTTAATCTAAACATTTGACTTAATATGTAGTTATGTTCCGTGTCTTTATTAAAACGAGATGTAATAATACCATGTGACGCTTCCGCTGCATACGAATTTGAACGTTCATTATTACTACTTTCATTATAATCACGCCTTTGTCCTTTCGAAGTAGGCAGAGACAACAGCTTGCCATCTGCTTCTGCCCTTACTTTCCTTACATACTTCGCGAGCTTCCTGTAACCCGTTTCGATCAGTACTCATACGTTCCATCACAGCTCATCTTCGTTCTGATGATAGACCACTGAGGATACAATATTTTCCTCATCCATGTACCTAATAGACTTACCAAACACTGCAGAGCAATGGGTCCGCTATCGACCCCTTTCGTCCCGTTTTGGAGGAACTGCCCTGGACCAGATGGGAGTCATTACATAGGCTCCAGACTCGGGTCGGCCGAAGCAAGGAAAGCCGGGCCAGGGGGCGGAATATGGAGGCACTCCACAGACAATGGCCCATCTGTTACGTGTGCTAAATGCCCATGCACTTGTACACCGCAGGACCTTATGTGCGCCTCCGAGAATGCCAAGGAGGTGGCAGCACACTGAGAGAATATAATTTGAACACAGAAACGCCATCGCCACGATAGAAGAAGATGATTTGACACTGAAAATAAAATCATCATGTTAACAAGTAGGTAGTAAACTAAAAAGTGTTATATTGCAATCAATTTAGGTTAAACCATAATTGTACTATTATTTGTACGTCGATTAATAAATTGTAACATGCAAATGTTTGTGGTTCAAACAGTTCTATCTCATTACTTGCACTTGATTTATTTATTCAGCTGATTTCGGCTTGGATTTGATTTCAGATCCATTTTAAGTCGCAGTATTATAAGGCTTTTATAACAGCAGTTACTTGTAAATTACAGTTATATATTTATACTTAATCGTACCTATAAAAAATATACTACAACATGTTCTATTAAAATGTCTAAAACTGTTGGCTAAAAGTATTGAAACGATCCGGCAAACAGTTGGTTGCGATTTTCACATTAAATTTAAAGTCCTTTTCATGGAAATATTATTTAATCGAATAAGGCAGTCAAATGTGTGGCTTTATTCGTAAATAAATAAAAAATAAATAAATTAAACGTAATAAATAACAATATTTACGTTCAAATATGCACAGGTAACACGTAATATTCACAGATTAATTGCTTTTAATTATGAATAGGTAAATAAATAAATAAAGGTTACCTTTACGACAGCATATAACTTTATCAATATTAATGAAATACGTAAATTTAGGGCCGGTATCCTTCCCATGAATTTTGGATCAAACCATTTATGTATGTTAAGGTACGTGGATTAACAGAATTTTCATTATTATCATAAGCTGTCACACTATAATTCACAAACACGAATAATTATTTATTTATTAAGTACTATCAATTATTTCAGATTATATTTACACAGAGATTAGGGTGACATCATGCTCGGTTCTGTTGGACAGTGTATTTACGAGGCGTGTAGTTAAAACGTGACTTGACGATTTATTTTGTTCTTTCTTTCATTAAAGATGCGACATCATCAACTGCGAACAGTGAAACGGATGAATCAGACCTAAGAATTGTTACGCATAGTTATCTCTGCTTTTCCCAGTGGGCTATCGGCCGTTCCCAATAACGTATATTGTCAGTTTCGAGATAGTAAAGATTGAAAACGTCATCAATCTATGATTTTAGTATTCTAATATTTTTACACTTGATCTGTAACTGGCCTATCGATTGTAGGGCCTGTCCCATAAAACAAATAGAGATTTGTAATTATAATATTGGGTCTCTTTATGTGCAGGTTGTTATTGGCAAAGGCAATATAAGGGAGATACAAACAGTAATTAAGTTTTTATAACTAATAATTAGTAGGTATACAACTACATGACGAGGCAGACATAACCGACTCGGACCGAAGAAAATCGCTCGTCATCTTGCATTGGGTCATTCAGTTGCCGCTGCCAAAGGGAAGGTAGTACTTACCGATAAAAGTTACGTAAGTGGAGGTTGCCCAGACTTAACTAGCACATAACCAATCTTTTGAGAACCATCTTGTTGTTTTAAAGTCGTATAGGTAGGTACCTACTGAAGTTACTAGAAAAAATTATAACACGGATAGGGACTTAAATAATGAAAAACTTGAAAACACTACTAAAATATGCTAAAAAATTGATTTATTTTACTTCACTGACGATAATAAAAGTTGTGTACAAAGTATCAAAATGACAACTTCTCTTAGTACTATACAAACATTAAATATAATTGAGTGGCCCTAAAACACTTCGGCGAATAGTATCAAATTACTGTGGAGGATAAATTACTAAAATATTTTGTAACATTCCGTTTAGAAACCTTTGGGGCTGAAGCGAAAGCTTTCCAAGTATTCAGTATACTGTATAACCTTTACCAAGTATGTAGAGAAAATTTCCATCCTTTAGCAACTGATACTGTTTATGAAGAAGAAAATAAACTTCCACCCTTTTATAAGCTTTCAGTTCTAGAAACTTTAGCTACGTTTGCATTTTTGAGGAGTAAAATTAAATTTCCCCAGACACTAACTATTGCAATGTCGTTTTTTAGCATTAATTAAGATCAGACTTTGTATCGCGGTCATACTGTGTGTATCTATTTTGAGAAAACGTGTGACGTCCACTGAACTAGGAGAAAAAACTCGACAACCAGAATCCCCCAGCATTTACAACTTCATTATTATTATTTCTATTTTATAAAGCGCCAGGTTCAATCAATACAGTTTATACCGAACAAATTCTGTTAAACCCTTATCAATAATATATGATACAATTATAATGTACCCTAAGCCGTCTCAATGTATCATAGGATCTTATTAACGACGGATTAAGTTGACATCAGTATATGAAGGGGCACATCCATCAGCTAGCAGTGACGTCTTCCATTTATCACCATCGAAGGGGTTGATTGAATATGCAGTGATCCCTCGTAATGGTCTATCGCTTAAGTAAACGCCATAAACATTTTCTCCAAATCACTTTATTATCTGACGTGAAATATTTTAGGTAATCCAAATTGTTTATTTGTGGTATGCTTGCTGTGAACATGGTTTTCTGTAAGATTAAATTGTAAGAAAATGAAAATGAGTTTATTGCCAAATAATTTTACAACATTGTGCATTTCACTGTGGCCCCACACTAGGCAAGCCTGTCCTGTAGGTGCCAGGATATTAAAATAAGAAGAGTTGGTGGATGTTAAAGACACCTAAATTGTGACCAAATATTTTTATTCAGCAGTCGAGGCCAAGGAGGATGAAAACTTTTATAGTGACGAACCTGAATTACTTGTAATGACAATGATATGTCCTTTTTTAATGATATGATAATTATGTCCTATCAAAGCTTTGTAAATGTATTATTTACGACAATTACAATCAGACTAGTAAAATATTACTAAGTATTTGTATAAACACATACAGCTAAACTGATTGCCTATGCTAATACTGGGCTTACGTTAGTAGTGCGCTGAGCAGTCTAGTTGCAAGTTCGATTGTACTGCTAAAATATACGATTAAATTAATTTTCTAAATACGAGTTTATCCATACTAATATTACACCTAAATTCGAAAGTTACTCTGTTTATCTGTCTGCTACACCACTGAACCATCTTAATGAAATTTGGTATAGAGATAGGTTAGACCTTGAAAGAGGACATAGGCTATGTTTGATCGCGATAACCGACTTCCACGAAGGCGGAGTCGCGGGCAACAGCTAGTTTATAATAAGTAATAGTTAAAGTAAAGTAAAGTATCTCTTTATTGTGTACACCAAGGATAAAAACATGTGTTTTTTGTAGGTACATTTCAGATATAGACAATAGGCGGCCTTATCGCACAGTGGCAATCTCTTACAGGCAACCTTTGGATGGAGAAATAGATAGAAAACATGTTTGGGTAGCATGGTGCACAAGGTCCCAATATTAGTGTATTTTACCTAGTATATTTATCTTAGGATACGTTATATACAATATACCTATACAAATAAATATAGGTACATACACATATACATACATACACATTTACACACAAATATACATACACATACATACATACATACATAACCTATCTTACTGTTTATGGAGGAGTGACCAATGTGTCTACACGTAGTAATCATACACAGATTTTTTAAAAACTGGTAAGGATTGTGCGCGTCTAATTCTTACTGGTAAAGCATTCCACAGACGAACAGCTTGGGCGGAGAAGGATTTGTCAGTGAACTTTGTGGAGTGCCCCGGCATTTTCAGTCTCAAATTCTCTGCCGATCTCAGAGACCTGGAATGTGTAGCGTCCAGTAACTCGAATCGGTTTTTAAGGTAAGAGGGGGTAGCAGGATTGAAGAGTATGCTGTACAATAGTGAGAGTTACTAACTGATGGCCACGACTCAACCCGCGTGGATGTCGGTTATCATTTTTATTATACCTACCATTGCAATCAAACATAGGTAAGTCAGATAAATGTGACAAAGGCCTTTTCAATAAGAAAGATGCATCAAAAGCCGAACTAAAAGAAAAACTATATTAATAAAATAACTGCATTACATCTACTCTAAAGAATATTCTCCTTCAAATAGAGTTCACAAAGTAAATTTATAAATATTGAATAAGGCCAATAACGCTTAACCTTATAACGGCAATCTCATCAAAAGATTTAGCGAAGCCCTTGATGACAGATAAATTGACTTGACGTCGTCGATTCAATCACTAATTCCTTTGTATGAAAAGAGTGCCTTCAATATCTTTATTTAATGAAAAAAGTAAGCCCTTTAATAGTCTAAAAAGAAAATTCATTTTAAATGTCTATTTATTTAGACGTTTAAATTCAAAAGATTTGCGCATCAATAAAGTGCTTTATTAAACTTGAGCGTTCTGCTTCTTTTTAGTTAAATAACTACCCAATTAGTGACTATTTTGGTTTAGATAAAATCTATTCTAAATTAATATTTCAGTCAAATGTAAAATTAAAATTATATTGGCAATAATTCTAAATTATAAATATTATATTAGAGGGTGATTTGAAAACTTCAAAATGTTCAGTGCCACTCATACCTGCGTCCGTACTAAGATAAATATAGGTATTATAGATCCATTTAAAGGTAGGTTTAAAGTTAGGTTTTGTTCTGCAAAAGCAAGATATTTAAACTAGTACTAATGCCAGTTAAACTACATTAAGTTTGAAATTACAGAGAAGGTTTTCAATTTCTTAGGCAGTCAACAAAATTGTATTATTAATCGTTACTATGTACTTTATTTTTTTTACAATTTGCTGTCCAGTTAATTTGCTGCATGTTGTAAATGTGCATTAGCTGTACATGGCATCACACTTGGTAAATAATTGACGTCGTAAGTAGGAAGAAAATATTTTTGGACTTTTATATAGCCTACCTATTATGAAAACATGGCATCGCACTTTGCAGGGTTGACTTGAATGGACACTTGTTTTGTTTCTCTTATAAAACTGGAGGATTCTTAAAAAGGGACCTCTGAAGGTCGTTAAATTGAAGACCGCAATTTTAGTATCCTGAATGTAGTCTTCCTTTTAGATAATACATTCAATGTGAAAGGTGAAAGGGATAGCATGGGTGATATGGTGCACATTGAAAGAGACCAGCAGAGTTTGGTTCTCTATGTAATAGTGATAAATAAAAATAATTCTTAAACCTCTACAAAAATTTAAAACAAAATATAAATAAACAAAACATGTGGTCATTCTATAATTTCGGCAGCTGTGGAATGAAATGAAATGGGGATGAACCCTCTTTGTTCAGCGCAATAATATAACAAGTAGCCTTAGGCAAAGTAGCTTCCAAGACCAAAATATTCAACACTGTTACTAATTGGAGTCTTTGACAATCCTCTTAGTACCGTGTCCAAAGGATCTAGCCTATTTTCAAATACATGCATGTGAAATCAAACTTGATTTTAAAACAGACTTTGTTTGTATTTCTTTTTGGATTATAACTTTTTCATTAACTTTCTTTCAAGTTGAAATTAAAATGGTAACATAGAAAGACTTGAATAAAGTCAGATCAAAATCACTCGTAACCGCCTAGCGTGATAGGTTTAATGACAGTAGAGAAAGCTTGTGCAGTATGAAAGGATAGAACCAGAGCGTGAGCCTATTCCGGAAGTATATGTAATATAGCAAATAATAACTTAACACAAATTAAGGACTTACTTTGGAAGGAGTATTTGTATTCGAAATCCTAAAAACCAAATAACAAATTAACTTTTTTCGTTTTCTTTATAAAGTTTATGTTCAGCAGTTCTTCAGAGTACCCGCAAACATCAATCTTTGTGTCATTTTCTGGCAGTGGACTTAGGAAAAATAGCTTCATCGACTTTACATCCTCTGAGAAATTCTAAAGTCATTAATCTTCAGAATACCAAGCGAATAATTTATACTCAGCGAGAGACTTCATTTTTCAATATACCATAATATGAAAAGCCACGTCTAGCTCTGAAGGACGTTAAATGTATTAGTTTGATAAATAGTTCGGAAGAAAACAGGAAAAAAGCATAATATTTGGATGTTTACGCTGAACATTTCACCAACATTGAACATTGAATCAATAATAAAACCATTGGATAACAGAACAATTCCGGCTTTTTAATAAAATTGAACACTCGGATGTAAAATTACACAAATGAAATTCGCTTCGCTTCACGAAATTAGCACAGCTTAACGCGTCAATGCCTTAAATCCGATTTGAGGGTGATCAACTGCACATATTGAATGAACATAAATGAAAATAATTTCCACGAATTAAGGCCCTTACACATTATTTGGTTGTTTCTCCGAAGCTCAGAAACGTCCTAATAATATGGAGAGGTCTCAGGCAGCACTTTATACATTATACGGATGTTTCTGGGAAACTCAGAAACAACCTAATTGTGTGGGGAGGTTTCAGGAAGCAACTAATCAAATCAAGCAATCATCAGTGTATACCTACTTGTAGTACTAAAATAATTAACTACTTACTTTTTAGACAAATGAGTAACCACGAAACCCCTTATTGAGCGTGACTCGACATGTACCTAGACGGTTTTATTTCAGCTTGTAGAAAATTTGACTGCAATAATAATGAGGAGATATTCCTATCGCTAACCCTCGATCTGTCATCTCTAACGACGGTAACCTTCTATAAATTGTGTTAGAAAGGTATGACAAATCGAACTACCTCAATTTGCTTACTACGATCGTCAGACACTTCATAAATAGTCGTAGCACGTATTTCGCCTCTTCGCCGATTCATCCTTTTGACAATTCGGTAACATAAACCAGAGTAGTAAAGAGCTGCTTATTGATTAATCATACAGCACGGAGTACCGCAACTGCACTTGAAACGATATTATATTGCATTTTAGCTGCACTGTGCTCACTTCCACACTAAAGTTCTCTTTAATATTTTTCTTGCTGCCAGAGCTAGATACTAATAAAATATTGCACGGATCTTTAAACTTCGTTTAGCTTTAAAGCTTTATTTTTCTTGGGCGTTAAAAGAAGATAAATTTGGATTTAGGTACCTAATAAGTATATTTTGTTTTGATAGAACTAAATTTCAGGATAAAAACCACGACGGTTTTTTAACCTAAGTGAGGTGGCAGACAAGCACACGGCCCACCTGATGGAAAGTGGTTACTGCGGCCTTTGGACGCATGCAACACTAGGGGCGTTACACTCGCGCTGCCTACCTGATCGTATGGTAACATTTTTTTTAAAGAATATTAGAACCGAAGTTACCACAGTGGAGTTTGTTGCGCCGTTTCTTCTCCACCAGCGCCTTGGAAGCGGTGGTAAACTTAGATTAAGTAGAATTAAAGTTGACGTCAATAAGAAACAATTTTATTGTTCTATATTGAAAAATAAATGACTATGACTATGACTATGACTAATATTCCCTCTAACCCCTCCAACTAAACTAAATTGCTTGTGCTAGAAGTGGGTTCACGTCGGTAGTGTAATGGCCAGGGTCGAACCCGGGACCTCTGGATCGTAAGGCCGACTTCTTAACCACTAAGCTACTGAAACATTTAAACCCCGATGGTAATTTGTTGGAACTTTTGAGTCTTCTTGAAATATCGGGTGCCGTTAGTGTCAAATAAACAACACAAATGCCTAATGCAGCAATTAAAGTAGGTACATTACGATTTAAAAAATCAAAAGCCTTACCAAAGATTCAAAGTCTAATATTTTATTTTATTTAACTGGTATTATTTGTTAATAAGGTTATCTTCCAAACTTACATGTATTAAAGGATTTTTTTACAAATTTCACTGGTGACCGTTTCTTACAACTTCAGGCGCATTATTCTACTTGACAATAGTTAATAGATTTGAATTAGTTAATTTACAAGGTTAGGTCTCGGGTTCGATCCCAGGCACTTACCATGGCACACACCAATGACTTGTCGATGCTTTTCGAAGTTATGTGTGTATTTATCGCAGGTTATGGGTGCCCGGTTAATGGCAATAGGCTCGCCACCTATTACATTGGGACCTAAACATAAACTGGCGACATGTGGGTGCTAGCACCTCTGCCTACCCCTTCGGGGAATACAGGCGTGGGTTTATGTTGTGTTATGTTATACTCCTAAGCATCAGCAGCGCACAAAATTCGTATCGTGACAAACACGTCTCTCGGGAATTTACTTAGACCAAATACGTAAATTAGTACCCAAACACTAACTTAAATAATGGATGGATATATTACGTTAATGAGAACATAAATTTTGTACTTACACGAAACTTTCAAGGTTTAGCACGAATAGGCTATACAAAAAAATGTATTTACTAAACAATGTGAGATATAAAGAACGATTCACATATATAAGTAAAAAATTAAAAAAATAGAAAAAGCCCACGACGTATAAAAAATCATTCAAAAAATATTTACTCCAGCGCCCCCTAGTGAGTTGTCACCGTAACACCTATCTAAGAACATGCTGCCAATCAAACCCAAACCAATAATTGAAAACTGCATCAAAATCGGACTAGCATTTTTGGAGAAAATTGCCAACATTGATTTGCATTAAAATGCTTGCTGTAGCGCCCCCTGTTGAGTTGTCATTGTAACACCTATCTAAGAATATGCTACAATTAAAGCCGAGCCTATAACTGAAAACTGCATCAAAATTGGATTGGTAGTTTCGGAGAAAATCGCAACATGGATTTGCACAAACAAACAAACAAACACACAAACATCCTCTCACTCCAAACGCATATACCATCCCCGTTCCGTCGTGGGTAAAAATTAAACAAAAACAAGGTTAATAACTTATTTTATTTTTAACCGACATCAAAAAAGGAGGAGGTTATAAATTGTATGTTCCTCGAATTATCCGTTATTTACGTCAAGTGCATTATAATCACGATGATATTAAAATACCTATATAAATTATTTTTTAAGTGTTTGACGTTCCTTATATTAAGTATTAGGTACCTACCGTCATTATTTCATATCATACCTACCTACTTTCAGATAATAAAATGGTAGAATCCACTAACATAATTACGTTCGTTCAAATAGTTTTAATTGTGTTAGCCTCAGAAGATCTACGAGCAGTTGAATTATTTAATGACAGTGTCGCAACCTCAGTGAAACTACTAACAGATGAATTAATTTAATTTACACCAACGACGCTTCAACTTTACAAGATCTATCAGACACTGATAACTTCCATATTAACAATAATGTGGCCCGAACTCAGTTTATATTTAATCTTAACAATTGAAGTGATAGCCATTCATATTTTAAAATGAAAGACAGGTTGAAAGAGTGAAAAAAGCTAATGTTAGTAATATAAAATATGAAATATACACGTAAAAAGTGGTTTTATTTCAATATGAAATATACGCAAAAAAAAAATTGCTACCGTTAAGTTGGCAGTTTTACAAAATTAAAAAGTGACACGATTATTATGTTCTATAAACATATTAAATTTTTGCCATAAAACGATTATACATGTTATTATCTAATGTATTAGTGAATGTGTTTTTATATATATAACTAGGTCAGGTCCCAGCTTCAGCCAGGACAACACCACTATTTTATACTCAGAATTCTGAATTAGAAGCCGCGTTGGTTCCCGGTGGAGTAGAATAGGATCACCCCAGCTCTTCCTGTGGATGTCGTAAAAGGCAACACTAAGGTGTATGTACGTATTACTAAATATTATATATCTCCGAAATTTTCTAAAACACCAGAACAGAAACGAAGTTAATCAATCAGGAAGCTCTCCATCGAAAACCCTGACAATACGACAACCGGATGAAAAATCAACTTATCTAACTGAGAGTATCGAGTAGTCCAATGCCATTATAGAGGATTTCACGTCCACTACCGTCGAATTTTATTTTGGAATGGCCACGGCAAATATTGTACTACATTCACCGAAACCATCGCAACAGTGTTTCACTGCTATTGCATTCTTTACAATCCATTGAATCTTTAGTGAACAACAAATAAAAACTGTTTCATAGATACGCAAGGATAAAGCGTAATATTCCGTGAATTCAGTATATTATGAACGTTCAGCGTATTTGTGCAGTTATGCCGAATACGTGAATCACTCTTTTAAATGCTTTGCATTGGCAAATATGTAAATCTGTCAAAGTGATTGCAGTTCGTTTTTATGTATGTTTCGGTGAATATTAACTTTATTTAAATACCTATATAATCGACAAATACAGGAATTAAAAATTTAAAAAACCCCCGTCACAAAAAACACCAAAATGTTGAAAATAAATGAATAAATTTTAATTCAACGGTTGCCATGTCGGGGGACCGTTGGCAAGTACTCCTTTATATCGTAAGGTCCCCCGACATGGCAACCGTTGAATTAAAATTTATTCATTTATTTTCAACATTTTGGTGTTTTTTGTGACGGGGGTTTTTTAAATTTTTAATTTAATTTTTTTTTATACTTTTTAAATTGGTCTACTAGTCAAGCTCTTTCATTTGATACCCATATTGAGGGAATTATAAAGAAATTTGTATTCCAACATGTTGTGGTGGCGGCCATCTTGGACCGATTTTTTTCAAACATAGCTAAGAACACTCCCGACTAATATACCTTTCAAACAAAAAAAACTAAATCCAAATCGGTTCATCCGTTTGGGTGCTACGATGCCACAGACAGACACACACACACACACACACACACACACACACACACACACACACACACACACACACACACAGACACGTCAAACTTATAACACCCCGTCGTTTTTGCGTCGGGGGTTAAAAATAATTTTACTCGTTCAGTTTACATGAAACGTTGGAATCACGCTTGTAAAAGTATTATAGTATTATTCAGTTTACAGCCAACCAGTTTTCATACCAAGAAGAATGCAGTAAATAAGATGGTGGCGTAAATACCTACATATACCGATTAGAGAAAAAGGAAGGGTGCATGCAGTGTTTTTTTTGGAATCGAACTCGAGCAAATTCTTGAAATCGGCTTAGCTGTGATAAATTCCTCTGCAGAGAGTACTATCACGTAGAAAGTCATATATGTAGCGTTCATTGAAACACAGTTCAATATGAGTGAGTTACAAGATGAACCTCTCAGCCACACCATCGTTAATCTGAAAGCTAGCTGTTGTAAAGCATGTATTGTAATGGATATAAGTAAGGAATTAAACTAATGGTACGCTAGTACTATTATCTAATGGTTAGTCAGAAAGATGTGACTAATACCACACTCTATACATACATTTGGTGATATCAAGACAGACGGTTCGTGATTTACCATGCTTTTTATAGCATCAGTCTTAAAATGAATGACGTATTAAAAAAAATTGTTGACCGTTTTGAACTCGTAGCATTTAAAAAGCCTCTGGCTAGATAATGCATAAGCCGTGTTATAGGGTTTTGTACTCTTTTTGGAAATCTCTTTAATATAGGGTTGTTATGAAAACTACATTTATTAATACGTGAAAACTTTGTTATGCCTAAAATGTATTTAATGGGCGCAAAATGTTAAAGTATATTTATGTTTAACATGAGTTACAAATAAATTGAATTAAATTATAAGAATAGGTCGTTTTAGACGTTCATAAAGTCAATGTTTACTGCTATATTTGTGCACACTCGCAGCTGGTGCAGTAAAACTAACTATTTAATTGTACCCATGTAATAACTTTGTAAACTATGAATTAATTATAAAAAATATTTATTATAAGGTACTTGCTCTTTGTCAAAGAACCTCAATGACGTTTGAACGTATAGTCCCATTGAAGATGGTCTCTATGTTATTTAAATCTTCTAACTTATTAAAAAGACTCGCTTCGCTTCGGTTAGGGAAATTGCTAAGGAAATTCAAATATATTGTAATATTGAAATTTCCTTAGCGATGAAAGTGCCCAAAATTCTTTATATTTTGTACGGAATATTATCATTTGTAATTTTTCTATAAATACAATACATGTAGGTACTTATACCTTTTATAATCACACCAATGTTAGTTTTTATTTTTTTTAAACTGAAAAGAACATATTTTGTTAATTCAAAATGGTTTTTCGACTTTTTTGACTAAGTACCACTCTACCTGGTCTAGAGGAGCTTTCTCGTTCGGACTTCAACCTGTTGGACTCACCAATTTTTCTCGCTGCAGTTCCTGAAGCCATCTCGAAGCCAGCTCGACAAAAGCTTCTTGTTACCGCTCACGAACATTTGAAAGGACTTTCCGCGCTCGTTGCGATTATGTTGTTACTCATCTGCTTCGCTATCCCAAAGGTCGCGTACTCCAACTTGGCTCTGTCCGGAGGAAATCTCCTCCTTCGACGATGCCCTGAAATCGGTGGTAGAGTCGGGCCTCAAAGTTTCCCTAGATGGGACTCAGTGGAGTCAAGCGACCCTGCCAATCCGAAGTGGTGGTCTGGGGGAGGGTTGCGTGCGTAATGTGGGCCTCCCGGCATTTCTGGCGTCTGCGCAGGGGGTAATTGACCTCGTCAATATTTTACTAAACGCTGACAGTGACGGGGGAAACGTGCCCTCTATGTAAAATGCTGTATCTGCCTGGTCAGCCTTCAACGGGGGTGCATCGATGCCTGAGCTGGGGCATCTTCCGTGGGCGCGGGCTGATGTGGGGGTGAGGCAACTCCAAGCTCAACTATTGGAGGTAGCTGTGGGTGCCGATAAGGCTAGACTGCGGGCTGTATAACAGCCGGGATCTGGAGCATGGTTAAGCGTGTGGCGGTAGATTATTTAAATACTATTTAATTAGGGTAACATTGTATAAATTTGTAATTATTTTTTCACACAAAAAACAAAATCTTTACTCAAAATAAAGCTAAATCTTAGTTCTTATGATGTCAAACCGTGTCAAAACGTATGTCAAAATTCAAATAGTATGTAGTATTATTATTATTCTCTTTATTAAATCATAAAACTTATCAATTACATTTTTAAATATATCGTAAAAAAAAAATACAAAATATATTTAAAAATATAAAAAATAGTATTCCACCGGCATCAAGTACAGGGACCAAGCTACCGGTGGTTAGGGCTCCAGAGAAAGGAACTTCCTCACGATGCGCGCCGTATCAAGGAGTACTGCCTTCTGCATCTGGCCCTTGACCCAACCATCCAACCCGAGCCTCTTCAGATGTTGGTCGAGGCTCTTTGCTATCAGTCCGTTGACTGATACGACTATCGGTACAATGATTGCTGAGTCAACATTCCACATGTCGACAACCTCGTGGGCCAAGTCCAAGTATTTAACTTGTTTATCTTTCTCAGCCTTCACGAGATTCTCGTCATGAGGAATGGTGACATCAACAATCAATGCTCGGCGTTCGGATCGGTCTATCACCACAATGTCAGGCTTGTTAGCTACAACAGTCCTATCAGTGATGATAGATCGATCCCAGTACAATGTGATATGGGTATTTTCTAGAACTGGCTCAGGAACATACCTATAGTACGGCACCTCAAATTCCACAAGGTTGTATTTCAGAGCAAGTCGCTGATGGATTATCCTGGCTACTTGATTATGTCTGTGCAAGTACTCGCCGTTAGCAAGACGAGAATAACCGGAAGTAATATGCCTGAGGGATTCACCAGGTTGGTGACACGCTCGACAAATGTCAATTGTGCCATCCCTCATTATATACTTCCGGTAGTTATTCGTCTTAATAACTTCGTCTGCAATTGCACAGACAAAACCTTCAGTTTCCCCAAAAAGGACACTGAAACGTAGCCAGGACACGGATGCCAATAGATCTACTTCGGGCCTGTGTAGGGCCCGATAGAACCTGCCATGTAGCTCCTTACTCTGCCATACCTCCCTGCGGCTGTCAGTGCTAACTATTGTAGGCCTGCGCCAGTTCTCTTTAGCCAAACCGAGCGGGGTGAGCCCGGTATCTACGTTGACTACATCACGATGCATGTCCACGTTCGACTTAAGAAAGTAGTCTCTGAGATTGCACACTTCGCGATTATGAAGGGTCTTGGCATTTAAAAAACCTCGACCCCCACATTTCCGCGGGATGTACAATCTCATGACTGACGACCGTGGGTGGTGCATTCGGAATGCAGTCAACTGAGTCCGGACTTTCCTATCGATAGTATCGAGTTCATTATTATTATTATTATTTTATATTATTTATGCAATATATTCGAAATAAACTTATATTTTCTAGGTTCAAATATTAGTAATAAGTCCTACAAAGTACCCAATCTTACCATTTTTGTATTTCCGGTGTCTGCATTACACTATGTAAAGATAACCCGTATCATCAATTCATTACAAAGCTGAAATACATAATTGTGGTGCATCTTAAATACACTGTACACAATAAGTACGTAAAACAACTTATTTTCTCTAAACCACTACATACATCCATAAAGCGAGCGTAATAAGTCCGCAGAAGACATATCATCGAGTAAATTCCAATTTTCTCCCCCATTTTTTCGATTCCCTAAGCGTGTCTCACATACGTTCAATGTGTACCTGTGGCTAATAATTTAGGGTAGGAATAACTATTTGGCGGCAAACATAGGGGTGTTAGAAGTAATAGCTGCAATCTGGGTCGACGCACCGACGACTCGCCGTCTCACGAATTTCCCAAGAGAACTTCCGATGGGTACTGTCGGTTCTCGATATCGATAACTGGTGATTTTGTTTTTAATAGAGGATGGAAAATGTTTTCATACTATGCCAATAAAAGTACCTAGTATGATACTGATAGTTCACCGGGGGGATAATTGCCACTTGCTCGACCTCGACCTACGTCATTACATTTTAGAGTTGGACTATAGGCAACCAACTATGAGATAATCTGTGCTATAGGTACTGGCATAACATACATTTCACTAGAGAGGTGGTCTACGGTATTTAAAAATAATATTCACTTCAGTGTTCACTGAAGGAAAAGTGCCAAACGATTTTAAATTGAGCAAAACTGTCACACTGCCTAAAAAAAATTAAATACATTCAAATGTGAGGAACACCGCACCTTAAGCCTCATTTCCCAGGTCTCAAAAATACTACTAAAAATAATGCAAAACAGGCTAAGAACCAAAGTGGAAGAAGTAGTAGGAGATGATCAGTATGGCTTTAGACAAAAGAAAGGTACAAGAGAGGCTATACTGGCATTGAGACTAATTGTGGACAGAAGGATGGAATTGGGATTGGATACACATATAGCATTTATTGACCTGGAGAAGGCATTCGACAAAGTGGACTGGAAGCTCATGATGAAGGCACTTCAGGAGGCGGGAGTAGACTATAGAGATAGAAGGATCATTATGGAACTATACAGGGAACAGGAAACATTGATTGAAGTTAATGGAGAAAGGGCAACAGCAAGAATCCGCCAGGGCGTAAGACAGGGATGTCCTCTATCACCACTTATTTTCAACATATTCATAGAGAATGCTATTAAAGAAATTAAAGAGAGTTCTAGTGGGGGGGTTAAATTCAATGGGGAAAGTATTAAATTTATTAGATTTGCAGATGACATTGCTGCTCTAGCAGAAAGCGGCAATGAGTTACAGGACCTGATGAGCATGGTGGGCAATGTTTTTCTAAAATACCGACTAAAAATTAACAGTAAGAAAACTAAAACCATGATAACTTCAAAACATCCATCGATACAGAGACCTATTGTACTAAATAACAACAACTTAGAGCAAGTGGATAGTTTTAGGTATCTCGGTAGTATTTTGAACAGTGACTCGCGGTGTGCACTGGATATAGTGGCCAGAATTGCAATAGCTAAGCAAGCATTCAACAACAAGAAGCATTTACTCAAGACAAAAAATATTTCATTATTAATAAGGAAAAGATTCATAAAAACTTATGTTTGGAGCATTGCACTCTATGGATGTGAGACATGGTTAATGACAAAGGGGGACAGAGACAGGCTGGAAGCGTTCGAAATGTGGTGCTGGAGAAGAATGGAGGGAATAAGCTGGACAGAAAAGATGACGAACGAAAGAGTACTAAATAGGGTGCAAGAGGGAAGGTCTTTATTGAGAATAATCGAGAACCGAAGAGGAAAGATGATTGGCCACCTGATAAGACATGACTTGTTCATAAGAAACATCATAGAGGGGAAGGTAGAAGGAAAGAGAGGAAGAGGTAGGCCAAGAGGAACATTTATGGCACAGATAAAGGAAAAGATACAAGTCACATCGTATCAGGAGGTGAAAGGATTGGCGGAGCAGAGAGAAGAGTGGCGATTACTCCACCGACAAAAGCGTAGCTCTTAAGTTCCAGAGAGATTCACTTCACAATACTATTTATTCACACACTTCAATATACTAAAATTTGTCGACGTGGATACGATACTGCGGTCGTAAAAGGTATCGGCAAATTTGTTTGCTTGGCTTAATGAGCATGTGGTTTAGTATGCACTGGGCTAATGGAATTAATTTTTGCTGAAATTCTGCTTCAACACCTCCCTTGATATTACAAAACTAATAAATAAATTTGCAATCGATTACATTATCGGCTCGAATCTTATATGATGTAGTAGCCACAATAAGTAATTAAGTAGGTAATTAACTATATTTTGATTTATTGATACTCACTGCATTGTCTTATCGATATATAATAATAATTATGTGAAATTACTACTAAGTAGCAGTCAAGTATTGACTTGACTGATTGGCTGACATTGGTCAGCATTGGACATTGACTGGACTGATATTCTGTAAGAGTAATATGGAGTTTCAGCGAATAGACCATTCTCGAACCGTTTTCGCTGTACCTTTATATTGCTGTGTAAAACTTTAGTCATTTCTGTCAAAAGCGAATATAGAATGACTTTATCAGCAAGTACCTACGTGTCTATAAAAAGAAGACCTTTTGGGAATTATAAATTAATTCCAGATGAGATTTGCAGAGTATCTATTTAGAAAATCCAGCTCTTGTTCTTCTTGGATAAAGTACCTAGTATTTTTTTATATATGTTTCGTGAAAAATATCTTTTGGTCTGAAGTTTTGGGTCTCAAAAGTGTATACTAATATTATAAATGCGAAAGTAACCCTGTCTGGTAAATTTGGTATAGTGGTAGATTAGACCTTGAGAAAGGACATTATATGCTATGTTTGGTCACGATAACTGACATCCACGCGGGCGGAGCCGCAGGCTATAAATAAATAATTGTCAATAAAATGCTAATTTTTTGGTTGGCCATAGGTACTTTTTAAGATATAACTTTGATTGTTTCATTGGCGGTCCCGAAATACTCCTCAAAAATAACAATAAATTTTAAAAACTGATATTAGGTCGGCGGTCTCGGTCCCGAAAGCCTCCCTGCCATTAATTTCTTATTCATGTTGTTTACCACTCATTTATTCACCTCTGTCTACCCCTTCAGGTATATACAGGCGTGATTATATGTATGTTCATGTTGTAATTATTAACTGTAGTCAGTTTTATTAAAATATTCTGTACTTCAGTGTTTCTTTTTTTTTTTTTTTTTTGACCGTGGGGGAAATCCTTCATGGATGTTATGCCGGACTCCTACCGACTAAAACCCCCACGGTATCGCCCAGCAGCCTATAGTTGGGAGCCCCGGGTAAGCCCTCGGAAGGATGTCCCAGGGCTCCCAACAGACCCACGGCTTCAATACGGCCTCGTCTAGGGGGTGGTTCGGGTGCTATCCCGCATCTATGGGGGGTTTTCGGGTATCATCCCGCTTCATAGGAGGGAGGAGGCGTGCGTGAGTCCGTCACGTCACGCTACCGTCATGGGCCTGCTTCTGTAAGGACGATGAGCAGCCAACTCCCCGTCCTCAGGCCCCCGGTCATGGAGGCCGATGGTCTTCGGCGAAGACACGTCGGCGGCGCCCAAGCCGCCGACTGCGGAACTCGAGTGGGAGAGTTCTCTCCCGCTCCCGCCCCGCCGCCTCCTTCACGAGCATGACCTGCTCGCAGAAAGAGGCGGCGCAGTCCCACTTACTCCCGCTGGAGACCATGGCTCCCACCATGGTCTCGAGCGAGAGAGTGTCCACGCCCAAACCCACCACGAGGACCTGGCGCTGTTGCGCCCATGCCGTGCACTCCACCAGCGTGTGGAGCGTTGTGTCATCGCTGCGGTCCCCGCAGTGCTGACAACCGGCCGTGGTTTCCCGGTGTCTTCGCCACAGATACCTACCGAAGCTACCGTGCCCGGTAAGCATCTGTGACAACCGGTAGGATAGAGCACCATGTCTCCTCTCCAGCCACTCGTCCATGACCGGTCTGACGGCCGCGATTGTGGCGAATCCCCCTTTGCTGTACTTCAGTGTACTTCTTAAAATCATCATTAAGTAATTTATAGTAGATATTTGAGCGATATCTAATGTACTGTCTGCTGGCTGGCTAGAAGTGACAGCACTTATCTTAATTTCTTTAACAACAATGCGTATCTTACTGGTTGTATTAATTAATTTTCTGTCATTATCAGGTACTGAACTTAGCACTTTAATTGCTATAATGTCAAACTAACAATGCCAATGGAACTGAGTTATCTTGTTTGTAATATTGTCAGGGGCCTGCCTGACCTCCTTTACTTACCATTTTATTATTTTATCTTGCCTTTTCTTCTCCCTAGCAGCTCCCACGGGCAATACGTTACCACATGCTATCAGATCCTACTGAGTTCTCACTATAAGAAGAATAGTTTTTGACCAATCGCTCAAAATGTAGTATCATATCTAAGTTCTGGCAACGAATTAGATATTCAGGGTTGCCTGACACTATTTGAAATACCATGTTTATAATAATTCAAGCAATATTCCTAAGTATTCCATAAGAAGTAATAACATAAAGGATTCTATTAAGATCCAATATGTAAAAAAAAAAAACGTTTACAGGAGGTATGACGTCGCACATAAATTGTCACTAAAGGAATCTACCGCTACATCGGAGTGTCCAAATGAAAACGACGGTAATGTATAATTAGAGGTTGATAAGGGTCTGACAGTCGTATTCGGGACAGGAAGGCGCGCTCACTAGCAATTTGGAAAGGTGCACCTGACGCACAAATAACAAATATAACATTTTCACTAAAATAATGGACAAACATCGTACTTTCGCAATGTATTGAAAGTAAGGTAACTGAACTGAAGATTGAATTGAAATTGAATTGCGTCCAAACATACGTTAAATTTTAAGTCTGACCAAGACTTTTATAGCTCAAGTATTTTTAATATCTTCAAGTACATAACATAACAAACATAAACTCACGCCTATATTCCCCGAAGGGGTAGGCAGAGGCAGCATCCACATTTCGCCAGTTTATATTTAGGTCCTAATGTAGGTGGCGAGCCTATTACCCCCAAGTACAGCTACAACTAATTTTCAGTTTTATTAATGCATTTAATATTTAATCAATCTATTATATAATTTATGTAAGACAGACACCGAATTGAATTTAGATATTTTGTATTTGGTCAATGCCTAAGTGACAGATTACCGCAGCTTAAAATGAACAAATTCGAAATGCAATCTACGAGGTCAAACTGGAACATTTTGGTGAATAATATGTGCCAAAACGACAGGAATATTTTATAACTACGGAATAAATAAGGATTTAGTGAATAAATGAATTACATTATTTAAATACTGTTTTATACATGAGTTATAAAACTTTTTATGTAGGTACCTCCGGTATCATGTCAAAATAAAGCTTCGCTTAAAATTTTATTCTGAATTGAGAAAGTTAGAGCTGCAAAATTGTGTTAAATTTTTCCACCTCACAATCACACGTACATTTTCAACACTAAACTTTATTCTAACTGTTCTAACTAATCACCAAAATTATTTAAACTTTCATCAATAATATAATAGAACTATGTTTTGTTCCAGACGCATAGAGTTAATAACTAAGTAACACGTGGCTTACCTGAAGAATGCTTCTTTACCTCACCGGCCTCTGTAGCATAGCGTTATTGCGTTCTAGTTTTACGCAGGGAGCGCGAATTCGATTCTCGCCCAATGTAAATAGTTGTATGTGTGAATATGAATATTTATACTGGTCTGAATGTTTATATATAATATTTAGGTATTTACAAAAAAGTCGAAGAATGTGTATGGGTATTCTAGATCCCACAACACAAATTAGTTAAGCTATGCTTACTTTGGGTCTAGAAGGTGCTGTGGATATGGTAACCGGTAAATCAAAATACAACAGGTATATCAAAAGTTAAAAGACAAATAAAACAAAACACAATTTATTTCAACTTTTTGGAAGTGTTTTTTGTGACGGGGTTCTTCTTTAATTTTTAATTCAATTTTTTTTTATACTTTTTAAATTGATCTACTAGTCAAGCTCTTTCATTTGATACCCATATTGAGGGAGTTATGGAGAAATATAATATTCCGACATGTTGTGGCGGCGGCCATCTTGGACCGATTTTTTTCAAACATGGCTAAGAGCATTCCCGACTAATATACCTTTCAAACGAACCTTTCGTTTTTGAGTCAGTAGTGAACAAAGAGAAAGCGGTACCTAATGAGGAGAATGCAAGAATAGAGAAGAAAGGATGAACAGACATAGAGGGTAGGTTTTGGCCTGACGTCACCTTTTACAAAATGAATGACTAAATTAAGAATTCCATTTAGGGACTTTTCCTCTGGTAAAGTGTGTACGTATTAGTTAATATTGCAAAAGTGATAAACTTGAATCTAAATCAAATACAGGATTAGACGAGACATAACGCTTAATTTATTTGTTCGATTTTCTCCCTCAATCCATCTCCGCTTTAATAAGCTTAGCTTCGAGTCTTTTGGCGCTACGAGCCCACCGAGACCACTAATCTGCTTATACCTTCATAGGGGATGCATCCCCTAATTTCATTACATCCACCCAGCTCCTCTTTAACACCCTACTATCTATTTTACTCTCACTCGTGTACCCATTTATAAATTGCTGTGAGAATATGTACTGCATTTTTACTATCACAAAGAAATATTAATGAACTTAATATATGTGTAGATTTATATCACTGTATGAAACTAAATTATCACTCCTGTTTTTTCAGATTTTGTTTTTTTTTTTTAGACTCTTCAATCCTGTTTTGTTTGAACTGTTTAAACTACTTAGGTGGCAGAAAAACACATCCTGATGAGAAGCAGTTACCAACACACAGCATAACGTATGCTGTGTGTTACTCACGCTGCCGAACCTATAAAACATTCCAATGCCACTTGAAGAACCCTATTTTAACTAAATTAGATTTATATTTCTTTAAGAATAAGCTAAGGCTTCTGTAAATATCAAGTCATGTTATATCAATGTAATCAGTCGTGTACAAACACTAAGAATAAATAGAAAGCTATTACTACGAGTAATAGAGACAGTAATCTGTACGGTACAGGCGAGTCAAAAAGTGTTATACATTTAATCAATCACGCTATATCTCTTGTTGTAAGTAGAGAAACGCCTCTCCGAGTGACAGGGACAAAGGCTGACAACCATGATGATGGCTTATATTATTCATCGGAAGCCTTACTCAACTACTTGTGTTTTGTTTCAATTAACCTTTTACAACCTTGTCTACGAATAGCGTAATAACTAAAGTAGTAATTTGAATATTCACATCGTCAACTCAACTCACAATACGTCATGGGCATCGTCCGTTAGGGTAGGAAAAAATCATTCATGTTCCCACTTGATATGACGTTAGCAAACTCCCTTTGCTCCTTCATTGTTTAACAGTTTTAAGTTTTCACAAATCTATACTTATACAGTATTTTTAGATTAAAAACTAGTTGCCCACACACAGCCTATGATAGTACTTAGATTAACACAGCTAAAACATCATAATATTTCTCTGAACAACATCACAGGTATAATAAATTTGTAAAATTTGTTTAACGGAATACGTAACTTTATGATTAAATCAAATCACAACTACAATCATATTTCGTTCTGTGCACTTTCAGTATTACCTTACATTGCAAAGCAATTATTCCTTATAAAAGATTTCCTTCCAACTCAGTTATTGCTCGTAATCCGAAAAGTAGTACTGAATGACTTAACGATATAACCTGATTATACTTCCGTTCAAGATTCAGCAAAAATAGGTCACCGCTAGCGGACATTAGCATTCATTTATTATTGCATTGCATAATTGTGAGGCCATTACTTTTCCAATCACTGTCCATAGCACCACAACACGTTATACCAATCAGATAAGGAAAAGATTATTTGTTTTGCTATGTTTACTGCACGGCCCACTAGATGGAAAGTAGTTAGGTACTGTGGCCTATCATGCACGTGTGCAAAACCAGTGGAGCCACTCTCGTGCTGCAGACAACCCTGTACGCACAGAGAGTCTCTGTGCTGTCAGTGTAGTAGGCAAAGCAGAACAAGCCTTTGATCTTGCCACTGCAGCACACGAACTCGCCAGAGAGCCCTGGCTACCCTACTCACCGCCGGGAATACAACATGAGGTTATTATGGCTGCAGTATTCTGAAGAGCAGTCGAACTGCTCAATTGGACGCACGATAAGTGTGCAACCTCCATTTGTAGAATAATTTTTCCTAACCTACGAGTATTAAAGATTCCTAACCATTCAGAAGGGTGAAGTTATATTATCTGTCATGGTATTTTTTTAAATTTAGAAACCAAAAAACATTGCCACTCTTATTACGTGACAATTTATTATTATTATCTATGACCATTTGGACTTTCTGTCCGTGATTAATGGACTATAAAATTAAGTACTCCCTAATTTATTGTTTGCATTCAGGACACGTAATTTACATAGCTTCTATCGGAATTACTTCGATAGTGATTAATTTACCTACTTTTGTTCGAATGACAGGAGCTTTAGAGTTACTTCAAATAGTTTTAATAAACATCCCGACACTGCTTTTATTTATTTAACTTATTATTTTCTTACTTAGCAATTTCTCAGTTGCGTCCAAAGTTTGCTTCATAGCACTCGGGCACAGAATAGATAATAGTACTAGACTCGGGCTACACTCATTACCCGCTCAGTGCAAATATTTGTAGTTTGTCTAACTATGGGTATTTGCACTTTTACGGGTGTTTTCTATGTATAATATGTACGTATTCACAAAACAAATTGTATCTATGTATTCGCATTCTAGATTCCACAACACAAGCTAGTTAAGCTATGCTTACCATAGGTCTTTATAGCGTTTTGTAGAATGTGGAAAATTTTGTATGGTGCGCTGGCTCTTCCAGGATCGACAGCCTTCTGACCTCCTAACCCGTGTAGAGGAATGCCTGCACCAAAGCCTCGTTTGTTGCTTATCAGGTGCAGCACCTAGCAGAGCTGTTGGGACGTCGTCAGTAAAGCCCTTCTACATACCTATCCCTATGTATGACTTAGAAACCTATAAATGAAAATTGCAACACAGTTTTTGTACTTGCACGTGACTTATTCATTTAAGAGTCACAAAAAGAACTAGTAGATACAGAACTAATAAATAGGTGCTACAGTGGCAACATTTTATAACAACACAGACGAAAAACATACCTTTCAGTAATAATTCATCAATTTCCATTTTCTTTATCATGATATAATCTAAAAATGTGAATGTAAAAACAGCAGGTTGGTGCGATATCGACATTCCATTCAGTTGGGCACCTGTCACGAGTATGATTGATTGCTCGCTATATTAAAAAGTAAATGAAGTACCTTTTAAACGTGCCCTCTATTCAGGAAGGATAAAATGGAGTTATACCACGGCTTGATGAAAAACATCGAAAAAATCAAAGGCATCTATACCATAAAGAAAAAGTTTCTGATTTTGGAGACATCTAACCTTAAAAGAGCGAGTTATGTCCACAAGCTCGTTTTGCTTGATATATTTTATAGCTGAGAAATACACGAAAATAAATATAATGGTAAATAAATATAGTGAAAAATTATTCATATATATATATATATATATATATATTTCCGCCCGACGTAGAATAAAATCGTCCTATCTATTGAACATTATTCAAATTGCCAAGAATATAAGACGTTTTTGACCTTTAAAATACTTTAATAAAACTTTGCCATTATGAAAGCTTATTTCTTAATTACATTTGGAGATAAAGATCAAGTTTTTGTAGATGATAACAGTTTGAGATGAATACGCCTACGTGGTTATTTATTTATACCAAAAATGTTTGTTCGATTCGTGATGTAAATTCATAATCATTAATTATGAATTTAGATTACGAGTATCACGCTGTGGAAATTTACGAGCATGCATTCCCTGCACAATGGTGAAATGAGCGCCTATAGTCGCTGCAATCACTTTACGTGGGTCTAAAAATCATGAATTTTAGATTTAGAATTAGCTGCACGGGTTTGGCCATAACCACGTTTCATAAGAATACTGAGATGGAGAACCATTCATTCATTCATCCTCTGTACTAATCAGAGAAACTTACTATATAACAAACAAAAAAGAACTATAAATAAATGTATAATAATATTTTTAAAACATACTTCATTTCTCTTTAACCACAAACAACTTTGCGAAGAATATTTAAAACGTTCGTTCTTTGTCGACAGCTAGTAAATGAAAATGTGCATAAATGTAAACGTTTCAAGAGACTTTAATCTCGACTCACAAAGCTCTTGGAAATAGTTTATAGTCAACAGGGACGATAACCTCGCTATATTACAACGGGAATATAAATTTGTAGTTGCTATATCAACTTATCTTGGAGGAAACCGTTGTTTTATTATTGTTCGTGATATAAGATAGATAACAGTTTTATGAGTTGTCAATTGTGTTATTGTCGTATTGTCCCAATCGATTTTATACACATGTTTTTGTTCTAGAAAAAAAGAAAGGCGCCAGAAAACAAATCTCAGATTCCAAGGTGACGACTGAATGTGACTGAGCTTATCGCAGTGATAATGATGACCTCATGTTTGTTCTGGGGTGTGTAAAGACACCATCAACATTTTTGGGGCTAAGCAACAACCTAACTTCCCCTACGAATCGGTACAGCTGCTGATTGACGGACGAGTCGTTGGTGTAGTACTCTTTTCTCGGCATTTCTATACCTCCTAGTTAAACTGTAGTCGCTTCCATGAAACCAAAATAAATCACTAAAAGGAGGAGCATGATAGTGGATCACGGACTCTTAGTGCGAGCTTTGACACTACTGGGGTGCGATGTCCTTGTGCTTTTTTACTTATGTCTAGTCACTCGAGTCTCTTGGGGAAAACTGGTTAAGAATGCTTAAAGGTCTTCTATGCAGCTTCTCGGTGTATTGGACATTAACTAAAATGTGATAAACAAAGTATGCCACTTCAAGGTGAATCATATTCAATAATTGGACTATGCGCTTCCAGCGGCATTCTGTTCAATTACTGGCTTCAGCTACCCATGTTTAATATGTTAAAAAATGCTCGTCATAATAGAAACTACAAAAACTCATATGGACTCGAATGACCTAGTGCTACTACGTATATTCGACAAGGTCGCTACGCGCGGGATGTATTAATTACGAAACAAATTGAAACAATAAAGTCATGACTGAAATTAACTGTTCATGAGCACAGAACATGATTATAATAAATAGTAAAAAGAGGTTATGTTAGCTATCACATACAGTAGGTACTTATTTAATATATACACGCTGCCTTTCCACCGGAGATATATGATGTATGAATCAAATTCAATGATCGACATCGGATAGCACTGGTGAAAAGGAATTCAGCTAAGCTATGGATTTTATATAGAAAAATACGTACCATGGATGCGTGCTATGGATATGTGCGATGGATGTATGCTGTGGATACCTATCAGAAGATTCGAATTTTAAAAAATTGTAGGAGAAATAGCTCGAGCTACACATCTTTATAGCACATCTTACTAGCTTAGCTACATAGCATAGCGCAGTGGAAAACTGGAAACAGTCACATAATTATATAGCTTAGATTTTACATTTTCGTAGCATATTTATATAGGACATCTCCGGTGGATAGGCAGCCTTACAATCTGGTTTCTTAAATGTCCTTTGTTACGCTCATACATTAGAGTCAAAACATCAGCATTAGTTAAATCAACATGGGTTTGTAAACAGGCGCATTGAAAGCAATCAATAATGTCATGTCATAACAGTCATTAATCAATTGTGTATTCAATTATTTTTGTTCTTCCTCTATATATTGATCGCTGTCAATGTATCGTTATAACTATTTCTATGAGGTTCCCTTGCTTCTTTTATTTATAACAATTAATGTTAAAACATATCTAAGGGTTAACTACTTAGTTAGTGAAAAATGATAATTAAGTTTATGGATATTAGTTTTGTATTAAAAATGAAACATATTTTTTATTTCTAAATTAAAAAGTAACTTAAAAAAGTAGCTAAAAGTTTGTAGTCTAACTATTGCATCTTACATAATAATGTAGTCCTATCATTTTGTATTATTATACCACTAGATAAAGAGTAATGGAAAAAATACTAGTAAAAAAATCCTAATTTATTAGTGTTAGTCCAAAATAATTCGTTAACAAATTTGAGATCTGTGTAGCCGGTAACAAATAAATTTTCTAAATAAGAAGCTCACTTTTTGATGCTTTTGTAAATATATGTTTCTTCTTTAAAATCACATAGGAGCTTCTTATTATACCTACATAGTTTATTATTCATTCGACCTCAGTATGACAGATGCGTCATCAAAGTTTATGAGCCAAACCACTGCTAAAAATAGTAACTCTAAATTATAATATCAAACTAAGTAGCCCTATGTTACCAAGATATAAACGCCTACGCATATAATTTAACTACATATTGTAAGTGGATTGCGAAGAACTATACGTTTATCCACTTTGTACGATGGTTGATGGTAGGCACTTTTACGAAAATTAAAGTCATAAAATATTCCAACACTACATGACTTTGCTGTCATCACAATAATTACTTTACCCGCCGCCCATATTGACCATGAAATATTTGAAACCCCTTTTCACTTGCTTCTACCTTTAACGGTGGCAAAAGTTATGTTGTAAAAATTATGTGTGATTCGGATCGTTTATCATCCAAGGGAGATGATAATGACAGATGTTTAATCATAAAATACTAAACAATTTTTTTGTGTTGTAGGTATATAACATTCATAATTATGAGCCATGATGTAGTCGAAATTAGAATAGGTTATTTTTACAAATATTATCTTTATATCTATTTGCTAATTAGATAGTTTGGTGGCCTGTCTGGGAAAACTTGTATGTAATGTGATGATGTCAGACTTTGACTGAAAGGGCCACGAATATCCCAATACCTTTAATGTTGCCATTCTGTAATAATTGAAGGCGTTTAATTTAGTTCTACAGCTAATAAAACTGAGAAATAGGTTTCAGAATTTCAGATATAAACGAGCATTTACTATTTCTTGCAAACATCTATGAACGAATGCACCCAGTTTGAACTGCACCCCAAAATATTAAGTTATCATTACAAGTGACATGAATATATGTAAGAACACAATTTAGTTCTTACAAATCTTTCACATAAATCTTTTTATAAAGACTTATTATAATGTCAACCCCTTCGGGTCGTCAGGGCAGACACATCATTTGTTAAAATTGAATAGTGTTCAGATTCTAAGCGCTTCAATATAAAAGGGGTATAACTATGTTTATAGCAGTTTGAACAACATGTTGAACACTTGTATTATAAATATTATGTCTTTATTTAAATGTCATCGTAATCGCCAGGTGTCAGGTCTAACTTTTCTGTATTTTATATACCACTTAGGTTATTTTTATTTTATTTATCCAATATTAATAATAATTCATAAAATAATAAAATCCATGATTTGCTAGTATTGTTAGTTACAAATGATTTCTTATTGTAATGTTAATTGTGTAAGTACCTGAATTGATTTTGCTAAATACATGAGTTCCAGATATTATAATTATAAATTAAAACATTAATGCATTATTTTTAACATTACAAGTCACATAATTCACTTTAAATCAATACAATTAAATCCAATTCAATGGTTTAGGGAGAATGTTTTACTGAAGGTACCTATATTGTAGATCTACAATTTAGGTATCTATACGTACCTATGTATTTAAATAAATAAAAACATCGTCGACAATTTTATCATGTACAAACCTTTAAAATAAAACCGATAACAGACAGTGTCAATATTTAAACACTTGTTTCAACTTTTACTAAAAATTATTTTGTTTATATTCCATTCCGTTTCGGTTTTTCGAAAGCACATGAAAATTCAAATGCTTACATAGTCTGGTACACTTGGAATATTGAGTTACTCGTAAGTTATTGAGTGAAACGGCCTGATTTCTTAGTTGAAAGATGGACTAGAACAATGAATGTAACCTTGAATTTATTGACTGACTTGGACTTAGAGTGACTAGAAGAACCATACTTAATCAACGTGAAAAGTATAAGTTATAAAAATTGAAATTTGGCCAGTGACGGTTTATATTTAAATATTTGTTTGAATGAATTTTTTATAGCATTTATTATGCTAACTGTTAAGTTCGAAAAACATTGGAAAAAATGAAATGCTCAAGTGAGACTCGAACTCACTACCTTAAGCCCTGTAAGCGAAAGGTAGTGAGTTCGAGTCTCACTTGAGCATTTAATTTTTTCCAATGTTTTTCGAACTTAAATATTTGTTTTTTTTATACCACTTGGGTGGCAGACAAGCACACAGCCCACCTGATGGAAAGTGGTTACCGCGTCCTATGGACGTATGCAACACCAGAGGCGTTACACTCGCGCTGCCCACCCTGAAGAAACCTTCAGGGAAACAAAACCATGGCAGGGAGTCCATTCCACAGCTTGAGCGTACCTGGGATGAAGTTAGAGTGATTACGTCCAGTATCTGTAATAGAATACATATAAATAGATATTAGTTTTTTTTATAATATAGGACACGTCAATTTAACTTCACCTCGCCTGATGTTAAGCAAAGGCAAAGTCTCGGAAAGAGGATCACCATCGTAAACATGTACAATAGTAACAGTGGTGGCACTCAGCTTGACAGCCTTATTAGATGCCTTTTCACGCCTCGTTTAAAGGACCCAGGACTGTAGGAAGAAGGAAACACGTGAGCTGGCAGGGAGTTCCAAGTCTTAGTGGTGCAGCATAGGAATTAGTCATTGAAACGCTTGGTTCTAGCAGGTATACTCTGCAACGTATATGGATGACATCTTAAAACTGCACGTGTCGTCCTGTGTAGGAAAGGAGAGGGTGGGACTAATTGGAAGAGCTCGTCGTATTGATAATAGATTATTATTTGAAATACATCGGGAAACATAATAAATGCTATAAAAAAACATTCAAATAGATTATTATTATAACTTCAACTAGCCTTCCACATTACCCATACCACTAGGCGTTAGCCTAGTGGTATGGGTAATGGACTGCTGAGACGAGGTCTCGGGTTCGATCCCAGGTTTACCATGGCACACACCAATGACTTTTCGATGTTTTTCGAAGTTATGTGTGTATTTATCGCAGGTTTATAAGTGCCCGGTTAATGGCAATAGGCTCGCCACCTATTACATTGGGACCTAAACATAAACTGGCGAAATGTGGTTGCTAGCACCTCTGCCTACCCTTTCGGGGAATACAGGCGTGAGTTTATGTTATGTTATGTTCAACTTTCTTGAAACACTGAATGTTTCTTATTGATTATTTATCAGTCTTTATTAGGCAATTGACTCGTAGGGCGGTACTTCTTTGAGATTTCCCAAGGATTATGAGAAAAAAACGAGGAGGTTTATCATTCCACAAAGTTTAATGGGTTAACTGCGATCAAGAATGCTCAGAAATTGATTTAAGGTACGTAAAAATAGTAAAACATTTTATTCAAATATTCTTTCAGCATCAAAATCGCAGTAATGGCTTGTTAAAAAGTTGGGAGCGATAACGGATCGTGCTCGACAAGCTGATATTTGTCGTGAAACTGCTACGTATACCACTTATTGAACATTTTCAAGAGAGTGTCATGTTAGAGGCCATTTTGGTAACTAAAGATCGATGATAGTGGTACAGTTACGTTGAAGGGGCGATCTTTTTGTTCAAGAGGGCTAAGGACGGATTTTATTGCGGACAACTGTTAATGCTTTCTGATAACAAAGGTTTCCTGACTCACGAAATTATACCGAGGCTGAAATGGTCGTATAAACCCATAGTTAGCAAATAAAAAACTACGGTAAGATCACAAAAAAACAGGTCATTTTCTATGTACCTAACCCTTCGAAGCAAATGGGAAAGCCAAACAATGTTTGCCAAATCAATTTTAATTCTATACACAAAAAAAAATTGCAGATATTTCAAAATATCTAAACGCTCCCTATTAGTAAGATGGAATGTGACGTCAGTAACTTATAGTCTATTCTTGGGCAGTGATTGGCAAACTCGTCGTTTACGTGCGTGACATCACCGAGCCCTTAGGCCCGTATTCTAAAATATCACTCAGTCTGAATTGCGATTTATCTGAGGACAGATTTGTATAGTTTGACGTATAGCCTATACAATCTACCCTCAGATAAATCGCGATTCAGGCTGAGTGTTATTCTAAAATACGGGCCTTAGTGTCGCTATAGCACTTCACCAAGATGGCGAGCGTTTAAACCGTTCGTTTTAAATTCTGTATTCTGGCACTGTCATATTTTGTATTAACAAATCCTCGTCATTGACAGTTCCGTCCAGTAATCTCTCATTCTTTTTTGAAATTCATATTATACGACTATCTCTCGCCCGTATAGTAAATTTTACGGTTACTGCTGGTCTGTAACGGTACGGTCAGAGATATCAAATTATTTGGAGCGAGGAAATCTGTAGAACCCAAGTAACTGTGGTGAAAATATGCGGGCCATATAGTTCGCAGCTCTGATAAACATCCGGCGAGAGAAAATTTCAAGTAGCGACCATGAACCGGAAAGTGTTATATATCCCTTGAGCTGAAGGCGGCGAAAAATTCCTTTTAGTACTTTTAGGAAGAAGATTATTTTGAGACATGAGTTTAGAATTATCGCTAATCATTATTATCATAACACCATTTATTTAAAAAATTATGATTACATAATTATGATGGTAAGTAATAATATCCACACATCACAACTGACGCTCGTTATAGAAAGATGTTGTTAGTCCCGCAGAACGATGTAAGAACGATTTGATAAGAATGACCTAATTAGGTTCACAAAATGAGGGTTGCGTTATTGAAGTTGGTTTTTTATTCAATTATTAATAAAAAATCGTTTTCTTCAGTAAAAAATTTCTTCATACATAAAATATAGGTGAAATATATGTTTGGTGAAATGTGGGTGTTAATTCTCCTCTGCCTAACCCTCTGAGGATAAAGACGTGATTATATGTATGTATCTATAAATGAATTTTTATGGCATTTACTATGCTAACTTTTAAAATTCGAATACATCGGGAAAAATATAAACCTCTAGTGGGACTTGAACCTACGACCTTTCTCTTACAGGGGGAGTACTCTTCCAACTGAGCTATTGAGCCACACCTGAAACTCTTCGAATTTCCCTTTCTTTTTATATCCGTCTTTAAGGGTGACTGTGAAGTCATCTAACAACTTTCTTACGAACTGTTGGAACCAATGAATAATTTTTTAACCATTTTTAATCATTTATTTTTGATGACTATGTAATATACAGGTGATGTATGCAATATATAGGTACGTATACATTGTTATTTGTACTAACTTCGAATGCTGTATTTGACACCCACCATAAATATCGACTTTCCATTTTCTCCGTCACAAAAACCACTACAAAGAAAATTCTCCCCATCATGACAGTAAATATATATACTTTCATATCAAGTATACGTATACACGGTGTGATATGAATCTTATATTTCCTTCAGAAAGCTTAGAGCCATAACAATCTTCCGGGAGATTCAGTCGCAGCCTGTGTGAATATCACCATTTCCTTAGTATAATCTATTTTAGAGGTTAATGCTCGCCTCGGTGTGGTACCGTGGGAATACCATAAAAATATACTGCCTAGTGCGTTATATAGTAGGGTGGAGCGAAAATGTAAAAAAAAAAAATTTTTTGGAATATCACTTCTCCTGTATCATTAACCGATGACCGTACATAAAAGCTATATTCATGCTAAAAATCAAAGTTCTACGACTTTATTTTGAGGTGGCGCGCTATGAGGGTGATTTAAAAAAAAAAGATTTTTACGTCTAACGTGTACCTGCACTTCAATGTTATTGTGGTGTCTATATGTAATAAAACTTTCTATTTCACATTACTTTAAAGGGTTAACTAGTTCGTCTTTGCATAGTTTTCTTTAGTTTTCCCATTTAAGTGGTAACGACAAGTGTAAAAAAGTCTGATTATTCAATACAATAAAATGCTTGAAAAGTCTTGCGATGCCTCTTGTTTGGCGATCCAATAAAACTACAAGATAATGTGATACCAACTTATTGAGATAAGTATTATAAAATATTACTTGTGTTTAAAAATACTTACTCAAACTGAATAATGGAACAGTGTAATTTTGTGTGAAATGATAGCCCCTGATATTGAAAAAAATTGGAACAAGGCGTCAATTCCTATTATAAGCTATCAACTAATAGTTGCCAAATTGATTTGCTATTATAATAAATACAAGAATGTGAAGAAATTACGCAATGAAAAGAAAAAGCAAATGTTCTATGAAGAATCTGAATCAAAATTAAATATTATCTGAAGCAAAGATCCTGGTAAACTTGCACATTCACGATAGTTGACTTGCGCTAATAGAATTCTTCATTTATATGTTGGAACAACGAAACCTTCTAAATCTTTAAAAGATCTTGCAACTTTCATAATGAAAGTGCACCAACTTGGTTTGACATTAAAACAAAACCTTATAAATATGGTCCAGTTCATAGTTTTAACATGATTCAAATATCTCAGTTCTCTCAGTTGGAAGAGCATTCCTCCTGTAAGGGAAAGGTCGTTAAAGTTCGAGTCTCATTTGAGTATTTCATTTTTTCCGATGTTTTTCGAACTTAAAAGTCAGCAGAATAAATGCTATAAAAATTCATTCAAATGATTCAAATATGTTTGTATCTACCGGATGACCAAAAAAGCATTGTTATAAAAGCTATTCAGAGAAATTCCCTCTTTGCTCACCCAGAAAACAAACTATTAACAATGTTATAAGATGATGAGTCTGACTTATGCGAACTAGGACTTCGTAGAGTTTTAAAGGCAAGAAAATAGTTAAAACAAAGTAAGTAAGAGATTTTCAACTCCAAAATCTTAAAATCGATGCACGAATTATTTTGATTTGATTGACTGGTCAAATGAAAAAATAAACGAACCGCCGATGACCATGGAATATAGTGACTCAGAAATTTCAAGCGTGATTTCCTCAGGTGGCAAATTATTTGAATTCTAAAGTATCCTTGCCACACAAAGGCAGTACAACAGTGCGTCAAGCTCGTTACTGAGGCTTCTTCATCTGTTTGTGGGCTAGTGGCAAGAGATGATTTCATTCGCACGAGGATAAAGGCAAGGCAAGTCTTACCAGTATTTGACACAAAATCACAATTTTTAAGCAAAAAGAAGAATCGGTAGCTTCAGCTTCCGAATGTTATAATGCTTTTATTTAATAAGTATATTTTGTATATTTATAAGAACTTCTTTATACTTAATTTCAAGCTACAATATTTTCATTTTGATAAATAATTGGTCTCAAATAAAAAGTTTAAAAAAAACAAGTTTTGTTATTTTGTTTAACTTTTAAAGTCGTTGCGACACCTTAAGATGTAAACGTAGGCACTTGAAATTTTATTTTTATGTCTCTAAGAATGTCGATCATCCATTGGTGATACAGGAGTAACAAAGTAGTAAAAAAAATTTTTTCGCTCCACCCTATTATATAGTTCCAAGAAAACCCACAAAGGTTAATATGGTGTTTCGTAGATAAAATCTATGTATTTACAAAAAAAGTATCTAAGTAGGTTTGTCCGCATTCTAGATTCCATAACACAAGCTAGTTAAGCTTACCATGGGTCTAGAAAGCGTTGTGTAGAATGTTGTGAAATATTTATTTATTTATTAATATTTTTCAAAAAAGAAACAAATAGTTGAAGTTTGAAGTAGATACAAGAGTTAGTATTCAGCATTATTATAATTCAAAATCAGAGCGTTTGGTTACACTAAACATGCCTAACTACAGACTATTAAACAAGAAAAAGTTTATTGCTTACCGAAACTACTACTGCTATAGTATATATCCAGCTATCTAAACATCCAGCTAACATACACATCTTTAATAAAAAATTAAACGTTGAATGTGTTGCTAAGCGCAAATCTCGAGAACAGCTGAACCGATTTCGCTAATTCTTTATTTAGAATATTCCTTACAGTATGCAGAGAAAAAAATTGACAAATGGGTTCAAGATTTGCCACGGGCAAAACCGGGGTGGGTCGCTTAGTTACAAATATTAGTATGATTTGAAGATAAAATGACGTGTAAAAAGATATTGATATATTGAAATCATCTTTTACAACAAAGTTACTTCCATAATTGAACCGTTACGAGAGGTAGAAAATTATGACTACTGTCTAAAAATACATGTAAATGCTATATTTTCATACAATTTTAATACATATTAAACTTGTTCTTTTATTTTAATGTTCATACAATAATCCATGTGTCAAAGTTCGTTGCCCCACAAGGTGCTATAAAGCATACCTTGCTATTCTATTCTTTTTGTAATTTCCGCAAACCTAGTAATTTTCGAACTGATGGCGCCGCTTGCCTTCACATATAATTGTGCGAACTAACACCTGAACCTTACACGTTTCTATACCTTTTGAAATGTATATATTATTAAGCAGGTTTCCCACCTATTCAAATGTGAAGTCTCTTCGATTCATTTTTAATGTATTTCCCTTTATTGAGAATTTGCGACTTTAAACCTTACTCACTTTTGACGTTCAACACTGACCTAGTTGTTGATATCTCAAAACTCAACCCGCTAGTAATGCTATCGAAAGGAAATCATCTAACTCTCTATTCAAAATGAAGTTAGTCTGAATCTCCGTGCATATCTTATCGATATTATCGATAAAGAACAGTGCCAGATCAATTTAGTTACGCCTTGTCAAAAATGTAAGGCAGATATTGCTAATAATGCTAATACCATTAGGCTCGCCACCTATTACATTGGGATGTATACATAAACTGGCGAAATGTGGGTGCTAACACCTCTGCCTACCCCTTCGGGGAATACAGGCGTGAGTTTATGTTATATGTTATGTTATGATCTTAATTTTAACAGCAGCCATCAAAAGCCATCTACAGAAATAGTCACACCGCAAAAGTTCCAAATGATTTTATTTATTAACTCACAGGTCTACCAGGATAGTTATAAAAGAGGCTGAAGGAAGTTATTATCTCGAGAGTCGAGAGTAGTGGAACAAGCTACTTCGACCATGAAACATGCTACGTTGAGGTATGCCAGGTCCGGCACCAATTCGGGTGTGGGCGTGTACGGAAACCACGGTGCGTACGACTCCAGGAAGTGTGGTTAGGGCGATGGCTACGATACTTACGATAGATATGATTAAGGAGGCTACGGCGTAGCAACCGTAACAACGTAGACAAATTACAGTAAGAGAAATGGCGGCTTATGTACATACAATTACGTTTCTCACCATGAAAATTATATTGTATTGTAGAAAGATTGATCTATGACTTTCATTTATGCGTCATAATCTATTTAGTGATCGTGAAATTATTTATTCAAGCCTGAGCATAAAGCTAGGCATTCTAGTATTTCGAAACATTGGCCAGATAACTTTTCAATGTTATTATCACAGATGGACGATTTCCTGTTATGAAAATTTAGAGAGGGTACTCTTTTTGATGACATACTCAACGCCTCTTCTTATTACTACCATATACTACTTAGTCAAGATTAAGTCATTTTAGTTGTTTTAATGAAGTCAATTATACTCACTTATATTACATACTTTTCAATCCTGTCCATCCTAAGGTTGCCTGGAAGAAATCACTTTTAGTGATAAGGCCGCCCATTGTGCATTTAACTGTAACTGTATCCATGTACTACTGTTCTGTAATAATGTTGATGTACAATAAAGAATTATCTATCTATCTATAGATCTATCTATCCCCTCAGCCCCGCAACTGGGGGTCAGACGGCAATTGCTATAAGTCAACCACACCAAATTATGGAGATGAGGACTAGACCATCCCTTTAAAGTTCATGTTTTGAATATAACCAGGTAGATAAAGGAGGGTTGTACTACTCAAGCGAAGTTATCGATTCGGGGAAATGAAATATTCTACTCCGTTACCAATAATATTAATTACTATAATCTCCAGAGTTATCCCTTGATAACTATAGGGATTATAAACTGTCATCAGCTCACGAAATTGTATGCCAAAGTATGAATAATAACTATATTACTGCTTACTTAGCTGAGCCTGAGACTTCAGACGTGTGAACTTAGATCTGAGTTCATGCTTACCTCACAGACAAACTGAGGTGCTACGTGCACCTCAGGTTGGTAGACGAAAGAGACTCCAACTCAGACCGAACCAAAAGGGTAAGAAAGGAGTAAGTGAAACCCGAGCTTGGAGGTGAAAGCCTCAGATGCGATTGAAAACATGCAGTGATGCATGATGTTTTTTTTATAAAGGACACGTCAATTTGACTTCACCTTACCTGATTTTAAGCTAAAGGCAAAGTCTCAGAAAGAGGGTCACCATCGTAAACATGTACCATGTTAACAGTGATGGCACTCAGCTTGACGGCCTCTTCAGATGTATTGTTTTGAGCACTATGAGCAATATTTTGTTATGAGCAGTATGGCCTAATCTTGTAAGCGATATCTACTAACCATAACTTTAAGTCTTGATATTAACCATAACGACATTTAATTTTAATTTGTACGCCATGTATGTGGTAGGACATAGAGCACCTATATCTTAAGATCTCTGTAATACCTGTGTTCCATAATTTAATAAATAAATAAATAAAAAAATCGCGCCCCGCTTAAAGGACCCGGGACTGTAGGAAGAAGGAAACACGTGAGCTGGTAGGGAGTTCCAGGTCTAGATGGTGCGGCATAGGAATGAATCACTGAAACGCTGCAGCAAAAAATCGCATAAATCATATCAATAAAGCACTCGAGACCTGTACCGTATCCGATATATAGGTACTTAAAAAAACTACAGTTTAAAAAAAACAAACGAATACACATAAACCATTTTATTGATACTTTAAACTCTCAATAAATTAAATTGATAAATTCTGCGTACAATATAGGTGTCGGTGGGCATGGATATTATATATAGGTACTGTAATTAATATTTAGGCATAATGAACATACATTCTAAACTGTAACTGTTATAAATACTAGTAAATCAATTATGCGGGTAACAGCAATATAAATGTGTCATTAGGTTACATGTATAATAAAATAACAAAATGTTAACTTGTGCTTAATTTTATGACTTCATTATTTTACAAATTATACAATTTTAGTCATGCATGAAAGTTTAGATTACAAGTTTGTCAGTTTATAATTTGTTTACAACTTTTGAGTTGTTCTGATACTGACGTACATCTAATGACAAAGCATCATGACTGTATTGATATTAAAACGCTGGTAATCGTTTTCTGAATGGTCAAATGATTAGTAAACATGCAGGATATAAGCCAAAACATGACATCTACAGTGAATTTGATATTCAAGCCCCAAAACTTTAGATTCAATTTAATAATAATAATTAAGGCCGTTGACAATCGCTATATGTCAATCACTTGGGTTACAATATTATCAGCAAGTATTGGATTTGTTCGATTAAAAATCCATAATAATGAAAGGGTTTTACATCTTGTGTAATAATTTATTCCGTCACATGTATTCAGTTTTTCATTGAAACAATAAGGAAATATTTCTATGTGACACGAATTCCATGGCGGCAATAACCTAAAAACATATAGAAATTATATATTTATTTCTTACGACGAAAATAATTTTATTGTTCTCATATCAATATGCTGCAATTATATTGTTGTTTGTTCAAATAACTATTTATTTGACTTTGTTTTTATTATTCAAGTATATTTCGATACTAGCATGTTAAAATAATAATGTAGATTATAATCGTTTAATAGTGGTGATAGTAGTCTCATAGTTTTTGTTGTTATGACGTAAGAGTGTGGCCATGGAAATTCAATGTCAGTTTATCGTTGTTTATAAATGTATATTTCCTTTCCATTTAATTTTCACTGTAAAATAATTATATATATAATGATAATTTTTGATTGTAGAAGCCATATTTATCCGTAAAATATAATGTAACCGTATGTACACTAACAGCATAAGATTTTAAAACATATTTGCTTATGAATGAGATAAATCAACAAACAATATTATTGCGCAGGTATAAATATTGAAATTAAATAAATTCGTTATTAAATAAAATCAGTATCCTGTTTTTTAATATTATGTGTGACATAGATGTTCAGCGAATAAATATTATTTGCAATTCTAGATTGTAACTAGTAGGTTATGTATATTTATACATGGAATGTATGACATTGCTTAAGAAAATACTGTTCAACGATAATTACATTTAATATATGGCTATGTAACTCATAATATAAATAAAATCAAACCCCTTATAGTTGTCTTAAAGGTAGATAACATATTATTTTTAAAACCCAATGCATTCTTCATACAAAATATTGAAAATATAATTATTCAAATTTCTTTTCCGACGTTTTATTAAAATATTGTCTGGTCTCAACTCTTAATGCCATATTTACACTTACACCTCATAAATTATAAATTATTTACACAATAAATACTTTCATTTCCATTTCACCGATATATACCTAAAATATTTACAACAATTATGTTAGTAAAGTTTTTAATTTAGTACAACCGAAATTACATTCAACTCTCCACGATTTCTCCATTATTTTTACTTGTGCTTACAAATCCCAATTCAGTGGATATAATGGAAACAGTAACACCAAGAATCCGCTGAGTTTCAATAAAATTTCGTGTTGATTAGTTCAATTAGTTGACGTACTTCTAATTTGGCATACCGTCGGACCTCCGTCGATGATGTGAGCCGTGATGCCTCAAATGGATAAGAGCTTCTCGCCTTTTTTGTTCCCTTAACATTCGTATATAATCCTCGTCGATCAATTGTTTATTCTTAACTCCCCGTTTATCTATTCTGTCTGTTTCTTTGAACAAAACGCACCACAACGACTTATCCTTATTATCCCACAGTAAAGATTTCGTATACTCTTTCAATCTTCTGCTGTTTTCCTCAACTCGCCGCATAGCTATTTCTATTCTTATCAAGTCTTTATAATGGTCCGACATAGGTGGTGCCGTTGTGATATTATTACCGTCACTTTTACCGGCGCTTATATTAATTCTCGACAAGTAATAATTCTCATATTGGTTGGTTAAGCTTCTCGTTCGCAGTAACCACACTACACTGGCGACAAATGTACACGATACTATGAAAGTTAATATGAGGAGAGTCAGTCTGATTACTACGCTCGGGGACGCACAACTCATATCACTATTTGTTTATGTTTGCAGACGCACTGTGTTGGTGGTTCGTACATACCGCGCCGGCGTACACGCTAAGTCGGGCTACGACCGTCCGCTCTCTACGTAGTGCCGCTACGAACTGGCGTAGACGGCAGGGAATCGCGACTCGGCGCATAAAGCCACTGTTTATCTCAGTTGTAATTTTCAGTCCAAAGCTGTATCCAAGCTGCAGGATGCTTTCAAATCTCTTTGTGCGAGTTTTCTTTGCACTTTTGTGCAGTCATTGTACTGAAATATTTAAATTCTTAACTACGGCGTAGGAGTAATTGCTCTCTGTTTTTAAACTTTATGAAAAGAATATTTTAAAGCACAAATACTCGAATAAATAAACGTTGAAATGGCTGTTTTGACTCTTAGAAAGAAGTAAAGTGGTGTTTCAAGTCTTAATTCTCTAATTTCGCTGAAGGGCGTTGGCGATAACGATCTTGTCGCTGGTGCAATTATTGTACAGTTTTGGAAAGAGCTATACTTTTACATAAATTACTGAGTAAATACACATTCAAATAAATTACAGGGTTCATTAATGTACAGTAAAGTAGTTTTATGGGTATAAATAAGTTCCTACATTATTTTTGGCAATGCTACGTTTATTACACATTTGGAAGGTTTACTTTGTTGCCAATTTAGGACATTCTAAATAATGCTATCTTGACTGAAAGTAAGTATAGCTTAACTAACTTGTATTACGGGTTCAAAAATATGTATAAACAAAACATACATTAGGTACTTCTTCATTCTTGCGTTCCCAGTCGCAGCTTTCATCTGGAGTCTGGAGTCTAGTTTTTCCAGTTCAGTCCCGAATAAACATGTTCAGTATGTTTTTGTAAAGAACGAGATACCCAGATAAATACAACTTAACTTATTCTAGATGGTGCAATCAAAAGAGTGGTCCATTGGTTTAATATAAATAATCTTTGCCTTAATGAGAACAAAACTAAATATATTAAATTTACTCCGCCTACTGTTGCTCAGGTAGAAACCAATGTACAACTCAATGGACAATTGTTGAGCCTTGCGCTCCGACAGTTTTCTTAGGTTTGAGTATTGACGCTAAACTTCAGTGGGGTTCACATATAGAAAAAATAGCTAGTAGATTAAGCTCAGCTTCCTATGCTGTAAAAAAGATTAGGACTTTAACAGATGAGGATACGGCTTCAGCTATTTTCATAGTATTATGAGCTACGGAATTCTCCTTTGGTGTAATTCCGCAGATTTAAACACAATATTTGTCTTGCAAAAGCGGACTGTGCGAGCTATTTATAATTTGGGCCCAAGAGTCTCCCTCCGAGATAAGTTTAAAGAGATAAATATTCTAACCGTAGTGTCACAATACATTTTTGAAAACTTAATGTATGTCAGGAAAAATATTGAAAAATTTCCAAGACTTTGTGACAGGCACAATATAAATAATAGAAATAAAAGCAATCTTGTAGTTTGTCATAGCAGACTCCATAAAATAAGTAATTCTTTCCAGGGCAACTGTATACGCTTTTTCAACAAGCTTTCTAATGAAATCAGACATTTACCTATTAATAAATTCAAAAATACAGTAAAGAGCCAACTATGCCAGAAAGGCTATTATAAAATCCAAGAATATTTAAACGATAAACAAGCTTGGAAATGAGCTGTTCGCTCAGCTATGCTGCTCAAGCAAAACATTGTATCTAGACCATAAGTTTTAGGCTAAGTAAGTAAATGTTTTGTAAATAGACCAAAAAAAAAATGCCCGCTGAGTTTCTTGCCGGAGTCTTCTCAGGTCTGGGCCGCGTTTCGAACCGGTGGTCCATTTACTAGTATTAGTTAGTATTTAATATTTACTTTATGTTGACGTTTTGTAAGTTCCGATTTAATGGTCTATGCAAAATAAATTATTTTTGAATTTTGAATTTTTTGAATTTTTGAATTCCATAACACAAGCTAATTAAGCTTACCATGGGTCTAGGTAGCGTTGTGTAGAATGTTGTGGAATATTATTTATTATATGCATGAATACAAATACGTGGACATCGAACCTTCAACCTCTGATTCAGCAGTAGAAATCTCTATCCCGACGCCTTAGAGACTTAAGCAGCTAAGTGAATTAAATTTCCCTTCCTTTCAGTAACTAGTTAGAGGATATTTTATAATGATAAACCTTAACCAAGCCACTTAAATTAGAATATATATCCTCTCACTGTTATTATTAAAACAAGATGGGTATATTAAAGACTTATCTTGTTATGGTCCGGAATCCATTACAAGAAAAAATTACATCTGCCTTTGCAGTAAAATGGAAGAACATAACTCACGTAGCTAAACAAAATTCTGGGTAATAAAAGAATATTTTAAGGAAAGAACACCGTAATTACTTAGTAAAAATATACATAACTCGTCAGAGTAAAAATATTGCCATGTAATTTCGTATCATCTGTTCGCTAAACACGGGCATTATGCGAGTTTTCCATTTTAAATTATATTTTTACATTTCCTTCGCTTTATCAACCCAAATACCTGAGCAACTATCGTTCCAAAAGTCATTTTGTTTAGGGGCTGCGTTCAAAAATGAGTATGGATACACATTGTAGTCGCTTGGGAAGACCACGGCAGGGAGTTCATTCCACAGCTTAAGCGTGCGACAGATGAAGTTCCTTGCATAGTATATAGGTAGCTGCGCGTAATATCAGTAATGTTCTAAATTAGGGTCACAACAACACGTGCTATGAGTCAGCATGCACCTTATACATCCCAGCACTAGCCTAGGTGCTCTTCGTGGACAATATTGTAAAAATAAATTAGTATCCGCGAATAGTACCTGCCAAAAATCTTGATAGGTGTTCTTTGTGGACATGGCTAAGTGTTATTCGCTCAGGTGCTATTCAGCTGGGTGCTCTAAATGTACTACACCCGGGTTTTGTTTTGCATACGATTTGCACAACATACAGGCCCACATGCGACAACGGAAACGGTCTTACAACAAACTTTTACCAAATTTTTACAACTAAATCGATTGTGTTTTTAAGTTTAATTTAAACAAAAAATTAAAACAATTTGTCAAAAAATAATACGGGTTTTATACAGTTAATTAAAGCTGTAAAGGGCTGAAATAACAAGGTCTAGACTAATTATTAAGTTTCGTAAATACTACTAGTAAAACAGCAAAAAGGGTTTTAAGTAAACCCTTGTAACTAATGTTGAACTAACGAACCAAATTCCCATTTAATAATGTCAGAACTGGTATTTCAAGGTAAATGTAAATTTGCCGCTACATAATATTATGTTTGTATTACTTTCTCATGATTTCAAAAGTATCAGTTACGTATCGGTTAAGTATCGGTCATGTAACGTTTAAGTATCGGTTAAGTATCGGTTACGTACCGGTTAAGTATCAGTACGGTTTTCTGTACGTTTGCTGCCAACCAAAGATGGTATCTTTGAATAAATTTGCAGATGGTGAAGTATCTGGTATGCGCCCTATCGTGGAGGCCGCCTAAAGATATCATGGAGGATGATATACGTTTTGATTCACTATCATTGATACTGAAGACCATGCGTAGGTCAAAGGTGACCTGGACTAACACAAGGATAATGATGATGATGAAATAACTGTGGATAATTTTGAAACATTCTCAACCCCGTATAAACACCTGTATTCATCTGTATATGTAATATATTTATCCGTTTTTGGATAAATGTAGGGCTTGAACCAAGTGGTGATATATCAAAACTTGTATCAAAGAATCCGCTGTTGGTAATAGCCCCCGTCTCGTTTACCGAAACCAGGACTATTCCCACCTCAACTATACCTATATTGAAAGTAAGAACGCCCCCTTTCAAAAATACAGAAAAAAGACGTTACCGAATTGTCACCTCGATTTTATTAACTGTACTATTCCCTATTTATTACCCTATTATTAGGAGGGGACAGACTTAACATCGTAAGGGATGACATGCGGGCCAATAGTGTCCCTTCCAGAAATGTCGATGACCAGGTAAAAAATCAGAAAGCAGCACTCTGACTTCTGAGCTATCTCAGATACAACCGGAATGCGCTGGGATTATAATGATGATTTTACTACTTATCCCGAAAAGCTGTTCTGCATTCTAAATTCACCACTTACATTTTATTTAAACAACACCGTATAAATAATCCTTCAATAAATCTTTCCTTCATAATGACGTGCTAATAAACTTATAATGTTTGTACTACACAGTTACCTAAAGTTCAAACAAGGCATACATGTAGCTATGGTTGCGTGGAACAAATTGCGAGCTTGCACATACTCCCATCATGAAACTTTATCACGAAATGCTGAAAGTAGTGACAGCGTTCCCGATTATGTAGGACACGGACTTGATGCCCTGACAACAATGCCACGCAATGAAAATAACACATGTATCGCGTTGCGATTTTTATGTAATGTCATTGCAATTTCAAGCGAGCGAATTTGAGAAATTTTCGTTTACCATTATTACTAAAAGCTACAAGTCATTTTTGAGAAATTCAATATGAAATATGATTGATTTTACATACATACCTATATAACAATGGTACAAAAAAGATGATCTTTGAAGTGCCTTATGTTTTGAGCAAGTCAAACCATGAACGCGTTAATAGGGTATTTGACTAAGTCGTCGATTCTTCCCAATACTAGTTAATATGATAGCTTATTGTGAAAAAATACGCCTTGCAAAATAAAATATTGCATTTCTAAACTAAAACTATGACTTTTCATTACTTGAAATTCCCAAAAAAAGTCAAAATATAAACAATCAAATTCAACTCAAATATTTAACTTTTTAGATTCCTCATTAAATTTTAAATAACTTTTATTATCAACTATATAAGTGTAAACGCAACGTAGACCGAGATAAATGCGATATTCTCTTGCACTCCATACATTTGCACTACGCGCTTCAGAAGCGTGACGTCACAGTTTCGTACGATTTTGTATGGAGCGTTTTCGGGCGGCGCGACAAATTGAATTTTTCAAAATCAAATATCTTGAAAACTATTTGTCGTACGAAAATCTTACTTTTACAGTTCATTATATTATAAGCAAGTGGTCATTTTTCGAAAGAAAAGAAAAATTAGTCAAATACCCTATTCCCGTAAAAATAAAATTGGACTTAATAATATTGTAATGGCGATAGAATTCGTTAAAAATTGTATTTTTTTTTCAATGAGTAATATTCGCGTAAGGTTCCACAGAGTCAATTATTATTTATGGGTGTATGATTAACGCTTTGGCATGTGTTATTTCATTCGTATTAAAGTTGTATAATTACAGCTCCATTTCTGTGAACTGTGGCGTAATTTTATACAACATTGAATTTACCAACATGATTAAAACGGCCCTATTTAATTATCGAGGTAAGTTGCTACGAATAATTTAAAAATGGTGTTAGTAAATTCTCATTTAACGTTCAACCATACAAAATTAAATAAGGATCATATTAATGTAGTAGCAGAGTAGAGTATTATTTTAATGAACTTATTTTAATTTATATTAATTAACTTTGTTGGTTAGATACTTGTTTTACCTTTTATTTCTTTCTGAGATAGTAATGTAATATTGTTGAATATTTGCATGATTTTTTTTATATTTGTATTCGAATTGTTGAATATTGTTAATACAGTTAAATTATTAAACTAAGTGAATGAAACAAAATTAAGATAAAATCCTGATGCGGTCTGAAAATGGCATTTAGTCTTTTGTATCAAAGCTTCTTTTGAATAGGCTTAAATTGTATTATTCATTTAATTTATTACGTGTTCTCAATATCATATTACTTAACGAGGATTGTATAGCAATATCACAGTATAACGAGAGATCTTACAGTAGTTCATCGCGTTTGATGTTTGCGGAAATGCCGCCTTTTGCATTTTTGTCAGGGTTGTCACTTCAGTTTTTATATAATAATTTTTCTGTAATATTCTATATATAACTCATATTCGTTCTCTTTGTTCTATCAAGACACATCAACTCACGCTAATTTATATTACTAGGTGATGCCCGCGGCTCCGCTCGCATGTATGTCGGCTATTGCGACTTTTGGTTATATGTCCGGTTCTACTCAACCAATTATGATCAAGCAAACGTAATATTTTAAGTCTGAGTTTTTGGATTTTGGTTTCGATTTCGATTCCGACTTGAATTTGAATATTGATTCGGGTTCGGGTTCGGGGTTGGATTCGGATTCGAATTCGAATTTCGCTAATCGCCGGGATCGCTAAATTGATGATATATTCTTAAGGAGCCTATCCACGATCAGTTCGCCAGCAGTTTCAAATCGTATCGGGCCGCCTGCAGTCCTAAGTCGACAGCGCCCACACACGAAAGCGATTTTGGCCTGGTGGCCATGCCCTGCTGTCAGTTTTGCGGCTACACACGATCAGTTGGGAGTCGACAGTTTCCCATCATATGATTGCCTGCCGGCAATTGTCTGCTATCGGGCTTGACGACCATGTTACCGACGATCAAAGATGGCGGACTTGACATTAAAAAAACAAATCGAGGTTTTCGGGGTGACTAATTACGTATAATAAAATCCATTTAGCGATCCAAGATGGCGGACTTGAAATTTCCCACAAAGTCAACATGAGCATCGTTTTGGAGGTTTTCAGAGTTGCTAATTACGAATATATCATCCATCCAGTCATCTGGGATTGCTAAATGAATAACATATTCGTAATCAGCAACCCCGAAAACCCTGAAAACGATACCCATATTGATTTTAGTGAAAATTTCGAGTCCGCCATCTTGGATCACCAAATGGTTGTTATATTCGCAATCAGCGACCCCAAAAACCTTGAAAACGATACCCATATCGATTTTAGTCAACATTTCGAGTCCGCCATCTTGGATCACCAAATGGATGTTATATTCACAATCAGCGACCCCAAAAACCCTGGAAACGATACTCATATCGATTTTGGTAAAAATTTCGAGTCCGCCATCTTGGATCACCAAATGGATGTTATATTCACAATCAGCGACCCCAAAAACCCTGGAAACGATACTCATATCGATTTTGGCAAAAACTTCGAGTCCGCCATCTTGGATCGCGAAATGGATGTTATATTCGCAATCAGCTACCCCAAAAACCCTGAAAACGATACCCATATCGATTTTTGTGAAAATTTCGTGTCCGTCATCTTGGATAGCTAAATGTAGAAAACGAAAAAAAAAAACCATTTTAACAAACAAAACGAGCCTTGAAAAAAAATCACGTAATTAGTGTGATTACAAAAATGAGACAGCCCTGAATCCTTAGTACCGAGTAAAATGTATGGGCGTACCGAGTAATACCCCGTCCCCCACCACCCCTTCCCCCCGCACGATTGCTCTGTCTAGACGGCTTAGTTGACCGACTGTATGTAGTATGAATCGTTAGACTGTGGCAATATTGTACTAAGTATATTAAATTTTATGATAAAGAAGGCATTTTTTATTATCTCTATCATCAGGCCCTGACTGATATCTCCTGGAACCAGATGATTGTCAAGAGAAATCAATTAAATAAATTCAACAAAACAGAAAAGATTTTTTGTGGACATCCCTTTCAGTGATCTAGATTCAGAGTATCTACTCATAAAAGTGAGCCAAATTTGCTTAAACTTAGTGGAGTAGATAATTTTATTCCGAAGAGATCAAAGTTCTTAGCCGGATAACTAATTAGGTACCATCATAGTAATACAAGATAATTTAAGAGTGTTAAAACTCGATAAATTGGCTGTAGTTATTGTATTTGGCTGATTTTGACTAGCACACAAGGAACTGCCGTTGGATCCTGTACCACACCTAAGACGAATCGTACGACGCTTAGCTCGATTCATATAGAATTCGTATGGGTATCCACAGGAATTCTCACTTAATCATCAAACCAGCTCCACATAATCATAATATTGCAACTTGATTTCATCACATGCATAATTCTTGATGCCAGAAAGTACAACGAAATTCAAGGTATAAGATTTTATACCAGACATTCAAATAGGTTAAGAAAAAGCATTTTGAAAGACAATACCCTCACCTACAATAACGTTTCTTAATAACGATGCTGGGTATTATTACTGAAACGTCTTTGTCTATAATCTGCGCTGTCTGGAGAGTGCTCTTCTTCAGAAAATAGCGTAATAGAGTGGGAATCATGAACCGCGGACAGATGCAGTTACTAAATAAATATAAACAGACCTCATTCGACCGGTATCCTTCATTTTAGATTGCTCCAGTAATTCACGTTTTTTTTCGTATTATAATAATGGCCAGTACTTTTCAAATTAGGAACACAAACAGCATTATGAAAGAAATTAGACACCAAAGAGTTTATAACATGAATTTAATACTACTCACCAGTTACCTACTATCGTATGAATTCTTCAATGTTATCTACTAGGTAAAATTCTATCTTTTTGTACGATATTATGACTTAATTGGTTGCCAACGTACGTAATCCCATTACCGTTGGTGCACCAAAATGTAATATTCTATGGCATGGTATAGAATTTAATTAAGATTCTAAATTGTGTTATCACCTGAGCTTGTTCAATTTCTGGTTTAAAATAGTGTGGCTTCGTGATTTTTTTATATACGTATCATTTTTTAACCTTTAAAGCAACAAATGGCATTGGTGCCCTTCAGAGTTAAAGGATCCCTACAAATATTTTATACTATGCGTAAATATTCTCCAACTATAAATTTCGAATAAATACAATCAAAATAAATTTAAATCCTAACAAGGTTAAGCCATTACATTTAACAGATCTATCAGGCATATCCAACTGGTAAATTTAAACGTGTAATAGCCGAGATAACTGCTGTCAATATGTCTCAAAGTGGATGCGGCCGACTGTAGGGACATTAAATATGCAAGTGCTAGTGGACTGAGCCTATTCGTCTGACCCAACTATCTACCGAATTTTATATATTCATTTGATGGTCTCTACACACGACTACGTAAGTGCCACCGAAAAAAAAAGGGGATTAAATGAAGTGGTGGCCTTCTACAAGATATTACGTGAAACGCATATGCCTACGTAAGTACCTACGAAGGCATATGTTTATATTATATGTATACACGCATATATATGCGTGTATGTGAATATTTATATCGATGTGTTTCATTGGTAACTTTATAAGAGTATTTAAGTCATACAAAATGAATATAAATGCAGATATATGAATGAAATCAGATACATACATCATGGTAGGTACTTATGCTAGACATAAAGAAAGACCCGCGTCACATCATTTCAACTTACGTCAACCATTAGTCATACCTATGTATATCACTGGACGATTAAAAGTTGTTATAATTTAACGTCAAGAGATATAATTTATTACATAATATGCACTAGCTTTTGCCCGCGGCTCCGCCCGTGTGGATGTCAGTTATCGCGACCAAACAAAGCCTATGTCCTTTCTCATGGTCTAATCTACCTCTATACCAATCGGTCATCATCAAAATCGGTTCAGTGGTTTAGGCATGAAAGCGTAACATACAGACAGACAGACACAGTTACTTTCGCATTTATAATATTAAAGTATGGAATTAGTATGGATTTTCAGGGTGTGCAGCGGGGCGTGAAAAGGCATCTAACGAGGCCGTCAAGCTGAGTGCCACCACTGTTAACATGGTACATGTTTCCGATGGTGACCCTCTTTCCGAAACTTTGCCTTTAGCTTAACATCAGGCGAGGTGAAGTCAATTTGACGTGTCCTTATATAAAAAAAAAAGTGTTGTAAAAATTTTATATCTAAAGTTAAAATATAAAAAGTTTATCGAAAGTAAGAGTGAATTTTATTTTTCTCATACATGATATTATACCGCCTAATTTTTATAAACGTTCAACTAAGCATGGACAAACAATAGAAGATTAATTCCAAATTTTCCTTCTTTTTATATCCGTCTATAAGGGCGACGGTGCAGCCATCTACCAACATTCTTACGAACTGTTGGAAACAATGAATGATTTTTCAACCATTTTTAAACATTGAATTTTTTATAGCATTTATTATGCTAACTGTTAGCATAATAAATGCTATAAAAAATTCATTCAATATTTGGGCGCAGTCATCAAAATTCAATGTTTAAAAATGGTTGAAAAATCATTCATTGTTTCCAACAGTTCGTAAGAATGTTGGTAGATGGCTGCACCGTCGCCCTTATAGACGGATATAAAAAGAAGGAAAATTTGGAATGATTCAAGTGGTGCTCAATAGCTCAGTTGGCAGAGCAGTCGCCCTGTAAGCGAAAGGTCGTGAGTTCGAGTCTCACTTGAGCATTTCATTTTTTCCAATGTTTTTCGAACTTAACAGTTAGCATAATAAATGCTATAAAAAATTCATTCAAATAGAAGATTAAATATTTTTCTAATGAGAGACTGGTCATTAGTAAGCGATCATAATTACGATCAGTAACATAAATCGTAAAACAAACCTAGTTTAAAAAGAACTTATGGTTTTTAGTTTGACACCGATCTTTTATAAAAATGATAATCTATCCGTACAATTATAGCTTTTGTTTTTCAGCCTCTATTTAAAAAAACTTGTAATGAATGTATAATTATTATTACCTTGACGATGGCTAGAAACGTGTGGTAGTTTATTACTATCTACTAATTATAACTGTGGAGTATGGATATAAGTATACGTTTGATATCATTGAAAAGTACCTATAACGAATCTGAGTTGATTTAATTTTGTGTACAATTTGTAACTACTCGCCCTCGCACTACACGATTGGAGGCTTCCTTCCTGTGCCGCACGATAAAGAGCTGGAATGCTCTGCCCGCATACGTGGTTCCCTCCTCTTACAGTCCCGGGTTCTTCAAGCGGGGCGTGAAATGGTATCCATCAAGGGCTCAAGTTAGGGACTACCTTTTTACGTTCAATAACATCGGGAATTGTGGTCTGTATCTTCTGGACTGCATCTGAGCTTTATTACCATCTAGCGGGGTGTAGTCAATTGACGGACCAAATATATAAAAAAGTATTACATCAAGTTCGTAAACAGTAGGAAAAGCGTCTTCCTACAATGACCGTAGTAAAAAAAAAAAGATATTGTTAGAATTAATTTGAACTCATCCATCAATTCCCATGAGTAAATTATGTGATTTCCCACATAAAAGTGTGATTTAAGAGTACGTCTGAAGAAGCACTTACAAACCTACTCTCTTGTAAGTACCTACTTAGCAAAAATTATACTAGGAAGTAGTAAAAGTAGAAGGGTTCCAAGCCCTAACCTTAACTGACGATGGATTGATACGATGGCTTAAACCCTTACTCTAACTGGAATTAATAGATGCAATGAAAATAAAAACGTTAATAAAAATCACTATAGTTGAGGTGATGATTGATACCATCACCCATAATGATTTATAATGTTCGCAAATTGATCCAGAGAATAGAAAGTCAAAAAAATAACGTCAAAAAGGTCCATTTACACCAACAGTAACAAAACGGAACTTTTGGATCGTACAGTATGCTTCAGAGAAAAGGAACCCCCCTTGATAATGGTTTTATACTCAAGGGGGGTTCCTTTTCTCTGAAGCTTACTGTACCTAATTTATTTTATATCTATGAAATTATTTTTTACGTTTTCTACTTGCGTATCGGGCAAGCAAACATTTCGCTGCTGGCATTTTTTTTATCGTGCGCAAAATCTCCACAGATACCACCCCCACGGAGCCGGTGAAGGCGGTTATGTCGGACTCGAACCGACTAAAACGCACGCCGTCTTGGGTTCTTGGTTGCCGGAGGTGAGATTGCCAAAAGCATATCTCTCGAACCCCGGCAGACTCGCTGCAGGCATTGCTTTAGAACATGCCACGTACATAAAGAGTAAACACGAAATTGGTACTGTATTGTATTGTAACATTCATTACAAACACAAACTAGTTTAGTGATAACATAATATTTGAAAACTATTAAATCCACTTTTATTACATAATAGGGTCAAATCCAATGAAATCAACACATCGAAATCACATTCTGATTTTGTCGCATTGCAGTCATGTGTCAGCAGTTTTAGAAAATTTTGAGAATTAAGATAAACTCATTAACGTAACTCGTCATAGAAAGTCTACAACATTGGGTTTGTATAGTTTCATAAGAGCCCAAATAACTAATATATGCCATAGATAGGGTGTTTTCGATGTCTATAGTATTGAAATTTTAAATACGAATAAAACATTGAATGCGAGCGGATGGCGTGTGTTGTTAATCCCTTCATATATATATACTCATATAGGTATAGGTAGAAAAAAAGGTGGTAAACTATTATTATTAATATTTTTTTCATCCAAAACAAGGGTGATCCGATTATTTCATATTTGCAGACCAGTCCTAACTCATACCAAATTACTTAGTTACAGGGTAGAAATAATTAATTATATCTACTCAAATCTGCGGTAGCCTAGTGGTATGGGTAATGGACTGCTGAGACGAGGTCTCGGGTTCGATCCCAGGTTTACCATAATAATAATAATAATAACTGGCAACTCTACATCGCCTAAGTCAAAATCATATTTTCTCCGACTTTAATTTAATTTTAATTTTCTTAAAAAATATTTTGCTTTAATACAAAATTCTGAGAAAATGCTGACTCGGGCACAAGCCAAAAGAAACAGAAGTGCACCCATAACATCTCCGGACTCGTCGCTAAGCTCCGCCGCGCAACCTCCAGCAGTGGAACCAGCGGCGTCGAGCTCCTCCTCGAGCGACGAGTTCTTCTCCCCGCCGACGTCGCCAACACCTGTACGTCGGCCGGGGAGAGGCCGGCCACCGACTTGCTTGGGACCCCGACGCCCTCCGGCTTCGAATGGGGCCCCCGCTACCGGTGGTTATGTGCACCGCATGCGATGGACTAATTCTATCAACGAAAACGTCATGCGGGCATATTTTGCGGCTACAGAGGGGGGAACTAACCTCAGTGCGTATCTAGAAAATAGTGAAAACCTCGGTGACACCCACTCAATTCTGTATTGTACTGCTGTGGCGGCATGTCGTATGGCAGGTGCTAAATTTCCCATTAAAGATCCTGCCATACGACCTAAGTCTGCCATACCAGCATGGCAATGCAGAATTGAACGACGTGTGACCGAGGCAAGGGTGCTCATCGGTAAACTAATCTGCTTCAGGTCGGGCAATACTCGCCCAAGGGTGATGCGCTATGTGACCCGAGCGTTTGCGGGAACTGATATTAGTCCCCAAGATTATACGTCTCGGGTCACAGAGCGTATTGACTTCCTGAAGCAGAAAGTCTATGCATGGGCAAACCGTATTCGGAGATATAAAAAACGAGTTGATCGATATACCGTCAACCGTATGTTCCAAAGAGACCAAAGGTGGGTATATAGAAGCTGGGAGCGAACAGAAGAAAGTATGGATGACGTGCGACGGCCGGATGCTGAAGTCACAAATGCGTTCTGGCGCAGCATCTGGTCGGTGCCCGTTAGCCACACTGAAGGGGATTGGATGCATGAGGTCGAAAGAGCATGCGAAACCATTCCAGAAATGGAAGAAATTAACATTGATGCCATTGATGTAGATTGTGCGGTCCGTTCGCTGTCTAATTGGAAATCTCCGGGACCGGATGGACTGCACAATTTCTGGCTAAAATGGCTACGGAGTTCGCATGTTGTTTTGGCCTCACAATTTCAATCCGCTGTAGAATCTGGGACGCTACCAGCTTTTATGACGACAGGAGTTACTCACCTGCTCCATAAAACTGGTAGTACTCTGGAGCCCAATAATTATAGACCGATTACATGTCTCCCAACGGTCTATAAACTTCTTACATCCATCCTGAGAGCTAAGATTAACAATCATATAAACAATAATTCTATTATGTGTGCCTCTCAGAATGGATGTAGGAATGGGGCCCGGGGTACTAAGGAGCTCCTCCTGATTGATATGGCTATTAGCCAACAAGCTCGCCGCAATCGTAAGGATCTGACAGCATGCTGGATAGATTACAAGAAAGCGTTTGACTCCGTGCCACATACGTGGCTTTTGAGGGTGCTGGAGTTGTATAAAGTCAATACAACTCTATGTACCTTCTTAAGGTCATGTATGGGGCAATGGAGGACGGTTCTTTTCTATCCAGGGTGTCGTCAGGCTTTGGATGGTGGCGTGCCGATAACAATAGAGCGGGGTATTTTCCAGGGGGATAGTCTGAGTCCCCTTTGGTTCTGCTTAGCCCTGAATCCACTTAGTACTTTACTAGTGAATTCAGGGTTAGGTTATAGGCTACGAAGAGAGGGTCAGATGGTATCCCACCTCTTTTACATGGATGATTTAAAGCTATTCGCCCACACCAACCCTCAATTAATAGCTTTACTGAAGATTACTGAAACATTCAGTAATTCTATTAAAATGGCGTTTGGTGTGGACAAATGTGCAGTCATTCATGTAAAACGAGGGCGGGTGGTGGAGTCGGAGGGTATACAACTCTCTGATTCCACTAACCTAAGATCACTCCTCGTAACTGAGACCTATAAATACTTGGGTATGTCACAGGCGTTATGCATCAATGAGGTCGACATGAAACAAATGTTACAGGAACGTTTCTTTGGCCGCCTGAAAAAGGTACTTAACAGTCTTTTGTCAGGTGGTAACAAAGTGCGTGCCTGTAACAGTTGGGTCATACCACTCTTGATGTACTCTTTTGGCATACTCAAGTGGACTCAGACTGAACTCGATACTATCGATAGGAAAGTCCGGACTCAGTTGACTGCATTCCGAATGCACCACCCACGGTCGTCAGTCATGAGATTGTACATCCCGCGGAAATGTGGGGGTCGAGGTTTTTTAAATGCCAAGACCCTTCATAATCGCGAGGTGTGCAATCTCAGAGACTACTTTCTTAAGTCGAACGTGGACATGCATCGTGATGTAGTCAACGTAGATACCGGGCTCACCCCGCTCGGTTTGGCTAAAGAGAACTGGCGCAGGCCTACAATAGTTAGCACTGACAGCCGCAGGGAGGTATGGCAGAGTAAGGAGCTACATGGCAGGTTCTATCGGGCCCTACACAGGCCCGAAGTAGATCTATTGGCGTCCGTGTCCTGGATACGTTTCAGTGACCTTTTTGGGGAAACTGAAGGTTTTGTCTGTGCAATTGCAGACGAAGTTATTAAGACGAATAACTACCGGAAGTATATAATGAGGGATGGCACAATTGACATTTGTCGAGCGTGTCACCAACCTGGTGAATCCCTCAGGCATATTACTTCCGGTTGTTCTCGTCTTGCTAACGGCGAGTACTTGCACAGACATAATCAAGTAGCCAGGATAATCCATCAGCGACTTGCTCTGAAATACAACCTTGTGGAATTTGAGGTGCCGTACTATAGGTATGTTCCTGAGCCAGTTCTAGAAAATACCCATATCACATTGTACTGGGATCGATCTATCATCACTGATAGGACTGTTGTAGCTAACAAGCCTGACATTGTGGTGATAGACCGATCCGAACGCCGAGCATTGATTGTTGATGTCACCATTCCTCATGACGAGAATCTCGTGAAGGCTGAGAAAGATAAACAAGTTAAATACTTGGACTTGGCCCACGAGGTTGTCGACATGTGGAATGTTGACTCAGCAATCATTGTACCGATAGTCGTATCAGTCAACGGACTGATAGCAAAGAGCCTCGACCAACATCTGAAGAGGCTCGGGTTGGATGGTTGGGTCAAGGGCCAGATGCAGAAGGCAGTACTCCTTGATACGGCGCGCATCGTGAGGAAGTTCCTTTCTCTGGAGCCCTAACCACCGGTAGCTTGGTCCCTGTACTCGATGCCGGTGGGATACTATTTTTTATATTTTTAAATATATTCTGTATTTTTTTTTTTACGATATATTTAAAAATGTAATTGATAAGTTTTATAATTGAATAAAGAGAATAATAATAAAAGGGGTTGGGCATTAATGAGGCTGACATGAAACAGTCATTGCGGGAACGTTTCTTTGGTCGCCTGAAAAAGGTATTAAACAGCCTTTTATCGGGCGGCAACAAGGTGCGCGCCTACAATGGCTGGGTCATGCCGCTTCTGATATACTCCTTCGGCATACTCAAGTGGACTCAAACTGAATTGGACGCCATAGACAGAAGAGTTCGTACACTGTTAACGACATATCGAATGCACCATCCTCGTTCATCGGTGATGAGGTTGTACATCCCGCGGAAATGTGGAGGCCGAGGCTTTTTAAATGCTAAAAACCTCCACAACCGCGAGGTGTACAACCTTAGAGAATATTTTCTCCGAGTGAATGAGGATATGCACCGTGATGTTGTTGCAGTGGACGTCTCTCTCACACCGCTCAAGTTGGCTAAAGAGAACTGGTGCAAACCTGTGGTACTAAGCATCAGTGATCGGCAGGAGGTATGGCAGAGTAAGGAGCTTCACGGTAGGTTCTATCGCGCTCTTCATGGGCCCGATGTGGACCTATTAGCCTCCGTGGCCTGGCTACGTTTCGGTGATCTCTTCGGAGAAACCGAGGGTTTTGCCTGTGCAATTGCAGATGAGGTTATCATGACGAAGAACTACCGTAAATATATCCTGAGGGACGGCACGGTCGATATATGTCGCGCGTGCCACCAACCCGGTGAGTCCCTCAGGCATATTGTGTCCGGTTGTTCTCGTCTTGCTAACAGCGAGTACTTGCACAGGCACAACCAAGTAGCCAGGATCATCCATCAGCAGCTTGCTCTGTTATACCAACTTGTAGACGCTGAGGTGCCGTACTACAGGTATGTTGCTGAGCCAGTTCTCGAAAATGGTCATATCACATTGTACTGGGACCGATCTATCATCACGGATAGGACTGTTGTTGCCAACAAACCTGATATCGTGGTGATAGACCGGTCTGAGCGGCGCGCAATGATTGTTGATGTCACAATCCCTCATGACGAGAATCTCGTGAAAGCTGAAAAAGATAAACAAATTAAGTATCTTGATTTAGCTCACGAGATTGTCGACATGTGGGAGGTGGACGCGGCAATCATTGTTCCAATAGTCATAACCGTCAATGGACTTGTAGCCAAGAGCCTCGACCAACACCTAAAGAGGCTCGCGTTGGGTAGCTGGATCAAGGGCCTGATACAGAAGGCAGTACTCCTCGACACGGCGCGCATAGTGAGAAAGTTCCTCTCTCTGGAGCCCTGACCACCGGTAGCTTGGTCCCTGTACTCGATGCCGGTGGGACACTGTTTTTTATATTTTTAAATATATTTTGTTGTTTTTAGGATATATTTAAAAATGTAATTTATATGTTATTTACTGAAATAAAAGAAATAATAATAATAATTTATTTATTTATCAAAAAAGGGCTGTACATTGTATTATTACTAGTTTTACAAATGAGGTCAAATATAACTACTTTACTGCTAATAATGTCTACATTAAGAGTTCATGTGCAATAAAAACACTGTATATTATACGTTAAAGAATGGAATTTAAAATATATATCACTAATATTTACAATTTGCGACCTACCTGATCTAGGTTTTTGAAAAACCTGTGTTTCAGGTTATGTCCGTTCAATTACAAGTTACGTATTGCAATCAATTAAACAATATAAACAAAAGAATCTATATCTACAGCTTATCGCTACCTACTTTAATATTTCTAGCAGTTTCTCCGTGTCAGCATAATCTAGTTTCTGTAGATATTCTGCAACTAAAACCTTACAGTTCCAATAGTTTAAGCTATGTATGGTTAGTTGTTTGTTAAGTTTATTATATAGAAAAGGACCCAAAAATATATAAAACCTATTTACAAATTCATGTTTAGTTTTTGGTCTTTCACAAACTATATCTTTTCGTCTCTTATCTAGATTTATTGTGGGTGTAAGTTTGGTATGTTGGTATAGAGTGATATTTAGAATAAATAGTTGACGCACTGTTAGCACTTTACATATCTTGTAGAGTTGAACTGTGGGAAACCTAAATGGCCGAAACGTGGCTACTTTTAGGATTGCTCTTTGAGCGCGCTCAAGGGGGAGCAAGATTGTGCGTCCTGCTCCACCCCAGGAAGTTATACAATAGGTAAGAATGGACTGGCACAAGGCCAAGTATACCAGTTTAATTATCTTAGAGCCCGCTATTGAGCGTAAGTTCTTGAAGATATACATTAATTTTCGTATTCTAGTACATAGTATTTCAATATGTTTTCGGAAATTCAAATTTGTGTCAATCGTTACACCAAGATATTTAATATTATCAGTTTTAGTTAATGTAGGGCAAGCGCATGCAATGTCAGCGGTTGTACAGTAATGTGCATATATGTTTATATTAGTCATTGGCTTATTGGTGTTCCGCATTGTAAATAACATGTATTTCGTTTTGTCAGTGTTTAGTGATAGAATATTTCTCTGAAGCCATTTAGTCACATAATTGAAACCATTTTGAGCGTGTTTAAATAACTCCTCTCTTGATTTGGCCGCGAATAAAAGAGCCGTGTCATCGGCATAAGATATAATAAATCCATTTTGAAGGGTCGAACTGCAAAGGTCATTAAAACAATTGTCCTTCAGCCCCGCTATTATTCTCAGTATTTCTTCAGCGTCAGTATTTAATAAAACAAAAGAGCTTAGTTTAGTCCAGCTTGGGCGTACAATATGGGTTTCCAAGGTAGTGGCAACGCATGTAGCGCAAGTAGGATTTGGAATATTTTCTGCTAGTTCTTTACCAACATTTACAAAGTAAGTGTTAATTTGATTCATTGTGTCGAGTGGGTTTTCTTTAGACAATAAATCGAGTGGCGGTTCGGGTGGTTTTGATCTAAACGTGTGTTTTTTTATGAATTTCCAAATTAGCTTAGTACTGGTACCCGCCGTTTGCAGTTCATTTCTGTCGTGTTGTATCTTTAATTTTTTAAGTAGATTATTGCAAAAATTTCTATACCTTTTATATATAAGTGCAAGTGTTTCATTTTCAGGTGCATGTTTCGCTTTAAGGTGTAGTCTATCTCTATGTCTTATACATCGGACGAGCCCCGGAGTAATCCATGGCTTGATGTTATTATATTTTCTAGGTACTACTTTAGTGGAAGTATTTTTTAATATTGCTGATTGCACAGATTCAATAAAGTAGTTTAATGAGGTATTTGGATCGTTTGAGGTGTAAACTGGGTCAAAATTAATGCTGCGTATGTCATTTTCGAGGCTACGCATGTTCACCTTAGTCACGTTGTTTATGAAAGTGTTCCTAGGTGAATATGTTTGTAATGCTAATAAGATAGCCCGATGATCAGTGAGCCAAGAGTTAGTTATTAGTGTTTTAGCTGGTACTTTAGTTTTTATGATAAGATGGTCCATACATGAACCAGTTGTAAATGTTGGGTAATAGTGGGTGGGTAGCAAACCATGAAATGAGCAAATATTCAGATACTTGTGCGCCTCAGCCTTGGCTTCCTCAGGAACTATATTAATGTTAATATCCCCAATGATTATGACATTTTTAAAAGCTGTTAACCCCTTTAAGGTTATGTCAAGAGATTCTAAAAATAGGTCTACATTTTGTGATGGAGGACGATAGATTGCGATGACTACCGTCTCATCCTTCATTTTAATAGTCAGACAGCTACATCCATGAAACAACGGTTCCTCTACCACAGTGATTAGGTTTTTCCTCACATACACCACGAGCCCATCGTTTTGGTTAATAAAATTACCGGAAGCATATGATGAATAACCATCAAGACAGGGTAGGTTATTTCCCTGGCTCTCTAGCCAACACTCCGTTAGAACTATGATATCACAACTTACCTTTAGATCATGCAACAATACCTCCAGGCCATTTATGTTACAGTTAATACTACGAATATTTTGCGTTAATAGTGTTAGTAATTTTCCCCCTGTGGGTAGGAACTGTTTGCAGTTTTCCACATTACAAATATTCATTTCTGACACGGAAAAGCTATCTAGATCATTTACCAATTGATTTGATGTCATTATACAACTTTAGAAATAAATATACAAATAAGTTAACTAAACAGAAAGTCTAATGTGCTTAAAATATAGTTTGATTGGTGACGCTCTTAGGCGCCCTCATAGTCTATGGAATTTATATAATTGGCCTCCGCGTATTTACGAGCTGGGCAGCTAGCATCGCCTGTTTGGTGGTCACATTTCCTCCTAAAACGTTTGCACGTAGCACATACTGGGGGAGAAGTTTTCTTGGTGCACTCCTTGTGAGAATGACCCGCTTCTCCACAGTGGTTACAAGTAGCAGTTGTTTCACGACAGAACTTCGCTGCGTGCCCAAACATCTGGCAATTGAAACATCTGGTCACGATAGTGAAATCCCTTACTGGACACGATGTCCAATTGATAAAAATGCGCCCTTGGCTTATGAGTACCTTTCTGATGGTAGGAGGTACCTCCAAGATATAATTACATGAAGAAAGGTTCTTCTTACCTGATTTATGGCTCAGCTTAATGTCTTTAATAAAGGACTCACGTGTGTAATTCGGCACCTTATCCACGAGGTTCTGCTCATAAATGCACTCTAGTACCTCCTGTTCCGTAAGTGATATAGGGACTCCAATTACCACTATTCTTGGTCTGCGCTTGGTAGGTTCTTCAACCGTAAGGCCTGATGAAGTGAATTTGTCGGAGCTCTTAAGTTTTTCCACGTCCGTTTTTCCTTCCGTGCTTATTATAACGCCCCCGTTTCTGACTTTCCTAAGCCCACGAACGTGTAATTTCAGTTCCTCCGGTGATATGATTTTTTGGACCAAGGCCTTGGTCTCATCACTGGTTTTGCTTCTGTCGTTAGGATAGATGACAACGGCACTGAGGTTTGCAGGACGGACGACTCTATCAGTTCCTTTCTTCACCATGTTCGCGTACGAAGATGCCTCTGCTGGTTTCATTTTCTCTATTTTCTCTTCAACGACAAATTTAAATTGTTCAAGGGAGGTCACAACATTCTGTTGGCCCTGCAGGTGCTGGATGCGTTCGTGGGCCACGAGTGTCCTCTGCTTCAAGGATTGGTATATAACGGCCATTTGGGATGTACCGTTTGATACCTGTCGGCACAGGTTATTTACTCGAAGCTTTTGGTCCGAGTTCATTCTTCCCCTACAATAGTGCAAACTTCGCTAAGCATTTCGTCAATCTTCCCCATCCATTTTTGGATTTCCGTGGTCGGCAACACTTGTGGTGACAAGTCACACTCAGTGTCATCTGGTGGTGCTATCGGTTGGGGTCGCTGAGCAGGCGTCGGTGGAGGACTTCGGTGCATTATTTGGCTTCGGCCAAACGGGCTAGAGCCTGAACTTTCCATCGATATTTAGTATAAAACGATTTCTTTTTCTGTTTAGTTCATTTTTACATATCAGCAAAAATGCAAAACGAAACACACAACACTTGCGATCACGCGACACACTTATTTTTATTTACACTGCTATTATTACTCGATATTTATAAATTATAAATTTCTAATATACATAATAAACAATAAACACGACTGTGCTGTAAGCTACACAATAGATGTTATGACTTTGCACACACCAATGACTTTTCGATGCTTTTCGAAGTTATGTGTGTATTTATCGCAGGTTTATAAGTGCCCGGTTAATGGCAATAGGCTCGCCACCTATTACATTGGCCTAAACTAACTGACCTAAACATAAACTGGCGAAATGTGGGTGCTAGCACCTCTGCCTACCCCTTCGGGGAATACAGGTGTGATTTTATGTTATAATTATGTATCGAAAAACATTGGAAAAAATGAAATGCTCAAGTGAGACTCGAACTCACGACCTTTCGCTTACAGGGCGACTGCTCTGCCAACTGAGCTATTGAGCACCACTTGAATCATTCCAAATTTTCCTTCTCTTTATATCCGTCTATAAGGGCGACGGTGCAGCCATCTACCAACATTCTTACGAACTGTTGGAAACAATGAATGATTTTTCAACCATTTTTAAACATTGAATTTTGATGACTGCGCCCAAATATTTGAATGAATTTTTTATAGCATTTATTATGCTAACTGTTAAGTTCGAAAAACATTGGAAAAAATGAAATGCTCAAGTGAGACTCGAACTCACGACCTTTCGCTTACAGGGCGACTGCTCTGCCAACTGAGCTATTGAGCACCACTTGAATCATTCCAAATTTTCCTTCTCTTTATATCCGTCTATAAGGGCGACGGTGCAGCCATCTACCAACATTCTTACGAACTGTTGGAAACAATGAATGATTTTTCAACCATTTTTAAACATTGAATTTTGATGACTGCGCCCAAATATTTGAATGAATTTTTTATAGCATTTATTATGCTAACTGTTAAGTTCGAAAAACATTGGAAAAAATGAAATGCTCAAGTGAGACTCGAACTCACGACCTTTCGCTTACAGGGCGACTGCTCTGCCAACTGAGCTATTGAGCACCACTTGAATCATTCCAAATTTTCCTTCTCTTTATATCCGTCTATAAGGGCGACGGTGCAGCCATCTACCAACATTCTTACGAACTGTTGGAAGATATAAAGAGAAGGAAAATTTGGAATGATTCAAGTGGTGCTCAATAGCTCAGTTGGCAGAGCAGTCGCCCTGTAAGCGAAAGGTCGTGAGTTCGAGTCTCACTTGAGCATTTCATTTTTTCCAATGTTTTTCGAACTTAACAGTTAGCATAATAAATGCTATAAAAAATTCATTCAAATATTTGGGCGCAGTCATCAAAATTCAATGTTTAAAAATGGTTGAAAAATCATTCATTGTTTCCAACAGTTCGTAAGAATGTTGGTAGATGGCTGCACCGTCGCCCTTATAGACGGATATAAAGAGAAGGAAAATTTGGAATGATTCAAGTGGTGCTCAATAGCTCAGTTGGCAGAGCAGTCGCCCTGTAAGCGAAAGGTCGTGAGTTCGAGTCTCACTTGAGCATTTCATTTTTTCCAATGTTTTTCGAACTTAACAGTTAGCATAATAAATGCTATAAAAAATTCATTCAAATATTTGGGCGCAGTCATCAAAATTCAATGTTTAAAAATGGTTGAAAAATCATTCATTGTTTCCAACAGTTCGTAAGAATGTTGGTAGATGGCTGCACCGTCGCCCTTATAGACGGATATAAAGAGAAGGAAAATTTGGAATGATTCAAGTGGTGCTCAATAGCTCAGTTGGCAGAGCAGTCGCCCTGTAAGCGAAAGGTCGTGAGTTCGAGTCTCACTTGAGCATTTCATTTTTTCCAATGTTTTTCGAACTTAACAGTTAGCATAATAAATGCTATAAAAAATTCATTCAAATATTTGGGCGCAGTCATCAAAATTCAATGTTTAAAAATGGTTGAAAAATCATTCATTGTTTCCAACAGTTCGTAAGAATGTTGGTAGATGGCTGCACCGTCGCCCTTATAGACGGATATAAAGAGAAGGAAAATTTGGAATGATTCAAGTGGTGCTCAATAGCTCAGTTGGCAGAGCAGTCGCCCTGTAAGCGAAAGGTCGTGAGTTCGAGTCTCACTTGAGCATTTCATTTTTTCCAATGTTTTTCGAACTTAACAGTTAGCATAATAAATGCTATAAAAAATTCATTCAAATAATTATGTATGTTTATCTACTCAAAATTTATTGAAAACAAGCGACTTTTTGAAAACTATGGGAACATTCGATAATATCAAAAACTTGTGAAAAGATTTTGCTGGATATCTTCAGAAAAAGCTGAATAACTAGTTATTCCTGATCTAACTCTAAGTTTGTAGAAATATCAGTTCTGTCAAGATAATTAGGTACTCTGCGATAATACCTAATTCTAATGTCTGGTAACCTGTCAAGATTAAGTCCGTGATTAGTTTAGTGGTCACCTCTTGTCTCCACACCTATGCATGACAAGTATGACAACAGACCAATACCTATATCATTATAACGTATTTTGGCTGATAGTCAGTAATATGAAGAGACGTCAACCACAGAACAGATAATACGTACTAGCGCCTCAACCTTGAATTAAGCTCACCTTTGTATTATAATATTTCACCTTATTTGTTTAAATGCCATGTAAGTAACCAATAAAGAATAAAAAAAATATATGAATAAAGCAACTAATCTAAAAAATATTTGCTGTCACTTAAGTCATTTCGTTCGTGCATCCCAGTGAAGTAAAATATAAGAGCTGCTGATTTTTTTTCCTGTTGGTGTAGGTGGTCAAAGAATAACGATGCTTATGTAACCTTAAAAATATCCAGTTGACAGTTGAATGGACAGTTTTCGTGTGAAAAATAAAATATGTAGTCCAGAAATTATTGGCGCTATCACGTTTTCGTTACAGAAATATACAAGCGCGACTAGATTCTTTATAAAGACATGAAATAAATAAGTATATTGAGCCTAATACATTGTCTAAATTATTGGGGATCCTGAGGTCACGAACACCCTCGAGCCTTTGCAGATGCGTAGAGATGTTGCGTCTTTGGCAGTTTTCTACCGTCTCTACCATGGTGAATGTTCTGACGAGCTCTTCCAATTAGTCCCACCCTCCCCTTTCCTTCACAGGACGACACGTGCAGGGCTAAGATGCCATCCATTTACGGTGCAGAGTATACCTGCTAGAACCAAGCGTTTCAGTGATTCATTCCTATGCCGCACCACTAAGACCTGGAATTCCCTGCCAGCTCACGTGTTTCCTTCTTCCTACAGTCCCGGGTCCTTTAAGCGGGGCATCTAATGAGGCCGTCAAGCTGAGTGCCGCCACTGTTAACATGGTAAATGTTTAGGATGGCGACCCTCTTTCCGAGACTTTGCCTTTAGCTTAACATCAGGCGAGGTGAAGTCAAATTGACGTGTCCTGTACAAAAAAAAAAAATTATAATAATTACTATTATAATATTTAGATAATTCTCGAGAGCGCGAGGGCGCTTATAGACTACAATGCAAACGATGGAAACAAAGGGCGATACAGATAAATGAGTACATCGCACTACACAAACACTATGCACACATTAAGCAAATAAATTAAACATATTGTTTTTGATATCAAAGAGAATCTCAAACAAACAGCGGCGCACAAGTGCCGGCGCTGTACAAACAAAGATTCGAAAATTATTCATGTGAAAAGTAACAAATGAACCAAAATCAACTCGGTGAGTGAAAACCACCAATGAAAATTGAATTAATAGCCGATGAATATGCAAAACTGGACATTGTTCGTCACTGTGCTGTTTGTTCGATTAAGCCCACATTGTTTTCAATCCCTGACTATTGTTATACGTCACGAATTGTAATACCTACTCGTGACCTATCTTTTCCACAGCAAGATATTCCTCTCGCCAAATCTCGCTTCGCATATATTGCTTTCAACGTCAATCCAATTTCCATTAAAATACAATTACTTTTGTCATTGGAAATAAATTTTGTAACCATGAAATGTATTGTGATATAAACACGTTCAAGGTTCGAATTGTGTTCTCTAAACGCAATTAATTCCGTTACCTTGATTATTATAGAAACTCAAATTTGTTATTCATTTTTCGATTTACTCAGACGCAAAACACAATTTGCGGATCGTGGGATGAAATTGAAAAAGTTTTCAGTTATTTATTTGGAACGTTTTGTAATGCCACCGCTGTAGGCATTAAATTTCTTTTTGAACTCACCAAAACAGGTTCCTAATTTCTTCAGAGTTTTGTAAAGTATACATTTCTTTAGCAAATCGAGTGACTTCTTGAAAATTCTTAATGGTTAATTTAATACTTTCAGTCATTTAGTTAAGTACGTCTGTCACGAAGTTCAGCGCGAAGATGACATAGTTGACTCTAAAACCGATATCTAATCTCGGCACAGTGAAGGCCGTGAGCAGATACCGTACTAAGCTCCATTAGCCGAGTGTCCAGCTTAAATAGAGCATCGCCAACATCGACTATAGGTGCGTGATGACCTTAAACCTCATATTCTGCTACATTTATTAACCAGTAAAATAATCTACAATGGTATCCTACATAGACAGCCTCCGTGTCGGGTATGGTGGTAGTAAAGCGGCTAAGCGGCTAGTAAGCAGAGCGGCTAAGTGGCAGGAGGCGCGGGTTCGATCCCCGCTCAGTGCAAATATTTGTATGCATGAATATGACTATTTGCATTGGTCTGGGTGTTCCTATGTATAATATGTATGTATTTACAAAAAAAAAGTATCTAAGTATGCTTACCATGGGTCTAGATAGCGTTGTGTAGAATGTTGTGGAATATTTATTTATACAATTCATATACATACCTAGTATACCTACCTACATAATATTTTGGTATATAATTATTTAGATTACTGTTACTGTATAGCTCAAGAGGGAACACACTAACTGGACAGGCATTTTCAAAATATGAAATAACAATTCACTCACACAATATTTTATGTAAATATATCGCTGGTTAAATGCCAAAGGGCCACAACGCAAAAAAATCTGAAACCTATTTTTTTACAAAAATGGCATCCAAATCATTATAACTTTTAAATTTGAAAAAGACACCCGTGATTTTAGCATCAGAAATGGCCAAATCAGACAAGCGCCTTTTTTGCATTCCGCGACTTTGGTGACTAACTTCGGGACGAAACAGCCACATTTTGAGTTAAGCCCTCGTAATCGGCGTAAGTGCACGTTATTTATAAGACAAAGGGCCATATTGCGGAATATGTCTTAGTTTTAATAAAATTTTATAAACTAAAGTGCCATATTTTGAATTGTGGCCATGTGGGATATAAATATCAAGTGAGTACATCATGATTTTATAAGCCAAAGGGCCATATTATAAAATGTGTCCGCTTTGCATTTTAGTACCATGAGATTATTATTTATTTTTTAAGATGAAAGTGCAGAGCCAGAGTTTTGTATATAAGAAAAAAGTAAATACATTACTATTTCTTTACGCAAATTGGACATGTTTCTTTTGTGGCTCTATTCTTGTGTGTAGTGGTTCCCTAGTATGTTTTTTTTTCCAGTTAGTAAATTTACCTACCTAAAAAATTAGGTATAGCTTGTCTAAGCCCAAATGACTCGCCCAACCACTTCTCTCAGGCATATAAACAAATTATACCTATTGACGATAAAACTCCTGAAACAATGGAAGTTTTTACTATTTTTACACTGAATATGATGTGAACGTTATTCCAGTTTAGAAAAGCTATAGGTACTCGTACCAATCATATCTGTGCTGCCTGACTCTTAGACTGTTTACTGCTGCCGTGGATGATGAAACCAATATCAGTGGACAGTAGGATCTATGTTTGTATACGTATATCATTGCTTTTTCTTTATTTGTAGAATGAATACACGAGCACAAAAAATGGAGGTGGTAATAGCAGAAAATGAAGGTCTTCAAACTACCTCAACACAAAATAACACATTCAACTCAACTCCCAATATTGTTCATCAAGAATTGAGCTCACCGATACTAAACCGTCTGAACAATATAAATACCGAACAAAATAATCAATAAATGACACTTTTCTTGAAGAGATCGAGAAAAGGGACATACCGATGAAAACCATAGAGTGTAATGGCGCGTGAGTAGGGACTCACGCGCCATTACACCGAGGAGATACCCGATGTCGAGCAGTGCGAGATAGAGGCGGCTCTCAGGCAACTGAAGAACAACAAGTGCCCTGACGAAATTACCACTGAGCAGACTTTACTTACTTGAAAGCAGGCGGGGTTCCTATACTGAAAGAGCTTGCGAGCCTCTTTAGTTCCATCATCCAGCAGAGCCTTACACCTAGGGCATGGAGCGGGACTGCGGTGGTACTATTCTTCAAAAAAGGTGATAAAGCCATGCTGAAGTAATACAGGTCCATCTCACTCCTGAATCATGTCTACAAACTCAGGAGTCGTCACAAATTGCCTCGCGTGTAAGCTCGACGAGTTCCAGCCACCGGAACAAGCCAGGCTTCGAAAAGGTTCTAGCACCGTAGACCACATCTACACTGTTCGGCAGATCGTAGAAAAGACCCAAGAGTACAATCAGCCGCTGTGTATTGCGATTGTGGACTGCGAAAAGCGTTCGACTACATCGAAACCTGGGTAGTTCTGGATGTCCTCTAGCGGTGTCGTGTCGATTGGTGATACATCGAGGTGCTGAGATGCTTGTATTACACCGCCACAATGTCCGTCCAGCTCCAAGACCAGAACCCATAAGCCTCCAGCATGGAGGCATGAGGATGTTACATTCCCCTTGAAGGATAAAAAAAATTCGAAACGAGGTCATCCGACAAAGCAATACAACTGTACGGCATACGACACAGCTTGCAGAATAATTCAGCTGAAATGGCAGTGGGCTGGCCACATCTGCCAAAGGAACGATAGCCATTGGACCAACGAGTCCTAAAGTGGAGATCGTGAGAAGGTAAACGGAAGATAGGGCGCCCTCTTGCCCGACATGGACTGACGACCTAAAAAAGTGGCTGGGACAGACTGGATGTGGAAGGTGTGGCGGCACACTGGGAGAGGCCTATGTCCAGGAGTGGACAGCGATAGGCTAATTGATTGAATGGGTAGTCTATAAGTATTATTCCTTGTAAGGCTTAGATGACTATAACATTGTGAATCACAAAGTTATGAGCAATTAACACACTTTCCTTATTTTTGTTTTGGAATTTTAACTTTTTAGTTATTTTAATAAAGATGTGATGTCCTGCAAAATTGAGTTGTTATTATATCATGTTGTTATATCCTTATTCTTTTTATGTTTAGCTAAGATTGATTTTGTTGGTTTTTTGAGAAAAATATTCATTAAACATTACTTATCTTTCGTTATGTGGCATTTTATTAAATAAATATGCACAGATTCAACACTCATTTTTATAAGTAAAACGGACTCATGTGATATTATACTTTCGTAGATGCAAGCTGCTGAAATTAGTTAGTATTACATTAATAAGGCTCTAAAATACGCATCGAATGATATATAATACATAGATGTAGCACTTATAGATTCTTAAAAAAAATAAAAATACTGCGGCGAAAACTTTGATGGGCTCTCCTGTAAAATTTACCATTTCCGTAATGTGGCCCTTTGGCATTTAACCAGCGATATATTGATCTTACCGTTGCCGTATCGTGAGATTAGAGCTTTTACTACCTTCGATGCATTGATTTAGATAGATTGTTACCAAATCGATGACGCGGGGGTTGTGGCTGTGACTATGGTGCACCTTTGCAGGCGATGGACCACCTCGTGTCGTGCCTACTGTGCACCTACACCTGCACGATTGCCGAACTAAATGAAGCGACGGAATGGGCGGTCAAAGTCGCCGAGTTTTAGGCTGGGCGCATCTAAGTAATTAAATGGTTGCCACTGACACAAACAAGAAGAAGAGGAAGTTACTAAATCGATGTCAATGTCACTCAATCGAAATGTCTTGTCATCTGACATTAAAGAGGTACTAAACACGATCAAGATCTGATATGAGAATCAATAATTAAGTTACGAAATAACCGTCGCCTTAAAGACGGATATAAAGAGAATGATTCAGGTGTGGCTCAATAGGAAGAGTATTCCCCCTTTAAGGGAAAGGCTGTGGGTTCAAGTCCCACTTGAGCATTTCATTTTTCCCGATGTATTCGAATTACAAAATAAATTCAAATTCCAATAAAATAATGCAGTAAGTACGTACTCTTACTGTGCCTAGTTAATTAATTAATGGGAATTTCACTTTCATCTAAAGATTTTCAAGTGCTTCACTTTTTTAATTATAACGAAGCTGTTTTACTTGGGTAAGTAGCAACATGTAGGTACAAAATTTCAATTCAAGCCCGATATACAATAATTTCTGTCAGTATTATAGAATTAATAGAGATTCTAACGTTATTATTTCGTAGAAACGGTAATGTCTTCGCGTTAAATGAGACTTTATCAACGTAGAGCTTGATAAATATTAGCAAAAAAAGTTAATTCTAAGCAAAAACATAATAATATTCAGAATCCCTTGCTTAATAGAATATAATAGCTATAAAGAAATTGACGTAATCTAAAAAAAAACAAAAATAAAGTTTAAAACTGGCTGTAGCGTATTTCGCGATTAACCGTCGTCAGTTAATGACGACGGTTTGAATATCATACCACAGATGAGTGTTCTAATATAGTTAACCGATTTCACTAATAACCCAACTCCCTCGCTAACCTTAGTTCGTTCGTATCTTAGTCCGTCGTGACAGTCATAAGTTTTAATCTATTTCGCCTGAAAAAATGAGTTAAAGGTTTTTTAGCTCCGCGTGTATTCAATAAATTTTATAAATGGTGTGATTTTTATACCTACCACTGTGGCAGAAAGGTATACTGTTTAGCTGATGAAAAGTGTATCAAGCTTGTGCTTACGCACATAACACACTGTGTAGTATCTATTTCTACAAACTTGCCCCTCTCGTGATACAATTAAATTGCTCCAAGTTCAACCAAAGTATCATAAACATTTAATCAAAAAATTAATTAACTTATGTTTAGATAAGGCCATCTCCTTAATTTTAATGGGTCTGTAAACTCAAAAACCAATTTCGGTTCCGACCAGTAAACAGCATTCATTCCGATATTTTTGTACCGCAATAATTAAGGCTCACTTTTAACATGAATTTTTCTACCTGTTTTAAAACATTCGTTGCCGCTTGTAGCTGTATTACACTTGATCTTATCACTTGCATACAAAACAACAGACATTACCTCCCTATTCGTAACATTTCAGTTAGGTTTCCTGGACATGTACGGAAAAAAGGTGATTTATACACGTTTTTTACTGTCCGCATAGTTAGCAAAAGTAGTATTTCACACAAGTTAACGAAAAAGTGATATGCCGAAGCAGACTGAAAATTGCTAGAATTATTAACAGAATATTCACTTTTTACGGCTTACCTTGCCTATCTTGTAGAATTATATAATCCTTAATGGACGCTGAAAATCGTTTAGCAATCTCTGATAGGTAAAGCTGGATTCAAACTTAATGGTGGCTCGGAAGTTCGTACGAGTCTGACACTCCGCAGGTTCAGGCTTATTTGGCGTTTCACTCGCTCTCAAACGCCATTATACACTCCACCTATACTCTTAAAAAGGACGGTGGAATATTAGTATCTGAAAAACTAAAATTAGCTGATAACTTATAATTTGTTTTACTTGGAATTAAATCGGCGTAACAAGTAACACAAGAACAAAATTCCTAACAGATTCTACAAAGGGTAAAAGTAAATATTTTGTCTGCTACTGAGTTCTAACCGCAGTTGTTTCCTTTCTTGACAGTTGTGACAATGGTGAAGTTTAGGCTTGTCTAAAAGGTTTCCCTTGAGGTAAACAATAGCGTTTTTACTTGGGCAAAGTTGACAATTGAAACGAAAGCAATGCTCCACTGTTGAAATTACGCAAAACAAAACTTTGAATTACGCTAAAGCTTTGTTCTGAAACGTTATGTTTAGCAATTTCATCTTCAGGCCGTTTATTTCACATTGCCTTTTGTAATTTTACATAACATATAACGTATTCTAGAAATTTAGGGGTACAAAGGTGATACTAGCAGGTAACCATTGGCACAAGAACATTAAGACATATTTATTTCTTACTAGCTTTTGTCCGCGGCTCCGCCCGCCTGGATGTCGGTTATCGCGACAAAAAATAGCCTATGTCCTTTCTCAAGGTCTAATCTACCCCTATACCAAATTTCATCAAAATCGGTTCAGTGGTTTAGGCGTGAAAGCGTAACATACAGACAGACAGACAGACAGACATGACGAGTTACTTTACATTTATAACATTAAGTATGGATACATTTTCGTAGTAAAAATCTTTTTAATTTCAATTAATTATATTACTGAATATGTGCAGCAATACACAGTCCATGACCTTAAAAGAACGATCAACAGTCGTGCAGCATCTTTTAGAGAAATTAACGTATCAAATAGTTAATTAAATCCAGTTTTTCGTGTACAAGTAGGATATTCCCAATTAACAAAACACAAACTACATGTCTATGTGTAAAATTTTCATTAATTTCAAGACTGTTTTTTATTTGTATTATCACAATCTATGCAATGCAAGACGTCTACCTCGCTATATATCTCTGGTTCTGTAGAAAATACTTTCAAATAATAATTTACTTACACTAACATCGATCAATACAGGTGCGAGGTTCCAAAAGAGACTGTTAATGCAAAATTGCATGTCCATCTCTCTGATTGAATTCACTTCAGAGAGTGCTTCCTACAATGGCGCAATTTGGGTCCCTTATCCCTTTTCGACATCGGACGACATGACGTACGGCTCAGTGCCACTGTATCCAGGCACTTTGACGACAATCTGCAATTTGAGTGGCCTAGCTTGATATATGTAGGGTTCGTAAGTAACGTTAGGCATATAACCACACTCACGTTGGATTTCAAGTGAAATTGAACTTATAGGTTTTCCAATGCAGTGTAAGACAACACAACCGACGTGAACCCACTCATGGAAGAATAATTTTACGTAGTTGGAGAAGAGGAATAAAAAATATTACTTATTATTTAAGTGGCAAAATAACTGATTGCCGACGACTATAACTTTTAGTAGTTACGTTTGGTCTCCAGAATAAGTAAGTAATATTAAACTTATAGTCATTAAATCAACACAAAAAATATATCTCGTTTCCCTAATTTCGATTTTGAGTCCATGCCCCTAAACTAAAAACAAAACATTCGATAACTTTCCGTCAATGACTTTCTGTTTATGAATACCTAAACTAGACTAAAATGGACATTCTTGGGTATATTTATAATCCACTTATTATGGTATCCAACAACAATCATTCATTTTTTGGTCAAAATTGCTCAGATGTAATATAATTATGTATAGCACAATAGACTGAACGAAAGTTCGTTAAGACTGTGGTGTAAGTTAAAATGGGCCTATATTCATAGTGACGATAATATCAAGATTCGCTCACAGCCCATAAATAATTTGTGAAAGTTTATCCTGTGTGGCCATGACTATAAGCTCTACAAAATTAATTAATTCTAATGAATGTACTTTGTGCAGAACTGGAGTTTCCCTTGCCAGGATTATCCCTCGGGCACAGTTTAATTTCTTCTCACTGAATATAACGGTATTATGTTAAGCAGTGCGTTGTGCAAAGATTGTTATGAGTATAACCTTTTCTTTGCTGGCCTTTATGTCCCTTGTTTGCAGAGTGTACCATACTTATTTCATTAAAAAGTTACGTTTACTCTTATGTGTTTCATTTTATAGTACAATGCATCATCTAGTTTTACTATTAAATTGGATATAGATTAAATTTAGGGGGGTCCTGTCGCTAAATAGGGTGAGAGGGGTAACCTCTTTAACAAACGGTATTTTCCTAGACTAGACTTTCTAATTTAAACTATTTTCATTCTGGAAAAGATTGCAACTGTGATAAGTTTGTGATGAATTTCCGGAATGTTGCAAGAATCCGGAAACCTGAGTCGCTGTACTACATTGGGAACTATGTTACAGCATATTACAGTTCGGTTACAGACATTGTTAAAAGTATATTGGTATTGAACGTATACTTGTTGGAACTGCAATTAATCGAATTGCTTCTTGCGACTCCCCCAAGTCTATCGTCTTTTAATCTAAGTATGAAACGGAACTTCGATATTTTAAGTAGATACGGAAAGCAACTTCCTTATGATGCAACCTAGCGATATTCTTCCACAATCCCATTTTTTATAATTGTAACTCTTGTTACCTTATTACCTTGACTGTAGTACACTACAGTCAAGGTAAGCTACAGCTCCTAAAAGTCAATTTCATTATGAAAAGACGATATGTCTTTTCATAATGAATTTGATTTCATTATGAAAAGTCATACCGTCTTACTCATACTATCCATCAGTTAATTGAAAGGTACGAGATTTAGTTATGTGCTAATATAAGCCAAAACTAAGTAAAACACAGCAAGACTGCAGGGGCTCAATTCACTAACTTACGTACTTAGTTGCGTTTTACTTATGATTTTACTGACGTAAATATACGCAACGTGCGATTTCGGTGAGTAACCTATGTCAGTTTTCGGTACAGAATACCACGTTAATATACGTGACATTTTATGTCATATGACATACGACATTTATGAAAATAATGCCAGACTAAATATATAACTTGAATTGCCAATTTTTTTTCAATAAATTCTTATTATTATTTTTTTCAATCTCATACATAAATCTTATGTATGGAATTGTTTTGAACTATGATTTAATTAATATTAGTCTTCTTCTTTTCGTGTCAACGATTCACTTTTATGAATAATTACACTATTCGGGAATAGAATTATGCTATCTTAATCGCGCTGTCATAATATTGGTTTCTTTTATTTTATTTGTAATTTGTAGTTTTTTAGTATACAATTATAATGTATTCTGTAAATTACCAATAAATAATTAATAATTATAACGGGAATTGACGCGAGAATAATAAAAAAAAAGTAGGTACTTTTAACTACTATTATTATTTATATGCCTCAAAAAATCTATTTATGTTTAGATGAATATGGGATATATTTTTTATCATCATTGCACTACAGTTTAATAAAATACAATTATTGTAATGCATAAGTCATTTGTATTTTTATTTAACCTAAGAAATAAGTTATACAACTATACACAGCAGGCTGCTAAAATGGCAACATTGTAATACTAACTGATCGAATAGTGATATATCCAAGAAGAAATTAGAAAACCTTAAAAAAACCACAGGGTGGCCTTATTCAACATATACAAATTTTAGTTATACATATATGAGGCAAACATGAGACAGACCATGAAACATCACTTTGTCTCTTTTTTTCTAATATACAGTTTTGCCTGTAAAAAAGAGACAAAACATTTAAGTTATTTCTCACTTGGGAAAATGAGTGTATAAATTTGACAGCGTGCCGAGTTTTGGCAACATCCATGAATGATTTGTTACACTCATTAATTACTTTACTCAACACGAAACTACAAGAAGCATGATAGTGATGTACTCCAACAAATGATTTGTCGACGAAAATACTCTTTTTTCACATAATAGTACAAATTAACTAATAGCTGGTACAGATAACTCACTGTCTGGAAAATCAACAATCTAACTCAGTTAAGTTCCTTAAGTTAACGAGATTAACCTCTGCATACCTACAAATTTGTCGGCCTACGGTTATTATTATTTTCTTACTTCGCAGTCGCTCGGCCACAGCCCGCCAAAAATAGCTTAGTGGAGATCGCCGAAGATCATGGTGATCTTTATGATACATACGTTGAGTGTGTTAAAACAAAATATTGATGCGTATACAGAGAGTATCACGCAATACAAAGCTGGCTTTATCACAAGGAGTTTTATTAAAAAAATTAAATGCGAGGTTCCCTGTACATCCCTATACACGTGCAGCCTGTGGGCTGACTACAGTAAAAAGAGCTACAGCGCCCTCCGCGTCCTGTACAATAATGCGTTTAGAATGCTGTTGGGGCTGCCCCGCTTCTGCAGCGCGTCAGGTATGTTTGCGGACGCATACGTGGACTGTTTTCATACGACTATACGCAAACGATGCACGTCCCTGGTGCGCAGGGTGCGGGCCAGCTCGAACGCCGTTCTGACAATGGTGGCAGACCGTCTGCTCGCGTGTCCCTTCCTTCGACACTGTTGTGACAGACATGTCGCTGTTCCGAGGCCGAAGAGAAGGTACTAAAAGTGATTGAGATATTTATAATTTATCGATTTGTCCCCTAATTCTAATTTAATTTATGCCATAATTGTAATTCATTCCATAATTTTAATGTAATTTAATTTTTAATTCGATTCTAAATTTTTCCTTTTAATCTATGAATTACATTATGATTTCGATTTAATTTAATTCTTTAGTTGATTTTTAATTTAATTTGACGTAATAATCTGTTTGACATAATATAATATCATTCTCATCTATTTTGATTATGTAAAACTATCATACTAACACTAGTTTTGTTTAAGTTACAGTTGTTACTAACCCAGATATGGATCTTGTGTTATCTGAATTAAAATTATTTGAATTTGAATTTGAATTTGAATTTGCGTCATTACTGCTCGGAGAAGAAGACATGAAGAGGAAAAAATCAAGAGGAGGCCTTATAAACGCGTCATCGAGCGTGGTAAACATATACATAACACAAAAACAGAGAAATTAATTAAAATGCACCTGACAAACAAGAGAACCCCCGAAAGTTATTACTTTATTATTACTACTTTATTTTATTACTACTATATTACTTATTTAAATTTATGTGTGAATTTTATGATATGAAAAACATTTTTGCCGATTCTGATGCAACACATAGCACTAATCACAAGTTTCTTTTAATTAAATGTGTAATACAGACTTTTCTAGACATCAGGTTTAGACACCACGATCGTACACAATGCGTTAAGCTGTCACATCGACAATATTTAAATAAAAAATGCTTATAATATTTTTATTGTTACTTTCTTCGCATAAACCGTAATGATGATACCATACGCCTAGCATTTTTCTATACTCCTAAATATAAGATATCGACAAATATTACGATACTAGAAGCTACAGCCCTAACGTAGTAACCATCGGCCATACGTTCATTCACGAAAATGGAACGTAGGTATACACGCCTAATCTCTAGGTATGGCCTATCTACTAAGCGCGCGAGCGTTCTTCCTATATCTATGAAAAAAACGAAGTTGTTTTGTGGTCTATGGTACCTATGATAAACAATTTTCTTACGTTCTGAACATTCATTAAAAACTTTTTATAGCGGAGCGGTATTGCATTTCTACCAACATAGAGTCTGGCTAATGAAAGTAGGCCCTGGAATTATTTGCGAACTTTTTATATAGCAACTCTGTATGAACGTCAACGTCAATTTGACAAGGTTGTCGTTCGGTATCTCTGTTTACAAATTTACACAATTTACACAAACGCATGTTTGTGTAAATTGTGATTCTAATTACGGCTTAAAATGAACAAATCTATCAAAAGTGGTGTACGAAAGATGTTGTTTTGCATGATTGGCAAGTTCAACGAAATACAACAACAGCGTGATGCCGCGTTTAAACAAAAACAAGATTGTCTACGTGTGGTGTTGAATTTCATAGGTTAATAGACAATATTATTTTGATACTTTAAACACCTACCTATCCAGTCGTCCTAATAAAATTTTGATTTATAATTTACGTATCCTTCCAAATAAGTTACCTACGCTTCTCTATGTATTGAATAAAACTAATTATATTCATTATTATATCGCATCAGTCAACCAATAATTCATTTTAATAACATCACCTATGTTTTACGTATACTCATAATGAATTTTAATTTTAAAACGATTACCTTTCTTTAACAGAGAATCTGCAAGATGTCGAAGGAGTTAATGAAATAGTAAGAACTATTGAAAATGTCACTGAATTAGAGCAGAAAGATAGGATAATAACCCAGAATCAGTACTTAGAAGAAATAGCTTCAATGACTGGTAAGTTTTTACTATACACTGATGTTTTGAAATTATGCCGAAAAAAACCTTTGCATTTTTACTTACTAATACCAAGAATTAATTACATATTTCGTATTTCTTCTTTGCAGAAGTGAGTGTCAGAACACTTAAAAGAGTAAAAAGGGAAGGTGCAGTAAATGAAGGTGTCTGGAGTACCCCGGGGAAGAAACGTCCACGGAAACCTATTGTGTCTAACCTAGATAACTTTGACATAGATGCTATGCGTAACAAGATAAACGAATTTTATGTAGTTAAAAAACAAGTTCCTACACTGAGGACACTGTTGGTGGAGTTAAAAGAAAGTATTGATTTTAACGGATGCAGAGAAACTCTGCGCCGCTTGTTATTAGCCAATGGCTACGAATTTAAAAAGAATAAAAATGAGCGTTCTGTATTAATAGAACGCTATGACAAATCTGCTTGGAGACATAGATTTTTAAGAACTATAGCAGGAAAACGTGCAGAAGGCAAGCCGATCATTTATGTAGATGAGACTTATGTCCATAGAAACTACAAGCCTAAGAAGTCATGGCAAGGTCCTTCAACTAGTGGTGCAATTGAAAATGTTTCGACCGGGAAAAGGTACATTATAGTTCATGCAGGATCAGAGAAAGGCCCCGTACCAAACTCTTTCTTAGTGTTTAGTACTAAATCAAAAAATGCTGATTATCACCATGACATGAATGCTGAAAATTTTAATAAATGGCTTAAAGAAAAACTTATACCAAATTTGGAAGAACCAAGTGTAATTATAATGGATAATGCTAGTTACCATTCGGTAATTATAAATAAGGTTCCTAACACACAAACGCGTAAAAGTAATATAAGAGAATGGCTTCGTGATAATGGAATTCAATATGAGGACTACCACACGAAAGCAGAGCTGTTGTGTATTGTAAAACGAAATACGCCTGATCCAAAATATGAAGCTGATGAAATTTTAAATCGAATAAATAATAATAATAATTTTAAATTTTAATTTTATTTCGCGAACGCGGCTGCCTCCTTCTCGCGAACGCGGCTGCCTCCTTCTGCGAGCAAGTAATGCTCGAGAAGGAGGCGGCCGGTGAGGTCCGGACTAGACTCCAGGCCCGGGAAGCCCGCGCAGAGCGAAGGCGAACCGGACGTCGGAGGTCGCAGAACGACCTCCGTCCTCCATGAGCGCTGGCCTGGGGGTGACCGGTGGAGCCGCCTGTCACCCTAGCAGAAGCAGGCCGCGGCGGCGGCGCAAAAAGCGCCTCCCCGTAACCGGGGCAAGATGGGGACACTGTGGTCCCCACAACCCGAAGGGGGTCATCTCGAAGGAGATGGTCCTGGGTCTGCCGGGGTGCGAGAGATATGCTTTTGGCAATCTCACCTCCGGCAACCAAGGACCCAAGACGGCGTGCGTTTTAGTCGGTTCGAGTCCGACATAACCGCCTTCACCGGCTCCGTGGGGGTGGTATCCGTGGGGATTTTTCGCACGATAAAAAAAAAAAAACCTAGTGTCTCTACACACATAAAGATTTGGTAACTACTGATCTCACAAGATCGGCCACAATAGTGTTTAGGTATACCTACGCAAGTCGCGTCACGCGTGTGCTCGCAAGTGCGGGCCGGCCCCGACTGCGCTAGCAGCCTGCGGGTGCGGCACGCGGTAGGTACTTATTGCCGTAGTTTGGGCGAGTGACGGACGCCTGACTATATCTAGAGCATCATTCATCAAAACAGCCTAGCGTAAGCTCGGAGCTCGGAGCAGCGGCGTCTTCATACAAGACTCAAATTCGTTCCTACGTGGAATACTGCTCGCATCTCTGGGATGGCTACGCAAAGTACTTACTAGATGCTCTCGACAGGTCGCTGCAACGTGCGGTCCGCATCATTGGGAATCCTGAGGTCACGAACTTCCTCGAGCTTTTGCAGATGCGTAGAGATGTTGCGTCTTTGGCAGTATTCTATCGTCTCTACCACGGTGAATATTCTGATGAGCTCTTCTAATCGGTCCCACCCTCTCATTTCCTTCACAGGATCCTACAGTCCCGGGGTCTTTAAGCGGGGCGTGAAAAGGCATCTGACAAGGCCGTCAAGCTGAGTGCAACCACTGTTAACATGGTACATGTTTACGATGGTGACCCCCTTTCCGAGACTTTGCTTTTAGCTTACCATCAGGCGAGGTGAAGTGTAATTGACTTGTCCTTTATATAAAAAATAGGTCCAAGATATATGGCCCGAACTATACCTTGATATTATGACCATTTTGTGCACCTGTACATACCTCACTGTACATACATAGTGGTATTGATTTACGGCGGCGGCGCGCTGGAAAGCGCTTCTCCCCATTCCGGGGGCGAGTCGAGGACCTGGGTCAGCCGTGGTGCGAGGGATATGTCGATGACAACCTCACCTCTGGCCTAGCACCACGACCCTCAGTCGGCGTGTGGTTTTAGTCGGTTCGAATCCCACATAACCCCTTCCGGCTCCGGCGGGGGAGGTATCCGAGGTTTTCGCAGGACAAAATAAAGGTGGTATTGATTTATGAGAAAAAGTTAAATACTATGTTTATCCGCATTCTAAATCACGAAACCCAAGTTAGTTAATCCCTGTTTTCTTTAGGTGGATAGTGCATTGAAGATTATCGTATAATATTTATCGTGGACTAGCTTTTGCTCGCGGCTCCGCCCGCGTGGATTTCGGTTATCGCGACCAAACATAGCCTATGTCCTTTCTCAAGGTTTAATCTACCCTAAAAAAATCTAAAAAAAAATTTTTCTTTCTTTCTTTCTTTCTTTCTTTCTTTCTTTCTTTCTTTCATATCAAATTTCATCAAAATCGGTTCAGTGGTTTAGGCGTGAAAGCTAACATATAGACAGACAGACAGACAGAGTTACTTTTGCATTTATAACATTAGTATGGACTTATTCAACGACAAATTTTAGCAATCATTGTAATTCAAATGTAAATAAATACTTACCGAATGATTTTCCTATGATAAAAAACATTTAAACTTTTATAATTTTTGTGAACGTATCTACGTATACAAATCGAGCAGAACATTGTCATCGAGTTCAGAACCATGATTTAACGCCTAAACCATAATTTTGACTTTGACAGTTGTTACTGAATACCAGGTTATTAAGTTATCGATTTCCATAACCACACATATGCGATACGTGGTGTTAGTATTTTATGACGTTTGAGCCATTTGTATGGGTGACGTAAGTTGTCAAAATGATAAAAACCTAAGTATTTGTAAACCTATGCTTTGACAGATCTTACAGAATACCAGGTTATCGAAACGAAACTCACAAACTCACAAATACGTGATACGTGGCGATAGTGAATCGAGCCCCAACAGGCATGGCCTTACTAAAAAATAAAAACGTTACAAGAAGTGCAAGTACAGGAATACTCATGCTATTAGTCGCGATAACATCCGATGATAAATAGTTTAATTGCAATTGCTCACTTACATTATGTTGTCATTGAGTAAAACTCCTTTGAAAATTCCATTAAAAAGGAATTCGATTTCAATCAAGAAATTGGATACGCTAGACGGAAGTCGAAAGGAGGGCTACTGAAACTGCCTTTTTCACTTTACGTATTTCTTATAACCCTTTAAGCTCAATTTGCTTTATAGGAATGGAATCCCAAGAAATCAATCTTTGGTCTAAGTAATAACCATTGCGAGCACTTACAAATACTGCGCTTAATCATAAAATTAATTAATAGTTGGTATTAATAGTATGTATATAGGTATGTATATGTATGTGTTTTTGTGTGTATTTATGTATTTGTGTATGTATGTATCTATTAATATCTATCTATTCCTGGGGTATACATCTCGTATACCTCGCACATAAAAATCTCTTATTTCATGTACACTAGACTTAGCCTCTCGTATTGCAATTCCTCTGTGCACTCCCGGGTTTGCTGGAAGAGAACTCAGCTCTGAGTTAAGCTCGCCTTTGTACATTACATATCACTATTCTGTATAAATACAATTTATGTGTACAATAAAGTGTAAATAAATAAAATATTATTATCTATCTCTGTAACGTAGCAGGTTCGACTGACAAATTATAGGTCACGGGTTCATCACTCAATAAAAAGTATTTGTTGACATGATAACCGAAATTTGCAATGATCTGAGTGTTTGTATACATAATATGTAATACAAAACAAAATGTAAATACTTTTATAAGTATCATTATCCGCATTCTAGAATTCACATTACAACCTCTAATTATGAGGTATAATTAAGTAATGAAGAATAATAAACATGGAATTCAAAATAAAATAAAATTAAAAAAAAAGCTGTTGAAATAAAACCACTTTTTACGGATTCTATTGCGATATATTTGTTATTATTACTTTTTAGCAGCCATTTTCGCGGTGTGACTCACGATGGTAGTTGTCACATAGTTTGAAGTGAATATAAAAACTATCTTGAACTAATAGTTTTTTATACTGTATCGGGACTTTTTTATCTTTTTTTATACAGGACACGTCAATTTGACTTTACCTCGCCTGGTGTTAAGCTAAAGGCAAAGTCTCGGAAAGAGGGTCACCATGGTAAACATGTACTTGTCGCGATAAGATTTTTAGAATACTTATGGCGACGTTTAACGCACCCGGCGTTGCAGCACCCGTGGTAAATGTTTTAAAAATCTTATGGCGATAAGTCCCGAAACAGTATAAAAAACTATGAGTTTACACCGCGATAGTTTAAAAATAACTACCTATCGTCAATTATCTGGTTTAGATACTGGAGAACTTACAGTTTGGCTTATTTTCAATCGACCGCCGCTTATTACTCGCAGCAGCCCCCAATATTTCAGAGTAAGGCTACTCGTGAAAGCCGACCTGCCTAATCGATTTACAACGTTTCCGTACTTACAAAAATGTATATTTATTTAACCAAAACATACTTCATTTCTCTTTCCATTACATAAATGTGAAATTCTTGCTCTTCTGTATAAATAAATGTTAATAAAGCGCAGATGAAAGCCACGCAAATTATTTGCTATGTTGTTTTAAATTATGTTATTATTTGTATAACATATTATAATTTACCTACTTACTGAAGCTTACATTTTTTCTGACTAATTCATATTTTTAGGAGTAGCTTAAAAACGTATATTACTTGCAGATTATGTTACGGGTACTTGGAGCCTTAAAAAATACAATAACTGGTCTAGCTGCAACCCTTTGTCATCGCCAGTTCAGCCAAATACGGAGTTAGACTAGAGAAAGCTAAGGTTCCTAGGTGCTAACTTCGGATGAGCCATGAAGAGCTCTATAATTTTAAAGGCATAACTGACAATATCATTTAAGAACCTTCTAACGAGAGCAAAAAGTGACTGTCTTATGTCACTACTATGACATATAATAATATAAGTACCTACGACATATAGACCGCTAGAAATAGCGAGACCGATCCCGCTTTTAGTGGAAGCAAACATTACTTAAACATCATCCGGTGTGTTGACTCCACTACCGAACACATTAGGGCCAATCCAACTTAAACAAAATTCCGTACATATATAATTCTAAAAGGTATATGACTTTACATGAAGGTTTATAAGCATTCATTCGAAAAATATTACTTAGGTATATATATATTGTCTGGTATTAGGTAGGTATAACATGACTGAATTTCGATATTCCATCAAATTCACATTCCATTTGTGTTTTGTCAAGTGTACCTATGATGAATGTAGCCATTGTTACCGGTGCTTGTCAAATATTGTGTTTAATTTTAGTAAGTTTTTTTAATTAAGTTTACTTCATGAACAAAGTACATTGGCGGACAGAATGCCGTAGGCATTCTCTACCAGTCAACCATTCAAGTAGAAAGGAGTACCGAGAGCCACAATTGTAACATTGTTGGTGTTTCTTGAGATTTTTCCTTCAGCTTACCGTCAGGCAAGAAGTTATATTGCTACGTTTAAGATAAAAATAAATAAAAAAAGAGTCTAACTGCCACTTCCGTTGCCATGTGAAGATTTTGAAGCACAACATCCCACCATCAAACATAACAGCTTATGAAAGGATCTCAAACTATGTATAGTATGTATCTGCTCTGATGTTATCCTTCAGTAAGACTAACAATAAATACAACGTATAATAAACATGTTTCAGTATCGTGGGACTCAGTTTATGTAATTAGTAAGGGAAAACTTTGTAAGGCAGGTTTAAACAGAATAAATTATAGTTCAAATTTACTCTAATCAAGCGATGACGATTCTTTAAATTAAATTAAAGCGATGTTTCAAACAAACTATAATATATTTATCATCATCTTAGCCTTGGTAACAGTAATAATCCTGTGGTTCATTATCCTACGTTTATTCTAATATGACTTATTACATGCCGTGTTGGTGCCCGGTGGAGTAGAATAGGACCACCCAGCTCTTTCTGTGGGTTTCGTAAAAGGCAACTAAGGGATATGGCTGTTCTTCATCCGACAGTAAACATACAGCCCAACACAAAGGGCCCGCTAGAGGGCAATAGGCTCGTCCCTATTTCGTTATGGGACCGAAAATCATAATTGGCGAAACTTGGGTGCTAATATACCTCTACCCACCCCTTCATGGATTAACAGCTATGAGTATATGTATTAATGTATGTATGATTTATTACAGGAGCGACAGTCGTGTGAAATCTAGAGGAAAGCCTGTGCCAGAGTCTATTCTGTATTCAGTGGGCGTACTGGCTCAAGCCCCGATGATCTAGGTGGAACCCCATACATCCACAAACAATGAAGTTTTTCACAGTCTATAAATACAATTTATTTCACAACACGGTCACAATCAAGATCACAAAAAATACAACACTAATTAACAATCAACACCATTATAGTTGATATATTTTCTGATCGAAAACAAAGAAAGAAAAAAAAACCAGATGATTTATATATCCATAAAGTCAATATGCTGCCAAAGTTGCACCACTCCGAACTTCATTTAGCTCCATCCAATAACGAAGTCACCACAACTATTGTTCGATTTTGTTCACGGATATATTGTAGTAATATAACAGTAGCCGTAACACGTACGGGCCTTCTCGTCATTCCTTCAACGCCAAATTGAGTTACCAAGCAGAGTTAATAAAGAGGTCTGATCGTGCTCAGAATCACAAGAGTATAATAGCAGCCAAGACTTTAATAACAAGCAGCTGGAAATTAGAAAAAAAGCCGTACGGTACAATAGACCGAGATTTGTTCAATGGCATAATAGCTCCCTTGATGTTTATTAAACCCGAAATTTATTGAAGGCCCTATCACGAATCGCGGGCTATTAGAGAGTTAGCAGGGAATTTTCAAGATTAGATGAAGGTGACAAGTTAATTATTTGAATTTAATGTTCGCCGTTTCATACAACCTTTTGTCAAAGATTTTAATCTACTCAGTGTTGTTTTACTGATTGAAAAGCATTTCTAAGGCCATCAAAGTGTGGTTTCTGATTACTTTTTAATAGAATCAAAGTAAAATAGTTTGTTAAAGTCTATAATTAAAATCAATTATGGCCACCTGCCTCACAAAATTGAAAAGAGAAACATCCTATATTTGGTTTGTTTGGGAAAGTCACTAAAAGTCGAAAGTATTTTCTATCGGAAGGCTGTAATGTAGGAACTACTTACCAATGTTTCTAGCGCGGCTTGTAATACTATAACTTTTTAGGTAGATATACGATTAAAACTGGCAAGCATCTTCATACCAAGAAATTACCAACCATTAGGTATACCATTACTAATTACTACCTTAATGCTCTATGTTTTAGTAACCTTTTTACGGAACCGTAAAACTGCAATATAAAACGTGCAACACCTAAAGGAAATATACAGGGGGAAGCTCGTACTCACCTCTTAAATAAACTACTTAAGACCCTTACACATCCTTAAGTGAACTTGATATGAAGAGCTCTCGTGAAGTTTTGTGTAATTAAATAAGAGCTTTTATTTTACTTACAAGAAATTCAATAATTCAATGAAAAATTCTGCGACATCTTGTAGATACAATTATTAAAATGACATTCACATAGAATAATGTCCTACGATTCAACTTAACATAAATTAGATCAATTTTAAGAGAAACACATTAGTGCAAGTCAACTTTTCCTAGGTTTTTTTTTAAATTTTACAATCATAAAGAATAATTTCATTAACATCAAATTATAAAAGGAAGCTAAGAGGCAGGCTAATAGTGGGCAAAATCAAAGCAAAATCGTATGTATCGACGCAATCGTAGTTTTCTTCGGAACAAAAGAGTCCATCGATTTCTAAGAAGAAAGAAAGAAAAGAAAGAAAAACATTTTTTATTGTTTTTATGTTGTATTGTTGTCTCCTTCTTTTTCTCCTTCATCTTAGCGGGTAGTTCATTGGCAGGCAGTTCTAATTTCAGCTAATTACGTGGATCGAAACAAAAACACTTATTCTTAGTTGAATAGGACTTTATGAAAATTGCACACTAGAATATAATTTTTCGTGATGAAAAATTAGGAGCCCTCTGTATCCGTCTACCAAGGTAGCAAATAAGCCCACGGTAACCTACTAAGAGAGAAAGAGAAAAAAAGAAGATGAACCCCATCAAATTATGAAAATTATTCACTCAACTTTTAGTAAGGCGACTTCTAAAACGAGAAGGAAAAGATTATGTAAATCCTTACTTCCATACTTAATATTAAAAATGCGAAAGTAACTCTGTCTGTCTGTCTGTCTGTCTTTATGTTACGCTTTCACACCTAGACCACTGAACCGATTTTGATGCAATTTGGTATAGGGGTAGATTAGACCTTGCGAAGGGCATAGGCTATGTTTGATCGCGATAACCAACATCCACGCGGGCGGAGCCGCATGCAAAAGCTAGTTGATTATATATCAGCAAAATATCACTTATCTACATGCTTTCATGCCTAAATTCATATAATCTGTACATTGTACAGCCTGTTTACACACTTCTCACGTTACCAAATAATAATACTTTAAGCATCCTACACGCTGTCTGAGTCCTTAATCTCGTATCGACAATATTCCTAAACCGCTAACACAAACATAACGACTCGGTATACAATAATAACACACCCTGTAATACAACACTACATTGTAAGGTATTGATAATATAATTTCTTGGAATTAGCTAACACAGTAACATCTAGTATATTCATGAGCTTATTACTACAAAGATTATCTTTGAAGATGAAACAAAATATAATCGGTTACCTACTTGTTTAGTATGATTACCTAAATTGTTTCTCCAAGATAGTTTTAAGTACTTAGCGCTTTAGAACTGTGCGGCAAAGTTAAATAAGACAATATTCTCTGACAGAAACATTTAGAACAAGGAACAATATGAAACCGGCTTGAATTTCTCGAACATCAAACACGTTAAACTCTTGGCTGTAAGTGAAATTTACTGAAACTAAAATTAAATAGGTTTCAGGGTATTGTGTGGATCTTTAACAATTGCGTAGGCAGTGAATAACTTTGTATCAGGTTTACTGTTACAATAGTAATATATGCCATAAATTCTGAGAATAAAATAATGTGAAATTGTGTTAAGGTGTATATACGGTACGGTACTAAGCCAAAATCATCTATAGCACAGCGATAGTTACAGTTCCATTCAAAGCTTGTAGTCTGACCTACTACTTCCCTAGATTTGGTATTACGGGAGCGACTGCTATCTGAACTTCTACCCCTCGAACAAACATCCTAATTTCTTTTTTATTACAGTAAGATATTGATACAACCGAAGTTGTTTAAAAAATGAAACTGTCATACATAATACTTAATTTAGTATTTTTTGTTTCTATAAACAATGTTGTCTAGCAAATGTCCCTTGCGGAAATCCGACCCGACGTCAAAGTCCCATCATTTTAAATCGACCTATTCCTGTTTATCCCGGCAACTGATACTCACCTTTGAAAAGGCTTGCTATACATGAATAGAACTATAAATAGTTTGTGATAAAACATGTTCCTGGGTGAATTTCCCGCGACCAATAATTGCGTGGCATCGATGAAATCGGTACTAAAAATCATAGTTATAATGCTCTAATATTTTTTGCTAGTTAGGTGAAATAGTGATCTATGTGTGGCACTAAATAATCTATTATATAGGATTATAGGTACTCCAAAAAAAAACAAAATACACCGAAATCTTTCATTGCCGTGTTTGTCCACACGTCACCTATTGTGTCGTGATACCTCATTGATAAAAATCTATTGGTTATTTTTATTAATACCTATTTTTATTTGATACGTGAATAGTTAAAGTATTGTTACGAAATACATTAATTCAAATATTTAAACAATACAACGAATGCCTAAAAAATACATTTGTCCCAGAACTACCTTTCATCGCCGTGTTCTAAACATATTTTAGAATATTGTCTTATCTAACGACTTGCGTCCTCCCTTATATGCGCTAAACGTTGCATATTGGTGCCGCCTAAGTGCTCGACGCGGAAGAACGTACACACGTACCTGCGTTTTGGCGCCATAGATGTAAGTCTACCATTTTTATGTTACTGGACATTTTTTCTTTCATCGCCGTGGATACGTATAACTTTCTATTTTAATAAGTTATCCTCTTGATTAAACATTCAATAGAACGCCATTTCTCTTGTTTATTTTTGTGAAGTGATTAATACTTCGAATAATTATTAGATTTTTTGTTATTTTATATTTTGGTCTTGTTTTTCATTGCTGTGCTTTCATTGCCGTAGTTTCCATGGTCAAAATTTGCTATGGCAATGAAAAAAAAAACACGGCAATGAAAAAAAAATCATTGCCATGCATTGTAAAACGATTTAGTTTCATTGCTGTGGCCTGATGTTTCATTTCCGTGACTTAGTAGGTATGATTATTGATTAGGCATTATAAACATCATTACCAGATAAAGGTAGCACCGAATACTGACATTACAGGATTCGAAAACTTTCTGCAATACGATTATAGATTTGATTAGTTTTTTACTGTACAATCAATTATAAAAAGATGTTTCCGTGTTAATCTTACAAAATGATGGAACATTTGGCTTTCATTGCCGTGGACGCTTGTTTCATTGCCGTACACGCATGTTTCATCGCCGTGGCATGTAATTTTTAATCTTGTATATCTCGTTAGTTTTTTTAGTTATCTGTTAGATATTAAGCAAGAATACATATAGTATCAAAACCTTTAATTAACGCGATGTATTTTTATTATAACACTTAAGGTAAAAATATCCACGGAAATGAAGATTTTAATGGACTTGTTGAAATTCACCCTCCTGTTTATCGTTGGTCTCAGTTAGCAAAAGTTTCGATAACTGACATTTTATACCGGTAAGGCCTCGTATATTAGTGATAGTACTGGAAAAAAACTTGTACCTAATAGTAGTTGATAAACCATATCTTTGTATTTAATCGTTTTGGGATTTTCCAAAAAGCAACATTAATTTCACAACGGTATTTAATAGAAACATTTTTAAGACAAAATAACGTAATAATCCCAAAAATATGATCAAAACACGGCTCCAGAAGACCTTATTAGCCGAGACGAAGTTAACGTAGCATATTTACATAATTATCCTCCATTATATCTACCAACCGTTTTGCCCCTCTGTCGCAGACTGAAAAGAAATGAAATTTTAAGCAACTAACTATGCTCTCATAATTCTTAGTGACCGTGTCCTTGTTAGGTACTATATGTCCGTACAATTAACCCTTTTACTTCAAGTGTGAGGTGTTGAAATTTGCCATTTGAGTCTGAAAATTAGTTTGTCGTTTGATGAGATTTTCCTTTATCCGTCTTTACCCCGGTTTCATTGAAAAATAATCATAGGTACTAACCTTGTTCTGGCTATTAATAGCTAACACAAAAAATAATTATCTAATTTGATGAAGTCATTAGAAGATAGGCACGTAGAATAAACGTTTCAATGGTTTATTTTTATTTATATAGGAAAGTTATACGGTAAAACGAATTATAAACATACGTACAACAAAACTCACCTTCATTTTAACGCACAACTTGACTCATCTCACTTTAACTGCAGCGTGGTGTATAAAAGGTTATTCGGCGAGCATAAAATGGGTACGTTATGAAAGAGCCGGGACAAAAACGACCGGGCATTTTTAACCTACGCTCTTGATGCGTCAATGATGTTTACCCTCCCTAAAAGCCTTTACGGCGAACAACCTTATACCATCATATATAAACGTACCTTTACTGTATGAAGCAGAAAGGGTTTTAATATAAAAGTCAAATGAGATCAATCGATCTACATATAAATGTGCAAATTTGAGTACACCAGCTGGCTCTATAATAAACACTTAGAACGATTTATTTTATTTCACAATTTTAGTAAGTATAATATTAAAACCATTCCATTTCGTTAGGATACAAAACAAACACTGTTAATACTAGCTCCTGGGGTATTACTTAACTTTGTAAGGTATAAGTCGCTGCATTTGTTGGTATAATGGACAATGATCGTACCAAATACTCTGCTGACAGTACAGCATTCCTATTGTGTAGCATAAGGAGCCACTGCAGAGAAATAACACAGTAAAATTTGAGCTCTGTTTATATTAAAAGCCATAATTGGACTTATACTGGTGGGTGGATGTTCGACGGTGAAGTGAAGTGTTGGGAATGTTGTGGGCATGGTATTTGTGGGTTTCAAAAAGGGGCTCTAGGACACTATTAACTCACCAGCGGCAGTGCGCTTCACAACACACTTTTTATTTGGCAGTAAAAATACTCGCCTCCCCATTCCGGGGGCGAGTCGGGGATACCGTTGTCCCCCCTCCTGAGGAGATCCAGACCATAAGGGATGGCCCTGGGCCAGCCGGGGTGCGGGGGATATGTCGATGACAACCTCACCTCCAGCCTTTTTTTTGTTTTTTTTTTTTTTTCGTGCGGAAATCCCCTCGGATACCCCCCCTGCCGGAGCCGGAAGGGGAGGTTATGTCGGACTCGAACCGACTAAAACCGCACGCCGACTGTGGGTCTTGGTGCTAGGCCGGAGGTGAGGTTGTCAAAGACATATCCCTCGCACCCCGGCTGACCCAGGGCCATCCCTTACGGTCTGGCCCTCCTCAGGAGGGGGGACAACGGTGTCCCCAACTCGCCCCCGGAATGGGGAGGCGCACTATTCAGCGCGCCGCCGCCGTGGCCTGCTTCTGCTGGGGTGACAGGCGGCTCCACCCGTCACCCCCAGGCCCGCGCTCATGGGGGACGGAGGTCAGTCAGTGCCCTCCGACGCCCGAGTTGCCTGCGCGCGCGGGCGGCGCGATCCGCGAGTCTTTCTCGCTCGCGCCGCCTCTCCCGCTCCGCCGTCTCCTTCACGACCATTACCTGCTCGCTGAAGGAGACGCCGGCCGCCCACGCGTCCGCGCAGCGGACCATTGCTGTGAGCAGGGTGGCGAGGGTGAGAACTCTCACATCCAGGGCCGACACTAGCTCCCGCCTCGGTCCGGCCCATGCCGGACACTCGGTGAGCGTGTGCAGCCCCGTGTCCTCGCTCGCGTCGCAGTGATGGCACTCGGACGTTGGCTCCTTTTCGATCCGACACAGGTATCTCCCGAAGCACCCGTGCCCGGTGATAATCTGCGTCAGTCGATACGAGAGGCTGCCATGTGGCCTCTCGAGCCATTCCCCCATGATGGGCCTTACCGCCTCTATGACGGCATGCCCTGCGCGTCGTAGCACCACGACCCACAGACAGCGTGCGGTTTTAGTCGGTTCGAGTCCCACATAACCTCTCCCCTTCCGGCTCCGGCAGGGGGGATATCCGAGGGGACTTCCGCAAAAAAAGGCAGTAAAAATACTATCGGGGTCGAAGAGAACTCGTCTACATCACTGTGAACAATATATCGTACTCTGCATTGATTGGACCACCGCACCGGAACCCGGGGTACTGTACAACTTGATGCCCAATTCAGCGTGCCCTTTCATAACCAATTTCATAACAGTTTGTTTTTAGTCTATGTTGAAAATAAAATAAAACAATAATATATTGTTTTATTTTGTTTTGTTTAATTTTATATTCTTTATATATATAAACATCAATTGTTGTTCGTTAGTCTCGCTAAAACTCGAGAACGGCTGTGCGGATTTATCTTATCTTGGTTTTGAAATGTTCGTAGAGGTCTAGGGAAGGTTTAAAAGGTGAGAAAAATTCGAATAATTGCCGGGTACGGACATCCACGCGGGCGGAGCCGCGGGCAAAAGCTAGTTTCTTTTATAGATACGTTAATGTAGCTATTACATCTTGAGCCCATATTTTATGGAGGATACAAAAACTTTTCAAATTTAAAAAAAAATACATGAAACTATACCGCGTGTATTTTTAACATGAAAAAACATTCGTCTATCATTTAATAAAACTTTCATCTTTACAAACAAGCACTAGGCAAAAAACGTGCTATTCATAAAAATGTTTTACAAACCAACTTTTCGAAGACTCGGTTTGAAACGTTTTTCTTTTTCACATATATTTTAACCTATCTGGCTACCGTCGTATATGGCTATACACATGTATTTAGTTTATTGTTATATACACAATAAAAATACGATGATGTCTGTTAAAAAAAATTACTGAAAGTAATTAAATTTAATTAAATTAAAGCAAGAATTCCCAAGTTTGAAGAAATAGCACACCAAGAGCTATTACATTATTAATCACCCAATTCGAGGGGTTTTCAGAAAACTTTCCACTACCCCCTCTTCTGGTGTGAGTATTATCAGATTAGCTGAGTCGTATCAAATTAATTGACACAACAATCAAGGTTGTTTATGCCCTGCTCTTTCGCTCTCTCGTCTTGGCGGTGACACTGCCGTATCACCATATCTGGAATTGGTTGAATCCAACTTTCAAACTGACTAGTAAATAAAACCTTGTAAAATTATATTTTATAATGCAATTTCTTTTAAACAACAATTTCAAAACATTGGGGAATCATTTCTAAAAAATATTAAAGATTTATGTTTCTAATTTGTTGCCCATGTTTTGTGACTACAAATCTTTGATAATTAAAACGTTATTCTGACTTTAGTTGCCGTAGTAGATTGGTAAGGGGCTTATTACGTCATCATCGTATCCCATGGGTATCATAAAAGGTAACTAATGGATATAGCTGTTCTCCATCTGATAGTAAAGACATAGCACATAAAAAGTGACCAGTGGATGAAAATAGACACACTCTCCATTACTCCATATTCACGTAAAATTGTTAAAACTTACCGCTACGATCTTTTGAAGTTGTTTAAAGGTTTTTGAGTCACATTTGCTTACATATACCTAAGATACTTGGTACAGAGTTAGTTGAAATTCTCTAAGTAGTTAATGTTCACTAAGATTGTTTGGAACAGTATTAGATTGTTATTTTGACTAAAATAGATACTAAACGTATTGGCTTTACCTACTGTGAACTTGAAGTGTTTAGACTATATAAATAAAAATAAAGAAAAACAGTAAAAGAATTTAACATTGTTACAATCTTACAAATATACATTTCAATTTTACTTCTTGGTATAGAAGACAGAAGAAGAACTTGTTACTGGTTCCACAGATTAATAATATGTAGAATTCATCTTGGAGCAGTGCCATAGTTTTGAAAAATTAGAAAGGGAAACGATGAAGCAAAGCGCGACACACTGGCTTGATGCCGAGCCAAGAATATCTTAACCGTTGTGCTTTGTGACAGTGACTGATAAAAGCTACCTGCAGTTTGAAAAATCTGGAAACATACTATACACAGTACCTACACAAAATTTAAATTTTAATTTAAATTTAAATTTAAATCTGCAAGTTTGGTGAAGTACGTTACGTAGTTTGTTGGTTGAGTCGAACCGGAGATATGATCAAAAGTCATAGTAAGGGAGCCCCGGCCAACAGCTAGCTTTGAAATTGCAGATAGATATTAGTCAAAATAATCTTCATAAAATACAAGCTTTGGAAGTAAACGGGACTAACGTTATGATGACGAAGGATTTTTGAATCTCTCGTTTATCCGTGTGACGGCGAAAGAATACAAGTATCACCACCCCATCTAATCTGAAGGGTGTCGTTAAGAGGCAACTAATGGAAGAATACGCAGATGATATCACTGCGAGAGAAGGAAAACTTAAAATTTAACCCTGTACCAACCCGTCTGGCTAACATTGGGCGAGGCCTATGTCTAGCAGTGGACTGCTATAGGCTAATAAAATTGATTGCTTGATTGATCGTTTACCTCTAGTCAACAATCGCATGAAAATGAAGATTGCTCGAAAAACATTGGAAAAAATGAAATGCTCAATTGAGACTCGAACTCACGTCCTTTCGCTTACAGGGCGACTGCTCTGCCAACTGAGCTATTGAGCACCACTTGAATCATTCCAAATTTTCCTTCTCTTTATATCCGTCTATAAGGGCGACGGTGCAGCCATCTACCAACATTCTTACGAACTGTTGGAAACGTAACAGTTAGCATAATAAATGCTATAAAAAAATCATTTAAATGAAGATTGCTTTTATAGTGTTTTTGTTATGTAAAAAGAAACTTTATATATTAAACAAAGATATTCGTTTCAAAAGAATTAAAACTCAAACCTTTTTTTTCTCACTAACAAATAATTGAAAACGCGCAGTAATTTAATTAAATTTGCTATAAGTCAAGCACAATTGCCTTCAATTTTCACAGTAAGAGTATCCACCCGTACCGGTTTATTAAATGAAGCCTTTCAGTGAACTTGCTTCTTGGAACCCTCCTAATAATAAGACACCGGAGTTTACCAAATTAATTCAAGCGTGGTGCATCTTACTGAAACTGAGACTAATTAATTTTAGATCCTCAATTTATTAATACATTTATGTCATCGTCATTATGATCATGGAGACGTAGTGTCCTGATTACATCGGAGGTTGACATGAATATAGATCTCAGGGTCAGATCGTGCGAAGGGTCTTCGCGCTGTCCTGGGCGTCCATTATACACACGTAATGTGGTTAAAAGCATAGGAATACTGGGCTAGTGACACATCAAGTATGTAAGGCACAGTAGTAAGTAGACAGGCAGATATAACAATCGCCTTAAAGACTTATAAGATGGGAAATTTGAATCACATCGGGCGTGTCTCGGTAGCCGAGTTGGTCAAGGCATTCCCCCTGTAAGAGAAAGACTGCGGGTTCGAGTCACGCCTGAGAAGATTGGTTTTCCCTATGTATTCGAGATATAACAACGATCTACCTTAACACTAAGATATAACTTTTGTGGCTATTTTCCATTTCACCACTTTTGTCAAGAATGTTTCAATTTCATATCTTAATTAAGTACAAATCTGGCCATTATATGCCTGGGCTTTTTGTTTTCAAGCTAAGTTTTAGTAGTAAAACATTAACAGCTGCTTCTTGCTTAGTATTAATATTTCAGCGTTTAATTTTATCTCCTCGTTGAATCTGTCTGTGCTTTGATGCAGCCAATTAACTCGTTTTGTTTGCTGTCTTGTCTTAGGTTAACGCATAATTTTGGGTAGTTGAGATACCTACATTTTGAGACGTGCCTAATTAAAGTTTCTAGGCACTTTTGCTCCTTTTACGTTTATGTAACTTTATGTAACAGCTGTGTAAAAGTGGGTTCAAAAACATATCATAAAAGTTTCTTTTGCCATCTTTGCATTTCTTACAAGGATTTTTTGCAAGTTTTTTAACCAGACTAATGACCTTTAGCTACTGGTGACCCGTCTCTCATAAACTACAGTTTTATTTAGAAAAGTAGGTATTCCAAAAGGTTGAAAGTTGGTTTAAAAATACCTCAACTCTAAGCAGATAGCACACGGTGGTTGGCTCAAAACTGAAACTTCTGGTCAAAAAGTTGTATAACCCATGTAAACCTTAAGACGAACTAGTTTTTATATGAACCTTGAAATTCCTTAAGTATTTTAAAACGAATTTGCTTACACACGAGATCCAAATCGTTCTTTTGATGTGTGTAGGAAGTTTATGTTCAATAATCATCGTCGTAGAGATTACAGTTACGTCCATAGTTTGTATTTTGTAGCCTGAGGTCCGCTTGTTTTATTTGATTGTTTATGAGCGCACCGGCCTTCTGTCTGACTTTCTTACCTTGAAAGGTAAGCCTGCCCCTAAACCTCGTCCTTTCTTTGCCAGTTGTAATGACTAGCAGGTTCGGTTGACTTAGATTTGAGGAGACCTTTATATTATACTCCTACGTAACGTTCTTTTATATAATGTGGGTAGTTTATGTTCACTAACGTATTCTAAAACTGCTCTAAAACATTTTAGGCTGAAATAATACCAGTCGCCCAACGGTTTAATGTGGATCTAAACGACTATTGTGTGCTTTCAGGAGTTTAATTTTATATTCTTAGTGTCCCATTAAGATATCCTAGATTGTATGATCCTAGCTTTTACCCGCGGCTCTGCTCGCCTGGATGTCGGTTATCGCGAACAAAACGTATCCTATGTCCTTTCTCAATGTCTAATCTACACCTATACCAAATTTCATCAAAATTGGTTCAGTAGTTTAGGCGTGAAGGCGTAACAGACAGACAGGCAGACAGACAGACAGACTGACAGAGTTACTTTCGCATTTATAATATTAGTATGGATTATTTTTACTGAAGATATATAAATTAACATTATATCCTCACGCAACATTATATCGTCGCGCAAACTCGGGATCTTGAACAGGGCGAAGCGGTTTTTCACGCCGGAGCAGCGGTGTCTTCTGTACAAGACACAGATTCGCTCTTGTGTGGAATACTGTTCTCATCTCTGGGATGGTTCCGCGCAATACCTGTTAGACGCTCTTGCCAGAATGCAGCGACGTGCAGTTCGTATCATAGGTGATCCTGAGGTTACCAACACCTTGGAATCTCTGCAGTTGCGTAGAGACGTTGCCTCTCTGGCCGTTTTCTACCGCCTCTACCACGGCGAGTGTTCTGAGGAGTTATTTCAACTGATCCCACCCTCTCCCTTCCTATCCAGAACAACACGTGCTGGTCTGCGGTGCCATCCACACACGGTGGAATCCATACCATCTCGCACTAAACGGTTTGGGGGCTCTTTCCTCTGCCGCACGATAAAGAGCTGGAATGCTCTGCCCGCATACGTGTTTCCCTCCTCTTACAGTCCCGGGTTCTTCAAGCGGGGCGTGAAAAGGCATCTATCAAGGCCGTCAAGTTAGGGACCACCATTTTACGTCCAATGGCACCGGGAATGGTGGTCTGTATCTTCTGGACTGCACTTCAGCTTTGTTGCCATCTAGCGGGGTGCAGTCAATTGACGGACTAAATATAAAAAAAAAAAAAAAAAAATATCCCCAGCAAGCTTCTCACTATAAAAACTAAATAAAAGGAAAATTTGGAATGATTCAAGTGTCGCTCAATAGCTCAGTTGGAAGAGCAGTCCCCCTGTAAGGGAAAGGTCGTGAGTTCGAGTCTTACTTGAGCATTTCATTTTTTCCAATGTTTTTCGAACTTAAAAGTTAGCATAATAAATGCTATAAAAAATTCATTCAAATAACTTTAGATATGTTATATTTCGGATAGACTTAAGCTTTTTTATTCATGACTGAATGTGCCAACCCTACTAATTTGAGATCTATAGTCACAAAGTAGTTCCAAATTAGGTATATTACAATTTCAATTTATTTTTTCATTCATTCAATTTCTGTTATATTTAATAACAATACCTACTTACTGTTACGTAAGCGACACTTCTCTACAGTCTGTTGCCCCTTCTTATGCAAATAATACAGCTAACGTGCCTATTAACAAAACGTCTCACGACTCCAGATATAACCATTCCACGATAAACTGCCAGTTACCTCAATCCCTTATCGACAATATTCATAAACCGAAAGTACAGACATACCCATCTTCATTCAGTAACACGCTCCGTAATACTGTAGTACTAACAATTTCTTGGAAGCGGCAAGTGCTCGTTAGTTCAAAGTTTACCTTTGTAGATTAAAACGAAACATTATCGGTTAGAGCTGTGTAGTGAAGTTGTATAAAACACTTCTACGAATCGAACAACAACTGTTAGAACGAAGAATATAGACTTGCTGTAAGTGATGTGTAACCAATAAAAGATCTAGTTATTACTATTATTTTATATACCTATAAATAGTATAAAAGCAGGGGAGAAAGCGTAACATGATACATATATAGAATTCAACTAAACTTTGATACTATTGACTCCATTGTAGTTAACATAAATTTGAAATTAATTCATGATAAAAGTCAACGGTTTTATATTCTTCTTACATAATTCAGCGTTCTGAAAATACAAAATACGACGAAAGCTGACATTGATGGCAACAAACTGTATTATGGAGATTTTTTCCTTTTATTTCATGTTTCAGAGATTCTTTCAATCATTAATCTTCAATGAGTTGAGACATTCGACTGCTACCTGGCGATAAAAATAGAAAGGAGGCTTGAATTGGAGCAATTACGACGCATTTGACATAAAAATGAGATAATGTTCCGTATTTGAAAAGCTTTTACCAATTTACATGGAGTTCTTTCAGCTTTACGTTTTGTTTATTTTATACTTACTTTTGCCCGTGGCTCACGTAAATGTCGGTTAGAATACGTGTTAATAAGGTGTCAGCTAACTTCTTCTCAAATTTTAATAAAATCGCACTAGCCGTTTAGATGTAAAAGAGTACCTACAATAACAAACTTCCATCCATCCATACTTACAAACATTTGCGTTTATAATATTAATAGGATTATCGAATTTATCCAACATCCGTCAATGACGTCAATGAATGATGTTAATGTCGTCAACGATTAAATATTTCATTAAAATTCGTTTATTGTTGACGTCGTTTTTGTAAAACAGTTGATGAATACAAGTGGTTTTAAAGAAATACAAATTTAAAAAATAGAAACGCTCGTTGATGGCATAAGATCTCAACAACTTTTCGTTGGTAAACGCCCAGTCCTAGTTGTTTTAAGACCATCGCGTCTATACCCATACAGACATTTAGAATCATAAACATACACAGGTACAAGATAACCGCGAAAACCATAACCCTTTCTTGGCAGTCTCGGTTAACATAGCATTAAATATGGCCGTCGTATATCACACTAAGCTTAATATATTTACGGTATGAATTCGGAACTAACAATAAGTTATTTCAACTGAATTATAAAACAATCAGTTTCTAGTTCGATATCAAACTCGTATTGTTTAACCACTGTTCCGGCAAACAGTTGAAAACTCGCACTGTGTAATTAAAATTAAATTAGCTATAAGTCTAGAGCAACTGCGTCCAACTTTTCCAGCAAAATAGTATCTACCCGTACCAGTTTATTAAATGAAGCCTTTCAGTAAACTTGCTTCGAACCTGTCTAATAATAAGACACCGGAGTTTGCCAAATTAATTTAAGGACGGTCTCATCTCACTAATGAGAAACTGATATTTTGCACCTAATGTTACTGTAGTTTAAATTCAAATATTCAGATGTGATTTTGTTCATATACCTTCTTAACAGCATATTGTATTTATATGACACTTCGATGTGAAGTCCCGAACTGCCATAAAAAAACCAATAGACGACACTGTTAATACGACCTAGATCTTTTTTTAACCTGTCTCATTCTTCTTCTTTTCGTGTCAACGATTCACTTATAAATGACTACACTATTCGAGAATAAAATTCCGCCATCTTAATCGCACTGTCAGTGGCTTTATTTAAGTCGTCTTTAGTGCATGAATTGGCAGATAAAGGACACGAGACCAAATGCGCCATGGACTGCACGGGGGCACCGCAGTCACATGCAATTAAGCCCGGGTCTCATTCCCCATCTACAAAGATTTTGTCTAGACCGACTAACCTGTGTACGTAGACGATTAAGAGACTTCCATACGGGACAAAGGAGGTTCTGTCCGGGAGGTAGTTTTTCCTGGGGAGGTAGGAAGTCCGAAGGTGGAGGCTGTTTTTCTTTCCATAGGGAAGTTCTCATCGTGCCAGGATGTTCGTGTGCGGGTGCGGCTTTTACGGTTTGCATGAAACTCTTACGACTCTTTAAGCGGGCTCTAGGTGGTTGATGTCCATATAGGCAGTGGCGGGAGTCGGTTTCTTGTTTTGCCTTTTCCAGTCTGCAAGCAACAGCCCGTCGTATAGCAGGTGGTGCGATACCTGAGAGTGGGTGGAGCATGTTGAGAGGAGTGGGCTTAAGGCAACCGGTGATTGTGCGGCAAGTTTCATTTAGGGCAATATCTACCTGTCCGGCATGTGCCGATTGGTGCCACACAGGACACGAAAATTCACCCGCAGCAAAGTACAGGGCTAGTGCAGTTGTACGAAGAACGTTTGGTTCTGCTCCCCAGGTCGTAGTTGTGAGGCGGCGTATCAGGTTGTTTCGGGCACCTACTTTGGCTTTTGTGTTTTGACAGTGAATTTTGAAGCTCAGAGTCCTATCTAGGGTGACACCTAAATACTTCGGGTGGAAACAGTGCTCCAACTCAGATCGCAACCAGGTAACCCTTTTTTTTTTTTTTTTTTTTTTTTTTTTTTTTTTTTTTTTTTTACGTGGTGGAATGCTTTTAAGCACTTCGCTCACCCCCCACGGGGGCAGGGAGCGGGCTTCGTGTGGGACTCCTAGCCACGAAGGAGGCCAGACTACCCACTAAACCACCACGGTGTCCGTCGTCACCACATATCGACGATGGCGGGAACAACATCTTCAGCCCCGGTTCTCTTGCGGCGCTGTGGGAGGGAAAGGGGGTCACATTCCCTCTCCCTCTCCGCCGCCTCCTTCTGCGAGATAACCGTCTCGCAGAAGGTCTGAACCACTGCCCACGCCTCATCGCCGCCGTCGACCATAGACAGAACTACGGCCGGCAGCGAGAGGTCCGTCCCCACTTCGGCGATCAGAGCACGGCGCTCCCCAGCCCACGCGGGGCACTCCTCTAGGGTGTGCTGCGCCGTGTCATCATCGCCACCACAGTGGTGGCACCCACTGGTCTTTTTTTACGTCGTTTCTCCTTAAAATCTTTTATCGCAGACACGAAGACTAGTTGACAATATATCAACACGTTATAATATATTCAGCCCTGTCCATTAACACGAAAGCTGTAAAATTAATAGCACCATTTCTTACTTTCACAGTCACGCATGCTTGGAAAGATCAATATACCTACAGCGCTACAGAAATTTTGTAATTGAATGATTCACTATAGGTAACAGGCACCCCACAGTTTTAGTGATATAGTACACGAAACGCAAAAGCAATCTCTATTTATTATATTTCATAATGTATATCAAGATTTTGTAAAGTGGAAGGATTGTTATATCTGCTTATAACAATGGAAAATAGGCGTCAAATAGTATATGTGCATAATATTTTAATACGTAGCAAAAACAGTTCTGTTTTGTTTAAATTGTTGTAGATTGACGATAAATAAATTAAAATGTTATTCAGAACCAATGAACTTGCATTTTTCCACAATATTTTTTTCATTTAAGTCCTGCGTAGAGGCATTCAACTGCAAAATGTGGATGACTTTAATCAAGGCAAAATGGACGTCCGAAAACCGGCCAAGAGTTACATAAATTTTATCCGGAGTTTGTTAAATTGTATTTTTCGTTTGACTGAACTTTGCAGCTGGCGAAAGGCACCCAAAAGTGAAATAAATAATTTTCTAAAAGAGATCAGTGTTCATTTTAGCAATAGAGAAAATATCCTTCGAAAAGTTTAGGGTCTAAATAAATTGCTTTGAATTGGAAAGGAATCTATAGCAAATTTAATATCTGTTCACAATTCGATTTTTATTATTTCAGTAAACAAATTGTATCTATAGTATCTGAGAAATTGCAGAACTAACAAGCAATTTTGCAAAATAACAGCCACTGTGGCGTGGCGGTAGTGACTGACTGCTACGCAGGAGGCGCGGTTACGATCCCCGCTCAGTGTAAATATTTGTATGAATATGGTATTTGCATTGGTCTGGGTGGGGAGCGCCTTATTTCGTAGAAAGAAATTTCATAGAATTTCATTTTACAGAAAATGTTTCATATAATATTTGGTTCTTATATTTTTATTTCGAATATTATTGTTTCAAAGACAATTTACCACAATGAATCACTTTTCACAGAAACACAATTTAATGAATTTTTTTTCACATATTTTTGTTTAACATACTTATCAAACTGTAGAATTATTATTTAAGGAATCTAAAAAACAACCACTAACCACCATCTATTTCAAACAGTAAAATTTAGATACATTTTTTTCCCGATTGCTTGTAGTAATTTAATTAGATAATACCCCGACTCGGATAGGTTAGGTTAGAAGGCTAAGGCGAGGGCGAAGCGAAGCGGAGCTCTCGCCTTAGCCTTCGTGGTTATTTTTTTTTAAACCACCCAGAAAATATCTCTGCGCAAATAAGTTTTATATGAACCAATATAAAAAAGAAGAATATTTGATTTGTTATTCTATGAAATGATTATTCTAACATTAAAATGTATGTGAAACAAAAGTCAATTATTTAAAAATCTTTAAAGTAAGTATTATGTATATTGATTATTCTATGAAACGAAATTATGCGAAACATTTTCTGTAAAACGAAATTATATGAAACTTTTGTCTATAAAACAACGCACACCTTTCTATGTATAACATGTATGTGATTACAAAAAAAGAGTATATAAGTATATCCGCATTCTAGATTCCATAACACAAGCTAGTTAAGCTTACCGTGTGTCTAGATAGCGTTGTGTAAAATGTTCTGGAATTTTTTTTTTTCAGTAGGTAGCTAGATTTACTAACTAGTTTTCGTCCGTAAACGAATGATGGGATATTTATAATAGCGTGTTGGACTAAAAACCATCCCGATATTTTTTTTTCGTGTGGAAATCCCCTCGGATACCCCCCTGCCGGAGCCGGAAGGGGAGGTTATGTCGGACTCGAACCGACTAAAACCGCACGCCGACTGTGGGTCGTGGTGCTAGGCCGGAGGTGAGGTTGTCATCGACATATCCCTCGCACCCCGGCAGGCCATCCCTTACGGTCTAGCCCTCCTAGGGAGGGGGACAACGGTGTCCCCGACTCGCCCCCGGAATGGGGAGGCGCGCTTCTTAGCGCGCCGTCGCCGTGACCTGCTTCTGCTGGGGTGACAGGTGGCTTCACCCGTCACCCCCAGGCCCGCGTTCATGGGGCACGGAAGTCAGTCAGTGCCCTCCGACGCCCGAGTTACCTGCGCGCGCGGGCAGCGCGGTTGGCGAGTCTCGCTCGCTCGCGCCGCCTCTCCCGTTCCGCCGCCTCCTTCACGACCATTACCTGCTCGCTGAAGGAGACGCCGGCTGCCCACGCGTCCGCACAGCGGACCATTGCTGTGAGCAGGGAGGCGAGGGTAAGAACTCTCAATCCCAGGGCCGCCACTAGCTCCTGCCTCGGTCCGGCCCATGCCGGACAGTCGGTGAACGTGTGCAGCTCTGTGTCCTCGCTCGCGTCGCAATGATGGAACCATCACGATATGATTGGATGTGAACCTACTCCCAACACAAGCATTTCCTTCATTTAGCTTTAAAAAACCACATAATGTCATATAAAAAGCTTAGGCACATAAAAAAATAGTTACGGGTACACTAATAATTTTGGTTACTAATATTTAAAAAATATCCGTTGTTTTAAAAATACAATCTCAGATACAACATAGGTACTTGTTTTGTTGTTGTATGTATAAAATGTCATGCTATTCAATCAATGTCATAATACATGGCTAAAGTATAATATTCATAATATTCATATCTGATAATATTTGTAATTAGATTCACGCAACATAACCTGAATACAGCAGAGCACTTTCACATAATTAGATAGGTACTATTAAATATGATAATTATACCTAATAAATATCCAACGATAAATTAATATATCAGTTTAGCTATTCATTTGGACTTAGTAAGTTATTATGAATTCTATGTATTGCAGAAAAAAAAACATCTTATGCTGTAACCACCGTTATGTGTAATTTTTTATGCGACTAATTTGATGTATTTGTCCAAATATTTGTCATTTGAGCGAACAACATTATTGTCATCAAACTTCGTGCTGAGACGTGCCGAACTTGACAAATATTATATGGACGTAGAAGTATTTCTCTCTTAATTGCTATTCGCGCTTATGCGTGCGAATCCATATCCATACTTCCATACTAATATTATAAATGCGAAAGTAACTCTGTCTGTCTGTCTTTCTGTCTGTCTGTCTGTATATTACGCTTTCACGCTTAAACCACTGAACCGATTTTGATGAAATTTGGTATAGGGATAGGTTAGACCTTGAGAAAGGACATAGGCTATGTTTGGTCGCGATAACCGACATCCACGCGGGCGGAGCCGCGGGCAAAAGCTAGTCAAATATAAACAAATCAGCCCTACATACTTCGTAGTATGCGGCCGAATATGATGATTAACAAATAGTAGTAGTTCGTAGGAATGTTGGTAGATGGCTCCACCGTCGCCCTTAAAGACGGATATAAAGAGAAGGAAAATTTTAAATTATTCAGGTGTGGCTCAGTAGCTCAGTTGGAAAAGCATTCCCCCTGTAAGGGATAGGTCGTGAGTTCAAGTCTCACTTGAGCGTTTCATTTTTTCCGATGTTTTTCGAAATTAAAAGTTAGCAAAATAAATGCTATAAAAATTCATTCAAATGTGGCACACACATATTGAGAGCACTTGTACTTTTTCCACAGTATTTATTTTATTGAACCTGACCGTCTTCACCTTACGGCATTCTCCGTAAGGCGCATTCCGTAAGTAAGCTCGAGAATGCAAAATAAATACTGTAGAAAAAGTAAAAGTGTTCTCAATATGTTTAAAATTAAATTCCACCAAGTACCATGAATCAAGAGTATTAGTAGTAAATATGTAGCACATAACGAAAAAATAAGTTTAAAACTAAAACCCGACTACCGAAAAATCACGCTATAAAAAAGTAACAAACAAGAAAATATCAAGGATAGCCGTGGTCGTATGCCAAGTTTTCCCTAGGATATATTGTTTTCTTAGAGCAAGTGGCATACGACCACGGCTATCCTTGATATTTTCTTGTTTGTTACTTTTTTATAGCGTGATTTTTCGGTAGTCGGGTTTTAGTTTTAAACTTATTTTTTATTTATTTTATTTTGGGGCAAGGTAAAGCTAATAATTTATACCTATTTGAAATGTGCTTATTAAGTCCTTTCATTTGATACCAAACACGACATATTTATCTCAAATTTATTTTTTAACACAGTACCTTATGAGCGCTAGAGGGCGCCACACAAGATTGAGTGACACGTCTTATAGCCTATAACCATCGGACGATAAAGCCGCTTGTAACGATGCCTCATTTGTCTAGTTCTAATAAGTAGTTGAGGAGCTATGAGGGAACAAATGAACATACATACATACATACATACATACATAGCCTGTCAAAATCATAACCCTCCTTTTGGCTTCGCCGTAGTCGGGTAAAAAATGTGGTTGCACCATTGCTTGGGTTATGTCAATAGTCAATATAACTTAGAGCTTTACGTTAGAATATTGTAGTAGAGACCACATTGAACGAATCACATTGGTTACGACAAAACTACTCTCTATTTGAATACTTGAATTAGACGACTAATTTGTGTCAGCGCTACATCGAACTTTAGTTTTAACTCTTACCAAAATTGAACACGAATTTTGTTCTAAATAGCTTCTCTAGTACGTAGTAGCTACAAAATGTTGAAATTTTGATGAAAATCAGTGAAGTTAGATTTATGTACTTAATTAAATTATGTTGACAACTATTAAAATGACGTATAAGATTGTAAAGTTGTGTGTGTGGGTCCTATCAACATGATTGCACATATTACCTTCTTGAAGAGGTACATTATGTTAGAACTAGCTTTTGCCCGCGTTATCGCGACCAAACATAGCCTATGTCCTTTCTCATGGTCTAATCTACCCCTATACCAAATTTCATCAAAATCGGTTCAGTGGTTGAGGCGTGAAAGCGTAACATACAGACAGACAGACAGACAGAGTTACTTTCGCATTTATAATATTAGTATGGAAGTATGGATGTTACCAAATTAGTATAAAAATATAAGCACATATAGTAGAACATACGTATAAAATATTTAATCAGGTAAGTATCAAATATTCTAATAATTCTACATAATTCAAAGTTAAAATTTGTTACAATGTTGTACCTACGTTATTGTTGGATATAATTGTAGTCACGTTCTGCAATTTATTTGCAAATATATTACAGTACCCTCCCAAAAGATTTATAATGAACGTGGAGAGCACTATTCATGGATAAATCACGGTTTTTTCGTTGTAGCTGCATTCCTCAAATAAACTATTCGGTCCAGGGATTCCGTTTTTATAATCGTCCTTGTTGCTTTATTGCACTATAAGTTATATGTATAATAACAAAATATTTACATTAAACTGCTATAATATAGGTATACTTTATTAAGAATATTCGCTTTACCTTTCTTTACCTACATTTGACTGGCAACTTGCTTCATCATAAGTTTAGTCGACAAAGGAGATATTTGCTTTTATAGGCTGCAATTTTTTATGAAACAAAAATTTGATATAAAAAATTTCAACCGTATCTCCTTTCTCGACTATACATACCAAGGCACCCAACCGGTGTCTACAGGAACGTACCCTCTTTTTTTTTTTTGCATTGGACCTAGTCGGACATAAACTTTCACAGAGAGTTCAAAACATAGTTACACAAAATGTTTTGTGACATTAATTTCTTCCGGATGGGCGTTTATCTCTTGAACTGACGAAAGCCACACGCCGTCACGAGTTTCAAATGGATATTAAGGTGGCCCAATAAGGCAAAACTCTAGGAGACGTAAGTTACCTTCTTAAAAATAAAAAAGCTTTGCCACTTATTTCATCCAGCTTTTTGCCATCACAAAAATAAATACTTTTAGCATCATACTTAGAAAGCAATTTCTAAAAACAAAGCGTTTTTCTTACTTCTTTTGGTTAATACATTCGCTTTAAAATTTTATATTTTCTTTAACTATGCCATAATTACTTAATTTGCCTGTAGTTTACGGAAGTCATTTTATACATAGCCACTTATTTCGCTTAAACACCTACCTGTTTTAATGTACTCTGCTCTATTATTTTACCTATACGTAAGTAGGGATGTATATCCCGACATTTTCTCATGTTGATTCTGCGTATACCTAACTGACTGAACTAACCATTTCATAACTTTTCAGGGACTAATGGAACTTTTCAGGAAAAAAAACTTATCCAGTTATTATTCGAGCAAGAAGCAAAAAAAGGCAAACAAATGATATGACTGGAGTCAACTGGAGACGCTTAAATCAAGGTTAGACTGAATGCCGAAGGCTGATGATCAGGGTGCTATGGCGCAGAATTTCTGTACATCCAACAGTAGATCAGTGTTTACTAAATTTGATTAAGTGAAATAAGGTATTAAACCTTCTATCTACTTATGCCAATAGATCTTGCTTCTTGACTAATTTCATGATTTTGATGGAAAGTGCTCTTTAGGTTCTAATTCTGTATATGTCCCGATTGTCTAAGTCCTGAATCTCGATTTATCTGAGCACAGCTTGACAGATTTGACACATTGTTTATAAAATCTATCTTCAGAGAAATAGAGATTCAGAACTGAGTACCATTCTAGAATACAAGCCTTATGCTGCGTATGGGTTTTATGAAAGTGTATGTAACACATGATTTTGACAATATTTGATAACTCGACTTATTTCTGAAGAAAGGGTTTTGACAGATAGACAGACGGGCGGACATACAAACCGACACTGAAGTGATCCTATAAATGTTACGTTTTTCCTTTTAAGTTACGGAACTCTAAAATACACATTTTCATGAATTATATAATATATCGTAAACGGATGCAGAAGCGCAAATATATTTATTCATATACAATTTTTACGTTCTGAATACTGAAGCAAATTAAATAGTATATTTATAAAGCTGCTTTAAATAAATACGTATCTTTGACATGTGTGTTCAAACAACATTGTTTGCTTAACCTCTCGGAGAAACCTTCCCGGCGGATATCCGACCCTATGCGCAGCTCCCATCATTTTAAATCGACCTACGCCTGTGTATCCCGGTAGCAGATAAGTGCTTTGGATAGTAAGGAAATGATACTCTTTACTACGCAAACGTTGTATGTATTGGTTGAGGTTTAAACTATAAATACCAAAATTTTGTTGCGATTGGGCGAGATTCTAGTGCAGGCTCCATCTCACTTCCATGACTGAAAGTAATCATTATCATTTTCACCTCAGCGTCGAAGAAGCTTCGATCCCCGACAGTAAGACCTTCGTTATGCATATAATCTTCTACAACGCCAATCTTTTCCCAACGCTTCACAACAGCTCGACTTCAATGCCTCACAACAGTTAAAATTATGGATAAGAGGAAGTTGAAAGCGGACCCTACATCCCAAGTTGTAAGATCTGGATGAAAATGGGGTTGGCACAATGATTACTCCCTTTGGAAGACAAATTCATTTTATCCATTTCACTTTCATAATCCAGATAATTAATCTCCACAATATCACAAACATCGGAATTGGCTTAGTGAAGTAGAAAGATCAAATTAAAGGAGCATAAAAAACGCTTTTTATACCTAAATAAAGCAAGCACAAAACCTTTTGAGAGGGTCGTTACTTAAAATTTTACTTCGTTTCAAGCCACGACGACGAAGGAGAAACATGGTAGATATGATAGAGAATAATTATGTAAATTTACACGTGAACTTCATCTTGTCTAATAAGGTTTCCACGACCCCGGTTTTGATCATACATTAAGATTATTATGTCATTAATTTGAACATTGTTTCTATTGTATTATCGCATTAAACCAACGGCTGATGTCGGGTTGTTGAAATATGTTAATCAGCGTGAGAACTTTCATTGCGCGATGTAGGATTAACAGTTTTGTAGATGTTTAGAGTGGCTTCACTAGATGGCGTTGATCATAATGAATTGCACGGATAGATTAAACCATAAAAGGAAAGGTGAGTGAGGTAATTTAATCAAAATGACAAAGGACTGATGTAGATATTTCGACAACAAAACAGAAATACATAGTACAGTATATCACATAACAAAAAGGTACAGTATACAATAATAGTGAATTCAAATCAAAATTCAAATCAATCAAAATTATACTATGACATAACGATAGACCACATATTATGAGGCTGACTGTACACCCTTTACACACGTAATACCGCTCAATAACAAGAATCTAAACTTTGTCTTTGTTGAAAGTTCCTGTGGATGAGTCTCAAAGCGATGGTAGTAACGACGACATACACTGGTTGGAATTTCCAGTGTAGGTACTCCCACACTGACTTGTTAAATCTACAGTATAAAAGAGATGAATGAACTTCATGTTTACTAAAAACTAGTTAAGGTCTCCCGCTATGAGTAATATAGAGTAAGTTTACTAAAGTTCTCTTAATATAAAGTAGTTTATGTTGCCTAGGATAATCTAAAGCCATATTTAAGTGTAATAATGTTAGGAGTGTATTTGTGTAATGCGGGTCTAGACAACAATTCAAGCTTAGTTTAAATTCCTAAAGTAGGGTTACAAAATAATGACTATGACTTACTAGTACCTGTCTAGTGTTCATACTTGATTTTGGAAATAAAAAGTCAGACAATTTTGACCTGATTTTGACTAAAATGGATACATGTTTCAGTTAAACTCTTGTGATTTATTTTATTCACACTAGTGACAAACCTAGCTGTCAGGTAGTTGAGCTAAAACAAAAAAAAAAAAAATTAAAATCCGTCTAGTAATTAGCGGAGATATCGGTGAACATACATAAAAAAAAAAATATTATGTATACAGACGAATTGAGAACCTCCTCCTTTTTCGAAATCGGTTAAAAATATAAAGCACTTAATGCATTACGTAGTATGCTAACTTTTTAGCCAAAGAAAGTCAACATTCAAAGCGGAATTTGAACTAATCCGTTTCTAGGAGGAATGCACTGATCAAGTGTGCTAACTGAACATGTCCTTTAAAGGACTAATTTATATATGGCAATCATTCTTAAATAATCTTGCACCGATCTTTGACCATTAAAAGAAACAATGTTATAAAAACTCTTTTAGTACAAGTCGAAAGTAATTGCACCCGGAAGACGCAGTTTGCCGCAAAACTAAATTAATTTCCAATACGAAAAAGGAATGTTCCAAAACTTCTTACCTTGTTAAAAGATATTTCAAAATTCATTTTACGGTTGGCGATTCCAACTTCAACGTACTTTTAAAGTCACAACGTTAAACATTCTGGAAAATGTAGTTTAAAATCGCCATTGAAATTGTTCTTGGTAAAAAGAAACGTAGTTTATAGGTTCAATACGTTTTATTTTATCGACCATTCTTAGATCTTGATGCATTGAGTTGTAATTTATATTTATATTACCCAAATATAAATAATATTAACTTGAACAATTGTGTAAAATGCCAATTAGAAGTTCGATAGATTAGTGGTTAATGGATCGACCTTACGATCGAGATATCCCAGGTTTGAATCGTGGACTTTAACCTACTCCACAAGTAATTTAGGTTACCTGGGAAACCACCAAACGGGAAACGGGAATTTCAGATATTATTACTTCTAAAACAGTTCAGATGCTCGTTATTCCGTAAAGGAGACACTCGTACTTAAATGGTCTCTCCACTGAAACATAATCTCTTTATACCGTTAAGAAATAAAACAAAGAGACTCTTTCATGTGCGATATCATATCATAAAGATATTCGGTGAAAAACGATCGAAACGACGGGTTCGGTATATTTAAAAATAATACCAAATATATCACGATAGAATGTGTTAAAAAAAAGTTTTATCTCAATATGTAACATTCACGTAAACTTTCGACAATATCATGCTAAATAATAAAGTAAAAACTTTTATAACTGAACCTGAACAACCATACTTTTGCATACCAGAACCAGCAAACAGCAAAAATTCGCTCGTACATCTAACAACACAGCCGTAAATTTATGAATGTATGCACTATCAGAATAGCGTGTTATTCATCTTGGAGCACTGCCATGTTGTTTTGAAAAATTAGAGAGGCCAGCGAGGAACCAAAGCGCGACAGCCTGGCTTGGTGCCGAGCCAAAACGTCGTTACAGTTATGCCTTGTGACAGCGCCCGATAAAGGCTACCCCGCAGTTTTAAATATCTACTCCCAGCTTCTAATTTATATGAAAGGAAATTGTATTTTCTACTAGATTCGGGTACTGCACACTATACTGAACTATGCTTTATATTGTTTAGTAATGGCGAATCCCTCAAAGAACGCTATTTCTTGATCCACAATTCTTCTTTAAATGAATATAGCGATGAGCCATTTTCACTTGAAACGGTTTCAATTCGTTGATTCGTTCAACTGACGGATTATTTTGTTTTAAGCTTATTGGATTATTTACTTTTTTATCTTTGTTATTTCGAAAAGATTCTGTAGCAGAAATTTCTTTTAATGGAAAAGGAAGCTTTTCTGTTTTGTTTTTTGCACAATATAGCGGAATAACAAGGCTGCTTTGAGAAAAACTACGTTATTAAATCTAGATACCTACTTAATTAAAACTACAAAGTACGTTATATTTAAACATCAGCTGCAGCGCCAGTGGCTAGTTAAAAAACAAAGAACAGTTTATGCTGTTAATTTTTTGCAACTTACTAAATAAGCTCAGACCTAATGTACCAACACGGCCGGATCCTGGTAGAAGGGATAGGCCCAAAAGGTGCTGGCTTGATAACGTAGAAGATAGCATGCGTGCCGATGATTTAATAATTTTAATTGCTAATTATACTCACGGATTTTCCTGATCCACTTCGCACAGTCTGTGTCAAATGGATAAGGTAAAGCGAAAGGCGGACCCCGGGCTTCGAGGTGAAAGCGTGCGTCATATGCAATTGGGACACAACGCTATTATGATGATATAATACCAAACATCTAATTTCTTTCATCTAATTTTCTAATCTAATACATAGATACATATATATTCAGATAAGGAAATGATTTCTGTCCACTACATTTATTTTTCTACAATTTGCCTATTTGAAATCAAATAATGTTAAAGTTATTAATTTGGTTTTTTTTATTTAACTTTAATTTTAATATAAATTGGAGTAAGCTTAATAAATATTAAGATTTAACAAATCACCCTATTTACCTATTTGCAACTAGCAACGAACCAATGTTTTCTAAAAATCTTTGCCTACATTGATCCACGCTTTTAAAGAGCGTGACCATGCAAGTATGAAAGCGAAATTAACGTAATCGCATATAATCAAAACCCACTTACAAATTGGCCTATGAAAAATTATTATTTGCTATTTTTCATTTCCCCACAGAAAAGAACCTTTTAGGGAATATCCGGGTGTGTAAAAGCAATAAAAGTCGAATTACTGTTCGAGTCATGCATCACCAAAGTTTCGGGTTCGAGAGTTACAAATTGAATAAAATTAAGGCCAGCATTTTGCCTTGCCATGCACGATGTGTGTCGACTTCAAATGAAACTATTCAAAGGAATGTTAACTTTTTAATCTGGTTCATGAAAACGGTAAGGGTACCGATTCGTATTCGAGACTCAAAATACTAAATAACTTGGATGTTAACTCAAGTCATATAAGATATAAGAGTTAAGCAAAATATATATGGACTTTACTTTTATATAAATTTAGACATAATTTAAACTAATACTTAATATTTTTGCACACTTTAAACTGTACTTAGTATATTAAATAGGTTATTTTAATCATTCGTATGTTGAACCTTTGAGAGCATCCCGCTGACTAAACTAAATGAATATCTTGAACTGAAACCAACTAAAACTATGGTCTATGGTAAATATATTAATCTCGCCAACGTAACGCCTCAAGGTTCACTATAACTACATCACTAATTTCTTTTAAAGGACATTGCCTTACTTTGTGACAAGCTTGCAAACTGGCAGCGGTATGTTGCGTGTTCAACACCTAACGTAACTATGGACACAGAAAAACTATGGTCGTGCTTGAAGCAGTAGTAAGGCAACTATGAACTAAACATTATTATGTTTACTCACACATGAATGCAAACTTTTGGTTATGAGCGTCTTTTGCTTTTGTACTCACAGATCTGCTCATTTTTTATAATTTTATAAATTCAGTCCGTCCATTGTCTGCACCACTATAGGATAAGAAGCTAGGATGAAGTCCAGAAGATGCGGACCACTATTCCAAATCTCACGATCCTAATTTGGTGGTTGACGGCCTCGATAGTTGCCTTTTTAAGCCCCGTTTGAAGAACCTTGGACCTAAATGGGTGAATTTCCCGGGACCAAGAATTGCGTGGCATCGATGAAATCGGTACTAAAAATCATAGTTATAATGCTCTAACATTTTTTGCTAGTTAGGTGAAATAGTGATCTATGTGGGGCACTAAATATTCTATTAAATAGGATTATAGGTACTCCAAAAAAAAAACAAAATACACCGAAATCTTTCATACCTACTGTGTCGTGATACCTCATTGATAAAAATCTATTGGTTATTTTTATTAATACCTATTTTTAGTTGATACGTGAATAGTTAAAGTATTGTTACGAAATACATTTATCCAAATATTTAAACAATACAACGAATGGTTAAAAAAAATACATTTGTCCCAGAACTGCCTGTCATCGCCGTGTTCTAAACATATTTTAGAATATTGTCTTATCTAACGACTTGCGTCCTCCCTTATATGCGCTAGACGTTGCATATTGGTGCCGCCTAAGTGCTCGACGCGGAAGAACGTACACACGTACCTGCGTTTTGGCACCATAGATGTAAGTATACCATTTTTATGTTACTGGACATTTTTTCTTTCATCGCCGTGGATAGGTATAACTTTCTATTTTAATAAGTTATCCTCTTGATTAAACATTCAATAGAACGCCATTTCTCTTGTTTATTTTTGTGAAGTGATTAATACTTCGAATAATTATTAGATTTTTTGTTATTTTATATTTTTGTCTTGTTTTTCATTGCCCTGCTTTCATTGCCGTAGTTTCCGTGGTCAAAATTTGCTATGGCAATGAAAAAAAAACAGGGCAATGAAAAAAAAATCATTGCCATGCATTGTAAAACAATTTAGTTTCATTGCAGTGGCCTGATGTTTCATTTCCGTGACTTATGTTTTCATCGCCATAGTATGATTAGGCATTATAGACATCATTACTTGTTATAAAGGTAGAACTGAATACTAACATTACAGGATTCGAAAACTTTCTGCAATACGATTAAAGATTTGATGAGTTTTTTATTGTACAAGCAATTATAAAAAGATGTTTCCTTGTTAGTCTTACAAAATGATGGAACATTTGGCGATCCATCACTCGTTTATATCCTCACACACACGCGCTAACACACACACACACACGCGCGCGCACGCACGCACGCACGCACGCACGCACGCACGCACGTGCATACACACACAGGCATGCACACACACATACTACAGTTTGATTTTAATAATGGATTGTTTATTTTTAGGATGCCAAGATTATGAAGAAGAACCTTAACCGGTGTGGGCTGTGATTATTAAATTTTGTCTTTAGATTTTTCGCTTCAAATTAAATATTGATGCGTAAATTTAAAAATGTGGTGTACTATGTATGTTGTTTGCATTTACTTTTGCATAATTATCAAAAGTATACCATATTAATTGTTTTATTAATATTATTGTATTGGTAATTTCTTTTTTGTGTGACAGAATTTAAATAAATGATCGGACAACTTTGATTCTATTATATATTTGTTTAATTGTACCTACTCCTTTTGCAGATTTTTAACCTATGATATTTGTATTTATTGTATGTAGGTAGGTATTTAAAATACGTTTTATATGGATTTTTATTTCTGTAGTTGATTCTTTCATTCCCTTGGCATAATTCTTTCATTGCCGTGGACGCTTGTTTCATTGCCGTACACTCATGTATCATCGCCGTGGCATGTAATTTTTAATCTTGTATATCTCGTTAGTTTTTTTAGTTATCTGCTAGATATTAAGCGAGAATACATATAGTATCAAAACCATTAATTAACGCGATGTTTTTTTATTATAACACTAAAGGTAAAAAAATCCACGGAAATGAAGATTTTAATGGACCTGTTGAAATTCACCCAAATAGTTCGTAACATGCCTTAACTTAGATAATTTGAATTTATTGTCTTGAATTGAAGCATTACCATTGTGTTTCGCTTTAGTTTCTAATGAAATTGTAGCGACAAAATTATTCAAAACTAGGTACGAGACCTATTTTTAAAGTGCCAAATACACTGTATTTCAACATAATCTGTAGAAGGCACCAAGCGGACTTCAGTAGCAGGTACAGTAAGCCGATTTGCATTGCACTGAAATAATACGAGTGAGCATGGTATTTGTGGATGTTGATATTTTGTTTTATACTGAGGTGAAACTGTTTTAGACTCTGTGCAGTTTTCAACAACTTTGTATATTCAATTAACCCAATTGTGCCTACCTGCAGTATCCTTTGTTCACCGTGGTACCATTAAATAGTACCAGTAATGGTACTGTGGCAATTTTTATTTGCCGTTGAACCATTCATGGTACTATGGATTTTTATTTTTGCCGTGGTACCTACCATCTTTGGTACTGAGGTAATTTTTATTCACCGTTGTACCATTACAACAATATCAATGCAGTTAATTTATTATAGGGATCTAACAAGAAGAGGTGTCAAGTTTATCTATATTATTTCTCTAATCTAACGAAGATGCACTCAACATAACCTAAGATACTAAGATATTATTCTGGGATTAAGTAATGTAACTCTTTCGAACACTTCTCTTTGGTAAACTGAAATTATACACATATTATCCCATTATTACCTTTGCCACCACCTTCGAATATGTTACAAGGATGGGAGTATATTAAGGTTGAATGCAGTGCTTAATATTTCAAAATGACCAAGTTTTTATCTTATATAGAGAATTTTTGGTTAAAGAAGCACTGGGATAAATTATCTGTATTCGGTGAACGCCACCGCACCAACAATCCCGTCGAAGGTTGGCATGCAAAGTTGAATAGAGAAATCAACAAAAACAATGTATCATTACTTCGTCTTTTGAACGTATTAACAAATTTTGAAAATGTTGCACAATTAAATAATGGATCTAAAAAAATAAACGTGATAAAGGAGATAATTTGAATGATGATTTTATAAGATACGTACAGATGGATGTTGGATGGATGGAGTTAACTAATAATGAGATTGGAGTTGGATTTGCAATAGAAAAATTGCGAGTTTAGGATATAAAAATTTAATACCTAATTACCTTTTATTTATATTTACTTAATGTACCATGGTTAACAAAAAATATTATTTGCAATGGTACCTTCGATGTAATAGAACGATGGCAAACAATAATTGCCACAGTACCATTACTGGTACTGTTCAATGGTACCACGGTGAACAAAGGTGCAGTATTGGTAGTTTAATTTTGTGTCTGCTTTAGAAATGATCAACCTACTTATGGAAACAGGTTGACAGCCTCTGTGGCGTGGCGGTAGTGCACGCGACTGCCACGCAGGAGGCGCGGGTTCGATCCCCGCATATTCATGCATACAAATATTTGCATTGAGCAAATATTTGTATGCATGAATATGGCTATTTGCATTGATCTGGGTGTTTCTATGTATAATATGTATGTATTTACAAAAAAAAAAGTATATAAGTAAGTTTATCCGCATTCTAGATTCCATAACACAAGCTATAAAAGCTTCTTACCATGGGTTTAGCTAGATAGCGTTGTGTAGAATGTTGTGGACTTTTTTTTATTTTTTATTTTAACGTAACGAGTATTCATTTTCACTAACATAATCCACACGTGCAAAAAATTGTATGTTTAAATACTCATTAGCAACATTGAATGTTAAAAGTTATATACATCTAAAAACTAATATATCTTTTTCCCACAATATTATTATGACAAAATACCACCGGGACTTTTGGTTACAATGGTTGAGTTGCCAAGAACCAATTTCCATCAAAACTTTAAGATCGCTTAAATTTAGATCGACTTTGCCAAGTGTTAACTTAGATGGATATTAGATTTGATTAACGTTTACACAGAGAAGAAATAAGTTGTAACAATAGTTATAGTTGACAAAAAATATTTTTATTTTATTTTTGGGGTTAATTATGTATACCATGTTTTTAATACTTCGGCACTGTTATGAGCACCATGAACCCGATAACAGTAATTCTAATCATACTATGAATGAACATCGCAGCCAAAATCATATTATGTAATCGAATGAGTGCCCTTTATTGGTAGTGTTTCAGCGAGCTGGAAGCTTCATTGTGTTATCACAGTGGTTGCAGGACATCGAAATGTTGTAAAGGAACAGTTTGACCACTAGACCAGTGTTTCTCAAAGGATGGGTATAAAACATTGGGCTACGAAAATAAAATCCCAGAGCTTGCAACACTGTTACATTCTTTACTGCAACTTTACTTGTTTTGATAAAGATAATTTTTAAATTTCTGTACGAAATTGATTAGGAATGTGAATTAGTTTGTGGTAGGCCACGATGGACATCATGAAATTAAACGGTTCAGAGCATTTGAAAACGCTATACTAGGCTGATGGTCTAATAAAATATAACCCGTTACTACATACATCATAATGTCGATGAAAATTATTGTTCACGGGTAAATAAAATAAATGTATCAATAGAAGATAAACTTGTTTTTTTTTTCATTGTAATATATAAATTGTGAGCCACTCAATAAGGAACTGTCTCATTATAAAATTATCAGATGTATGTAACTAGCTTTTGCCCGCGGCTCCGCCCGCGTGGATTTCGGTTATCGCGACCAAAGATAACGCCCAAATCAATGCAAATTGACATATTCATCGACACGAGCCCTGCACCCTCATGCCCATTTTCATCTATAAATATTGTAGCCTACGGTGACATTGAAATGTTCGCGCTCTGCAATTTGTAAAATATACAGTTTTATACAAGCTTTTGCATGAAAAGCTGTTATTTTTTGTTTGAAATATGTTCCCTTATCAGTATGTAAGTCGTTTTTTCCGCATATAAATTGTATTTTTATTAAAATTACCAATACATTAGAGTTTTATCAAGAAGTTATGATACGAAGCGAGCGATAAGAATTTGTAAAATTAAGTCTGTGTGATATTTTATAAGTGAAAGGATACTCTATTATTTTGTAAACTCAATAGTATAAAACTATTTAGTTCTTCATTTAGACCCGCAATGTATACACGGAGGACAGAATATATTTACATTTCCTTCTCTTTAATATGTTTTATACTGTCCTATTTTACACTTCATGTACAAAGCGGTAATAAATTATTATATAAGAAATTTAGTTCGAAAAACATTGGAAAAAATGAAATGCTCAAGTGAGACTCGAACTCACGACCTTTCCCTTACTGGGGGATTGCTCTTCCAACTGAGCTATTGAGCCACACCTGAATCATTCCACATTTTCCTTCTCTTTATATCCGTCTATAAGGGTGATGGTGCGACGGGGCGACGGGTAAGAAATTTAGTTTTGGTTAACGAGTAAGCAAAGTATTTCGACACAAAATTGAACTATGTGAAAATTCAACAATGTGAAATGAAATACTTAACCAAGTAGGTAATAAACGTATCACAATAAATTGCTACTTTTATTATAACAACCTATTATACCCTTCAATTATAAATGCAGTCGAGTATCTCATACGTTAAATATGTAAAATTCAGAACGTTGAATGGCAAATTATATATTAATTCTCATTTCAGTAATTTTCCGTTTACATCAGCAGCCTGTATGAATTAGCAAGCGCATAAAATAATTTATATTTCGGTGAATGTCGCCACCGCATTAATTGTGCAACCGGTACAATTTATACTGAGAATAATAATTTAACATCGATTGTAATATTTTAATCACACGTGATACACACCTTTTATAACCAGAAACTACTATGAAACGAACATCCGAATCTTCGTGCGCGTAGCATCCGTATCCATACTAATATTATAAATGCGAAAGTAACTCTGTCTGTCTGTCTGTCTGTATGTTACGCTTTCACGCCTAAACCACTGAACCGATTTTGATGAAATTTGTTATAAGGGTAGATTAGACCTTGAGAAAGGACATAGGCTATGTTTGGTCGCGATAACCGACTTCCACACGGGCGGAGCCGCGGGCAAAAGCTAGTAAACAATAAATTTAGAATTGTAGGTACCGTGAAGTTATTCCATTGACGATACATCGAGGTGCTGAGATGCCTATGATAACACCACAATGACACTGCCACAATGTTCCAAGCTCAAATGTTCAAAGCTCCAAGACCAGAAGATGAAACCCATAAACCTCCAGCGTGGAGAGAGGCAGGGGGATGTTATAACCCTCAAATTATTTACTAACGCATTGGAGAATATCTTCAAGACCCTGGATTGAACTGGGCGGGGCATCAACATTTTGGGAGAGACTGCGTTGCTCTAGTAACGCAATACTACAAGCCATATGTGACGACTATACGTGCCCAATTGCTAAGTATTGGTTGAAAATGCACCGGGATGCCAATCGTAAGTAAATGTGGTGTCATTGTTATGAAATTAAGTGTAAATTTTTATATTATTATTTGTATTTGTAATGGGACCTGTGCCTGAATAAAGAAATTATTATTAACAGTCTTCGGTTCGCTGACGACATCGTCATAGTTGGGGGGCCGCTGGATCACTTTCGGATGCACATGTCACGGTAGGTTGGTCTGTATATTCTTGTATAAATATCTACTTCAGTCTTATAAAGATGTGTCACAACTATTTATTGGTGCCTGTCGTTAGTCGTTATTACTCTAGTTTTCAATAGCAATCAACTAGAAAATAACTATTATTGGGAACCTATCAATCTGAATTCTTGGTATTGCCGTACCAGTTATTGCTGCTACGAACAATATACTCACCATATTTACTTTTATTTAGAAAATCACGAACGAAGCCTTCATATTAAAAGTTTAATAAGCAAAACAAATTCAAATTTATCGGTGAACGAAATCTTATACAGGTATGCTGCCAGACTAAACAAGTCAATAAAATGTTTAATTTTAAAAGAAAATCTAATACAGACCGTTTAAGTAAGAGTATGATTTTATTTTGGAAATACATTTTTAACAAAAACATTGAATCCATAAATCTGTAATATATCAGAGTCAGAACAAACTTCGTAATTTGACAACAAATTATGTACATAATTTATAAACAAAAGAATGGTAGATATGTCAACAAGATAAAACGATAGTTAATATTATTTATTAATGATAAAATAAGTTCGTATGTAACGTTTTTGAATTAGAATAAACTGGAACTCAATAAATATAAGACGAAAAATAACTGACTAACCTTAACCTTAAGTATAAAAAACGTAAAATAGTATTCTAATGAAGAGAAACTAATATTTTTATTTACATACTTACTATAAATATTCTATATAATCCCAAAGAAGGCAGTCTTGATGAATGAACAGATGGTCTTCAGTTCCATTTTGAAATTGGTTTTTACAATTGTAACGGGTTGTTCTTTCGAAAAGCGCTCCATTTTTAATAATCGGAATAAACTGAGGTGACAACTGTAAAATTTCAGAGTTACCACTTGCATGAAAAAAAATATTCCTATTTTAAAAAGTGCACTCTTACTGGGACACCCTATACCTCCGGTTCCTGTCCTCATACTTGGTTTCATGTACGGTGTTCACGCTGAGACCGTGCTATATTGGAAGACAAAAGTGGGACTACCTGATTGCAGATACAATTTATTCTTGCAATGCAAATACATGTCTACGATTACAAAACCAAATATATGTTTGAATAATTTTATTGGAAGAAATATATTCATGCGTTTTATAAAAATATAAATTGTATTATAATCATGCACCATGCTTTTGAAATGCGATCCAAAGCAGAATGACACGGTCGAGAAAAATTAAATTATAATTTCATGAGAGCGCGCTTACTTTTAATCTGACTCGCTTCAGACGAACTTTACCGATATCCATATGAATTTCTTTTGTCTTTAATGAAAAAAGAAAAAGTAATCGTTTTATTCTCCGTTGTTTGTTCTAAGAAGTAGTACGAGCGCAATGTACTTATTAGAAAAGACTATGATAAGTTTTATACTTTAAGAAATAAAACTAACGTAGAAAACACCTTCTATTTTATATACGTCATCTCGATTGGAAATAATAATTATTTATGATACCCTGGATGGCGTAGCGTTAGAACTTTGGACTACAGTGTCAAGGATATCAAGATCGAGTCTCGGTCAGAGCAAATTTTATTGTCGGAGTAACTGTATATTTGCTATATAATAGTAACTGTATAATAGCGTGTATAAAACCGTATTTCTAAAATATATACTAAAATGAAATAGCTACCTAAAGACATTCACAGCATTGAGTCATGAATACCCAAACATCCCCACTTAATTGTCCGCTTATCTTAACATACCTATGGAACACCCTTCTTGCGGTTCAATAAATGCTTCCGTTGACAATATTGTTCATTGTCTACTCTTCTTATGTCCCACTAAGTTACAATGCACAATGTACCAAAACTAAAAAGGACGCACTCGTGTGTGTAGAACGGCATCTCGTTCATTCCTAATGTATGTGACAAATACAATCGACTGTACAGAAGGACAAGTTTACACTTTCACTGAGTAGAATACTTTACAAGAATACTTAGATAGCTGTGAGTAATAAATTATGAACATAATACTCACATTCATCATCTGTGATCCACTTATCATCAACTAAACAGTTTGCCGGAGGACATAAGACGGGAAACAAATAAAAGTAGGAAGAAATTTAAAAAAGTACTTACAATAATTGAAAAGTAATGTCTTAGGTTAGATTAGATTAGAGAGAGAGAGAGAAAAAGAAAATAAAAATAAGTTGAGACACCCGATCCTGCAGGCAAACAGTGTAAACAGTTTTACAGGACCATTTACGATTTTGTATCTTATTTGTGATGTGTAATAAATAAAATAAAAAATGGCTTTATTTCGGGTTCAACTCAACTTAATGACGTGCTTTCTAGAAACAACAACACGCCTAAAGGTTTCACTAGGTTTTACTGCACGAAGTACGGTATCTTCACGACAGCTCCCACAATATAATCCACCTATACTTGCGATTTTTCGTACATCTGCTGGACTGTCAATATGACTGTCCTCCCTAAATGCCTGTGCTATTAATCTACATGAGTCCTCATCGTATATGTCTAAACACATTAATTTTATATTGGTATGCTTTTTCTCTTGCTTAAATATAAAAAAAGTAAGTTCGCCAAAATTAATTTTCTTGTGGAGTTTTTTGATTTAAATCATCGATACTACTGAAATATAAACTGTACTATGACAGTCGTAACGACCCCGAACAATGGTGATAATAATTGTGGTGCACGTTTTCCACTGCACTGAGCGCAAATCACCACGAACTGCTACAACTTGCTTAATTGTTATTGCAGGAATGTATAGCTACGTAATACCTATAGCAATTCATACTATAGATATACACCGAACAGCTATGATTGTGTTACCTACGTGAACTTGATGGAACAGGGCTTAAATAGTTGTACAGATTTACACTGAAGAAATACAGTCTTAGGGCTCGTTTACAAAGACGCAGTGCATTAACGGCGTATGTTGAAAGTTTTTTTTTTTAACTTACGGTATAGGATGGCAGAGTGACTTACGTCATCGCACGTGACATACAATACAAGAAGCAATACGCACAGAGTGGCAGTTCTCGGCACAAACAGAATTTAATAGCATTTCAAGCAAACCCGTGCTAAGCGATTTTACCATCGCTTCCCCACAAACGCACCTGTACAACATCGTAATATTTGAGTTGAGACATTAACGAAAGCGTAACCTTCGAATTATTGTTTTAGTTAGAGTATTATATAATTTATAGTACTTACGTGTACACGTTGTACCATAAATTGTATAAGCAGTCTGATATCGCGGAAAAAAGGCAGCTTCTTGTCACTGAGCTGGACCGGATCCTGGACCACATTTCTCAATGGGGCGCTAGGAACCTGGTCGAGTTCAATGCCAAGAAGACCCAGGCATGTGCGTTTACAGCAAAAGTATCTCCTTTCCTACCCCTTCCCACTCTTTAGAGCACACCACTGCCACTGCAGGATCACCTCAATATCCTCGGTATGGATGTTCGCTGCAAACTGAATAACAAAAACTATATCGAGAGTATCATCAAATCAGCCTCGCGTAAACTCGGAGTCCTGAACAGAGTGAGGCGTTTTTTCACGCCGGAGCAGCGGTGTCTTCTATACAAGACCCAAATTCGTTCCTGCGTGGAATACTGCTCACATCTCTGGGACGGCTCCGCAAAGCACTTACTAGATGCTCTCGACAGGTTGCAGCGACGTGCGGTCCGTATTATTGGGAATCCTGAGGTCACGAACACCCTCGAGCCTTTGCAGATGCGTAGAGATGTTGCGTCTTTGGCAGTTTTCTACCGTCTCTACCATGGTGAATGTTCTGACAGGCTCTTCCAATTAGTCCCACCCTCTCCTTTCCTACACAGGACGACACGTGCAGGGCTAAGATGCCATCCATATACGGTGCAGAGTATACCAGCAAGAACCAAGCGTTTCAGCGACTCATTCCTATGCCGCACCATTAAGACCTGGAACTCCCTGCCAGCTCACGTGTTTCCTTCTTCCTACAGTCCCGGGTCCTTTAAGCGGGGCGTGAAAAGGCATCTAACGAGGCCGTCAAGCTGAGTGCCACCACTGTTAACATGGTACATGTTTCCGATGGTGACCCTCTTTCCGAGACTTTGCCTTTAGCTTAACATCAGGCGAGGTGAAGTCTTATTGACGTGTCCTATATAAAAAAAAAAAATCAAGTCTAACAAATTTCGATTCACTACTCAGTCAGTTGAAATTTGGGGTCTTTGGTGGATTGTAAAGACATTTTATACTCACCATGTGTTATATCGAATATTTGCCAAGCAGGAATATTTGGCCTTAGATATGGACACCTACGAGCACTGACTCCCAATCAAAATAAGAATAGACCAGAGATTGATAATACTTAAGAGGTTTCCGTTTTTATTATTTGTGGGATCGTATGACATAATAATATTATTAACAAGCAAACGCTTGGCATATGACAGTTTCAAACCAGTCTACGCTATCACGCCGTTTTATTCCATTAGTGTCCACGGCGACCAAAGGCTGTTTGAACACTGTAACCTAATTATGGGAAAGGCCTTTCATAGTTCGATATAACGATACACTGATTAACGATACATGACTTATATTATACCAGTAGGGATAGTAATAAACAATTAGGTAAGATACGTTGTTTCGCTGAGAGAGAGGCATTGCCCTACAGGGCAGTACAATATACTAATAACTAAATAAACTAATACTAATATACAAGAAACTGTAATGTTTGCGGATAATACAGTTATTCTTTTTCACGGCACTTCATGGGAACATGCTAAAAATATGGCTGAAGAAGGCTTAGCGAAGGTTACACAATGGCTGGACAATAACCTCCTCACTCTGAACACCACTAAAACCAACTACCTATACATACATACATAAAATCACGCCTGTTTCCCATAGGGGTAGGCAGAGATCACGGATCTCCATTTGCTACGATCCTGACATACTACTCTCGCTTCATTCACTCTCATTACATTCTTCATGCATGCTCGTCGGTTTAGGGTACTCCTGACCTGCCCCTTTTCTAAAACTTCCCCGATTTGGTCCAGGTATGTGCGCCTAGGTCTTCCCCTACCGACAGTACCCTCCACACTCGCCTCATACACCTGTTTCGTTAGTCTTCTTTCATTCATTCTCTCAACATGACCGAACCATCTTAACATTCCTTTCGCAATTCTCGTCACTACATCTTCTATTACTCCACATCGCTCTCTTACCACGCTATTTCTCACTCTATCTCTCAAGGTCAATCCACACATACTTCGCAACGCACGCATTTCTACTGCATTCACTCTACTCTGATGCTTTTTCTGCCACACCCAACTTTCGCTACCATACATAAGAGTCGGCACTAACACTCCTCGATGTACAGCCCGTCGTGCCTTTTCGGACAGTTTCCGGCTGCTCATAAAGTTGTGCAGTGCCCCATTCACTCTATTTCCAGCTGTCACTCTCCTTTCAACATCTTCTTCATGCTTTCCATCTCTTGTAAACAATGTTCCCAAATATATGAACTCATTCACTTGTTCCACTCTTTCTCCATCTATACAAATCTTACACTCTGTCACGCATTCATCTCTTTCAAAAACCATAACTTTTGTCTTACTAACATTCACTTTCATTCCTTTTCTCTCCAAATTCCAACTACCTATGCTTTAGTAAAATCAAAGTTTCAGGGCCCAGTTCGAAATTCAATATTAGAATCCACTCCTTTCCCTGCAACTGCAGTCAACCAGCCTATACTCAGTGTCGCTGTGATTACTTGACTCGCGCCTCTACAGTCAAATACTTGGGTGTTGTAGTGGATGAGTACTTTCGCTGGGATGAACACATCTCAAACTTGAGTAATAGGACCAGGAAGCTCATATATATATTCAAAGAAATGAGAATTGTTGCACCAAAACAACTCTTAATTCAAACCTATAGAGCGCTCTGTGAGTGCATACTGGTTTACTGTATCTGTTCCTGGGGGGGAGCCGGTAAGACAAGAATGAAACAGTTAGAACGAGCTCAAAGAGCTGTCCTGAATGTCCTTATGTTTCTGCCTTTCCGTCACCCGACATCTGAACTATATAAAATTACTCACGTACTTACCGTTCGCAAATTGTTCATTTGTCAAGCCTTATTTAAATACCACTGTGTATCCGTCCCATATTTACCCATAAACGACAAAAGACGATACCGATGTCCAGTGCCACTAGCCAATTCCAGCTACGCTCAAAGACACTATGACTATAAGGCACCACGGATATATAATATATTAGCTAACACTAATACACATAAAATGAACAACAATATATTTAAGAAATATATACGAGACCTAATCACAGATATGGACTACGGGTCAAACTGAAAGTTCTTAGAAAATCAAAAACTGATTACATTAGCCAGTTATTAGTTTTATTATATCTTTTCAAAATATTGTCCATTCACGTCAATACACCGCTGCATGCGATGGAACCACTGGGAAAAGCACTTTGCCCACTCGTTCTTAGGGGTCTCTTCAATGGCATCGCGATACGCAGCCACCGCTTCTTCAGCATTCATAAACCGCTTTGCTTTAAGTTTTTCTTTAATTTTTGGAAATAAATAAAAATCACAAGGCGCGAGGTCCGGGCTATACGGCGGGTGACCCAGTAATTCAACGTTTGATGTCGCCAAATAGACGATCGTTCGCTTGGCGGTGTGCGACGAGGCGTTGTCGTGGTGAAGGAGGATCCTACTGCGAGGTCGTTTCTCTCGAACTTTTTCCAAGACAAGTGGTAAACAATTGGTAGTGTACCATTCTGCAGAAACTGTTTTTTAATCCTCTAACACAATTGTTGCGAAATGACCTATCCTTCCAAAGAACGAGGCCACCATTTTTTTTCCCGCACTTCGATCTCTCTTCACTTTAGTTGGCAACTCCTCGAAAGGAAACACCCACTGAGCAGATTGTCTTTTGGTTTCAGGATCATAACAGTAAATCCAGCTTTCGTCACCTGTTAGTATGTCGAACACAGCATTAGAGTCACCTCCGTAAAATCTTTCAATCATTTTACGGCACAATCCACACGATGGAGTTTTTGAGCCTCAGTCAATTATGAGGTATCCACCGGGCGCAAAGCTTCCTGACCGCTAAATGTTCGTGGAGGATTTTGTGCACTTGACTCATACCGATGCCTAAGCTTGTCCGAATCTGCTGATAGGTCACTCTTTTGTCAGTCTCTATCATACGCCGCACAACACAGATGTTATTTTCAGTCGTCGCCGTAGAAGGCCGTCCCTCACGTAAATCATCAGTGAGATTAGTGCGACCACGTTTAAACTCATTAAACCAGTTGTAAACAGTCGCACGAGATGGGGCTTCATCGTGAAAGGCCAATCGTAGTCTATCATAACTTTCTTGTTGACTTAAATGACATCGAAAGTCATAAAAAATCATTGCACGAAAATTTTCTCGTGTTAAATTCATGTTAACGTGACACAGACAATTTTCAATTTGCCGCCAAATCGTAAAACAAATGATAAATGAATGAAATATATACTCAGTAATATTGGCAAAGAGTTCTATTTTCAAATTTTAGAATTATTTTTTATTATATTGTTTATAAGTGGCCAGTTCTAAGAACTTTCAGTTTGACCCTCGTATGAGCAAGTGGAAACCATGATTGCAGATCCGCTTACCTATACCCAAAACTACATACAATTCCGATGACACACATGTGCGTACACACACGCACACACACGACAAACACACACACACACACACACACACACACACACACACACACACACACACACACACACACACACTCACTCACACACACACACACACACACACACACACACACACACACACACACACACACACACACTCACACACTCACACACTCACACACACACACACACACACACAAACACAAATTTGAAAAAGAAATTTTGAAGATTTAGTTACCATTCTTTATTTGCTGTTTTTTCTATTCTAGTTACTGTTCATAGTTTGTCACTGTTTCATTGAAACTACATTTTCTTACATGTAATGTGGGAAGGAATTGTCTCCTGAGATACAGGTTAACAACTTAGTTCAGGAGACAACGACTCTATAAACTCTGTAATCGATGGTTTTAATGAATAAATAAATAAACAAATTTTATTTATTTATTTTATTGTGATGATTTTCCATTCATTCGTATTTCTTTGTTACACGGTGAATAGGTTTGTAACAAAACTGCCGATATTGCCTAGTACGCATCATGATCAAATCTTAGCATGGTTCCCGGTAGTATTGGTAGCTTTCACCTTCAAATTGGAGTTCGCATATTCACTCACTAACTCCTCCCTTACATTTAGATAATTTAACTTATGAGAACGACACAATCAGATCGTCAGAAAGGAAAAATCTTTGCGGAGCCTCGTCTGTCGAATAGCAGGTGTACTGACTTGCAGTCTAAATTAACTAAGTCAATGAGGTATAATAGAATAGAAACACAATTTATTATACATAATTATCGGGCGTGTCTCGGTAGCTGAATTGGTCAGGCATTCCCCCTGTAAGGGAAAGACTGCGGGTTCGAGTCCCGCCCGAGAAGATTCTTTTTCCCTATGTATTCGATTTGTATAGTTAGCATACTTAATGCTGTAAAAATTCCTTCAATATGACGATATAGTTATGAAGATTATTTAACTTCCACACCTAATGTAGTAGAAGACGACCAGAATTTTATTATTTTATGATTTTGATTTTATCTAATTTATCATATTATGAACAAACCTAATATTTAACAAAAGTATTAAGAAATCATGTGCGACATACTAACATACTTAGAATAAACCAAAATTGTTAGTAACTCAAATGAGTCTCAGTTACTTGAAAAAATAATTTTCATTTCATTAATAGCCTTTATTAATAACAATGGTAAATCAACAGCCTGTTGTCCTCCTTCGCCTCTCCGAGAAAGGTTTCATTATGATGTCTGGGGAGTAGTCATTGCCTTTCAATGTAAATTTACTTCCCCAGATGCGTAAAGCTGACCCCTCCTATAAACAAGAAATGGAATAATATTCTCTAGATTCACAGGTACACATTTAGGGTGCTCTAAGGTTGTAATTTGATTAACTGCTTCATCTGAGTATCTTCCCTTCCAATATCTTGATAACTCTCCCCTAGTCGTCTTGCACAATACCCATGGGAAGACACGGGGTGACTTTGACACCTACTTACAGCAATCATTTTCTTTTCAAAATAAAAATATTTTCAGAATTCAATAAGAATACTTTTCGATAAAGTTCTTTAACGCTATTCAATCAGAATTAATTCAAAAATTCAAATTACATTTTATACGATTTGTAAATAAGCTGTATAATTGCTCCAGAATAAAGTTGGCTTTACGCCTCTATACAATATGTACAACACAAAGCATACATTTGTCTGTGTATTCATGTTAATTGGATTTACAATGAGTAATGACTACACGATGATGAAGCAAATACACCAAAAGGTTCTCTATGTGAAAATAAGTACTAAAGTGTCTGCATTTCGTACGAGTATTTTAAAAACAGAAGTTTGGTTCTTCTATTTCATATCTTTGTATATGAAAAAATAAGATAGCAGTAATGTCCTAAATTGTTCAAAGTTGCTGTACTATTTTTCAAAAATCGAACTTTTAATCCTGAACATGTCAATGCTTGGTTGGTTTTTACCAGTAACGCGGCTGAATTTCAATGTTTTCCATGAAGTTACTGTCATCTGACCTCCATATAACTCCTGCATACAGTTATAAATTCACATCGGTAATCTATTCCTTTTAAAGTCGACCAACTAATAGTTCAATCAAAACTTTTAAATAATCACAATCATTTTCGATGCAGGTAATTAAAAATTGACGCCTCGGTGAGGTACCAGCTTGATTCATACTATATAGATGAAGTTGTTTGAAACTACCCTCACTACCTTGTGCTAATTAGGCCCGGTTCGGTGGTATTGCCGCCATTACGGGTACAAGTGGTTTCACGGTACGCAAAATAACCTCTATATTTAGAGAGCATTGTATTTCTACTGAAAGTTTACATGTTTTATTTGTTGGTTGGTTTTATTAAACTTATATGTCTTACCACAAAAAATAGACATCTTTTAAACATGTGTTTTACAAATCTCTACAACTAAAGAGCGCCTTAGTATTTAGACACGTCTAAATATCACTTTAAACACACAGTGTAGGGAGTCACCGCCACAAAATAAGTCCCGTCACAAGAGTCAGAACTAAAATGACATCGCCGCCATACTGTCTGTTGATTGGTTGGGGCCATGACAGGTTGGTTTAATATACTAAGTTCAATCAATGATGAACAGTGTTGCTAAGGTGAAAAGAACTTATTAAAATAAACGTTGTCTTGCTAGCTATAGAAGGTTTTGTGGCAGCAAAAAATATAAACACATATTGGACATGTGTTTATCTTTTTAGACGTCTAAATAAACACGTGTTGGACTAGTGTTTAATTATTTTTTGTAGAAAGAGAGAAAGGTTAGTAGAGTGTGTAAAGTTGAATTAGTTTGAAGATTGTATTAGTCATTTGTTCGTAAGTCATTTGTCATACTTGGTACGCAGTAAAGTTACTAAACTTTACGCATACAAAATTTGTAATTGTTTAATTCTACATATTAGTTGTGTGCCGCCATTATTTATTTTAGCACTAGTAAGTAGTTATTGTCACCTTGATTACCTAATTAATGAAATCTCATAGGTACTGAGTTTATACGCATTTTTTTTTACTAAAGCAATGTGAAAGAGTTCAAGTGAAGTCTACTAATCCATCTTGGGCTAACAAGCCTAGTCTCTCATTTGACAGAGGAAGTTAATGCTCAGAAGTGGGATAGTTTTTATAGGCTGATAATAATAATAATTAAAAGTCAAATAAACACATTAAGATTTCATCAAGCTTTGTTTGCTTAGTTTATAGCATTAGTATTGGGCATGCAATACTTTTAAGGAGGTGCTGTCACGCAAATAAGCGTTTTTGACGTGAACTGTACGGCTATTAATATTTTCTTGAAGTATTATTTTAATAAAATAACAGTTGCCATTTTAAACAGTTAAAGGTAGAATACTTTACTATATACTTACTACTACTAAGCTGTTGAGTTCTATATAATCAAATGCGAAGGGCTGCGAGGGTGAATCTATAAATATTTTAAACATATCCTGTGAAAGCATGATTTTTGTTAGGTGGCTTTGTGCTTATATTATTTATCTCTACACTTCTTCTATCTCTTACTTTCGTATACTCCCACTATCTCATAATCAGGAGAGAAGACCGAAACGAAAAGCCGCTATCAAACCGAAAAGTCTGATAGCAGCTAGTAACCATATTTTTTTTATCGGGTATATGATTTGCAAATGGGTAGGTGCCGTCTGCTATCAAACTTGGTTAAATTTTTCAGTATCAGTTGGGTTTTTTGTTTTTAACAATTTATTTAATTTTATACATTTTTACGCAGTCGGGTTTTTTGATTATTTTAATTATTATTTTTATCTTAAACTTTTTAGTTGTGTATCTGGCTATATACCAAACTGAATTTCCTACCAACATTAGTAGGTACTACATCACAATTGAATTTCTACTGTCCAAAAATCTATAAGTATGTTAGAATGGTTAAATCGACCGATCGATCGATCAGTCAAAACGACAAATTACTTACTATACCTCTATATTCAAAGGAACAGGAATATATAAATAGGCTGATAAACACGATACACTCCTTTGCGTCGCGCAGGTGGGTAAAAAATGGTCCACGTTCATGCAAAAAACTATAGAAGACCCCATCGAACATACTCGTAGGTGGGATTAAACTGCAATGGAAACTTTTTAGAATATTTTGTTGGTATTTTTTTTTTCATAACCGTTTTGTCATTGTTTCTTCTCTATTATTTTTACCAATCACAGACTCGTAAACAAATAAAACGAGTAAATGTACAAATTATTATGAGATTTGATTAAAATAAGTATTCTGTGAACCATAAATAGATATCATAAAAATGAGCATAAAAATATAACTTATAGAGAATTAAGATTGCTTTGTCTGTACTTGTTGTTTTCACCAAGACTTGTCGTCGATTTTCCCCACAGTTGATTATTGTCAAAGTTTGTTCGTAGTGCAGACTTTAAGTTTGTTCAGTTTACTTTTCGCATGGCGAATACTAAAATGTGGTCGGGTAAAACTTCGCAAATTAAGGAATTGCTCCGGGAAAAACTAGTGAAACTCCAATTTGAAATCTCATTCAGTTCAAGGATGGAATGAATGAAAAGCGGTTGTCAATTAAAAACAGTATGTCTCACTGATTTTGCTGAATTTGTCTTTTTTATCTTCGTATTCAGAATAATTGTTTATTGCTCATAATAAAAATATAATTGATACGCAAAAGACACGCCTCGAAAATTGTATTGTTTATGGTTGTAGCATGTCTATGATTCTTTCGTTGTTGATGTCGTAATTTGTGAATAAGGGTTTAAACTTTTCCATTGGTAGTATCATAAAAAATCCGCAAACATTACCATCTGGGATGGAAATTTTATAAGAAGCAATTTTTATGCTTACCGTAACTTGCCAGCTTAGCTTAGCTAAGAATGTTGGTAGATGGCACCACCGTGATGATGATGATGATGATTCAGGTGTGGCTCAATAGCTCAGTTAGAAGAGCATTCCCCCTGTAAGGGAAAGGTCGTAAGTTGAAGTCTCACTTGAGCGTTTCATTTTTTCCGATGTTTTTCGAACTTAAAAGTTAGCATAATAAATGCCATAAAATAATCATACAATAATATTTGGGCGGAATCATCAAAATTCAATGTTTAAAAATGGTTGAAAAATCATTCATTGTTTCCAACAGTTCGTAAGAATGTTGGTAGATGGCACCACCGTCGCCCTTAAAGACGGATATAAAGAGAAGGAAAATTTGAAATGATTCAAGTGTGGCTCAATAGCTCAGTTGGAAGAGCATTCCCCCTGTAAGGGAAAGGTCGTGAGTTCAACTCTCACTTGATCGTTTCATTTTTTCCGATTTTTTCGAGCTTAGCTTTACTATTAAAGATATCAGGATATTTACCATGTATTGTTTTGAGTGTCCGATATATCGGTGCTGTGTGCTGTTGCAATCTCCGTGATCACAGAGGAACTGCTTTTACATTGGAGCAGTATTTACACCTATGAATTTATGGGTATAATCGACGTAGTGTAGTATTAGTACAGTGGATTAATTTACCTTAAATGATGAATTTATGGAGAATCTTTGTTTAGTAAGCTACAAATAGAAAAGCTGTTAAAGAAAAGTTGCGAAGTTTAACTCTTCGTCAAACATTAATTAATCTCTTTATAAGATTTTTAGTGTCTTAAAATACATAGAAAGTATTTTAAAAATCAAAGTTTAGCAAATTATAAAAGGAATTCTTTGTGAAGAAGATTGTAATCAAAGACCAGATAAACTTGAGAAAAAATAAATTAACTAAAGATACTTAGGTAATTTGTGGTACCTTTCATGTTTTATACAATTTATCTTTAAGAAATTTGTGTAGCAGAAGATTTTTTTCAATTTTGAATTTTCTTAGTTTTCAATACTTCAAGTAAATTAAATTCTCAATGTTAATATATCTGCAACATAAGATACATTAACATTTAGAATGTAATTTTCTTGTCAATTGAAGGACTGTGATTCTGAAGTTTTTATTTTCAAATATCAAAATTACGACATTAATTATTAAATAAATAAATAATACGTTTACATGTAAGCTTTAATGGTTGATATTTTTACCTGACTGCCGAAGGAAGGAGGGTAATGTTTTCAATGCGGGAGAAGAGCGTATATAAGGCAGTGACTATGCGCTTAAACGCATTGGAAGACCACTTCGGTGTGATCAAAGTTTACAATATAGCCATCTATGAAATCTCGGACTTAACTTTCGGGTTGGGTAAAAAAATATATGTTCTGTTCTGTTGGGCATTTCTCAGTAACAGCTTGGAGTCAGAAAAATGCCTGGTTAGGCCCTATATGCCTTACTAGACCCTAGGCTAAAGCCGTTAGTAGCTGTATCATGATAAGCATCCGTTAAGATAATATCAGTTTTAAGAAAAATATAAATGTGGAAAAGCAATTTACTGCTTCGAAGAAATCCCTTATCCATTTGCATCTTTCACAACTTAGTTAATTGACTTTACTACGACGCATCCAGCCTGGCACAACGGACATCCCCGTTAACAACCGTCCAAATTTGCTCCAAAGGACCACTCAAAGCAATATCAACCTAAAGCAGAATAGCATTGAGTTGAAATTTAGTAGCGAAGATGATGGAGATGAGAGCTTTTGTTCCAATTACAATTTTCGTACGAATGTTTTTTTTTTCATTTTCTCTAGTTACTAGTGGATTTGCATGCTATTTGTTCAGTTGCATGCCGAGTCCTTTGATATATTTTTGAGAAGACTTTTTCATTGACTGTGTTGACCGACCTTAGTGAAAAGTTCTAATGGAAACTGTTTAATTCTCTTATTATTTGCGTTTCTCTTATTGTAGTAAGTTATATCAAACTGCACGTAGATGAAACTTTGTTAACTTAATTAAACATAGTTAATTAACCTTTATCATACATACCCACATTTTAGCGTTAAGAATATTGTTACTTGTGTAACCAAATATTATAGGTACCTAATGAAAGGAAGCAGTTGAGTAAGAATTTTTAATAATTAGTAAAACCCATGGTAAAATTTATGTAGTTTGAAGACAAGAAATGCGAAAGAACCATTCAATACTATATACATAAGAGTATAAGCTGCAAAAATATCGTTACAAACAGAAGGTCTACTCACAGCCTAAATAGCGACTTTATATTACTTACACTGGAACAGAAATTCTATAAAAAGAAACAAAAACAATTGCGAAGAGAGATAATTAATTAGAAGCATTACCTTTCAAACCGTATAAAAAGGTTTGAAGTCCATGGGGTGTGCAAAAATCTTTGACCTTTTAAATTAAGAATATCCTATCAGCAAACACAACAGAAATATTTCCATGTCGAGTGACTTAGTGATCCACACCACGTATCTGCTACTTGAGGATTTTACCTTATTTATATGGTAAATTACAACACTAAGTATGATTTGAGATTGACATAGTCATTCACATTAGTAGTGTAACACTCACCAAATTATTTATCATGTTTTTCATTTTGTTTTTAGTACCTAATATTTCGGCGCTGTTTCAAGCGCCATTGAATGTGTGAATGAGCGAATTCTATACCATAAATAAATAAATAAATAAATAAATAATTCCTAAACATTCTACACAACGCTATCTAGACCCATGGTAAGCTTTTATAGCTTGTGTTATGGAATCTAGAATGCGGATAAACATACTTGTATGCTTTTTTTTGGAAATACATACATATTATACATAGAAATACCCAGACCAATGCAAATAGCCATATTCATGCATACAAATATTTGCACTGTGCGGGGATCGAACCCGCGCCTCCTGCGTGGCAGTCGCGTGCACTACCACCACGCCACAGAGGAGGTAAAAAGAAACAATAACTGCAATATTATTTCTAACGCTCTCCATACTGTCGCAAGTCGCACAATAAATTCCGAGGTTCGTTCCACAGCAACGACCTACAAAACACAGCGACCCCTAAAAGCAAGAAATGCTTATATATGACATCATACAGGAAACCAGAATACTAATGTGACGGAAATACATCGCATTCTACGATATAGTAGTCAGCTCTATAGTTTTGATTTATTGTTCTGTAATATACATTTATTCTGGTATTCTGCATGCCGTAAGCAAATATCTGACAGAAGCAAAGCTTGAATAAATCTTTACGATCACTTCACCACTTTATGAAATGTACCTACGATAAAATAAACTTTATTTCACAATAACAATAAATATTTATGTTAATTGCAGAACAATATTCGTTAATTGCAGAGTAATGGCAAAGTGTCTCTATAAAATACAATACGATTTGTATCGGCTTACCTTTTAAATACGTGATCGGTAACAATAATTATGAGATTTTACCACTTCCTTGTTAGTTTTTCCTTTTAAACCGTTCAACTTTTACTTTTATCTTATTTATTAAGTCCTACTGCAATCTACATACAAGTATCTTTCAATTTAAGTGGCATAGCGTAGTAGTAGAACATAGTAGCTATCTCAAAATAGCAAGCGACTACCATTAACAAATCACAATGTACCTAATGCCATAAAATATTATCAGTAAAGTATCAGTACATGCGTCACGGCACTGCTGCTGCCTAAATATATAAAAGGCAATGGTGACGTCCAATTCCACCGGGTGCTAAAATTTAAGCCTGAGGTAAATATTATGTTTTTATAGCAGCAGGTAATGATGGGACATTACGGACCTTTTATTATCGAGTTAGTCCAGCCAGCCCTCTAGAGGCCCCGGTATTTTATTGAATTAGGATAATTTACTGTTTGTGTGACAGTTCCGCGCTTTTTCAACTCTCAGGTTGAGTTTTAAGCGACATACGAATGGAAGGTTTTATTTTATGCTAAAATTTAAAAGGTTTTTTTTATAAACGGTAAGCTTCGTTAATAGCTAAGGGCTTATTGTGATTTAAATGAAGGTTAGAAGGATCAGCCATGTTCGTTTTGGAACTCAAATATATCCATATTATTTACAAATAATGCTTCATCGTCTAATTGGGACAACAGTGTATTGTAGAACATTTTTGTCAGTATGAATGGATGAATCTTTTACGTGTATTCAGACGCGTTTTATTAAACGTATTTCATTGTCTAAAATGTTTGAACTCGGTCTAGTTAAACAAATTGACACTGGTGAAATCCAATGTTAGTTAACTACGAACATATTCTTAATAGAACAGGAAGGAAAATAAGCCGTTGGAAAGTATTTTTTATCAGATTGAGCGTTCCCGTTTGACACATTTATCCCAAATTACAGGGCAATACGGGCAGATGTTATCACGTAATTGATTAGACCTTTTAGTTATATCTAATATTGGCATCTCTTAATTACAGAAGAGTATTTTGTTTATTTTGCCACTCAATAAACCTAGCTGCACTGAACCGTGGAATATCATAACATGAAATGAGTTTGGAAGTTATTGATGATAGTGTAATAAAACTACGAGCAGTAGGTAATATGAATACTTGAATATCGTTTGTTACAGTCGAACACACATTGTCTCAGATATAAAACATATTGTTGCGAGACACGTTTGCACACTCTTGGCTTTGTTTCAATAGGAAAATAATATTTTCTCGGTTGATTCTAAGCGCCATTAAATTTTAAACTGGTTTACTTCCTTCGTAAATATAAAAAACATTCATTCAAGAAAATGCACTTTGCTATTAATGCTTCTAAAAAAAAGTACTTTTGGAGACTCATCAAGGCCCTCGGGGTCAAACGGGTGCAAGCCCATACACCTGCTAATTGGCGAACGAGGCCCTGGTGCAAGCTGTCCTCTCGAGAAGATGAAAATGAAAGCTTTGGACGCAACTGAGGCCATACCTACTAAAAAGATGACATTTTCTTGAGGTATACTGATTATCATGTTCTACAAGTTTTTAATTAATTTGGCCTCTTTTCCCCAAGGACAACGGGGTGATAAAGACAGTTTGCTACGTCACTATTATTTAACAACTCGGATAATATTTGGCAGAAAATTTTCGTACCATATTCAATGGAGAAAGTTTTCTAAACTATGTGGTATCAAAAAAGTTGAAACTCGTCTAGTCTACCATTTGCAAAACCGCTGGTTTATTTACTTTTATGATACACAGGTTTTGTTTTTTTTACATTACGTTATAGGACGGTAAGTGGGTGTACAGAGCTCTACCAAAAACTTTAGGGTCCCAGACCTAGTCAGTGCATTTGTTAAATAAGTTGGTAGCTTAATGGTACAGGAATTAGCCTTACGATCCAGAAGTCCCGGGTTCGAATCTTAGCTATTACATTACCTAAGTGAACCCACTCCTGAACACCTCCCTCCGTGAACACAAGCAACGGAGATTAGCTGGAAGCTTTTTTTAAATATTGATTGAGTGGTCGTGTAGTTATTGCAAAATTCATTCATCTCACACTTCATTTCTAGAATAAAATATGACTGATCATGTCGCGAACATTAATTTGTATATTCACATTCATATTAATTGATCGATTGGCTTAGAATTTGTTAATTTGTTATCACAATTACACAGGACAGGAGAATGCATACAATGATATACATATTACGATGCGATTTCGCGATATTATTTTTTCGGATATAATATATCTAAAAAAGCAGTAATAATAAACTTGTACAATTTGTTAAATTACATTTTATGTTACTTTTTCATAAATGGAGCTTTAAAACATTCAAGAAATATTAAACAAAAAGGAACGTAGTACCACACCATAATGTTTTGTAGCAAAAATTCTTCACACAATATCTCGTTATTCATCGGACTGGAATCTTCAATAAACTCCCTCTCTACATTGTGTTCAGCGTAGGAAAATCTATCGAGACAAAAGAATAGTACCTATATTTGTAGACCGACAATAAGTTACGTGTGTCGGCCTGAGCCGATGAGTTAAGGCAGGGTCTCTAAGAATAAAAAATGCAGGATTTGTGGCTTCGTGATGCCGAAATACCGCATACGTGACGTGAGTTATACAAGGCGGAAAATAATTTACATAGAAATATTGAAATAAAGTACTTATCGGATTCTTGGCGATTTCTTTGGTGTTTTTTTTTTATTATTTACACTATTTAGCTTTTCACTTTTCAGCCGACAAGATGATGGTTGTGGATCCGTTAAAATTAGTTTTATTTGAGTCTATAACTTCCGCGTAAAATTCCAATGCTTCATGAAAATATTATGAAAATATCTCATATTATAAGTCTAATACGGTATTTAAATCAGGTTTTAAGATATTCTATAGATATCTACAGATTCTACGATTAACGATAGTTACCGTAATTACTTCACACATCTCTCATTTCCTACTATTATTAATTTACTGAAAAGTGTCAGACTACAGGCTACAGAGAATCTACTATAGATAAGATAAGTAGTAACTTAGGTTCGCCTTTACGTACCGATATATTCGTACAACAAAACTATTTAAAAGTGTATATAGACTTAAGTGAACACAGAAAACATGCAAATGCCTTGGAGAAATCCGCCAATATCGCTACATGATCTTGAAACATGTTGAGCAAGTATTTGCGCCTTGAAGGCTCTTACCGGGATTTATAAAAGTAGGGTGGTTCTATCGAAACTGAGGATAATGATCACAATCCGACCCGAAATCCCGCCAATTCGGTCCGTTTGTGTTGCTGAAAGAGGTTAAACATTGCTAGATGGGTGAATCAAAACTTAAGGCAATTTGTATTTCAAATGGTTTTCATTTACGGGGTTTTTATCATAATGTTATGTTATTAATTGAGTTTTAAATGACTTGTTACTGAAACAAATGGAGTAAAATATAATAGAATGTATGCTTCGAGTCAAATAACTTATCCATACTACATTTGTACGCGCTAAACTTTGGTACTAAGTGTGCGATTTCATAAATTATTTATCCATGTGATAGCCTTTTCTTCTATCTTAGGGAGGGTTCTAGGCTACTAAATATCACACTACGATGTTTAGGGGCTGTGCAAAACGAAAACATGTCAGAAGGGTTTGGTCAGGCAAAGCCAATGCGACCCGACATTATATTCAAGCAGTAGAACCGAAGATGAGACCGTATAAGCACAGCCAGACTATAAAATAACTAAAAAAATTAGGTGTCATTCAAACAATCACCTAAATGTTGCGTATGTATATGTAATGTAATAATGTATTCTACATATTGTTCAGGTGTCTTAAAAGGTGTATTGCACTTTAAGGTTTCATTTCAGTAATTTCATTAGTGCTAGTAATACTCTAAGTGTTCTCTGTAACTTGATGGCTACTCTGAAATAGAGGGGTGCAAACTAAATTCCAGCTTCATGATGCAATTGTACCTGATACTTCAAAAAATAACGACCCATTTTGAACACAAAGTAGATACTTGTTCCCATAGGCTAACCACCGAGGCTACCGTACTTTACCAAATATCTCTAAACATAAACGTTTTCATATTAATGTAATTACACCAAAATACCCGTTACCACGTCTGAAACCACACCATTTAATTTTAAATGTATTCCACGCAGAAATAGTTAAAGTTACTATTTGACTAGTCACTATAGGGGTTAAACGGTTTTAAAGCTGGAAATAGGCGTGCAATTCGGAAATGAAATAACTTCACTAACAAGTTTTGAATATTAATTAACTTTATATTTCAATATTTGCTTTTAAGTTAACCTAGTTCGGTTAGGTGAACAATATTACATTTATTTTATGTAGCCCAATGTTACATAAGTCCCGTCAGTAGGTGCTTATCTACTTATCTAATAGAATGAATTGTAAAGTACGCTGCTAGTATTGAACTAAGCACGAACACTGATAAATTAATTTAGGTTACCACCTTAGAGTCGTACCGCCGTCGAACCAAATTAGTAACAAGTAGGTATATTGTAACCCTGATAGTAAGCAGCTAGTCTTTTCTTCTACTACATAAGAATATAGAAACAGAAAACAATTTATGCTCCTTTCAATTGTATGTAGGTTCCACATCAACTGCCAACAATGGTAGAACTTATGTGTGGATTACCGTCTTCTATTAGTCTTACCGGAGTATGAGGCATGAGTACCTACATAAAAATTGGTCATGTCGTGTCTGTCATCTTATATTTCGTTTCTTGTAAAAGCGTAAATAAAAATAATATCTATTAATTTTTATTGTGACATTTGCTATTAATACATACATACATAAACTCCCGCCTGTATTCCCCGAAGGGGTAGGCAGAGGTGCTATCACCCACATTTCGCCAGTTTATGTTTAGGTCCCAATGTAATAGGTGGCGAGCCTATTGCCATTAACCGGGCACTTATAAACCTGCGATAAATACACACATAACTTCTAAAAGCATCGAAAAGTCATTGGTGTGTGCCATGGTAAACCTGGGATCGAACCCGAGACCTCGTCTCAGCAGTCCATTACCCATACCACTAGACTACCGCAGTGCTATTAATAGTGCCAAAGTATACGTTGTAGGTTGGTCATACGACTCCGCTGACCAAACTGCAAGGTAAACTAAATTAACTTATTTTATTCCTATTTCCAAGTTTACAATAATAGCACTTATCAAATATTCCGATTAGTCGCATGTAGCACAAGGAATCTAGTCATGTTATTTTATTTAAAGCTGGGATCAATTTCCTTATAACTGGGGACATCATTACAAAAACATTTTACCCACCCCTTAGTTTTTTTCCACAGAGTACCCGAAATCTTTTACAGCTAATAAACTCCAAGTTTTACTTTCAATCCCTGATCTTAACAAAAAGGAAGCGTTTTATAAAAGACTTTTTTCCGGGCGCCAAATAATATGATAATTCCGTGCGTCTTCAGAGGGATGATATTTAATTGTAATTTAGTAGAATAGTCAGGAGTTTGCGTCGAGGGAGCTCTCGTACAACGTGTTGGCCTTGTTTACTGTAATTGTATAAACATTTTGTTTACTCATAAACCTTAGAGTAAACACGCTAGTAACGTGTGTACTTGAGGTTCAATTATTGAACTATTACCGACTGATAGGTTTTAATAATACCTACTTTTAGGCTAAATGAGAAATAATGTGTTTCCCATTATTAAAATTGCAAAATATTGATGAAAAAGTAACAGGTAGCGTAATATTCTTAGATAGGTACTTTACCATTCGTTGTTCTTTCTGTCTTATATTTTCTTTTAACGGTTCAAATGACATTAAAACGGGTAATACTACTTAGTATTCTGTCCCTCTAAAAGGGACACGTCTCCTTTAACAGAATAACCCATGAAACCTACATTTTAGTAGAATGTAAATTCTAACTTCCACTAAAACATCGACTTTGTCACGTTGTTTACGATTTTGTTAATTAACAAAATATAAAGGCTTTTGCATAGAACGTGTCAAATGGAATGGCTATAAGGCAGTAAATCCGAGGCTTTTTTTAAAGACCATCCGACCCTTACGGGGTTTTACGAGTCCCATTTCTATGCAGACGCGAAAGCCAGGAGACAATATGCTAAATTAAAGCCCCACACCGAATTGTCAAGCCCATTAATTACATGCTAACGAAGTTTATTCTGTTCCCACTGCATAATTGGACTCATGCACTGAATAAATTAATGGAAGCGATGAAAAAATTGTGACTGGTGCATGATTTTATATCATAGGAACGTTCCTGGACGAGGGCCATATGGCAAGGAATACATATTAGCTTAAGCGATGTAGAGCATTCGACGCCACGTTAGGGTTTGCGGGCTCGATCCCAGCTGGCTGCAAATATTTGTATGCATGAATGTGTGTATTTTGAATCGATCTGGGTTTTTCTTTGAATGTATTTATAAAAAATGTTACATATTAATTGTTATGTATAATCGCACCAAGCTGATATTAACATACTTTTGGAAATAAAGCTACCAAATGAATACCCTTCATTGATATTTCAGTGAACGTCATAATTATGGCTACGTTCACTGAAGTTTGGACGAGTATTTTTGGGAATAAATACGTTAAAGCCAAATGGCATTGCAGAGATATTAATGATATCTCTTTTATGTGAGATTTTATATCTGACTTTTTTACTTTTATACTTATAAACATGACGTATTTTATCATATAGATGGTACGTGCACTTTTAGGAATTAATCCGTAATACTGATTCATTATTTGAAATTGCCTATCTCTCTCTCTCTTTCTCTCTCTCTTTCCCTCTCACGAGGCAGTGTTCACTTTTCCACCTTCCAATAGCCTTAAACGGAAACCTAAACCAATTTGTACGATAGTAAACTTCTGAAAGTAAATATACTACTGGAGTGATTTATTGACTATTCTTCATCCACTAACCTCTTATGCTTCCACTCTCCTATAATTTCTTTTTAACAAGGACACGTGAATTTGGCATAGAAATGAGTCACTGAAACGCTTGGGTCTAGCAGGTATATTCTGCACCGTATACGGGTGCCATCTTAACCCTGCACGTGGTGTCCTGTGAAGGAAAGGAGAGGGTGGGACTACATTCTATATTTACTTCATTTTGGATGCGACTGCAGTATCAATCCCCTATAAGAAAGACCGCACTAGAGCCTAGTATGTAGCAGCTAGCAGGTAAGCTATATTTGGGCCCTGAAGATCATAATGGACCCTATACATCTAATAATTAAAATGATTGTTGTAACCTTTATACACTCTGTATAACCTTCACCAGTTGATTTGTAAACGTAACGAAATGAACTTATTGACATTGAAGGCAATATATTCAATTTTGCTCCATCTTCTTCTGAATAATAATATGAAAATTTGAGGTAGTCGTTATTCATTAATATTCAAGTGTTGTGCCAAAAATTTCAATACATCCAGTGGATTTTATCTATAACTGTAGGTAGGCGTTCAGGTAGAATTACAGCTGTCAATATTGCTACCTTACTTTCTATTTTTCCTTTTGTAAAAATTTTTTGCTACGAATTTTCTTTTCCAGTTTATTATACCAGTGAATAGTTACTGAGCAGTAACTCGTGTTTAGATAATTCGACATGACCTCTGTACGTAGCACTCGTAGACACTAGTCATGCCGCTACGAAGTGCTACGAACTTTTGTAACTCCAAACTACGATTTCATTACTATCATAAATCTAATGTCATTGCATGTCATTCAGTCATTCTGTCATTATCAGATAAAGCTTTGATTTCCTTAAAAGCTGACCCACATACATATCTGAAAAACGGCCCGAGGCAAACCAAGATTTTCAAAAAGGTATCTATTACGTTTTATGGGTGTCGTTCAACTCCCTCGACTTACTCTGAAAATGAAGGGCTATGGTAATAAGTAAGTAAAGTTTTAATTAGTGGGAGCAATTTAGCACCCCATTGAGTTTTCCCTTCAGCAACAGGACGAAACAAAGAAAGGGCAACATGGGTGAACGGTGTTAGTCTGCGTTAAGAAGTTTTAATTATACGCGAAATTCTGATAATATAACAACGTGACTTTATTCGCGGAAAGATTAGATAGAGGTGTATTTCATTCGATATACCAACTTTTGGGTTTCGAGATAATGATTTAAATTGAAACACAGACTGTTTGGTACAAAATAGAAACGATATGTGTAAAATACTGAGCAATTATTGTTCTGTTCATAAGAAACAGTTCAATTTTTTTATCTCTTTATGAAAATTAATCTCTTAATTGAATTCGAACCCTGAAAAAGAAATATTTTACTATTTAGACTGTTGTATTTCAAACTAATATTCCTATTTTTATATAATTTTTAACCCTATTATTACGCTCACTCTAACGCTTTTGTTACGTTCATCCAATGATATTACATATAAAATTGCGTTCATCATTCAAATTAGGAATCAACACAACACACGAATTTTCTGCAAACTGTAATTATTCCGAGTGACTTATTTGTATCAAAAGAACGATCTGTTGGCATGAACTGGATCGAACAGTATGCTCATACGGCCAAGAAAATAAATAGGTATACATTTTCATAAACATAAATAAGTACACACCTTCACATCGAAATGTATACAATATCACAAACCTGTTATCAAATGATATTCCATTTTAAAATTGAATTCGCTTCAATAACTCATCGATACAATAAACAGTCCAATTGAATTACCACTAAACAATTTATCTCACGAGAAAATATCGTCGCGTAAATGAACATTTATAACAATGAAACCAGTATATTACTGTACGTTCAATAATACCCTTCTCTTTGTAAGATAAAACTACACTATTTCCAGAATTTCTTTTACGGAATAGGTGTTAGAGCGTCCATCAGGGCTGACGCTGGCCCCACACATCGCTATCATCAATCAAATCGACTTATCGCGTCCCATGCAGTCCACCCGTAGACCCGGCAATAACCGCTCCTTTTTCTTTTGCCTGTCATAGTTTCAGTTCCGATAATTGCCTTGCAGTTTTTTAAAAAAAATTGAACCAACTTCAAAACGAAATAGGAAAAAAAAGTTTAAAATGACAGAATTTAGCGATTTTCGATCTGTTAGAAGTCGGTGCCAACTTTGTTTGCTGTACCTGACCTGCTATAATGCCATTAATGTAGGGATAATGACTTGTTGAGGTAGGGGTGGCCTATCATACTTAGCTATATTATTTTCCTGTTTGACTTGATACCGACTTTTGTATTGAAATGATCGATATTTTCATTTAAATGCATCAGTGCAGGTATTTCAGGTACAGCAAAGTACCAGCAAACAAAGTTGGCACCGACTTCTAACAGATCGAAAATCTCTAAATTCTGTTATTTTAAACATTTTTTCCTATTTCGTTTTGAAATCGGTTAAATTTTTTTAAAATTATATATTTTTCCCTTTTTAGTGGGCCAAGGTTTGCGTTCGTAATCCAAGTTTAATCCAGTCCAGCATGCCATTAACCACAGTTTTCGTCTTTTGGGAGCATAATACTCCCAATAAGTTAAGGGAACTGGAACTTTTAAATAAAAGACGGCGAGTTGAACAGGTTGGTGATTTCGCAGATGGGGCTGCAGTTAGAATTTTACCAACGATCAAATTGGTGAATGACAACAACTCTAAGATGATAGCTCAACTATTTTACTGAGGGTCTTGTCAACGGTGTAATGCGGATTGTGTGTATGTTTAGGTGGTCTACTCTGCGTCGCGATCGGTCAGAATCCGACGAGTTACCTGATGCAGTTTTTATTAAATATCGATGATACTATTGGAACTAGATTGAAAGGTAGTGTGACAGCTTAGTTGCCATTGCAACAAAAGGCTATGGGGATGTGGAAAGAAGAATCCGTTAATCTTGAGCTGGGCTGACACGGTTCATAATTAGTTCGTAGTTCAGGGCACCACATTAAATAAAGCGGTACTTGAACTAGAAAATATTTTTTTTGCTAAAGGTCAAGTGTATGTTGCTTTAAGTGGAAAAGACAAGTGGAGCCACCTGTCACCCCAGCAGAAGAAGGTCACGGTAGCAGCGCGTGTAGGCACGCCTCCCCATTCCGCGGGCGAGCCCCCTGCCAAGGAGTGCCAGACCGTAAGGGATGGCCCTGGGCCAGCCGGGGTGCAAGGGATATGTCGAAGACAACCTCACCTCCGGCTTAGTACTACGACCCTCAGTCGGCGTACGGTTTTAGTCGGTTCGAGTCCGAAATAAACCGTTCCTTTCCGGCTCCGGCGGCGGGGGAATCCGAGGGGATTTCCGCACGATAAAAAAGACCACCTCAGGATTAGTTATACCCTTTTATAAACGTACTTATTATTATTATTATTTGAGGAATTGTCTCGGTTTCACTGAGATTTTTATTACGATATGTCTGAAATTTCGTGATTATCTCAGGAGTATCATCTACCCTTACGAGTATCACGTTAGCCCTGCATACTACTACCAAGTTTCCATCGATCAATTGCAGTACTGTCCCCTAACTCCTAACCGTTAAGGAGTTCTATAACTTCACTATCAACACAGTCATCAAGTTGATTCAAGCATATCTCACAAGCAACACGTTACCCTATTTAGTAGTATACTAAATATTTATCACCCACCAATGGCAGTACTGTCTCCCAACTCCTGACCGTTAAGGAGTTCAGCAGCCTCATCATCAGCAAAGCAGCATCAGATGTTGACACCCTGAAGCATAGGTATACCTGAGTAAGATATTATTACGTAACAAAAGTACCATTCGACCATACAATTTTCGATAGTTGCCCTCGATTTCTCCTGGATCCCATCATCAGATCCTGACCTGGTGAAAATGGGACCACCTCAGAAGTAAACCCTATCCAACAAAAAAATAAAACTTGAAATCCGCCTATAATTGGCGGAGATATCGTTGAAAATACATAAAAAAAAATATGTATACAGACGAATTGAAAACCTCCTCCTTTTTCGAAGTCGGTTAAAAATACGAAACTTCAGGCCCATAACTACGTCTGTCAGCTTTTTATCCGTAGGAATTTTGAACACATTAAAAAACTAAGTACTAGTACCCAGTAAATTAAACCATAAAATTTACAGGTACGGTACATATCACTATTAGATTTTGAATCAACGACACAACACGTAATACAAAATGTTTCACAGCAGAAAACTTTTCCAATTTTCCATTGCATCTCAGGGGCAGTATTTTATATTGCGTCGCATCACTCTTGCATGAAATACCGCTTCGTCTGTGTTTTGAGACATACTATTTTAACTGAAACTGGTTTTTTATTTGTTTTTGTTTATTATGCCAAAAATTTGGTTGCCAGGTACTTATGTAGTACCAGAGCAGGCCTGCTGAACTGCTGAGCATTAGACACGGGAGATGTGACTAAAAACATAGAAAATAACCCAGTAAATAATAATTGTAAAAATAAGTTTGAATGCGAACGACGCTAATGGTTCTGAAGTAAGAGTGCCAATACCCAGAAACTTCTAAAAACGCCATTAAAAAAATTGACAACAACAAAATCAACAATATTTACTAAATAGATTATAGGAAAAAATTCATCCTATACAAGGAAAAAATTCATCCACTCCCTATTTCTTGTATGTTTTGGAGATTTTTTTCAGCTTTTCTAATTACTATCATAAATATGCTGAGCAAACCGGGGACTCGCCACATAGTTTCCAAACGCACTTAGCACTACTGAACCCACTGCCTTCAAATCGGTTGCATCTCCTAAGGAGTGTGTCCAGTCACGTATCATGTAGCTCCAGTTTTGGGCACTCGAGCGCTGGCTCCTCCAAACAAATGCAAATAAGTCTTGTCAAAGCATCCATACTATCTCACAGAGAATTGACATCGACCGTATTTCAAAGATACAGAGCTAAAACGGAAAAGATTTCCAAGTCTAGCAATCCAACTCTGAGTACTTCCAACCTCCACTGAACGAGTTAATAAAACAAAGTGTCTATTCCATGAGATTCCTCTCACGGACTTCAAACAAGAATAATAACACGCCTGGTGACAACGCGCTCTGTCTAGCCGTTCTAGGAAATGGCGCCTTTCACATTTTTTAGTAAACGATTATTTTATATGACGTATAAAGTAGTCGGAGTCGAGTAGGAATGCTTCTCTATTTCTATATCAGTGTTTATGACTGAGAATTGTTGAGAATTGCTTTGCGGCTGAGATATACATCCATATCCAAACTAATATTATAAATGCGAAAGTAACTCTGTCTGTCTGTCTGTATGTATGTTACGCTTTCACCCCGAAACCACTAAACGGATTTTGATGAAATTTGGTATAGTGGTAGATTAGACCATGAGAAAGGACATAGGCTTTGGTCGCGATAACTAACATCTACGCAGGCGGAGCCGCGGGCAAAAGCTAGTACTTTATATTACTAGTACTTGCACCATCCACACGGAATTCTAAGCTGCCTGAGGGGAAACATTGTTTAATAATAAAATATTGATTTAAGCAAGCTCACACCATGCTCCATTATTTACAAAAGTTAAAAAAGTATATACTTAACAAATTTTAGTTCTTTATGTAGTAGGCATGCTATGCACACAAAAAATAAAATAACTTCAGTTCTTTACAGTAGATATCTACCCAAGTATCTAATGTAAAGTTTTAAAAGTAGGTATAAATAGTTTTAAACTATTTAAAAGTTGTGGTTGGAGATCCTGTGGTTTGTATAAACTTAGCTAAACTCGATACAATACAACTATTTGCGTTCATTGAAGCGTACCAAACCTTGAAAGTTAGCGTAGAAAGAATTAAAGCTTTCGACTCAAAAAAATCAAGATTGTACATAACAATCTGTTACTAGCTGTCATGCCATAGTTTGACACGCGGTCCACTTCAATATCACGCAGTCACTGTAGGAATTAGCTTCGAAGTGTTCTAAGTACAATCAACAAAAGAGATAGGATTGCCGCTTTACATATAAAGTTGTATGTAAAGGTGCGACCCGTGCGACCGTATCTCCTTTGTCGACTGTACATTGGGTCATTTAATGAGCCACGCTTTAGTGGTAGAGGGTTGGATGTAGTATGTATGATTTAGTGCTGGGTGTAATAGCTCTATCCCTTATAAGACCTCATACCTACTAGGCCCGCAGCTCGCGTCCAGAAGTAAAGAAGCTCTCGCATGTGATGATGATATACCAGATTGTTCGTATTTTCATTTTATTTGGGAATCCCAAGAGACAATGTTTGTTGTGAACTTGGTCAGTACCCACTGGTCCCCTGGAATTCGTCCCCTGTGCCCATTCGGACTTATTCCATTCGGATTCATAATTTTGAGGTGCCCGCTCGACCCCGGTTACTTACGTTTATAACATACTGATTATTTTAGCTTTTTAATAATACATTATAACGAAACTGGTAATTATAATTAACTTCTTGTTTGATAGGTTAATTGGCATCTTATTTCTCTCTAGTAGCAAAATTCTCGTACGAACATTAAACAAACGACATTATAGATCTATCGTATACCAGAATGTGCATTGCAGATGGTCTACAGACATTACGAGAAAATAATATGGTATAGACGTTGTAGAAAGCACTATTTTATTCAAACAGTATACGAGGGCTGACGACCTAAGTCCCATTCCAATTTCAACGCTATCCAAGAAGCTACTCTACAGAGACCGCTTACTTATTGCTAGGTAGGTATTTAGGTAGATTTCTCTTTTACACTTGCTGGTTAGGCTATCTAAAATAAAAACAAAATAAAGGGGACTGTTTTCCACGCACTTTATAGTTTCTTTATTCTATTTTTTTTAATAAATAAATATTCCACAACATTTTTACACAACGCTATCTAGACCCATGGTAAGTTTTTATAGCTTGTGTTATGGAATCTAGAATGCGTATAAACATACTTATATTCTTTTTTTTTTTTGTTAATACATACATATTATAAATAGAAACAGCCAGACCAATGCAAATAGCCATATTCATGCATACAAATATTTGCACTGAGCGGGAATCGAACCCGCGCCTCCTGCGTGGCAGTCGCGTGCACTACCGCCACGCCACAGAGGCTGTCTATACTTATTATATCTATATATATACTTACACATTAAGTTTATACTTAATGTGTAAACACGTCCTAAAAGTCAAATTTAGAACATCTAACTATCGTATCAGCTTGAGCTGTCCAAGTCTCACTTTGAGTTCCATTGAAAAAACGTTCAATGTCTAAAAACAATATTATATTGCTCATTTGGTGCAACAATGGCGTAATTACACTTTTTTTAAAACAAGTTTTATAATGTCAAAATGTGCGGAAAGACTATTTACATCGGGAGAAACATCGACATAATTGAATTTGTGGTAATTTGCCGCGAGGTGGCGCTAGTGTCGTTGTAGAATTGAGTAAAATGGCGCCATTTCTGTTGCTACAACGTCTGTATAGCCAGTTGCGCGGGGCGCCCCGCTAACTGTGGTTGTGTTTGGGAGCAACAACGACATTAAGGTGTTTATGACATTTCATCTGATAATTTTTGGTGCAACAATGCCGTAATTTAGCAATTGGGGCGTTGTAGTTAAAAACATGTGTATGTTCTTGGTAAAACTATGACAGAATTTCGTAATTACGTCAATGTTTATCAAAGTAAAGTATTTTCTTGGTGAAACAACTGTCAAAGATGTGGGAGGTAACACCATAAAAGTATCAGATCTCAAAGTAATAGAATTCACTAAAGACAATGATGCAGTACATAAGTACAAACTTAAATTCGACGATGACTGGAGTGAAGCTAAAATAAAAAAAAAGAAACAAAGATCTAGTAGTCAACGAATAACTAAGGCTATAGAAGATATAAATTTGGTTCCAGCGTATACTTCAAAAAGAGAAATTCCCGCAAACAAGATTTTTTTTTTTTCTATATAGGACACGTCAATTTGACTTCTCCTCGCCTGATGTTAAGCAAAGGCAAAGTTTCGGAAAGAGGGTCATCATCGGAAACATGTACCATGTTAACAGTGGTGGCACTCAGCTTGACGGCTTCATTAGATGCCTTTTCACGCCCCGCTTAAAGGACCCGGGACTGTAGGAAGAAGGAAACACGTGAGCTGGCAGGGAGTTCCAGGTCTTAATGGTGCGGCATAGGAATGAGTCACTGAAACGCTTGGTTCTAGCTGGTATACTCTGCACCGTATATGGATGGCATCTTAGCCCTGCACGTGTCGTCCTGTGTAGGAAAGGAGAAGGTGGGACTAATTGGAAGAGCTCGTCAAAACATTCACCATGGTAGAGTACTGCCGAAGACGCAACATCTCTACGCATCTGCAAAGGCTCGAGGGTGTTCGTGACCTCAGGGATTCCCAATAATGCGGACCGCACGTCGTTGCAACCTGTCAAGAGCATCTATTAAGTACTTTGCGGAGCCGTCCCAGAGATGTGTGCAGTATTCCACGCAGGAACGAATTTGGGTCATGTATAGACGACACCGCTGCTCCGGCGTAAAAAAACGTCTCACTCTGTTCAGGACTCCAAGTTTACGGAAGGCTGATTTGATGATACTCTCGATATAGTTTTTTTTATTCAGTTTGCAGCGAACATTCGTTCCGAGGGTATTGAGGTGATCCTGCAGTGGCAATGGTGTGCTCTGAAGAGTGGGAAGGGGAAGGAAAGGAGATACCTTTGCTGTAAACGCACATGCCTGGGTCTTCTTAGCATTGAACTCGACCAGGTTCTTAGCGCCCCATTGAGAAATGTGGTCCAGGATCCGGTCAAGCTCAGTGACAAGAAGCAGCCTTTTTTCCGCGATTTCCAGACTGCTTGGCCACAGGATGTGCGTAATAACTCCTGTGTAAGGTGCTGTCGTCTGCATAGCAATGAATGCTACCGTTAGAGAGCATATCACTGATGATATTATAACTTAAAAACTATTACCTAGATGATTTTTAGATGTTAGTAATAAGAAGTTCTGAATCTGAATCTGAATCTGAAATCTGAATTCTGAAAACTATCGCCTAAAATGTGACCTAAACAAAAGTCAACAAATTGCTGATGTTTATAAAAATCTTACACAATCCGAAAGTCTCCGAATGACGCTGTTATCGTCACACAATAAACAACGCAGAGCTCTCTGTATAATTATTTTGTATAATTATTTTGAAAACAAAAACATATTAGTAGAAGAACAATCAGGTTTTAGAAAAAATAAAGATATAAATATTGCTATTTATAAATTTCTTAAAACAGTAATGACTGAAATCGACAATAAAAATCAAGCATGTGCTCTTTATATGGACTTATCAAAAGCTTTCGATTATGTAGATCATGAAATTTTGCTAAACAAACTGAATGCCTATGGTGTAAGGGGGAACATATTAGATTTAATAAAATCGTATCTTAGTGATCGAAAGCAGTCCACTCAAATCTCTAGGTTATGTCCTATTAAAAAAACAATAGTGAATTACTCTTCTGAGCAGCAGACTGTTGTATTTGGTGTCCCACAAGGTAGCGTGTTGGGGCCACTGTTGTTTATAATTTACATCAATGATTTTCCTAAGATATTGCAGCATAAAACTATACTTTTTGCCGATGATAGCACGATTTTATTCAATGCCAAAAATAAATAAGAAACTGAACGTGAAATAAATGATACTTTGTCCATCAGTATAGAATGGTTAACTCAGAATAACCTAAAAATTAACATAGATAAGACTAGTGTTATGACGTTCAGAAATAGGGTCAACAAACTAGAAAACTTAAATATAGAATATGACAACAACAACATTAAACAGGTCCAAACAGCAAAATTTTTAGGCTTAAATATTGACGATAATTTGAATTGGAAGAGTCATATTGAGGGTCTGTGTCTGAAGATAAACCAGTACTCATATGCTCTTTATAGGCTATCCAAAACATCAAGCATGTCCACAGTCCTGACTGCCTATCATGGATATGTCGCACCAATTATAAAATATGGTGTAATTTTCTGGGGTAACTCTACTAATGTAGAATATGCATTTAAAGCCCAAAAGAAATGCATAAGGGCCCATCTGCAATATAAAAACAATTGATAGTTGTCGATCCTTTTTCATTAAATTAAAAATTCTGACTCTACCCTGTATCTATATTTTAGAAACTGTTATATTCGTGAAATAAAATATCCATTTGTTCGAAAAGATGAAAAGTAGGAGACATAATTTAAAAATTTGTATTCCCATCAACTCCACATCATACCTAAACAAAAGTATTTTCTGTATGGCTCCCAGAATATATAATCATCTACCAAAGTTAATTCTTGAGGAACCTTGTATCCAAATTGTAAAAAACTTACTTAAAAAAATGTTACTTGAGAAATGCTACTACTCTGTGGATGATTATTTACAAGATAGTAATTTATAATAGCATGATTGTATAAGTTACAGTTAATTTGGTTGTTAGTTTGTTGTTGTTAATTATTGAAATTTCTTAGTTTTTAAGGTTAAAATATTGCACGCTGCAAGGCTAAATACAGTGTTACTTAATATGAGAACTTAACATCCAATGTGTATTTGCAATTTGTGATAATAAATAAATAAATAAATAAAAGTTTTCAATTTAATCTTAATTAAGTTCATGCCTAGTGAATACGCGGTTGTTTTTCTTAGGTTTATTTTACTAAACATTCATAAATAAATGTTTATGTTGATTATATTTAATTATTTAGTTTTATTTTGTCACAAATGCAAAATTTCCTAACGAATGCATTATTTTTATATTGAAATTCTGAAGCAACAGTGGCATATTTACAGGTACCTTGTCTTATTTTTGCCTTTAACCTAGGTTATCTACAATGTACAGTGTAGATTTGGACTATAATAGAAACTACACATATTAAACTTACTTTAAAAACCACTACAATCGTAATAAGTCTCGCCAAAATGCCATACCTTTAAACCGAATCTTTAACTGCATCTCCTGTAAAATTTCTAAAAGTGTAATTACGCCATTGTTGCACCAAATGAGCGAATTTAAAATAAAAACCATTTTTTTATTAGGTACAATCCTTAATGTATTTTTAAAAGGTGTATTGTGGCTATTTTTTTTTTTTTTGAACATCAATTAAACAGAAAAACCAAGGATTAATAGAATTCCGACTTACAACTGTCTGACTCATAATTATTTATTTATCATCATCTAGAAATAGCTTTACAAGGTCGCCGAATAGCCTTGTGTAGTGGTAGTCACTACGTATAGGTATGTCTAGTTTAGTAGGCAATTCAATAAATAGGCGTTTGTTATTTATACAACTAGTTGATGCCTGCGGTTTCACACGTGTGGATGTTGGTTATAGGATTCTATTTCTGGCCAAATCTCCGATTCTACTCAACCAATTGCAATCAAATATACAACGGTTTTTAACCAAGAACTTTCTAATTAAAATCCATCACGAACATACAGACAAAGTTCCAAAACCCTCATTAAAATAACCCATGTATTTTTGTAAAATATCTTCTATATACAGACACACCTAATTTTATGATAGAAAAGATATAATATTATATAACACTAGCTTTTCCCGCGGCTCCACCCGCGTGGATGTCGGTTATCGCGACCAAACATAGCCTATGTCCTTTCTCAAGGTCTAGTCTACCCCTGTACCAAATTTCATCAAAATCGGTGCAGTACTTCAGGCGTGAAAGCGTAACATACAGACAGACAAACAGACAGACAGAGTTACTTTCGCATTTATAATATTATATGGATGTGGAGCCCGTATAGAGCTATATAGACTCTTGAAGTCAGCTCCTATCGTTCCAGTCATTTAATTGCTAATTATTTTAAAAATATATATTTTATATTAAAATATTGGAGTGAGTTAATTCGGGTTTTTTATTTAAAATTTATACCCTATACTCGTACTAGCTATAGAAGTCGATTAATGGTTCCTTTGAAATGGGTTGACAGCATCGCCTACTTTACCAATACGTTTACTCACCTAAATATTTTCTTTGCTGCCAGCGTTTTCTGGACAGCTGAATTAATATTTCCGATACCAGTCCGTACTACAGAAGGAAATTAAAAGTTGTATAAAAAGTTTTATAAAAATGAAGCTCGGGTCACTGACATTTCATAGACAGGAATATACATAGACTATTAAAAATATTATGTATACAGACGAACAAGGATAACATTTGATAGCTATGTAATCGGTCAAGAGAACCTAATCTATTTAAAGGACTAGGCTCTGATGCAGGCTTACCTCTCGAAGTTGAGGAGTCAAACGACAGTCACTCCTGTAAACTTCAAGATAAATGAAATCCATCCACTTTGTCTCCTTCATTAATAGCTCTACTACGGGACATTGGCGGAATTGATGCTCAGAGCACAGAGCCATTCAACAAGAATTGAATTTGAAATGAAATCCAGAGGAATAGTAATAGAGCAAACCCTGCATTTCACAGTACAAGCTTTGGTTCATCCAAAGCTTGAATAAAACCAGGGATTAGAACTAACGCTGTGATGATGATGTACCAATCATATAGTTCTTTCATATAGTGATTTCGAATTAAAGTCATACAAATTTTTGAACTGGGGATGATTCAAACACATATACACATAGTTTCTGCTGTAGGTAAATGATATTGATATTGTGTATAACCTACTGTCTTCAATTGACAATAGGTTCTGATGACACTAAGTACTATGAAAATCTACTATATGAATTATGCCATAAATCCCCTGTGTTCAGTAGAAGAAAACAACCAACAAACTGTGTAGAAACCAGACAATTGTTACAAAATTTTAAAGCATTTTATCCCCAATAAGTCACTGAGTGGATCTACGTCGATGTTACAGTAGTTCTAATTGCAAGTCCAACCTTACTTCTAGCTTTGTGCAATATCGAAACCAACTGTATTTTCATTCCAATCTTTTACAATTGCGAGGCGTAAGTGCATTTAATGTAGGCAATACGGCTAAGGCATTCTAAGTAATTAATTGCCAGGTCGTAAGCGTTTATCAGCCAGGACTGATGATATCCTAAATAATTGCGGCCATTTCCCCGCCCTAATTTCCTGGTTGCGTAATGGAAGAGGCGGCTAAATACGATGTAATATAAATTACTGTACACTTGTATTTAGTCTGTAGCTAAATTAATACAGTCGGTATAAACTGTTACAGTAACCCGGAGTATTATCATTTGCTGTGTATGATACAGTTGAAAGTTGATGTGAAAAATTATATATTGAAAATGCACTGCATTGGTAATGAAGAGATTGAAGCTTCGAGAATAGAGTAAATTTAATAATGACCCATGATAAATCACTCGAAAGAAAAATAACCTCGATCGTTAATCGGCAGGAGTACCAACTAGCACATGTTCCTTCTTCTTTTCCTCTTCATATAGAAACCCCTTTCCACTCTGAAGGAAGCGCCAGTACAGCAAGAGTCAATCCTTGAATTTAGCAAGTTCATAGCAACAGAAACCCCCTCGCTAGATGGATATAAAAAACGCATTACCAATTAATGTACCATTAATTTGTCTTTAGAATGTTTCTCAGTGAAATAAATGACTGCAAGATAATAATTTAAATTTAAAAAGATTTAGCTTCAAATATTATACCAAAATGACCATTGCTAATCGAACAATGGACTGCTCCGCAAACAGCAAGCCACCATGATTTTTATTTTCTTTTTTTTCGATTCCCACCGCAGTACAAGTAGCGAAAAGGAAAGCTGATATCCCCTGGCCCCACTGGCGAATTATTTCGAAGGGAAGTCCCCTTTTATTTATTTTTTATTGTGTATCGTTTGGATCATTTCTTTATATTTTTTATATAATTTACCTTACTTAATATGGGTATGTTAGGAACTTTCTGTAGTGCTACAACTTCTTTAAAGTTCGTTATCGAATGAAAGGTATAAAAACTTATAATGAGCAAACAAATAATCAAAAATTAATTAGTTTCAAATATACCTACCTATTTTTTGTGTTAAAGAGCAATAAATATGGATGGGGAGAGTTCATAAGGATTGGCCATCCATCCTCATGAACTTAAATTTACCTATAATATTAGGATTTAAAGGCATATAAAGATCAGGTGGTTTAAAAATCCTGTGATTGTACTAATTAAATAAGTTTCCATAGTAAGAACAATAATTTTATAATCGACTAGCTTTTGCCTGCAGCTCCACCCACGCGGAAGTCGATAACGCCACCAAACATAGTTTTTCTCATGGTCTAATCAACTCTTATATACCAAATTTCATCAAAATCGGTTTAGTGATTTAGGCGTGAAAGCGTAACAGACAGACAGACAGAGTTACTTTCGCATTTATAATATTAAGTATGGAAGTATAGTTTCTTAAATGATAGAAACATAGAAAAATAAAAAATCCCTGTTCAATTTTGAACACGGCTAAAAATAAATAAGAATTCGTGACAAACATCAGCTTTATTTACGTTTAGCCTACTTAAATGTAATGGTATGTGCATGAAATGGCCAGTTACGAATAGCTCACATAAAATTATACTATCAGTGCATGCAGTTAGCAGCCTAATTGGCACACGCCAGTCGTATATAGCTCCAGCTTAATTAAAATGTAACAAATTCAGAATATATTAATACGGCTGTCATGTTAAGACCTATAAGAGTAATTGCGCATAATGCTTTCGTTTACCTAGCGATGGATCAATCTACTAACTTTATACACTATAGTTAATGCAGGTGGTGCGTATAGGGAGCCCCCACCAAGCTTTAAGCTTTAACTTATTTTTTTAAATCGGAATAATGTAATAATGAAATAAAAATTATCGTATTTATTAGTAACAGATTTTTACTGACATAAAAATCAAATGAATTAGTTCTTTTATTTATTAATTAATGGCATTTAACAACTTTGTACCAATTGAAAAAAAATGTAAACAAAAAAGTTAACGGAGTTATCATATAGATCGTGTTTTCTATCCACAAAAATACGGTAGTCTTAAATTAATTATATGATCTACCTACAGAAGTTGGGTTGATGCAATTGGGGTCGTAGTCAATTCAACGGTGAATAATAAAATGTTACATACCAAGTACATATCATATCACTTGCAGAACTAATTAAATTATTCGTATTTAAAATTATTGATCCATTTGCATATAAAATATTTGACAGAAATCAAAGAAAGGGTTAACATACGTCATAATTTAATGGAATTCGCTACGTGATATGTATAAGGTGACTGATTATTCACCTAAGTAGGTACAGTCAACTACAAAGAGATGTATCCAATTTAATCTTACAAAATGATGTACCCCTGCGAATGCCACTATGAACTAACCAAAGATTGTGACAAACATGGTATCCACCGAACTTTACAGTAACATGTATGCGTGTAAAGCGCAATAATTAAGTATCCCACTACATTTCCTGTGGTATGTATACTTAAAATCTTAATTAAAAATCTATCCAAATACTGTGAAAGAAAATTGTATACATTTAATGTTCCAAAGAAATGTAACCATAATAAAAAGGATGTACGAATTTCGAAGTGAACTAGCGAAAACAAAAAAGTTTCTTTGAGAATGCCATTTAAAATTATATTGCACATTTATAGAGTTTGACTTATCTGTTTGATACTTCATATTATCTAAAACTAGCTTTTGCCTGCGACTTCGTCTCCTGGTTCTAAGCTACATCTCCGCCAATTTGCAGCCAAAAGCCAAAAGTTCTTGAGTTATAAATAATAAAAATGATATAGGTCTACCAGAATCTCATGGCACGATTTTAAAAGAAGAATTACGATATTCATATGGCAATATCGATGTCATCACGTCAAATTCGGCGTACAATAATTTTATCGCTATATCGCAATATATGCGCGATGAGCTTTACCTTGATTTATTTTCACGAACAAATCACACTCATAAGTTTTAAACAATCGCGTTCCATGATATATAATAATGTTGACGGTAATTATTATAATAGTATATAATTAACGCGATCATGGTATAGGTACATACATAGGTACCTTTGATAGCCTGTAACCAGTCAGCCTGTGACCGCGGCCGGTGCAACCTGGTCTAAACGTCAGGCAAATCAAAAGTATGTACCTAACCATGATCGCGTTAATTCTCGTTAACATGACTGTAAATCACACTTAATTTTAATGCCCAAAAAAACATAATAATATCAGCATGGTCTAAGTAACACGTAAATTTCTTAGACTATGTTGTCGCCACTAAACAAGTAAAGTGCCTTGAACTTGCTACTTCATATACAGTGGACGCATGTACGTGATTATTTACTAGGTTTTCCTGTTGGTCTAAATGTGTATGAGTTTTTCTTTTCAGTAACTCTCAGGGGTACACAGACAGTAGGCAGTTCACCCCTAAATTACGTGGGCCCCAAGGAATATCCCTGGGGAAACGCGAATATATTTAATATCTCAACTTTTGTAAGTAACTATATTTCGTACTCAGTAGCTAGAGTACCTTGCAAAACTAATAGTAAAACAGATATAAAGTATAAACGTAATGGGATGTCGTTGTATGTAAAAGAACCAAGAAACAAAACGTACACAATCAACTTACTTGTAAGTACTTTGCTACTTTTACTCCAAAAACTAACAAACAACCAAAACAAGTAAAGTGAACAGAAGGATTCAATTGCTAACTTCGTTTGAAGAATGTGAGCAAAAAGGTTTTGCTAATTTGGAAGCTGTCAGCAAACCCGTGCTCCCGTGGCTTTGTAACAATTATTATGGTCAATTAACACTTCGTCTTGACATCAAAAATGCCTACTTAGAAATGAAAGTTTTTAACTGAATATTAAATGTACATTTTCTGTAGAACTGAACTCAAAACAATACCGAGTGAGTGGCACAAAAGCGAGCGTGATTGCAAGTCTCATTTGCATGTTTCATTGACCGACAATTTAATTTCCACGGGCCCTCTCGGGGCGTTAATTTTCATTCATTTGTCCTCCGACACATTTTCATGAAAGTATTACGTACAAAATACGTTGCGATTCAGAATTGTCGCCTAATGAACCATTTTACGTGATCGTTTTATATGATGCCAGGTAGCTTATGATTTTGGATGTTAATAAACCACACGATCACGTCTGTTTCTGATCATTTCAACCAATTGATTGGTCGATTGGCTGGACATGAAAATCAATGAAATTCGCTTCAAGTCTATTGTTTTGTACCAGAGTGAAAAGTATTATAAAAAAATATTGAAGTTTAGCCAAATCCGCAGTTAGACCGGTAAAGTGGACCTCAGACCCCAGGCTGAAATCTTCGGATGCGACTGAGATTAACTTTAAGATGAAGAAGAAGAATGTGACTGATACTTGACAGATTTAAAAATGCACTAATTTTACAAAACCAGGCGTATCTCTTAAACTATAGTCACTCGCGATCAGTTCACGAAATTTGTTTTAAAAAGCATTTTGAAGAGAGTGATACTATATATGCTATACTATAATTTTTATGAACAACTTCTATGATAACAAAATTTTACAGAAAATGAACTACTCTCAGTTAAATTTTACCTATTTTTCAATCTCGCTAATCAGAGGATGTCTTTTCGGTATAAAAATATCATTAAGAAATGGCTTCAAAATACAATAATAAAATTCTTCAACGTTTCAGCATTGATAAAATCGGCCTGTTCCTTCCTATCTCGTAAAATATCTACTTCGGTATCTACTGAATACTAAGCACGATTGGAATTATTCTACAAAGATCGCGTAGTAGGTACAATTGTTGACTGGAATTGCGAAGGAAATTCGTTAATTTCCTTTACGTGATCTTTTACCGTTGAATTATATCGTGCGATTGACAACTTAGACTTATAAAACTTTTTAAGATCTAACAGAAAACACGTTACGTATATGTGCAACCGCTTAACATCTAAATGTTAGTTATGCGGCCATGCATATACCTACAGTATACTTAATCTATATCACGTCTTCTCTCTCTGACATAAGCAGAGATAACAGTTCGTGATTTGCCACATTGCGACATTCTGGGTCAGCCAATTAATAATATTGATAATGCTTGTAACACATAATGGAGACAACTCTACGAACCACATAATTGTTCCATGTTCATATGAAAGTCAAACATAACTGACCCAGTCCGAAGCAGCCAAGTGTTCATTTGAATAACTATACGTTAAGATTAATATAGTAAATATAATTGTAAGAATAATATCTAATACTGGAATCAGTAAAAGGGGGAATCGGTAATAAGCTGATTTATTTATGTAACTAATAACACAGACGTTCGTTATTCAGTAACAGCTTATTAGAGCAGACTAAGTCTAGAAACTAGAGATAGTACAAACAATATTGTTAATCTTATTAACTCGCTACAATACAAAAACATAAGACATTATTTCTATCATATATTCACGTTATCAATCGTCCACATTCGCAGTTTTTCTTTCTGCGTATTCCTTTGAGTGGAAGTGAGTGTAATGGTCAAGATAATATGTTTCGTTCTTCCGGTAGAGTAGGGACATTAATATTTGTCAAAACGTCGCTCGGGAGTGCCGCAAAACCTAAGAAATATTACTGTTGTTTTTATACAAAGCATAATTTTGTTCCATTCTGGAGAGGGTTATTCAAAAGACTTAATAAAGTGAAATCTTCTTTAGGCGCATAACGTATTTTTGACATTGACACGTTGTTTTCATTTTGGGAAAAAGCCATTGAACTCGCGACACTGTTATTTTTACCGTTACCGTACCGACCCCTCTGTATATAATCATAATAATTATATTGGTTCCGTTTTTCCAGTTTTCGATACTCCTGTTGGCACTCCCTGAGTGTCACTATTATTTGAAATATCTAAACTGGGATCAATCTAGGAAACAAGGTAATACCTACTTACAAAATCTGTGAATTCGTTTTTACATTAACCAACTAGTCATTATCATTATGTATTAGACCATCATGATTGAATGGACACGAAAGCTCAGGAGAAAACTGGTAGTGAAGTAACTTATTCAAAATAAACTAACTTAAACTTAGTTTTTCAAAATGAATTGAATGAATGAATATTTATATTTCAAGTAACATAGGCTCATTTTGGTTAGTAACAATTTTAGCTTATATCTATGTTAGTATGTCGTACAAAATTTCTTATTCTGCAGATAAGTTCATCAGGTCCCACGTTCAACGTGTAACTTGGTGAACCTACCCATCACAGGTCCTTCCATCCTGCCCGCGAACACCTTCATCATGCTGCTATAACTCGCCCACAACCTGTGCACCAGCGAGGCCACTCTTTTGCGCATGAGAGCAAAGAAGTCGTCTGTTCTTCACGCTGCAAACATTTCGGATGCACTACAGCCTCGGGGGAGCCCCATTAGCATCCTAAAGGCGTTATGATATTGCACACGTAGGGTGCCGTACGATTTCTGGGTATACGTGGTCCACAGGCTGCTTGTGTAGAAAGTTTGGCAAAAAGCCTTGAACAGCATTATTTTAATAGGTATTGAGCATTTATTAAACCTGCGAGCCATCATATTACCCCTCATACACAACGCCCTACGCTCCCTTTCAATATCATAATCGTCCTTTAAGTCTTCTCTAACAATATGCCCTAAGTACTTAAATTTGCTAACTCTTGTCCATGGCGAACTATTGAGTGTAACTGGTGGTACATACAGTGGGCTTTTGTTTGTTCCTCTGAAAATCATCAGCTCGCTCTTGGCAGAATTATAATGCAACCCGTGTTCAGTGGCATATCTTTCGCATATGGCTACTAACTTTCGAATGCCACCTATTGACGGGCTTAGCAACACCATGTCGTCCTATCCTATAATTGTCTGAGCATCTGCAAATACCTCACTTCTTTCATCCAGCTTAAGATGTTCAAGAAACTCATTAAAATAAATTAAAACACTTCATACAAATTACTCATTAAACCAGATAAATTTACTTTTCGTTTCAGAAAACCCAATGAATTAATTACACCGCGCGCCGACCAATTTACAAAACAATATTAACTTAATAAAGATGTGTCTACATTTTATTCATTCGATTGGATTCCGCAAATTCTCCACAAGATCCTTGTTGCTGGTATTTCCGAGATATTTACTTTGAGGAATTTCTCGCTTAGTCGAGGGCCTTTGGACATTAATATAAGGCAATTTAGAGCTATCACGAACATGAACGACCCGCATAATATGACACAACCACCGAACTTTAGTACTTGTTATCACATGGTTTTATCTATTATCTCTGTTTGGAATTTCAGTTAAATGGAATTATGTTCTCGTGAAGCAATATACGCTCATATAACGACACCTAGTCCAACAATAATATTCCATCAGCGGTCAGACATAAGGCTTAATAGCTGTAATATAATATTCCTACATAGTAACGTCTATGTAATGCACTTGTTCGTTCAGTATAGTTTAAGTTATAAATTTAATTATAGATATTAACGGTTCGCAATTAGATGCCAATTATTTTCATCTGTAACTTCATCCAAAGGTTGTCTGGAAGACTTTGGCTTTTTGTGTAGAGACCGTTCATTGCACTTACTATATTATTTACTAAAATTGCGTAATTGTATAATAGGTACTTACTACTGATTCAGTCTTAATTTTATCACGACTACTACTACCTCTATGTAGTTCCTTATGACCTGAGAAGTACAACTGATTAACTGATGTAATTCGGAATATTATTTTCACATAGTGTAATATTCGACGAATTATTCGTCTCACAAATCAGTACTTAAATGCGCCACAAATATTTTTATTATTACCACGAAATGCGTAAAAAGATTTACAATAACAAATATCTCATTTTTGGAATACATACTTAGTTTCGAAACTTCAAAGCATGGGCCATTGTACAATTTGTACATCTCTTCAGGGCTCAAGAAACAATTAGAAAATCATAGGTGTAAATTACTAAAACGATTTCGTCTTTAATAACTAGCCATTGAAAATAATGAACAGAGCACCTATTTGAAGGTAAGCGGTGGCACCAAGTGTAAGCTCATTAATTAATGCTATTTTTAATTAAATAAAGTGAATTTCTAAAACATAATAATATGCACTTAGTTTAAATGAGACCTTTCAGTTACATTACCACGTTAACAAATGTGTTAACGTTATGATGTCATTTGCTTATCGGTAAACTGTCAGCGCATTTTCATACGTCTTTCTACGTAGAAGGGTAGATAAGTTCAGAATATATTCACTAGTTATAAATAACGTTGTGAGACTAGAGAATAGCTTTAACTGAAGCTATTTTGTTACGAAACCGTTATACGCTACATGATTCATTGTTTCATGCTCACGTTGGAATGGATGTTGAATATTCTCTTCAGAAGTTACTGCAACCAGAAACCCAAATATAACTTATATACTGTCGCATAAAATCTGAAATCCCTGAATATGTTAACTTTCATGCGACTAAGTTAGTAACAAGCACAAGGATCAGCTGGTTGACAAGCACAAGCATTTGCTCTATCTAGCTTCTATACCATTACAAACATACATATACTCTCGCCTGTAAATCCCCGAAGGGGTAAGCAGAGGTATATTAACACCCACATTTCGCCAACTATGATTTTTGGTCCCACGTAATAGGGGCGAGCATCTTGTTATCAAGCAGGCATTTGGTCATGATTTCTAAATCATTACTAAGTTGAAATTAATTGAGGGGGCGATACTCTTTTTCGTGTGGAAATCGAGGAGTTTATGTCGTACTCGAACCGACTAAAACAGCACGCCGACTGAGGGTCGTGGTGCTAGGCCGGAGGTGAGATTGACTTCGACTTATCCCACGCACACCGGCTGACCCAGGGCGATACACGTGCTGCACAGTTATGTTAAAGCATAACTTTGCCATTCGTAAACTTCAGTTTAAATGATCAATATTGTACAAGGACGACAAAACATAGAAAGCTTGTCGTTGCAAGATGTTGCGTATTCTTGTTCAAGTCTAATATAACTTCTTAGGGTATTCTCGAAACGATACACAGGACAGTTTCCGGACGCAAAACAGTTTTAACATTGTTTTGTGTGATTTTCTAATGGATTCGTATTTTATTCAATTTCCATTTTTTTACATATGAAATCATACATTAAGGATTACGTAGATTTTAGCCACAAATTCCTTGTTTTATTACACAAGATGAAAATTATTGCGCTGATTATGAAGTCCAAGATTCATGTATAAAAAATATCCGAATGTCCATTTCTAAAACTATGATCATTAAAAAGAATCACGTTGTTATCATCAAAGGTACGGTCAATTATTTCGTATATATTTTGACAATTTGCAAGGAAGTCAAAACTCATAGCATACATCCCAGCAACGTTTTATAACACTAATATAATAATTATTATAAATAAAAATATAAAACAAGGTATGTGCAAAACTGTAGGTTCAGGCGTCAAAGAATTCCTCCCCATCGACGTCATCCGGGAGGGTGGCCAGTAGGCTGGCGGCATTGCCACGTTGAATGGCAATGTGAATTCTTTGCGCAAGGAATAAACCAGCCCTCTGGTCACGGGTAGTGTCTATTAAACGTTTAGATATTTCTTTGTATAAAAGACGTGCACTTGGACCCCATGATCCCAGCGTAATATAAAGAAAATTAAATAATCCATAAACGTGTGGTTATAAGAGGAAATATTATTGGCAGTTAGTAAACTGAGCACAACCTGTATATGAGGACAACAGTTTTCCACTGACAAAGTTAAATTTGTTCCTGAATTCGTTACAGCGATGTTCGGTAGGTCCTTTCGATTCCCATCCCGTCCATCAGGACGAACTATTTACATACCTACACGTTTGTAGGTTACCCTCGGTGCGCTAATCTGACTCGACCGGAGCTGTTTCTTCAAACGAACTGTCATTCTCTGGTCTACAAATGATTGTGACAGCATTCCCACTGGTACCAGCATTATAATGTGAAACGAGAAATATCCTGCCCCTTGGGAACTTTAATCGTTGTAAGTCGGACCCAACCCTCCGTGTCCTCGGGCGAGGCGGTGTCCATGCAAATTCGTCTGGTAACCTGTTTAAAAACAATTTACGTCACAGGAATGCTAAGGAAGCTGACATTTGTTTTACATTAAAGTACGAATATTTTGGTAAGTTTAGGAGGTACTTTATAAAGAGTTACTTTAAAATTCGCGGCTTAATGTAAATAAGTATTTGTAAAAAACAGAGAAAATCTATGCGTGTATGTATTTATATTTGTGTTCTACCCGCTATGATACAAGCTATGCTTATATTTTATAACATCAACATTGTTCTTCTGTTTATTGTAAACATCTAGATATAGTATGAACTTTACTTTTTTTGTTTTCGGGGCTTCTCTCCTCATGAGGAATAGTGACTTCAACAATCATTGCAAGCACTTTAATCGATCTATCACTATCATACCAGACTCACGAGTGAATATAATCCTATCAGTGATGATAGATCGATCGCACTTTAATTTGACGCGACCATTTTAGGAACTTGATCGGACATAATCCCGACATGTATTGTGTGTGGAACTTTTAAATGTAAAATTGCATTTGGAAGCAAATTGCTGATAAAGTTCTTGCATTATTTCCGTACAGACTGCCGTTAGACGTTTGTATGGCAACCGAGACCGACGTTGACGATGGCTTAACGTACTCTACGAAGCCCGGAAGGGTTTCAAATTTCAATGTGTTTGGATTGAACTGATCTAAGCATTGCTCCACTTTGCAATATGTTAACCTACTCGGTTATCAATTACCAATAAGCTCATAACAAGTGTATTGTACCTATATAAAAAAATCTGATACGTAATTACATTTTCTTCATAAACGTTACGGAAGTGAAACTGCGAAGAATCTAGTATCTTTTTAGTTAACAGCAAGCGAACCTTGCCGCTTCGAATGTAAATTTAACGTGTAGCAGACTGTGTTTATAGCCCGTCTGTTTTACTTGAGTTTCTTGAAATCCCTGAAGTATCAACACAGAATTAACACGTACGAGCCCTGCACGCTTGTAAACGTCAATAAAGAATCAAGCTAAATTATCAAAATATTGTTAAAAGAGTACGAAAATGTTAACTTACAGACACAGCTTTTCACCAATATTAGTATTAGTATGTACTATTTATTTTTTTAAATTGTATTTTTATCGCTAGGCATGTTTCATGATGGATTTTTATGACAATTCGGGCTTTCACGCGATAAAAATTTTTGACTTGCGGACGTTGAGCATCATTAACCTAAAGTCCCCTCCACTGATCGCCACTACTATTCTAGCATTGTGCGTGAAGCGATTGAAATCAAAACAAAGTGTGTCTTTCATTCTGAAAGTAATGGAGGGTAGACGCACAAAAAATGTTCCACGCACACCGTGCGACCTTCGCTGGCCAGTCAAGTCGTGATCACTGGTGCAGCACCCGAAACGTCGGCAAAATTACGTCAATTCTTTTTTTATCGCGTGAAGTCCCGAATTGTCATAAAAACCATGAGTTTACACCGCGACAGTTTAAAAATAACATGTTTCATGATATTATACAATAACATATGTCATTATGATATTATACAATAACATGTCGCACATTGGGACCTAAACATAAACTGGCGAAATGTGGGTGCTAGCACCTCTGCCTACCCCTTCGGGGAATACAGGTGTGAGTTTATGTTTTTTTATGTTTTTATGTCGCACATCCTTTGAAAAACTGTCATATCACAATAAAAGTCCATTTTAAGATGAAAATACAGTTTGATGCGGATTTTTCTTCTCTATCGATCAATAAAACCGCCATATTATTGTTGTAAATAGTTGTCAAAAGATGGCGCAAATGACGGTTTTTCCCGAAGCGTAAACCCGCGCCCCCCGCTCATGAAAATAGTCATAAGCTGTGTTAAAACTGTATCGACGAGTGAAAAACAGTCGTATTACATTTTACGACTGTTTTTTTTTATAAACTTTACCTAATAATATTTACATACTACTCTAAAAAGGGCCACATCATAGGTTATGACATAATTTGTGTTCAGCTTAGTTTTTGGGGGACGAAGTTGCTCACGTCCGTAGGTTATACCACCTTTCCCTAGGCCCACCCTACACGTGTCCCCTGGGTGGTGCAAATCGAGCAACAACGCCGAGCAACAGGCGGCGGTTAAATAACCTGACCTGGCAAACACAGGCCAAGGGGAACTAAATACCCTCTAAAATTGTGGCAATAGTGCCTTGGGAAAGCACAATTGGTTTTCTCCCACCTCTTTTAATAATGGAAATGTATAGTGAAAGTGAATGTGATTTGTCTTGCGATCCGGCTAACCCCCGGCGCCTTCCAGTACCCGGGCTGGAAGGTGTGAAATTGGCTACCGAAGACTACACGAGGGTGGGTACCCAGGCCCCCGTGACAGTGAATGCTACTGGTCAAATATATACAACAAGCCTTCCATCCAAGCCTGTTTATAAGACAGAGAAGTGTATCGGTTGGAAGTTCCCTTCCTACCAGAAATGAGGAGACGGGACCACAAAGCTCGCAAGAAGTAGCCTGCGATACCAATTTGCCTGAGTGGCAAACGGCTCCAGTAAATAGAAAGCCGAATAAAAAAAGAAAACTCTCAAATCAGTCCCCCGAAAGTGTGGCTACTTCAAATATGTTCGATGGACTACCTCTAGTTGAAGAACCTGCTCAATCTAAAGGAAAGAAGCCTAGCAATCCACCTCCAATCATACTATATGGTGTCCAAGATGTCAATAAACTAACGGAATTTCTCGAATCTGCAAGTGAAAGAACCACATTCAAGTTTAAGATAGTAAACAAAACACAAATAAGAATTATTAGTGAAAACATAGATGTTTACAAAAAACTTATTACAGCGGTAAGAGAGAAGGGTCTCATTGGCCATACATTCAACCGTAAAGAAGACAGAAATTACAGACTGGTAGTAAGAAACTTGCATCACACTACTCCAATTGATGTAATAAAAACTGAATTTGAGAAAACGGGAAACATAGTAGTTGGAGAGATTATCAATGCTAGATTTGGGCCTGATAAAAAACCTACCTCAACTTTCTTTGTAAACCTGCAACCTAGTCAGCATAATGAAGGAGCCAAGGAAATCAGACATATTTTACACCAAATTGTTACTATAGAAGACCCAAAAAAGAGGACCACTATAGTTCAGTGTCAAAGATGCCAACAGTATGGTCACACGAAAAACTACTGCATGAGACCAGGTCGATGCCTGAAATGCGCAGAATCACTCTTAACCAAAGATTGCCCTAAAGTGGACCGCAGTACTCCAGCAAAATGTGCCCTATGTCTTGGCCCTCACCCTGCGAATTATAAAGGTTGCGAGGTATATAAAGAAATCCTAGCCAGAAAAATACAGCGTTCTTCTCTAAGCGCAAGAAAAACGGCTGCGTCACGCTCTCCCAATAGTGGTATAAGCCCAAACGTCCAACCTACTAACCAATCCATAAACCCACCTACAAGAAATACGCCTAAGACGTATAATGAAGCGGCTAAAGGTGTAGTCCGAGGTACAAACCAAGAATCTGTACTAGAAATCAGTCAACAATCATTGAATAACAGAATTGAGGAAATATTTATAAAACAATCACAAAAAATTGATACAATCCTACAACAAACAACAAAAACAGCTTTAAACATCTACGCTAAACACCTTAAACAGGCTATAAAAGAAAACCTAGATGCAACTATTGAGGAAAACCTTATGTCGTTAACAGCTACAACGGACACCGACTACTCTCTCTGGAAGGCATGCAAAAATCTGAATCAACCCACAAACCCTAAACCACCTATACGACTAGATGGAAACAAGTGGGCTAGGTCTAAATTAGAAAAAGCAAATGCTTTTGCCGACCATCTGGCTAAAGTATTTGTACCAAATGAAGCCACTCCTGGGTCGGATGAGGCAGAAATAGATACTATTCTCCAGCAGGATTTCCAATTGCATTTGCCCTTGAAGACAGTTACACCAAGGGAGGTACAAAGAACCATACAACAAATGGAGAATAGGAAGGCACCAGGCTTTGACCTCATTGACAAAAAGGTTCTCTCGGAATTACCTCGTAAGGCTATAACTCACTTGACAACCCTATTCAACCGGATTATCAGTGTTGGATACTTTCCAGCGCTATGGAAGGTCTCTCAGGTGATCATGGTACATAAGCCTGGGAAACCGCCACATGAAGTCTCATCGTACCGACCTATAAGTCTTCTCCCGATCGCCTCTAAAGTACTAGAGAAGGTGCTACTACGAAGGCTCTCGCAAGCTATGAATGAAAATTCAATAACTCCAGATCACCAATTCGGGTTTAGAGCACAGCATGGCACTATCGAACAAACTCACAGGGTGTGTAAATTCGTAAGCAATGGCCTTGAGCTAAAAGAGTACTGCTCCTCAGCTTTTCTGGACGTTCAACAAGCATTCGATCGAGTATGGCACAAGGGGCTCTTATGCAAGATCAAGTCACTTCTCCCTCATACCTTCTATGGAATCCTAGAGTCTTATATCACCGATAGAATATTCCAAGTGAAAGAAATGGATTGTACATCAGGTTTCCATGATATACTTGCAGGGGTACCCCAAGGCTCTGTACTTGGCCCAGTGCTGTACACCATATTTACCTCAGATCTACCGCGTACTCCTGGAGTCAGTATTGCAACCTATGCAGACGATACGGCAATCCTAGCTTCGAGTAAACAACCAGAAGAAGCCACGTTAAAGCTGCAGCGAAGCCTAAATGAAATAAACAACTGGTTCGATAGGTGGAGAATTAAGGTGAACACTAGCAAATCAGTACAAGTGACATTCACATTGCGAAGAAAGACATGCCCTCCTGTAAACCTAGGTGGAAAGGAACTGCCTCAGAGTGACACAATTAAATATCTTGGACTGCACTTGGACCGTAGATTGACATGGCAAAAACACATTGAAACAAAACGGCGTGAGATCAACATTAAATATAAGAGGCTGTACTGGTTACTGGGTAGAAACTCGAAATTGTCCATCGACAACAAACTCCTCATATACAATGCTGTTATAAAACCGGTCTGGACCTACGGAATTCAACTGTGGGGAGCTACATGCGACTCTAACAAAACTAAAATTCAAAGAACATAAAACTACATCCTTAAACAAATAAGCAACTCGCCTTGGTTCATAAGAAACGCTGAAGTACATGAACACCTGGGCATACCTACAGTCAAGGAGGAAATAGAAGTATACGCTCAGAAGTACAAGACTAGGCTGGAAAATCATCCTAACCACCTAGCTGTTCAACTCACTCTACCGGAGTATATAAACCGTCTCAAAAGACGAAGAACCCTGGAGCTCAGCAGCATTGACTGAGCTAATTATCATTATGGTAGATATTCCTAATGAGGAATATCTCCACCCGCAAATCATCCTACAACTCATCTGCTCATAGTCAGTAGACTGATTGCACGATGCGCTCTTGGAAAAAAAAAAAAAAAAGCTTAGTTGAAAAAACCGTCATAACATAGGATATGACGTTATTTTTATAATAAAAATATACAAAGATTTTGTTAATTATTTAGTTTAAAAAGATTATTTTATGCTTAGAGTCTATTACTTAAGTTAAACGATGTCAATAATGAAAAAGTAAGTCAAAATATCACAGTATCTTTAACACTTCAACCTAATATCTATACCTACTAACTGTGATACTTTGATTTACGTTTTCATTATTTTTGTAATTCTAAAAGTTCCTATAAAAATTTACAAAGATTTTGTTGATTATTTAGGGATTCTCAAATATTTTATCTTGCTTTACTGTTAGGAAAGTAGCTATTTATTTTAAATTGCGCTAATCAGTAATGTGAAAAAGAGTCACATTATGGGACAATTTTCTTTTTTCCTTAATAAATACGTATTTTCTTTCATGAGTGCGTTTTTTTATATTTTCATTCTGGAAACAAGCTTAATAAATCCTTCATCAGTTTCTGTTGTTATAAGTAGTAAACAAAGAAAGATTAGTTAGTAATGAGACAGATAGTTAAAAAAATCTGTTTTTTTTTGTTTTATGACACTTTTTTAAAGGATGTGCGATGTATCATGAGATTATACTATCTTTATATTTTCGGATTCGGAAAATTCTACTCTTTTATTGCCAAAAAAATATTTTCTCTAACATCTAGTATATTAATGTTTATCGTACAAAACGTAGCAAATTTCAGTTGAATCTGTTTTGCTGTTTGATTGTAAATATTGTAATTGAGTAGGTAGCTGACGTTCAAATTTCTTCGCAAAGATTCACATTCATAATATAATAGAAAATAATTTTGTTATTATTGCGAAATTTAATTTCTCCGCAAAGAATTTAGATAAAAAGATTCCACGAAGTGTAAGTGTACAAAGAAGGTAGGCGTATGTTAAATTAGGATCTCTTTTATAAAGTATCTGTCCAAAGCAGTGGTCCAAGTTTAATGTTGTAGCTTGTTTCTTTATGTAATTGAATATTCAGTAGCAGTACGTATTATATATTTTATTGCGTAGCGAGGAGTAAACATAAAGGACTTTCGTTACATTTTGGTCAAACCTTATCGCATTTGTTGCCTACATTTTAGTATCTTCATTTATTTATTGAATTCACTCTAGCTTTGTTTATTCTCGATTTACTAAGCCTGCCTTTTATTTCGCCAGTGTAAATGTCCTGCGGCAAACCGCGCGACACGAAGAGGCCGGTTACGTGTCGATTTCACACACTGCCATATCCTGGACTTTATCGACGAGGTCCGAAACTATTCTAGAATACTTACTTCTATGGCAACCCTTCGCTCGTAGCGCGTGTCTACAGTGTGACGTGGTCATCTGTACCAATACATCATAGGAGCTATGTTTTAAAAATATATAATACACTATACAAATAAGAGAACAAGTTGCAAACAAAATTCGCTATATGCTACAAATAGGTAGGAAGGCCGTAGCTAAATTTGAAGTTAGCCTATTAGAATTGGTAGACGTAGATTTGATGATAGAAAGAATAATGGCATAATTTTTGTCAATATGTAACTAGCCTCCCCTAGCTTAATCTGACGCGCTCGAGTTACTTACTACTAAATTTCCTCCTACGCGTGCCCCACTAAAAAAATCGCAGAGGAAATAAGAACGACGCAATTCAAGTCCATTCACAAAATTTCGTGGAAACGTCGAGATAATAGCATTGCACCGTTTTTTTTTTACATGAAGCCGTCGACGTTATAGTGCAGTGAGTGATAGCCGATCAAACTTTCATATTTCTTTTTAACGCCATCAGAGCTTCTAGATTTACACGTACTGGAGTTTTTGCCTCGCTAAGTGCTCTACAATACGTTTATTTATCTCAATGAAACGTATTAAAATAATTCTTAGCATTTACGAAATCAGATACATTCAGATAGTGAGATAGGTACGAATATAGATACATTTTAAATTTGATTTTGAAACAACTTTTACCTATTGAAGGAATTTTTACAGCATTAAGTATGCTAACTATACAAATCAAATACATAGGGAAAAAGAATCTTCTCGGGCGGGACTCGAACCCGCAGTCTTTCCCTTACAGGGGGAATGCCTGACCAATTCGGCTACCGAGACCTACCTAAAAACTTGCAGATGTCACGGCCAAATGAATGTCATGACAAAATGACAAAAGCGCAAAACACGCATTCAAGCATCAACAGAAAAGTAATAATAATAATAAATAAATATTCCACAACATTCTACACAACGCTACCCATGGCAAAGAAATGGGATTTTGTGCCATGGGTCTAGATAGCGTTGTGTAGAATGTTGTGGAATATTTATTGTGGTAAGCTTAACTAGCTTGTGTTATGGAATCTAGAATGCGGATATACATACTTAGATATTTTTTTATAAATACTTACATATTATATAGAAACATCCAAAACAATACTAATATTCATGCATAAAAAGAACCCGCGCCTCTTGAGTAGCAGTCGCGTTCACTACCACCACGCCACAGAGGCTACAAAGTAGGTATACATTATTTAACAATTAACACATTTTCTTATGTTGTGTAGAACTTGCGTCAAGTCAATATCAACATCGACTCTCCAGCTCACTGCATTGTAGGTACGTAGTATCTATGAGTAATGTGTCTATACTCACACCATACAAGGCAGGAAACCTTGTCGTTTTTTCTCAACAAATAACATTTTCAATCTTCAAATGGAATACTGAAACATCGATAGATACCACAACACAGTTTTACCATTTTTATTGAACCCTGAAACTGTTACCGAGTTCATGCAATCGATCGAGTATGGCACAAGGGGCTCTTATGCAAGATCAAGTCACTTCTCCCTCATACCTTCTATGGAATCCTAGAGTCTTATATCACCGATAGAATATTCCAAGTGAAAGAAATGGATTGTACATCAGGTTTCCATGATATACTTGCAGGGGTACCCCAAGGCTCTGTACTTGGCCCAGTGCTGTACACCATATTTACCTCAGATCTACCGCATACTCCTGGAGTCAGTATTGCAACCTATGCAGACGATACGGCAATCCTAGCTTCGAGTAAACAACCAGAAGAAGCCACGTTAAAGCTGCAGCGAAGCCTAAATGAAATAAACAACTGGTTCGATAGGTGGAGAATTAAGGTGAACACTAGCAAATCAGTACAAGTGACATTCACATTGCGAAGAAAGACATGCCCTCCTGTAAACCTAGGTGGAAAGGAACTGCCTCAGAGTGACACAATTAAATATCTTGGACTGCACTTGGACCGTAGATTGACATGGCAAAAACACATTGAAACAAAACGGCGTGAGATCAACATTAAATATAAGAGGCTGTACTGGTTACTGGGTAGAAACTCGAAATTGTCCATCGACAACAAACTCCTCATATACAATGCTGTTATAAAACCGGTCTGGACCTACGGAATTCAACTGTGGGGAGCTACATGCGACTCTAACAAAACTAAAATTCAAAGAACACAAAACTACATCCTTAAACAAATAAGCAACTCGCCTTGGTTCATAAGAAACGCTGAAGTACATGAACACCTGGGCATACCTACAGTCAAGGAGGAAATAGAAGTATACGCTCAGAAGTACAAGACTAGGCTGGAAAATCATCCTAACCACCTAGCTGTTCAACTCACTCTACCGGAGTATATAAACCGTCTCAAAAGACGAAGAACCCTGGAGCTCAGCAGCATTGTCTGAGCTAATTATCATTATGGTAGATATTCCTAATGAGGAATATCTCCACCCGCAAATCATCCTACAACTCATATGCTCATAGTCAGAAGACTGATTGCACGATGCGCTCTTGGAAAAAAAAAAAAAAAAAGCTTAGTTGAAAAAACCGTCATAACATAGGATATGACGTTATTTTTATAATAAAAATATACAAAGATTTTGTTAATTATTTAGTTTAAAAATATTATTTTATGCTTAGAGTCTATTACTTAAGTTAAACGATGTCAATAATGAAAAAGTAAGTCAAAATATCACAGTATCTTTAACACTTCGACCTAAGATCTATACCTACTAACTGTGATACTTTGATTTACGTTTTCATTATTTTTGTGATTCTAAAAGTTCATATAAAAATTTACAAAGATTTTGTTGATTATTTAGGGATTCTCAAATATTTTATCTTGCTTTACTGTTAGGAAAGTAGCTATTTATTTTAAATTGCGCTAATCAGTAATGTGAAAAAGAGTCACATTATGGGACAATTTTCTTTTTTCCTTAATAAATACGTATTTTCTTTCATGAGTGCGTTTTTTTATATTTTCATTCTGGAAACAAGCTTAATAAATCCTTCATCAGTTTCTGTTGTTATAAGTAGTAAACAAAGAAAGATTAGTTAGTAATGAGACAGATAGTTAAAAAAATCTGTTTTTTTTTGTTTTATGACACTTTTTTAGAGGATGTGCGATGTATCATGAGATTATACTATCTTTATATTTTCGGATTCGGAAAATTCTACTCTTTTATTGCCAAAAAAATATTTTCTCTAACATCTAGTATATTAATGTTTATCGTACAAAACGTAGCAAATTTCAGTTGAATCTGTTTTGCTGTTTGATTGTAAATATTGTAATTGAGTAGGTAGCTGACGTTCAAATTTCTTCGCAAAGATTCACATTCATAATATAATAGAAAATAATTTTGTTATTATTGCGAAATTTAATTTCTCCGCAAAGAATTTAGATAAAAAGATTCCACGAAGTGTAAGTGTACAAAGAAGGTAGGCGTATGTTAAATTAGGATCTCTTTTATAAAGTATCTGTCCAAAGCAGTGGTCCAAGTTTAATGTTGTAGCTTGTTTCTTTATGTAATTGAATATTCAGTAGCAGTACGTATTATATATTTTATTGCGTAGCGAGGAGTAAACATAAAGGACTTTCGTTACATTTTGGTCAAACCTTATCGCATTTGTTGCCTACATTTTAGTATCTTCATTTATTTATTGAATTCACTCTAGCTTTGTTTATTCTCGATTTACTAAGCCTGCCTTTTATTTCGCCAGTGTAAATGTCCTGCGGCAAACCGCGCGACACGAAGAGGCCGGTTACGTGTCGATTTCACACACTGCCATATCCTGGACTTTATCGACGAGGTCCGAAACTATTCTAGAATACTTACTTCTATGGCAACCCTTCGCTCGTAGCGCGTGTCTACAGTGTGACGTGGTCATCTGTACCAATACATCATAGGAGCTATGTTTTAAAAATATATAATACACTATACAAATAAGAGAACAAGTTGCAAACAAAATTCACTATATGCTACAAATAGGTAGGAAGGCCGTAGCTAAATTTGAAGTTAGCCTATTAGAATTGGTAGACGTAGATTTGATGATAGAAAGAATAATGGCATATTTTTTGTCAATATGTAACTAGCCTCCCCTAGCTTAATCTGACGCGCTCGAGTTACTTACTACTAAATTTCCTCCTACGCGTGCCCCACTAAAAAAAATCGCAGAGGAAATAAGAACGACGCAATTCAAGTCCATTCACAAAATTTCGTGGAAACGTCGAGATAATAGCATTGCACCGTTTTTTTTTTACATGAAGCCGTCGACGTTATAGTGCAGTGAGTGATAGCCGATCAAACTTTCATATTTCTTTTTAACGCCATCAGAGCTTCTAGATTTACACGTACTGGAGTTTTTGCCTCGCTAAGTGCTCTACAATACGTTTATTTATCTCAATGAAACGTATTAAAATAATTCTTAGCATTTACGAAATCAGATACATTCAGATAGTGAGATAGGTACGAATATAGATACATTTTAAATTTGATTTTGAAACAACTTTTACCTACCTAAAAACTTGCAGATGTCACGGCCAAATGAATGTCATGACAAAATGACAAAAGCGCAAAACACGCATTCAAGCATCAACAGAAAAGTAATAATAATAATAAATAAATATTCCACAACATTCTACACAACGCTACCCATGGCAAAGAAATGGGATTTTGTGCCATGGGTCTAGATAGCGTTGTGTAGAATGTTGTGGAATATTTATTGTGGTAAGCTTAACTAGCTTGTGTTATGGAATCTAGAATGCGGATATACATACTTAGATATTTTTTTATAAATACTTACATATTATATAGAAACATCCAAAACAATACTAATATTCATGCATAAAAAGAACCCGCGCCTCTTGAGTAGCAGTCGCGTTCACTACCACCACGCCACAGAGGCTACAAAGTAGGTATACATTATTTAACAATTAACACATTTTCTTATGTTGTGTAGAACTTGCGTCAAGTCAATATCAACATCGACTCTCCAGCTCACTGCATTGTAGGTACGTAGTATCTATGAGTAATGTGTCTATACTCACACCATACAAGGCTGGAAACCTTGTCGTTTTTTCTCAACAAATAACATTTTCAATCTTCAAATGGAATACTGAAACATCAATAGATTCGACAACACAGTTTTACCATTTTTATTGAACCCTGAAACTGTTACCGAGTTCACTGCAGTTCATACCAGTCGACGAGACCAGCGAGTCATTTACATTTTACTCGACACATTTACATACACTTATGCCCACTCCTATAGGAATACAGAGTCGTAAAATACAGGAACAACACTACGATCGCTGTTGCATAATTGACGTTGTATTTTGTAACAACTTGTATAACAATCTAGGGAGTACTACTATATAATATAGCTATATTATTTCTGGGTATATATTCAAATTGTCATACAGCAACATACTTATTATACTCACGCCTGTTAATCCCCGAAGGTTTAGGTAGAGGTATATTAACACCCACATTCGCCAACTGTGATTTTCTGTCCCACGTAATAGGAGGCGAGCCTATTGCCGCCAATGCGCACTTAGTCATGGGCTATATGTTTACTGTCAGATGAAGAACAGCCCTATCTCTCTCGAAACCCAAAGGAAGACCCATCGGAAACCAAACAGAAATAAAAATAATATATATTATCAAAAAGTAGTTACCGCAGTCATATTATTAATTTTTGCAATTATATTTTACAATTTAATTAAATGACAAATGTGGGATGTGACATCAGATTAAAATTATCTAATTTAGATGTTCAACTAATATTCCCAGTAGATAGATACATATTTTTTTTACTGTACAGTCAGCATCAGAATGATGTTGACGAACAAAGTACTCAAAATGATCTTAATACCGTTTTCAGTTGACCGATAGTTCTGATATTTGGTACACACCTTTAGTTTTTGCAGTAATACCATATAAATCAATAAAACAGTTTTATTTGCTCTTAATACTAGAGTTTTAAGATCATTTTGAGACTTCGTCGTCAAGACGTGTCGTGTTTAAGACGCTTACTGAACACCAATAGATTTACAGTAGGACAAATATGTAGGAAGCATGTATACGCGTAGGTACTTTGACTGAGAAAAGGCTGACTACCGCCATAATAAAAAGGAGGATAGCCATTGCCCAAGTGAGACATAATATGAAGGTTCCGGAATCGTGGTACATAATGTTGTACTTAAATCGAAATTTTACGAGAGACACTATATACAATGCATGGCATTTCAAACGGAGGATAATCATAAAACCAAAAATCAGATATCGGTTTGCACAGAGATTTTGCGAGCGCTCCACGCATACACGGGATTATATTTCAACAACTCGAATATATTTTCATACAGTCTACATGATCTGGTTTAAAAGGGATTATAACAGGCGGGTACATTGTTGATATTATTCATAGTCGCGTTGGCAACATTTGCCATTCGTGGCTAATTACGTTATAAACACATCATCGCTTTGTCACATATCACATCCGTACCTATAGTATTTTTCATTTTATTTAATTCTACGATTCCATTAATACTAACGATGATAAAAGTACTAACTATACTCTCGTAAGTTCGTTGTATTGGCTGGATAGTTAATCCTTACGTCCCCCTTTTTTTTTTTATAACCGTGGGGGAAAATCCTTCATGGATGTTATGCCGGACTCCTACCGACTAAAAACCCCCACGGTAACGCCCAGAAGCCTATGGATGGAAGCCCCGGGTAAGCCCTCGGAAGGATGTCCCAGGACTCCTTACGTCCCCCTAGTTTCGACCCTATTACAAATACACCCGTACGATCTCAATTTTTGAACCCTTTGGACCTACTTTAAAATCTATGCCCCCGTTGAATCTATGTTTACGTACAGTTGAACAAGTAATACGGTTGCCTTGTTACCTACTTTTTGCATACAACTTTATATGAAAAAGTGCCACCAAATATCTACTATGTCGAATGTACCTTTTGGCCCACTTTAAATAAAGCTACTAAAAACTGTAAGCATTTACTATATAATAAAATTAATAGCACTTAAATACATTAATTAAAACCACATAACGATTTCTGAAGTCTAAAAGTTTACAGACTGAAAATTTCCGAATGAAAGGTCATCAAATACGAATTATACTAATATGTTATATAGCAATCGGGATAGTACAAGGACAAACTTCCCGTATGAAAATGTTAAAAAATGAACCTTTGTTCTCCACACAATAATGAACAATGCCTAATAAATCCCTGTAACTAAATAGCCCAACAAAAGCTTAACTCTGTTTGTTTGTTTTTTTACCGCTCAATCACATCCAATAGTAATGGATGGCAGGAAACTTTGTTTTGTGATTACTTCAACGAACCAGATATAAGCTGGCAGGGCGTACGTGGCTTTGGTAGAATGTCTTGAAAAATTTGACATTGGCTTTTAGGTAATAATTACATAAACATCATAAACATTTACTTGACAGTGGCAAAATTACAGCGATTTCCTGCAGAAGCCATAAAAAAGAATGTCAAACATCGAGATATACAATGTATGGGTTACATGTGAGGAGCCCTAACAAGAAATTGAAGCCAAGACAACCTCAAATCAGAAAAAAAGATGCGCATGAGCGAACGATGCGAGACGCGACGCGGCGACGCGATGAATTAGAACCAAATTCGACGGATGCGGTACAGCACATTTTTATTCAAACTTCAGCTAGAAGTATAACTCACGTTCTGCCAACTAATTCCCTTTCAAGGGGAGCTCTGGCGACCCAACAAATCAAAAACAACAAACAATAAATCCTTACGTATGTTAATGGTAGTGCATAACATTCATAACAAGTAAAACTTTGAGTTGAGCGTTTATCAAACTCTAAATATGTAACAAGTTTCACTTGTAGTTGCTTATGAACATTTTGGGATCACCTTAATTTGCATTGAAGTTCTTCTGGGAGAAGAATACTTTGACATAGGCCTCGCAACCCGCCTTACCGAGGGCAATCCCCCGTTTCGTAATATTTATTATGTTCATAAAAAATAAAACGAGAATAGAATAGAATAGAATAGAATACTCTTTATTGCACACCAAACATAGAATATATACAGAGGATACATAAATGAAAGAAAGTTGTACAATGGGCGGCCTTATCGCGATCTGCGATTTCTTCCAGACAACCGGTTTGGATGGACTGAACTGCAAGAACAGGTAGTTTGTGGTGTACACTATAATTATTACTAATTAATATAGTTCGTAGGCATTTAATTAACAGAAAGTACTTAATCTATTAAATAAACACCTGCATACACATATATACATAGACATACATACACATACATACATACAGACACATACACATATACATACATACATACATGCATACATACATACCCGCATACATACATACATAATTCGTGCATAATACATAATGCGCGCAAATAAAATTGTATAATGCATAATATAATATTGTTCCCAGAATCATTACAGAGTTGGCATAAAACTTATAACAATAGGTAGTGCTCCCTTACCTGTCTTTGAAATGAAGACAGCGACTGTGCTCGTCTAATATTTACAGGCAACGCGTTCCAAAGTCGTGCAGCTTGTACTGTGAAGGACTTGTCGTAGAAGCTTGTAGAGTGCGTCACCATTGCCAGGGTCAAGTTTTCCGTGGATCTCAAATGTCTAGTATTATAACGAGCTTGACTTATAGATGAGAGCTTAACTTAATGATGAGTTTTCTTACAGCAAACCTTAGTCTCAAATAGAAGAATGAACAAATAATATATAGATCAGACTTAGAGACAAATATACAACGGAGAGAATATGACAGAATAAACTAAGAAAGAGAAAGTGTAAATGTTATACAAGAACGTTTTATTTTGATTCACATTCCTTTATTATTTGATGTATATTATCAAAGTTAGTTATTTTAGAAGCAGAATAGTATTCTCTACACCCTGGCAGTACTATAAATTCAGTCATAAGCACAATAAGTCCTAATTTGAAGTCGGAGTCACGCAATGCAAATATTTTCGATGGTAGTGAATAATTCTACCACAGCTAAATTAAAACGATTATTGTGGTTGAGACGTAGACAATGCATATCTAATGATATTTTCGCGTGCAGCTGTCTAAATTATTAACACAGTCCCTAACAAAAAAATATAGATGAGGTGGTTACAAATATATCCCAAACTTACCTCCGGTTACTTATCAAAAGTATTTCAGCTCTTCCAGTATATTTTATTTGTCTCTTGATAGACACTTCTACACTTCAAATAAAACAAAACGGATACATAATACCTACCTGCTTCTTACGCATGGACCCCTACCAAAACCTTTGTAGCCAAGTCAACCTCAACTAAAGCCAGCACACAGGTCTTCATCTCTACTGATTGAGGGACAAGGGTCTGGCACAGGTTTTCTTCTCGGGACTCGGTAGTTAGAAGGCACCTCCTAAAATCTGCATAAGAAAGAGAAAAGTTAAAGATGGAAGAGTCAAGTCAGTCAGTCAGTCCGAGAAAGTGCCAGATGCCAAGATGCAATCGGAAACACTGCTAAGATGATAATGAGATAGGTACTAAATACTACTAATATCTCTCTACTATGAAGAGTAAACTTATCGCCATACGTAATTATGCCTTGCATAACAGAGAAATGATTTGTAAACAAAGTTCTATAAAACTACTTTATATTATACTTTTATGTATCACAAAGAAGGTAGTCATTAAACAAGCTTGTAGTACTCACTTCTGGGCAAAAAAAAAGTATCAAAGTAATTGTCACATTTTTCACCGCACAGTACCTAACACAAAAAAAAAAACAGATAAAATACTTGAGCTGAAGGTGGAGTCGGTTTTGTTATTGTTCCTTTTCTGTAGCCATTTTTGTTGCAATTTCCAACTACGAGTACTATGTAATTTCTATTTTCGAATACTTTAGTAGTTAAATATTTTTAACCAAATTGTAATAAACGGTATGATTTAATTCCACTACTCTCCTCACTGCTCCTCGATTGTTGATATTATAGGTAGTCTATAGTGATATGACGCTCATTAGCACAGTTTCAAACACTCATTGGCCGATTGTGCCCCTTTAAACCAAGTCTCAACCGAGTCCAATATATCTGGCGGTATTATCCATTGGCGGCAACAATAAGGTATTTTTATGGGATGAAACTTTTGATCATACAGAAACATCAATTGCTCCTCAATGATACAATGATAATTTAAGAATACACTAAGTCCTTTTGGTATTACCTAATGTTCCAAGGTTAATCTCAATGCGAGTTTATAACAAGAGGTTCTGAAATTATGCAGCTGGAGTGAACTCAGAAAAGGCAACAGGCTTCATGAAATCGCGATTAGAATCGCATATTTGCTTTGAATCATTTCATCAAACATTATAGCAACAAAAGGTTTATAATATAAAAACTCGGTTCCATCTATCTTCTAAAATAAATATAGAATTTGAAGTAGGTACAATTATTAATTCATGTACTTATCACTCAAAGGGGTGTGAACTCAATTAAAGAATCGAAGTATATTTATATACCGCTAATGGATAACGGGTGGAGACCACTCCCGATTCGATGAGGTATGTTAGAACATTAGTGGTTCTTATTTTAAAGTAACCTGAAATGGGAGTTCCGTCAATGTAATTTAAATAGTGTTTCCAAGCTTCATCTCGTTACTGGAAGTTTTGATGAAAAAACCTAATAACACTCTCTATCACCCTAATATAGAGGTAACTGTGTAAGGTACCTCTATATTGGGCAGACAGAACAATTTCATTTCAATTCAATTCCAATACATGCTAGCTATCTTCACAAATATTTCTGAAACTACTGATGAAAACAATAGCGTGTGTAGAATGTTGGGAAATATTTATTTATTTATTTAAACTACTAACTTTAGATACATTTACAGTCCAGTTACCGTTTATTATGGGATCCAACTTTTAAGCTAATAATTGTCTACAAAATCATGTCCCAATTAAACGATTTTCGATAAGCAAACATCTTGGTCTTATTTATATAAACGAGCTAAGCCTAGTAGCTCGTCTATATTGGCATCGTAGCTGTACTGAAGCTGGCACGTGTGATTCTGGAGATATTTGGCTTTACCTGTGACTAACTGAAAGTCAAGTCAGGCATTATATACACGTGCAACCGCTTCAGATTAAGACAGCCAAAATGTAGCAACAGCATATTCACTTAGCCAATTATAAGCCACGAAAAGAGGTGGTAAGAATCGGCAATTTTTCAATGACGTAAGTCGTCGACGTGACGTAAGTCGTAGACGTCAAGAGTTTAATAAAGTGGTGCATGCACTCGCTGCATGTCATTCCAGTCTATTAATAATCTACCCCACTCTATTAATACTACTCTACTTTATTCTTCTCTAATTGTACCGAATATAGATACCACATTTATCTCCCATTCCACGAAAATGTTCACCGACATCGATCGCTAGGGTGAGAAAGTTCGATTCCAACTCAATATTTCCGCGGTACCTAGAGAACTGCGTCGAGAGTTATGACATAGGAATGCTTTTAGCTCGAATTTCAGACTCAGATGAAGAGTTCTTTTTTTTTTCTTTTAACAAAATTATTTATTTTTATCGAACTCGGAATACATAATTTCACTTTCAAAGCTACGTTTTCAAGTGCTGTGCAAATGTTTATGTAAATAATTCAAATGTACTTATGTGAGTAGGTAGGTTGAAATGGACAAGACTCATGACAGAATGGCAACCACGGGATGGGAAAAGAAAAAGAGTACGACAGAACAAAAGATGGACGGACGATATAAATATAAGATAGTAGGAGGCCCAATTTGGACCAGAAAATCAAGATATAGAATAGAAGCAGCTGGAAGTGGCCTATTTCACAAGACACGCTGGTAGCGGCGTAAAACCGGCACAAATAATGTACCTAATACATATTAGAAACTAGCTTTTGCTCGCGGCTCCGCCCGCGCGGATGTCGGTTCCTTCCCCTTCCCTGGACTACCGCGAATAATTCAAGACCAAAATTAGCCAAATCGGTAAAGGCGTTGTTGAGTTATAACATTACAACGAAAAGTGGCATTAATTTTTATATATAGTATATAGATAATAGTTTTAATAATGTACATCAGCAATAAAGGCTTGATAATAATGTAAGGATAGGATCCTATAGGTACCTAATAACAAAACTAAGGCTCGACTGATACGACATTAAAACTTACTGACTAACCTAATATTAAGTTTGCTTTAACTTCTCATAACTATACCCAACTTTACTGCAACTGACTAATTGAGACAAAGTGATTTTGCAAAACTACGATCTTCATTACAGAGGAACTGGAGAAAGACTAGGCTACATTATTCTAATATTTTATTTCTAGTAAATTACCTAACTAGTAATAATTACAAATTAATAGCCGCGTGGTTCCCGGTAGAGTGGAATTTGGACCACCCCCATCTCTTCCCCATGCGGTGTCGTACAAGGCGACTTAAAGATAGGGCTATTTAAAATCAGTTAGTCTCGAGGTAATAATAGTGCCCGGAATAAGGCAATAGCCTCACCCCCTGTTACGTGGGGCCGAATACAATGACAGTTGAAAATATGGGTGTTAATTCACCTCTGCCTAACCCTCCAGGGATAAAGGCGTGATTATGTGGTTTTTTATAACTAAATAAGTTACTTACGTGTCTATCGTTACATGACCTAAGGGTAGAGTAGACCATATAGTCTACTTATCACTTACAACATTATGTGCATGAAATTAAGAAAAGTGCAGATAGCAGAAAAATAAAGTACGGCAAGCAAAGACTTATTATGTTGAATTGTGAAATAGTGACATCTGTTGTACTAACACGGTACCATCTAAGCTTGTACAAAATGTAAATACTTACATGTGTATAGTGCGTCTTAGTTTAGATACGTAGCGCAAGATGGCGTTGATAACAGCAAATTAGTACTACTGTTGTAAACTAGATAGCAGCACTAACAAAATCATAATATTTTATGAGCAACAAAGCTTATTCTCTTTTCTAATACCTCAATAATATTATAATAAAAACATGTAGAATAGACAGAACTAGATTAATTAAACGAGACTGTTTACATTTTTACCTACCCAGGTGAACCAGGACACTTCCTGGCCGATTATGTACATAAGTATCTATTTTTTTTATAAAAAATGTGTCAAATTATTTAAGTTAAAAGTTTAAAACTAACTTAATGCTAGAGCTAAGCTAAGCCTAATGCTAGAGCATTAAGTTAGTTATAACAGGTTTTAAACTAGATACTACTACTTACACTAGACAAAAAATAATTACCTACCTATGTACACAGGCTAACTAGCTAGATAGATACTTACCTACATGAAAAAAAATATTTTGAAACTGTATCTGAACTGTATTACAACTATTTAAATTAATTTTCCGCAACTTCAACTAATTTGATGTTCTGCGGTCTGCCGCAGAATCGATTTCAAGTCACTTGAACTATGCGTAACAAGGTAATAAAGGCTAATATTCCATGAAACACGTACCAAGTAGCTCCACTCACGTGCGATATGAAACTAGACCTCCATTTTTGGGATTACTTACCTTCATAACAATATTTTTGACCTTGCTACAATTACTTATTATGGAAATCTTGCGGAACATTTACGCGTCCCCATTCCCACCTAGTGAACAATCGTGGGTCATGTTGAAATGGAAAATATTAGCTAACCTCACAATGGACCCTATAACGACTACCTAATTACTTTTGTTTTACACAATGGTATGCGTATAGCATAATACCCATTTCATTCATTTCGTGATAAAGTGCTGTATAAACCTTTTTTAACGTGTACAACTTTCGATAATTACCTAAATTCTGAGACGTTCGTTGCTGTTTATGCATAAAATATACATTGTTTTTATTAAAATATTTATTTGAGACCCTAAATTTAGAATTAAACTAAAGCATCTAACGATTAAATCGATCCTCATGACACGTATCTTGGACCTAAATCACAAGACAAACTACGTATGTACGCGCGCGTATTGTTTTGCAATGTTTAGTGAATTTAGCGCGTCAATCACAGTATTCTCAAAAGACACCCAAAAAACGCGTCCTACGCTTTTATAGCACGTTTTAGGTCCAAGTCATTTCCCGAGTAATGCTTAGGTAGGTACTTATTTATATAAACAAACCACCATAACCATAACTGAGAATATCTAATGAGTCATCAATGTCATCATCTACATAAATTGAGAGCGTTCCTTGAAAGAGATTAATGCTCCTTGAAACGCTTGGGCATTTAATTGGAACTTTTATTTAGATTGTTATTTAGGTGTATTATATTATATAGTGTATAATGGTGAATGGACTAGTGGATGAGGTTAGCTAGGCCCAAAGATGACAAGGCTCTGTACTCACTAGATTCTGTGGTAAGTATTTGAATTCAATGATAACTTTCTGTAAAACAGCAGTTAGTTTATTTAGAAATGCAGGCAAATTTCTGAAGCCTCAAGACACTCCGGAACATTCAATTCATAATACCCTCGATCGATTTCTAAACGCCAAAATTATGCTTTCTCTTGATTTTGGCACGAAAATCAAAAATGAATACCTACTTATTCATTACATGCCGCCTTGGTACTATAAAAAGGTGTCAATGATGGTTGACTGAATTACATTTGAGGTGTTTGCTCGTCATTTTTGATACGATTGCTCCAAGATCGTGCTTTAATTCACTAAACTCATTCGTTCATTGGTACCGCAATTATTACGTTGTTTTCAAATGAAGTAAAATGATCTTTATTACTTAGAGTATAAGGTGGCATACATCTGCAAATCCCAGTTGCTGTTTTTGTAAGGAGCAATACTGTCATGCAGAGCACGTTTTGAGGTTTGGTCGAAATCTTAGTGAAAATTCGAACGGTAAAATAGAAATAGGTCAAAGATATTTTTTTCTAAACTAAATTAGGCCAGTGAGCTAATTTAGGAAACTGGAGTGTTGTATTAAATTATTCTCATCTATTAAGTTTATTGATGTGTAAGTCGAGAAAGCTCAAGTGAAATTATAGTGCAACTGAAAATTAGGTTATCTCGACGGGATTTCTTGCATGGATTTTCCCTCCTAGGATGTGTGTATAAACATAGTAAAATCTACTCATATATGCTTTGTTTTTATTTTTGATTTCTACATGTGCACTTGTAGAATTCAAAAATTATTATATTCTTAAACGTTATAAGCTTTTTATACCGCAAATGTTTTTCAGAATAGCAGTTCTTGTTGGTTGTATAGGTATAACGAACGCCTTCATTACGACAAATCAAACCATTTTAGGATGACGCGGTAAGCTCCATCCTTGGTAATACTGTACGAGGATATGGTAATGAGTTCCTACTGGCAGTACTTTATTACACGATGATGATAAGTAGGGTGACAAAAAATAGAAAACTGATCACAATCCACAGCAAACGAAACCAAAAAATTCAATAAAAAATCAGAAACTCCAATGCAAATCCAAAGCAAAGCTCTCCCAGTTTCTTATATCTAATCGTATCAGCGGATCTCATGGCCGTCCCGTCATAACAAACAGTTTAAACTTTATTAATTGGATTTTATTAGTATCTCGTCAACAAAGTTTCTCAAAGACTTAATAACTCGAATCTAAACTCTTAAGTGGTTATAAAATAAATACAGTCTCCAATCTTTAGTAGGTATAAATGAAACTGATATTGTAAAGTTTTACTAAGCCTGTGAAAGTCACTCTATTAATTAGAACAAAAAAAAGAGAAGGAAGGATAGAGAGATAGATAGATAATACTTTAATGTACACAAATAGATTTACAGTTGAAACAAGTACATGCTGTATACAGTTTAATGTACAATGGGCGGTCCCGATCGCTGGAAGCGATTTCCCTTAGGTAACCTTGAAATGGACAGTAATGTAACAAACCCCTTATCGCTGTCTTGTGATTTTTATTTCTTTTGATAATAATTTTCTTTTTAAGTATATTGTACAAAGGACACTTTAGGTGTGATCCCAAAGAGATTTGGTTTATATGTACCTACCTAATGATGGGATTCCTTAGGAAATCTCTAAACTCGTATATTTATTTTTACAGTTTCTTGAGTACAACATTTACCTGAACACAGAGTTACCCAGTTCTGCCCTAAGAAGTATAAATCAGAGATGTCAGTTTACACAAAAACTTAATTTGCAAAAGACGCAAGATGCTGTATCTGTCACCTGAAGCGTAATTTAACCCAAAATGTGTTCGTGGCTTCACGTTAACCTTACCAGAAGCTGAATAAATTAACTATTTTCTTGTAAACTTAACTTAATTAGAGGTCCTTAACGTTCCTTACGACTTAAATAAATTACCCACGTTGTGTCTTAAGTTGCTTTATAGGTACTTGTAATTACAACATTGTAGAATTAATTTCACTCTTGGACCTAAAAGGAGAACGAACAAAGGAGGTTGTATGACGAACTACATACCATGTGAGAGTATTTTATTCTTTGTCTTATTTAGTTATTCCAGATCTATTCCTATACAAAATTTCAATCATATTCGTATCTATCAAATATCCAAATCTCAGAATCCATACTAATATTATAAATGCGAAAGTAACTCTGTCTGTCTGTCTGTCTGTATGTTACGCTTTCACGCCTCAACCACTGAACCGATTTTGATGAAATTTGGTATAGGGGTAGATTAGACCATGAGAAAGGACATAGGCTATGTTTGGTCGCGATAACTGACATCCACGCGGGCGGAGCCGCGGGCAAAAGCTAGTACCAAATATATCTTCACAAACATTCACATTTCTGGTAGGTTATATATAATATATATATAATAATAGGATCATTTGTTTTTTCCCTCTACATAGTCTACACCACACTGTAGTTATAAATTTTAAATATGTTTGATGCATTAATAAAAAATACAATGTACGCTAAGCACCAAGGGTTCACAAAACAGAAAACGAATCAAATGGCCTAGGAGCCAAAAATATTTCGAGACCCCTAGTTTAGACGGACTGCCAAAGGAACATGCGGAAAACAGAGTGACCCAAAATGTAGGTCACCGTGTTTCTCCGGGTTTGAAATAACATAAGCCAGAAAAAAGAAAAATCGTCTCCTCCAAAAAAATATACAACAGGATACGTTGATAGTTTTTTTGCCCAGATACATATGCTTCCCGTATTAACTTAACAATATGAATCACTGAAATGTTACTTTGCCCATTTCTACCAAATGACTGCATCAAATTACATACAAACATAGTCACGCCTTTTTCCCAGTGGAGTAAGTATAAAATTTTGTGCTTAATAAATTTTTAGAGTTCCGAATTATCAGGATAAGGTTTGTATGAAAGAAATTTACGAAAAAATGAAGGATAAGGTACTGTAATGGCAAATTCCACAACAATAGAGAAAGTTAAGATTCAGTTTCATACGGCAGACGTAAAAATGATCTTCAAATCTGGGTCGCAGGAGTAACCGCAAGAATGAAATTAACTGTTAACCCAGACTCAGACTATAACGGCAACATCTTTATATTTTTAGCTATCTAATATTCTATATTGGAAATCGTGAACAATTAAAAGTTATCAGAAATTATCGGCAAAAGAAATGTGTGCCATTTGCTAATTTCATTAATGGAATTGTCGACTAAAATTTTAAAGTTTTTAGTATGTATTCAAATCGATTAAGATAGTAAAAATTGAATCAGCTCAGGTGGGACTCGAACCTGTGGTCATTCAATACATACATACACGAGGTAATTCAATTTACCTATCCTTATTGACAAATTAATGAATTATTATATTAGAGAGTTTATGAAAAGGGAGTTGAAAGATGGGTGTATAAGCTAGTACTCTTAGGGCCTCGTTCACCATCCATAAGTAAAGCGTTGATTAGTAACTTCTCAGTTAACGATAACTGGTAATTAAAAGTTCCGAGTATCTTTTGCCAGTTTCACAATCGAAACCGATCCTTTGAGTAACAACTTAGGAGTTAACTGAATGACATAGCAAAATCATACGCTCATTCGTTCAATTCTACGTCATTTATGTCACTTGACTTGTCAAACATAAACTTAAACAGCAGTCTTACCATAAAAAAGTTTAACATCTGCTGAACATGTGTTTTACAAAATTTTAGTACAAAAGAGCGCCTAACGGTGATTTCCTATTTAGAAACGCCTATAGGAATTCCCATCTTATTTTTGTATCTTATTTTTTGTTGCAATTTAATATATTAATTAATAATTAATTTAAATTTTGGATATTGAAAAGAATTCGATACATAACCAAACATTTAAAAATGTTTAGTTCCAAATATCACTAACCTTTATGTTTTAGAGGCTATTTTATTTTTCATCAAATTATGCACTATGTTCACGGCGTGCTTTCATAAACGAAATCTACTCCAAAATTCTGTTTCTTCAAGGTCATCAAAAATATTCACGAAAAAACACACGAATTATTGGTAATCGCCGCATCATAGAATGTTCTAGATCTATTTCATCTAATTGCTGATCAATTAGGTACCTTGAACAAATACATTATTTTGTTTATTTTTACAAATATTATGTTGCTACCCGAACACAGAACAATATAACAACAGAACTCGTAAATGGCAAACAGATGTGGTGATCTCTTACTCGTCAGTTAAAGTCCCTAATCAGCAGAAGGAGTAGTGAGTAAGTTAATCATAGGTTTAACCGTTGAGTAGTGCTACTCGGACATTGTGAAATGCGAATACTCAGTTACCGGGGACTTTAAGTTACGATTAGCCTACTTGACACTTTAATCAGAGATGGTGAACGAGGCCCTTATCTATTCTGTGGTATAAGTCTTACCTAGATCATCGGAGCCGAAGCCAACCTCTTCTGCAAGTTTGATTTCCTCATATTTTATTTAAATCATCTCACTAATTAATTACAGTATTATAACTAAATGTACAATATATACAACAATAAGAAAAAAAACCAGGGGTGGAAGAGACTGTAACTTTAGGCGTCGTAGAATTCCTCCCCATCGACCTCTACGGGTACCGTACCCAAAAGGCTGGAAAAATAGCAATTCTTTGAGCGAGGTAAAGGCCAGCCCTATGGTCACGGGAAGAGTCAATTAGACGATTCGCTATCTCTTTGAATAGCGCGCGCGCACTTGGACCCCACGGACCCAACGTTTCGACTCAGTCAGTTAAATTGGTATATTTGCGCCGTTTGAGAGTCTCCGCTGATGCAGCAGCAGCGCATGCACAGTCCATCGTACTTGGAAGATGGGAAGGCGCCAGAGTGTCGACACACGTTGCGTCCCACACCAGAGGCCTGCCCATCTTCCAAGGCATCAACGACATACCATCCAGCCTCTTGCCATCGTCGCGCGCCAAGCCAACAGGTTCAAGTATAGCTGGCACGCCCGCGGTGACAAGAGTCCAACGGATAATGTCGTTAATATTGGCATGACGAGACATGCGACCTGCGCTCCTGCTGCAAGATAATCCGTGATGTCCAGGGCAATCGACTGTTTCTCCACATAGATATTGATGCGGAGAAACGCACGGTGCACCCAAACGTAAACAAGTCGTGAAACACATGAATGTCTATTTTCACGAACTGCTGCGTTTAGGACCTAAACGCAACTTTAGGTAGCTTTGTCAAGAATATCGAAAAATATTTATTTGAATGATGACGATGAATTTTTTGTTTCCTTTTTTGATACCTGGATTACATCACTGATTTCATTACCATACTGAGATTGACCAATACTAATTCAACGTTTTGTGTTTTTATGAAACGTCAAGACGGTTATTTCTGTAAAAACGAATACCAACAAAAACATTCTATAAAATCGTGCCATGTCTCAAGTAATAACTATTAGTGGGCCACAAAAAATGGTGAGATCAAATAAAGAGCTGAAATGAATAGAGGAAAACAAATGATTTGTCTCTTAACATTTTGTAAGAGGAGTAGGTACCTACTACGGTGGTTAATAATAAGAGAAATCGTGACATAATCGTAAGTACCAGCGTAGTCGAAATTAATAAGTAGCAAAATTAGTTTCTGATCCTTAGTTTTCAACACACACTTTCTTTCTTTTTATTAAAAAAAATACGAATATCCTACTTAGTTCAGTTTTCACTGAGACCTTCTGGGCCGGCCAACCTGCGAACCACGGTATATGTATTTACTGCTTGATGGACGAAGCTATTGCGCAGACTTTCCTCTTGGCGTTAGGAGATCCGACGACAGATCCTGCCATAACAGTCGTATAAGCCAAACTAAACTAGAAAAGAAACCGGGAACAACGGCAGCGCTAGAAAATTTTGCCCTCCAAGAGCCTAGTGCGATATTTTTCTCAAATTCACCCCTGACGAATAAACGGTGATTTGTATGACATTGAGTTAGCGCTACCTAGCGGAAAACTTATGAAACTTCTTTTACATTCGTCAGCGGTGGATGGGAGTAAAAACTCGCACTAGGCACTCTATACTCTGTACATTTTTATGTTGTGTAAGGCGATTGGCACACTGCGACGCGCGACGCGGCGTCGAGCGTTGTTGCGTCGACGCGGCGTCGCGCTCGTCGCCTCTACGGAGCTCATTTTGTATAGAAAAACGCGGGGTCCCACACACTGACAACGCAATCACGCGCGTTGCCGCAGAATACGCGCGTACAAGCAGAAAACGCGAGGTATGGCACACTGAAATCTGCATTCACGCGCGTGTTTTTCGAGGGATTTTTAGTCCGAGAGCTGTTAGAAATTTCTGTGTAGGAATTGAGACGAATTTTAAATTAATATTATTGCAATGCAACATGACTATTTAACGGCAAATTTAGAGTGCGTTCACATCAACTGACGTCCGATATCAAATATCCGATATCCGAGATCGGAGGAAGTCAAATATCGATGCCCAATATCGGGTATTGGAGCCGACACCACTGTTTTGGCTCGTTATCGGAACACGCAGAGACTGCAAGCGACTTTCAACCTAAATGGCAATTTCTTAGTTACGTCTCTTTTCGCGTTAATAGATGACTCTGATCACGAATATAAGAAAAATAAATAGTTACTATGTCATGTCAATATGTCGAAAATAGCTTGCACTTCTAATCATTTTCTTTTCATCTCTAGCGTTCTTAATATAGTCTGGCCTATCGAGCTAATGGTCGGATGGCTTTACTTTACTTTTCTCAAAATTTTAGATTACTTCACACACCTACCTACCAAAAAAATTCTAATATCTCTCGGACTATACTAGCTCTCCCGCGTCCACGCGCGTCGACGAACAACGCCGCGTCACGCGTCGCAGTGTGCCAACCGCCTAAGGCGATTGGCACACTGCGACGCGCGACGCGGCGTCGAGCGTTGTTGCGTCGACGCGGCGTCGCGCTCGTCGCCTCTACGGAGCTCATTTTGTATAGAAAAACGCGGGGTCCCACACACTGACAACGCAATCACGCGCGTTGCCGCAGAATACGCGCGTACAAGCAGAAAACGCGAGGTATGGCACACTGAAATCTGCATTCACGCGCGTGTTTTTCGAGGGATTTTTAGTCCGAGAGCTGTTAGAAATTTCTGTGTAGTTATTTGAGACGAATTTTAAATTAATATTATTGCAATGCAACATGACTATTTAACGGCAAATTTAGAACGCTTTCACATCAACTGACGTCCGATATCCAATATCCGATATCCGAGATCGGAGGAAGTCAAATATCGATGCCCAATATCGGGTATTGGAGCCGACACCACTGTTTTGGCTCGTTATCGGAACACGCAGAGACTGCAAGCGACTTTCAACCTAAATGGCATTTTCTTAGTTACCTACGTCTCTTTTCGCGTTAATAGATGACGCTGATCACGAATACGAGAAAAAAAATTAGTTACTATGTCATGTCAATAAGTCGAAAATAGCTTGCACTTCTAATCATTTTCTTTTCATCTCTAGCGTTCTTAATATAGTCTGGGCTATCGAGCTAATGGTCGGATGGCTTTACTTTACTTTTCTCAGAATTTTAGATTACTTCACACACCTACCTATCAAAAAAATTCTAATATCTCTCGGACTATACTAGCTCTCTCGCGTCCACGCGCGTCGACGAACGACGCCGCGTCGAGCGTTGCAGTGTGCCAATCGCCTTATGTAATAAATGCCAGGCAGACGCGTGCACAAGCCCGCCATGCGCAAGATGGTCACGTCGCCGCGCCGGCTGCTGCGCGTACGTTATGAAATTAACTACAGCGTATTACGTCGACAATTTTAATTGTGTTCAATGCTCATACTGGTGTTATGTAGACACAGATGCAGGCAATTAGAGCGAGTAAACTTGATGTTACACTTAGTCAGTTTTTGTAACAGTGAGCATTTTATGCTAATATTATTGGCGTAGTAACATGGTAGCTCCATATTTATTATAATAAAGTTAGATAGCGTTACGATTATCTACATCTATGTTATCTCATCACTACATAGTATCTGTACGCGGTGCATGCTGTACGCGGATGACATCGCGCTAATAAGTAAAACTACCAAGGGTCTTCAAGAAACATTTAATCAGTGGGTAGAACAGGTAGAGGGTCACGGACTACGTATCAGCCGCACTAAAACTGAATACATGGAGTGTGACTATGGAGGAATAACGGACGTGGTTGCGGACGTGTGCATAGATGGTATACCACTGCCCAAAGTCTCAGCCTTCAAGTACCTCGGTTCCATTATAACTCCTGATGCCAATGTAGATAAGGACGTCGACCATCGCATAAACACTGCGTGGCTCAAGTGGCGGTCACTTGCTGGTATTCTCTGTGATCCCAGAATGCCAATCAAGATCAAAGGCAAAATGTACAAAACAGTAGTGAGACCGGCCCTAATCTACGGATCAGAGTGCTGGACTATGAAAACAGTACACGAACAACAACTCCACACGCACGAGATGAAGATGTTGAGATGGGCGGGTGGTGTGATGCGCCTGGATAAAGTTCGTAATGAACATATTAGAGGGACTTTCGGGGTGGCTCCTGTCGTCGACAAAGTGAAGGAGAGTCACCTGCGCTGGTATGGCCATATCCAAAGACGCGAAGATCAGCACGCTGTCAAGAAAGTTCTCAACATACCCAACCAGCCCAGAGGAAGGGGAAGACCACTCGCTACTTGGTGGAATAATATTAAGAAGGAGATGGACCAGGATAGCCTTAGTACCCAGACAACCCAGAACAGGATTCTCTGGCGCAGATGTACAGGGAGACCCGACCCCAGATAAACTGGGAACATGGGTTGGACAAAGAAGAAGAAGAAGACATAGTATCTAGTACTACAAGTACTACAAATCACCAGTTTGGCTTCCATGAGGCTCATGGCACCATTGAACAGGTCCACCGTCTAGTAGAGAAAATCAATGAAGCCTACGAACACAAAAAATATTGCTCAGCTGCGTTTCTGGACATTTCACAAGCATTTTATCGTGTATTGCACGAAGGCCTTCTCTACAAAATCCTGCAAGCTCTACCAATTCATTACTACGTCTTAATGGAATCATATCTCGAACATCGACACGTCTACGTGAAGCAGGGGGATGATAGAACGAGCCTTTATAGAATAGAGGCAGGCGTCCCCCAGGGCAGCGTGTTGAGCCCTGTTCTATATCTCATCTACACCTTTGATTTACCAACTACAAAGGATGTTCTAGTGGGGACATTTGCTAATAATACTGCTCTCATTGCAAGCCATGAGAAACCATCCGGCCGCATCTGAAATGTTGCAGGAAAACTTAAATGCAGTCTCAGTCCGGCTGAAAGACTGGAGAATTAAAGCGAACGAAATTAAGTCGGTGCAAGTAACATTCACACTTAGGCACAAAACATGTTCTTTTGTTACCCTTACCGGAATCACAATCCCCAAGTCTGATAACGTTCGCTACTTGGATATTTATTTAGACAGACGCCTTACTTGGAAGAAGCACATATTCCCAAAAAGAAAAGGCCTCAGTGCTCAACTTCGAAAGCTCTATAGGCTCATAAATCAGAAAAAGCAAACTTCTTCTATACAAATCCATCCTCAAGCCAATTTGGTCTTATGGAGTAGAACTCTACGACACTGCAGCAAACTCAAACCTGGAAAATATACAACGCTTACAATCCAAAATGCTTTTGAACAAGTCTCGGAAAACTTATAAATATGGGTGCGTCACTGGGTGTACACCATGCATGCCATACGAGAAATTCTTAACATCCAGCTAAATCGAATACATAGGGAAATATTCGATTTGTATAGTTAGCATACTTAATGCTGTAAAAATTCCTTCAATCCAGCTAAATGCTCTGAGAGTGGCAGATTGCAGAAATAGCGGAGTTAAAAAAACAGTATAAAGTACTAGTCACTGTCCGCGTCTGTCCGTCCCATTTTTATATCTTTAAAACTATGGTACGGATTTTGATGCGGTTTCTCTTAATAGATAGAGTAATTTATAGGGAAGTTTTGTGTATAATACATGCTTAATATAGTAGAGGGTGCAGCGGCATAATTGGCGGTACGAAGTTCGCCGGGTCAGCTAGTCATTTATATAATTTTCAAGTCCTATTTTAATACCTATTACAAATGTTAAAGTTTGTAATGATGTCTGGATGTTTGTTACTTACTCAATGGCCCTCACAGGGTTGAACTTATTGATTGAATGCTATTTTTATCATAATACATGCTGATTTTTATTATTCCTGAAATTGGTTCCCATGGGTTTCGCGAACGGCTAGACCCGTTCGCGAAACCCATGGGAAATGAATGTCAATGTCACACGAGCGGAGTCGCTGGTTAATAATTATAATTACTAGAATGTAAAATGTAAATAAATAATGTTCCTTTTGACTAAATCTGTTATGCCGCGTCCGCACGCTTGCCGCTGGCCGCAAATTCCAAACCTCTACAAACGTTTGGCTTGATTTAACAGACCTCCACACGCTTGCGAGTGAGATATTGTGTTCTGAAGAAGCAAGCATGACGGACATTGAGATGGCGGCAATATCATTTAGCTTAAGTTATTTTTATTATAAATAAAAGAAAATAAGTGAAAGGAAACGAAAAATAAAAAAATGCTTCCTAAAGGTGGCCATAAGAATTTCCTTCTTACTTTTCAGTTCTTTAACTGGCTTATTAAATTATTGCACTAAGGCGACCCCACGCACCAGCTACTTTTTTTTTTCTTGTGATCAGTATTTCCTGGGTCCCAAATGCATGGTTCTGCCTGGTAAGATTCCAGGAAGTTCAAAATGTCTTCATTTGACCAGTCACTCATATTTGTACTCAAGACGACCCATACGTTTTTTTGTCACAAATCAAAGGAATTGCCGCAAGCGCTTGTGACTCGTTCACACGTTTGCGTGCACTCAGTCTCGTTTGTGTACTGGCGGCGCACAGACGTATTGGTCGTCTTGAGTACAAATATGAGTGACTGGTCAAATGTTCAAATGAAAACATTTTGAACTTCCTGGAATGTTACCAGGCAGAACCATGCATTTGGGACCCGGGAAATACTGATCACAAGGACAAAAAAAAAGTAACTGATGCATGGTGTCGCCTTAGTGCAATCCATACTAATATTATAAATGCGAAAGTAACTCTGTCCGTCTGTCTATCTGTCTGTCTGTCTGTCTGTATGTTACGCTTTCACGCCTAAACCACTGCACCAATTTTCATGAAATTTGGTATAGGGGTAGATTAGACCATAAGAAAGGACATAGGCTATGTTTGGTCGCGATAACCGACATCCACGCGGGCGGAGGCGCGGGCAAAAGCTAGTATTTAATAAGCCAGTTAAGGAACTGAAAAGTAAGAAGGAAATTCTTATGGTCACCTTTAGGAAGCATTTTTTTTATTTTTCGTTGCCTTTCACTTATTTTCTTGTATTTATAATAAAAATAACTTAAGCCAAATGATATTGCCGCAATCTCAACGTCCGTCATGCTTGCTTCTTCAGAACACAATGTCTCACTCGCAAGCACTCGCAAGCGTGTGGTGGTCTGTCAAATCAAGCCAAACGTTTGTAGAGGTTTGGAGTTTGCGGCAAGCGGCAAGCGTGCGGACGCGGCATAAACACAGCGCGTCGATAGGATTAATTTTACAGGAGACCTATAAAATTGTATAGTCTCAACCTAGTACTGGTGTGATTTTAATCAGTAATTGAAAAGGAACCAACAGCTATTTAAAGACTTTTGTTGTTTTTAAAAACTCTGAAAATCGGAGGGGAACGGTTCACTGTGATTGATCAATAATGCTTCTCGTTTACTTTCATTGTTATATTTAAAAATGCCTTTATTTTGTAGTTATGTATTTAAAATTTCATAAATGGTAGGTACATATGGTTAGCATGAGTTAAAATAATTCTATAAACGCTGACTGCAAATTATGTTAATTAGTGTCTGTGTACGTCGGTAAGACCCATCATGGAGGAATGGCTAGAGAGGCCACACGGCAGCCTCTCGTACCGGCTGACGCAGGTGATTACCGGACACGGGTGTTTCGGGAGTTACCTGTGTCGGATCCGGAAGGAGCCAACGTCCGAATGCCATCACTGTAATGCGAGCGAGGACACAGAGCTGCACACGCTGACCGAGTGCCCGCCGTGGGAAACGCCGAGGTGGGTCCTAGTGGCGGCTCTGGGGGTGGGAGTCCTCACACTCGCCACATTGCTCACAGCGATGGTACGACGCGCGAACGCTTGGGGTGCGGCCGCCTCCTTCTGCGAGCAAGTAATGCTCGAGAAGGAGGCGGCCGGTCGGGTCCGGACTAGACTCCGGGCCCGGGAAGCCCGCACAGAGTGAAGGCGAACCGGACGTCGGAGGTCGCAGAAGCAGGCCGCGGCGGCGGCGCAAAGTGCGCCTCCCCATAACCGGGGCTAGATGGGGACGCTGTGGTCCCCACAACCCGAAGGGGGCCATCTCGAAAGAGATGGTCCTGGGTCTGCCGGGGTGCGAGAGATATGCTTTTGGCAATCTCACCTCCGGCAACCAAGGACCCAAGACGGCGTGCGTTTTAGTCGGTTCGAGTCCGACATAACCGCCTCCACCGGCTCCGTGGGGGTGGTATCCGTGGGGATTTATCGCACGATAAAAAAAAAAAAAAGTGTCTGTGTACGTGAGATACACACGCTTCCTTCAAGCTCCTTGTCTCAATTGATGATTAAGAAAATTCCTTGAATCCGTAATGATATGGGATGCACAGTCGGCAATGGAGATATTACGCACCTTGTTTTTTGTTTAAATTTTCATTTCATCACCTTTAATAACAATCTTAATTGACATATACACTAGTTTACAATTAGTTTAGAATCTCCTGACTCCTGCGCTAGTTAAAACTGTGTTGCAGGACCTTTACATATAACATGAAATAGTGTAACTATACTTATTAAGTTCGTTGTTCGCGGCTCCGCCCGCGTGGAATTCTGATTCCGTTCATCGCTGATAGTAGAGTGATGATAATATTTATATAGCCTATGTTGGTACCTGCTCACGTAACTTTCTACTTTCTATGAAAGATTTTTTGAAATCGGTCCAGTTGTTTTTGAGTATATTCATTACATACAAAAGTACAAATCTTAGCAGTATAGGTAGATAGGTAAGGCACAGTTTTCAAGGTGGTAAAAGACTATACCTACCTCTCATCCTGTCGATTGTTTCTACCACAACAATCAAAATAAATCAATAAACACTTGAATCCCCAACACAACCAGTTATATCTGGCGAGACAGTACTGGCAGGTGTTGACTAAAAATAAGCGCCAGTTGTCAGCAACATGATACTGAAGCACCATACGTGTTTCGATGTTAATGAACCCGTTTGAGAAACGCAATTGACCGATACATTTTTATTTGTTTCAGCTGAAGCTTAATATGTATATTAAAATTTATAACTCAGAGAAAAAGTTTATGTTTTAATAAGAGGGTCAAAGGGTGAGGTTGCGTCATTGGTTTAAAGTCAAAAGTCTTGAATGAGAATTTCAGTGCCCAGTCTTAGATACATAAGTAGGGTATATTCACTCTTTTCACCCCCTGGGGAAGCTGAGACAACAGCCCGCCATCTGCTTCTGTGTTGTTCTTAGACACTAGGTACACGAAATTCATAATATCTATACGCTTTTCATACAAACCCGGGATGCCCAATCCTACACAAACATTAAGTTTTGAGACGCCCGTGAGGCCGACATACTCGTAATTAATAATGATAATAATAAATATTCCACAACATTCTACACAACGCTAGGTATCTAGACCCATGGTAAGCTTAACTAGCTTGTGTTATGGAATCTAGAATACGGATGAACATACTGAGATACTTTTTTTGTAAATACATACATATTCATATAAACACCCAGAGCAATGCAAATAGCCATATTCATGCATACAAATATTTGTACTGAGCGGGGATCGAACCCGCATCTCCTCCGCGGTAGTCGCTTTCACTACCGCCACGTAATTACAAAAGGATACCGGTTCATTGCTAAAGTCACTCATTTTCTGTATGAATTTACTCAAAGACTGGAGCCCGTTTCACGTAGCCTGTCCTTAAAGACTGTATAACCGAATGAATCTTATGAAATTCTGTGCTTGAGATTGTGTTTGACCAATTAATAGTCCTCCATTTGTAGACAAAGTTATGTAAACCTTAAAGAGGTTAAATAACAGTAAATCCCTTTCAAATTAACATATTTCATCGCTAGAATAAACGAGATGTCTAGATAATTTCATTACATATCGACGACTTGTTAACGCTAGAATAAATTCGATAATCTGTCCGCCACGAATGACGTTCGTCTGCGCCCTCGAACTTTCACCTTTCGCCCTTTAAATGGAGTGCGATGGCCCAATAATACTTATAAAATAGAGTGCGCTAAGTATTGAAACTAATTTTGCCTTACAAACTGAAACTCTAGCTGAACTGTTCCACTATGGTTAGATTGGGATAAAATAAGAAAAAGTTTTAGATAAAGACCCTGATTTAGGATAACAAACTAGTGGATGGACATTTCGTATGAACATGGTTTTTATTACCTAAACTATATAGGGTGGAGGATTTTCATGTCCCCTGGAGGAGGAGTACTCGAAATACGAGAGATAAAGAATTTCACTCTAACGAAACATTCCTTTATTTTTAAAAAGAAACAAAACTACATACAAATCACATTCTGTATTTTTATGACTTCCAACGAGTGGCAATCTTATGGATCAAGTCTGTCTAATAAACATGGCAAATGTGTTTTTGTTCGGGTTTTAGTAACCCGAACAAAAACACATTTACCAGTTCGATTACCGGGCGTGTCAAGCGTGTTTTCGAAAATCTTTGAATGCAGTTTTGTGTCTTTTTAAAAATAGAGTAATGTTTCGTTTCAGTGAAATTCTCCAGGGGCATGAAAATCTTCTACCCTGTATACTTGGAATTTACTTCAAATAAATAATTACTTAGAATTATAATAAATAAAGGTAATTTCTGAAATTAGTATTTTTGAAGTTTAGACAAAAATACTTAGGTGCTCCTATAGTTTCTGTAACAGCATGTTATAAAAAGAGATAGGTAGGTTATAGGTACTTAATACTCTGAACATGTCTAGACCCCGCACTTAATACGCTACTCAACTTGCTAATATATTTTGGGCAAACAGTTCGTGTTTCGGGGCATATTTTGTAATCATCTTAATGCGTCCACACGTGGCAAATGTCACACGTCACCAGAGCTCAGCCTTACTATTTCATTTGGAACAGAGTGGTCCTTCGGTGACAACGTAATTAATTTATGCGGTGGCATCATCGACCACACGGCCTAATTGGTCGTTAGTTTGCACGTTGCATGTAAACAGAATGTATGGGGCTGCGTATCATTCGAAATGAAACTTATGTCTGTAACATTAATCAAATACATACCTACATAATAAATAGATGCATAGATACAAGATTGAGTCAATACTGATACTCATAAAGATTTGAACACAGATGGTGGATTTCATGGGTACTTCGTCGATTCACACCACAAGCTGTTCGGACCACGACGGTGTGAATCGCACAAAGCAGAGAAGAGAATTAATTTAATCCAAATCATTTTTACGTTTAAGTTAATGAAAGCAATTAATAAAATATACTCAGACAGATTAAACAGTCATGTCAAAGTAGGGAATCGAACTCCGGTATCCTAAGTGAAAGCCTAGGATACAACTGAAATAATTATAATTCATAAGATAATACCTATTCATCAATAAACTCCAGCCTTCGATTGTCATAATTATACAGGAATTTATACTGATATAATAAATACCTTCCTTTCATTGTAGCAGTAAGTATATAAGTACATTTAAAGTCTTAAATCCATGTCTAAAATTACTTACTTGGATAAAGTTATCGATCAGAATCAATCGTGTATGTGAAGTGAACCCTAATCGGGCGCTAGGGATCAATTTCATTTGATATCCGAGACGCAGAACATGACACTAGTATTAGTTATCGAAGAGGTAACTTGATAGATGCCGGTGATAAATAAACTAGTAAGGAAAATTACGAGTATATGATACTTTATTTACTAGGTTATAAATGGGTGAATAGCAAAAGCAAAAAAAATACACGGCAAGCCTGAGAACGGTAGTGCAATGTGTTGGTTTTACGATTTTGATTACTTTTCATGGTATAATAGGTACTTCTCTACCATGGCAAAACAAATTGTTGAGTAATGTCCTCTATTGCATAAAAAAAAATAATTACAAAGTGTCATTTTATCATTTCGGTGACCTGTCCTGAATAGAATTTCACTCGTAAAATATCTTGCCCTGCAGTTGTATTTAACATTTGGACTAAAATCGATTTTTTTATGAATAAATTATAATATGACCCATAGAAAAAAACTAATATTGTTTGTTTATCTTATTTTTTATACATTGTATTAAACAGTCTACTTTTGTCCTGTAAAAAGTTATCATTTTGGTGGACAGTAAGTTTTAGTAGAGTAACTTCGTCAACATAGCGTTTTTGCGCCCCCCGTGCCTTTCCTTACTTCGGATCAGGCCACCTCCATTCGTTGGAGCGCACGAACGCGTCACAAAATCATCGTAGATTCCCGCCGAAAAGTAAGTATATCATTTCAGTGATATGGGGACAAAAAAAGTGTCATTTCTGTGGCCGTTATAGCTCGTGTTAGGTTCATTCAATTTATTTCAAAATTATGTTTTAAATTCACCGTAAGATATGTTTTGTTACAGCAGTGTTGACATTTTAATATTAATTCTAATATCGGAGTTAAATGTAAAACTTATTATTTTTATCACCTCGGTGTTATCATTTCAGTGGATTCGGTGGACTGTAATACCGATAACAGTCCACTTAAATGAAATTTAACTTAGAAATGATAAAATCATAAGTTTTAGAGATCCTTGAGTCTAAGATTGAATCATAAAAATTTGGTGAGATAATTCTAGATATTGTAGGTTCGATATTTGGGATTAATTTGATGTGTTAATATTTGTTTTTTTTTCTTTTATTTATCACAATATAATAACAAAACAGTTGAAAAATTCTTGTTAGAAAATGGATAATAGATGTACTTACTTCTAGACAATGTGTATTCTCAACGATAATGTGATGTTCAATGTTTAAAAATTATGATTTGGATTTTAGGATGCCGCGACCTAAGCTACAGACCAGAAAGGAAAGGTTAGAAAAAAGAAGGTTATGTAAAAGAAGAAGAAAAGAGAGAATTAAGAGCAATGACGTCACACGCGAAGAGTTTCTTAGAAAAGACAGGGAGAGATATGCTAGAAAAAAAGAAGCAGGATCGATTCATTGAATTCATTCATTCTGTTGCAATAGTGACTAGTGATTGCGCTATTTTCATTCTTTTCTCATAACTAATCTCATAACAAACTGTTTGCAATAATTTACGATACCGTGATCTAATTTTTTTGTTATGTTTAAGATGAAGTGTTTAGCTCTTTTGAACATACTTACATTATTTTTATAATTTTTCTTATTAAATCATTGTGTCGTAAAAATATAAGAGTTGATTTAGTACATTTTGAAGTTTTACATACAAAACACTATTATTATTACCAGTAAATAAAAAACCCGACTGCCACTGAAAATACCAAAATAAGTTTGATAGCAGCCGGTACCCATTAATTTTCTTTCGGTTTATGATTGGCAAATGGGTACCGCCTACTATCAAATTTATTTCGGTATTTTCAGTGGCAGTCGGGTTTTTTTTTTATTTTTTTTTTAAATTTGTTTTATTTTATACTTATTAGTTATGATATGACATGTATATCTTTTTATAATCTCCTTTTAATTTCCTTCATATCGTTTATACTTGAAATAAAAACTTATAACTTAAAATAAATAACTAAGAAAATTAGCGATTGTTTCGTTAAACAACTTTAAATCGTTATATATCCTAAACTATTATTTTAAATGAAAAATGATAAAAGGGACCTAAAGATGATTTTAAAATACCTATTTAACGACACCCCACTTGACATAGTTCATCGACTTTTTTTTTCATTTTGACAATATGGCGTCTGGTTGTCGCCGCGGTGAATTTTGATTACTGTCATGTTTCTAGTGACACTTGCAAGGTTAAGACGAATCGATTGACGTAAGAATTATCAAAATCGGCCTATGCATTTGGTCTCTAGAACGCCACATAGAAACAAACATACATACATATACTAATAAACACATTATCCTCCTTTGCGTCGCGCAGTCGGGTAAAAACACAACACTCGTTCCACAAAAAAAATTACTTTTTTTTGTCTAATATAATAGTTTGATCTTATATTTAATAAATATCACAAATACAGTCTAGTGATATCTCTATGGAATTTAATTAGATTCGTTTCAGACAATCTACGGAATCCTCCTAAAAAATAAATGATGTCCTTGGCTGTATCATTTCAGTGGACACTTTTCATTTCTGTGGGCTCCCAAAAATTCAATCTTAAATATTTCAGTAAGTTTTGATGTTACATGATGTCCACTCACGCATATGTTACAAATAAGATTAAAGTTTATTTTCGTTACAAAATATATTAACAAGACATTGTAATAGAAAAATCTCACCGAAATGATACAAAAAAATCACTTGTTGAAAATCACCCAAATACATGCTTATATACATATACTCACGCCTGTAAATCCCCGAAGGGGTAGGTAGAGGTTTATTAACACCCACATTTCGGTCCCATGTAATATGGGGTGAACCCATAAGCGGTTTTCTCCATTCGATGTACATTCGATCGACGTAAAAGGCGTCAAATATGATCCTCTGATGGATTTATATGGAGAGTCCATGTAAATACATATGGAGATTTATACTCTTTGTAATTTATTATATTAGAAACTAAAGTTTCATGCTATTGTCAATAGTTTCAGCACATAAAAGTTAAGACATGAACTTTTAAATTGAATTCTTGGCAACGAGGATGGACAAGAACTGTCGGCGATCCATTTCGAAGTAGGGAAATGAAATCACATAAAACTAAGCTATTGTAAACAACTGGAGAACCTACACTACATTTTTCTTTTCAAAAAGAGAAAAGATCTACGAAGCCAGGTTTTTCTTCGCATGGAAATCTCTACTAACCGACCTTTTTTTCCTTATCGCGCGGAATTGCCCTCGGATACTCGAAACTCCCCCGCCGCCGCCGGAAGGGGAGGCTATCTGGCACTCGAACAGACTAAAACCCCACGCCGTCTGTGGGACGTCGTGCTTGGCCAAAGGTGAGGTTGTCTGCGACATATCACTCGCATCCCGTTTAACCCAGGACCATCCCTATCAATCTGGCCCTCCTCGGAAGAGGTAATACCGGTGTCCCCAACTCGGAAGCGGAGGTCGAACTCAAAATGACTAAATCCGCACGCCATTCACGTCTCAATTATTATTGGGTTGTAAGATGCAGTAGTAGTATGGTAAGTCTGCACAGTTCTGCACTCTATGTATTTGAACTTCATAATATCTAACTTAGATTACCATACCTGATATACGCCGACAATTCGACGGAGGTAGGGAGTGCCTCCATGGTAGATAAGCGCCTCCCTAATGCAACTCCAGGGCAAGGTGTTGAAGGCGTCCCCGGGACCCGACGGCATTCCAGGCCGTGCGTGGGTCCTAGCTCTAGGAGAAGACGGTCTCGAACCCCGACTGCGAGGGTTCCTCAGCGCATGCTTGGAGAGGGGCCAGTTCCCGAAGATGTGGAAGACGGGGAAACTGGTCCTCATCCGCAAGGACGGACGCCCGGCGGACGAGCCGTCCGGGTACCGGCCCATAGTGTTGCTCGACGAGGTGGGCAAGCTCTTCGAAAGAGTGATTGCCAAGCGCCTCGTCGAGCACCTCTCTAGAGTAGGGCCGGACCTAGCGGACATGCAATACGGCTTCCGCCGGTGGCGTTCCACTGTGGATGCCATCATGCGCGTGAGGACTCTGGCGGAGGATGCGGTTGCCCGGGGCGAGGTGATGTTGGCGGTGTCTTTGGACATCTCCAACGCGTTTAACACCTTGCCCTGGAGTTGCATCAGGGAGGCGCTCGTGTACCACGATGTGCCTCTCTACCTCCGCCGCATAGTCGGGGCGTACCTGACGGAGAGGGCCGTCATCTACCCAAGTGCGACCGGCGTCGGTAGGCGTGATATGTCGTGCGGTGTCCCACAGGGATCGGTCCTGGGGCCGCTCCTGTGGAACATCGGATACGACTGGGTGCTTCGCGGTGAGCTCGCGTTCGGGGCCACCGTCACGTGCTACGCGGACGACACGCTAGTGACGGTGAGTGGCGCTACACACCGCGAGGCGACCCAGAGGGCCACGACCGCTGTTGCTCAAGTCGTGGATCGGATCCGGCGGCTGGGTCTCGAGGTGGCTCTGCACAAATCCGAGGCCTTGTTCTTTCATGGTCCTCGGCGCAGGCCACCCCCGGGATCCAGCTTGACAGTAGGAGGTACTCCCATCGACATCAAGCCCCGGTTGAAATACCTGGGGCTCGTACTCGACGGTCGGTGGGACTTCGGAGAGCACTTCCGAAGTCTGCGCCCCAAACTGTTGGTGTCAGCTAACGCGCTGATGCGGCTGCTGCCCAACTTGAGGGGCCCAGAGGACTCCTGCAGGAGACTCTACGCGGGTGTCGTGCGGTCCATGGCCCTGTACGGGTGCCCCGTGTAGGCGGACGCCCTGCAGGCCAGGTTCGTGCAACTGCTGCATGCACCGCAGCAGACGATGGCCTGCAGGGCCATTAGGGGGTACCGCACGATATCCTTTGAAGCGGCGAGTCTCCTAGCCGGATCGCCACCGTGGATCCTGGAAGCGAGATCCCTTGCGGCACTGTATCGGTTCCGTAAGGAGGCGCGGGAGCGGGGATACGATCCCGAGCCCGAAGACATTCGGGCCGAGAGGTCCCGGCTCCACGGGATCATGGTGGCGGAGTGGGAGCGACGACTTGAGCAACGACGCGCAGGGCATGCCGTCATAGAGGCGGTAAGGCCCATCATGGGGGAATGGCTCGAGAGGCCACATGGCAGCCTCTCGTATCGACTGACGCAGATTATCACCGGGCACGGGTGCTTCGGGAGATATCTGTGTCGGATCGAAAAGGAGCCAACGTCCGAGTGCCATCACTGCGACGCGAGTGAGGACACGGGGCTGCACACGCTTACCGAGTGCCCGGCATGGGCCGAACCGAGGCGGGAGCTAGTGGCGGCCCTGGGAGTGAGAGTTCTCACCCTGCTCACAGCAATGGTCCGCTGCGCGGACGCGTGGGCGGCCGGCGTCTCCTTCAGCGAGCAGGTAATGGTCGTGAAGGAGACGGCGGAGCTGGAGAGGCGGTGCGAGCGAGAAAGACTCGCGGATCGCGCCGCCCGCGCGCGCCGGCACCTCGGGCGTCGGAGGGCACTGACTGACCTCCGTCCCCCATGAGCGCGGGCCTGGGGGTGACGGGTGGAGCCGCCTGTCACCCCAGCAGAAGCAGGCCACGGTGGCGGCGCGCTCAACAGCGCGCCTCCCCATTCCGGGGGCGAGTTGGGGACACCGTTGTCCCCCCTCCTGAGGAGGGCCAGACCGTAAGGGATGGCCCTGGGTCAGCCGGGGTGCGAGGGATATGTCTTTGACAACCTCACCTCCGGCCTAGCACCAAGACCCACAGTCGGCGTGCGGTTTTAGTCGGTTCGAGTCCGACATAACCTCCCCTTCCGGCTCCGGCGGGGGGGGGGGTATCCGTGGGGATTTCCGCACGAAAAAAAAAAAAAAAGAAAAAAAAAAGGTGTTGAAGGCGTTGGCGATGTCAAGAGACACCGCCACCACCACCTCACCCTGTGAGACTGCTTCCTCCGTCAGGCCTCTAATGCACATGGTCGCGTCTACGGTGGTCTGATGGGAGTCCTGGGACATCCTTCCGAGGGCTTACCCGGGGCTCCCATCCATAGGCTTCTGGGCGTTACCGTGGTCGGTAGGAGTCCGGCATGACATCCATGAAGAATTTTCCCCCACGGTTAAAAAAAAACCATGATATACGCCTTACACTACAAACGTTAATTGTTTCTAGCACAATCATATCGGTTCACAATCATGGAGGGTTTTAAACTCATAGATTTGAAAACATTAATCCGTCTTTACGGACCACTACAAGAAGAAAGAGCATAATAAAGCAAGTTAATGAAGTCGGCCGTAATAAAACGCTGGCTTCAAATACTGAAGGCCTCTTTTTATTACTCCCCATAAACAAAATGTAAACAATTTGATGCATTCGACGCTGTAAGAAGACTAGAGTTACCTCTTAGATTCTGTAATATCGCGAAATAAAGTCTCGTCAGAATGCTTCATTACCATTCAGTGCGGTTTCTTGGAATTCGCAGCAATAATTCCGATAATTGAGAAGAAAAACTCAATCCTCTTATTCTTATTGCTCTTGCTGCTTAGGCACGTCGGATCAATTAAAATTAATTGAGTATAAGCTCTGCTGGTCTGCGGTTCGATCGTTCTAGTATTTATGTTATAAATGAAGTTATGAGTTTTGTAGAGTACGCCCGTTTTCCTCAAATGAGTTAAACAATAAAGGCAACAAACATTAAAAAGGCAATGTTCCATCTCAAACGACATAAAACGTCAGAATTTTATAAAAGCAATTACTTTAGCCTGCTTCAGTGAAATGGCACACCACTTTCGTATAATAGGTCCTATTCATATTTCGCTCTAACAGCTTTATTCATTTATCTATACACTTGCACATTATATTACAGTTCTCTAGCTCTAGACCTGACCTATTTTCTTACGTATTGCATTCAGAAATACAGGTTGCAAACGTCGACGCTCGTGATTAACAACGGTAAAAAGATTTTACAGCAGAGAAGCTCTTGAAAAGTCATATTGTAGACACAAATTCTCCATTCGTATACAAATATTCATCCGAGTGTGATACAGAGTGTTTTTGTCAAAATATTTTGTATAATATTAACTGTAAAAGGTTTTTTACACCTCATGATATTCAGGCATCGCAAACAGGATTATCCTAGAGCCTATTTGCAGTATATGCCTTTTAATATCGCCTGAAAATTGTTTACATAGTACAGAGAAATGAATACATATTCTAAAGTGTAGCTGGCTTATAGCTAAAGTATGGGAATTATAACTGTCCAATATTTGATCGAAATTTGTGCTGTACTTTGCAGATTAATGATTGAAAATAACGGTGTTATGAAAATAAATACATTTCATAACATACATAACATAACATAAACTCACGCCTGTATTCCCCGAAGGGGTAGGCAGAGGTGCTAGCACCCACATTTCGCCAGTTTTTAGATCCCAATGTAATAGGTGGCGAGCCTATTGCCATTAACCGTGCACTTATAAACCTGCGATAAATACACACATAACTTCGAAAAGCATCGAAAAGCCATTGGTGTGTGCCATGGTAAACCTGGGATCGAACCCGAGACCTCGTCTCAGCAGTCCATTACCCATACCACTAGGCTACCGCAGATTTCCACTTCCCTAAATCCCAATTCCTATTACTTTCGACTGGCAGCCACTTGCTGCCAGCAATGATACTTGGAATTTGGCATCACAAACAACAAACAAGGTCGAGCTATAAGGAATAATATCCTGTAATCATTTCTGTAATTTGATGAGCAATTTTCTTTGTATCAATAAGGATAACATTAGTAGACTCATTACTTCGGTTGACGAACTCACCGAGAGCGATAAGGCCGCCATTTGTAATAAGTACCGATAAAGTTTTGTTATTAATATCCAAGAAAGTTTAATGTATAAAACAGTGATTGAGGCTACATTTATATACAGAAACATAACACACGAAATACCTTCCAAAAAAATATTGTAATCGATGCTACACTGACTCACAGAACACAGCCATCCGTCTATCATGTAATTATGCTGTCAAGACCTTGACCGTCTGTTCTCTAACTATATATAGAACCAGACTTTTCGCTGGTGACGTCAGCACTCACCTGTACATTTCCACAGTTACCCCAACACACGTTCGTATTATCAACATTTACCTGAAATAATATTACCTCAATTTAAGGCTATCATCTATTCGGTGTAGAGAGTAATTAAGTTTTGTTCTCGTGGGATAAGTCCCTTAGGTTATAAGGGCTGTGACAAGGGTTTGATCGCTGTTAATAGCGTAACTTTTTGAAAGCTTGCTGAAACTATTATACGTGTTAAGCTTTTACTATTAATATTATTATATAACTTATTTAGAATTGGATTTAATTCAGTAATTGGAATCGAAAACCTAGAAGGCTAGCGTAAGTTGATATATTTTTTTATAAATACTTAACTGGCGCTCTGTGTCCCTCTGGGTACCTAATTACTTATTTACCTGGAATATTATAGGTAAATAAGTAATTAGGTAAGGTACATAAAAAGTTGTATTGTCATCCGAATGACTGTACTTTATTTAATTTTTTATTCCTTAAAATAAAATGTGTGCCAATAGCCTACCACATATTTTTGGAGGTGACGATTCGCACACCAATAAATATAACTTAGTGCGAATCTCCACAGAAAAAATATATTTAAAGGAGTCGATTCGCACGTTTTGTGTGAGTCCAATTGGTGTGAATCGTCCAACAAGCCAACTAAAGGTGTGTACCAAATATCAGATCAATCAGTCAATAGCAAGGGGGAAAATTGTCAATTACTAAATTTAAATAACAACAAGGAGGCCAAACTATATAAAACCAACCTTAGTCAAAGAAAACAAAATTACTCGAGGTACCCACAAAAGGTATCACACTCTTTTTTCTTCATTAAAGAATCAGTTTTTTTTTTTTCGAATCAAATTCGTTCCCGGCTGGAAGTGACACATTAAAGTCTTCTCACAATTCGTTCTGGTACTCATGTGATACATGTTGCTATATTAGTGCAGTACTTCACAATGGTCTACAATTACTTCGCCTGTATTCTTTCAAATATTAACATTTCTCATCACACCGGTGTAGACCACCCACTATGATTAATTGTAGGATGACCATACTGCGAAGCTTTATAATATTAAAATTTATTTTGTGTGCTTTGAAAAATGTGCAAATGTGTTAATAAGTTATTAATAACTTAGATTTTCAAATTCCGATAATGAAATAAGCCTCATTGTTTGCGAGATTTCTTAAAGAAGAGAAAATAAATAATTAGTAGTTTTCCGAAATACTTAGATATATGGACAAATTCTCTAAGCGTTTATGATGTTCACAAGGAATTTTAATGAGGAATAATTAATAAATGCAATAAAAATATCAATAAAATATAATTCATTCAGTTTGAATTTGCCGCGTAGTAACATTAGCTATGAATTTGTTCTAGTCTGTGGAGCGGGCTGTCAGATTGACGGATTTTATAGGTTAAGTAAAAACCACGAGAATTACTTATATTGCAATTAGAATCATTAGTATTCTAGTTAATAAGAACTGGTGAAACAATAGCTTTAAATGTTGTTTCTCTTTCCAGGTGAGTTTGTAATTAACGTGTTGTAAAAGTGTAAACCTAGTTTATGTACCTACTTATTAAAATAAAACCTCCACTCTTTCCAGAGCAACTCAATTTGGTTGTAGTTTTACTGTTCATCATAATACCCAAGGATAATTAAAATAAACCACATTATAAAACAACATTTAAAGCTATTGTTTCACCAGTTCTTATTAACTAACCCCATTAAAAGATAATTTGATTGCCATAAGAGAATTTCCAATTCCAAAAACACAAAAAAACGTCCGACAATTTCTAGGAAAAATTAACTTCTATGGTAAATATGTTCCAAATATTTCGATTATATTGGATCCCTTACATAATTTATTAAGAAAAGGAGAAAAATTCGTTTGGTCTGATAAATGTCAAAAATCCTTCGATACTATAAAAAAACTACTTTGCTCAAAGCCTATTCTAGCCATCTTTGATCCAGACTTGCCAATACGAATTTATACAGACGCTAGCATACAAGGTGTAGGTGCGATTTTAAAACAAATTCAACCCAATGGTGATGAAAAACCTTGTGCATATTTTTCCAAAATATTAAATGATTCTCAAAAAAAGAAAAAAGCCATATATCTTGAGTGTTTAGCAATAAAGGAGGCTGTAAAATTCTGGCACCACTGGCTTATAGGAAAAGAATTCACGGTTTTTTCAGATCACAAACCATTAGAAAAATTGAATATTAAAGCCAGAACTGATGAGGAACTGGGTGATTTAACGTATTATTTATCGCAGTTTAATTTTAAAATAATATATTCTCCAGGTAAATATAATATAGAAGCAGATACTTTAAGCAGAAACCCCGTGTTAGAATCATGTGAAAATCAAGATAGCAGTTTTAAAGTAGTGAATTTTGTTAAATTACAAGACATACGAAGTGATCAACAACAAAATACAGATATACAACAAAATATAAATAAACTTATTTTCAAACATAATATATATTATAAAAAAATTGGAAAAAATGAAAAGATTGTTTTAACTTAGGAGTTTAGTAAAAAGATTATAAAATATGTACATCACTACTACTGTCACATAGGAAGACAACAAATGGAAAAAAAGATCAAACCCTTTTATCAAGCTAACAATTTATTGGATAATATAAAAATGTTTTGTGAAAAGTGTGATGTCTGTATAAAAAACAAATCTAGAGGAAAATACAAATTTGGCCTAATGTCTCACTTAGGTCCTTCTACCTATCCATTCGAAATAGTGTCTATTGACACCATAGGGGAATTTGGTGGCGCTCGTTCAACCAAAACATATTTACATCTATTGGTAGATCACTTCACTCGTTACGCCTATATTTTGACATCCAAAACTCAGAGTGCTAATGACTTTATAAAACTTGTAAAAAAAGTAATACAAGACTATAAAATTGACTTGATTCTATCCGACCAATATCCAGGGATAAATTCAAAGGATTTCAAGGATTTTTTGGAAAATGAAGATATACACATAGTTTTCACTGCCGTAAATGCGCCATTTTCAAATGGATTGAACGAAAGGCTAAACCAAACGTTAGTTAATAAAATTCGTTGCAAGATTAATGAAACGAAGGACAAAATTGCTTGGACCACTATTGCTCACGAATGCACAGAAAAATATAACGAAACTGAACATAGCGTAACAAGGTTCTCTCCAAAATATTTATTAGATGGAAAAAATGTTGATATTCTACCAAACGAACTGAAACAAAATGTAACACATAATCATTTACTGCGAGACCGAAAAATTGCCTTGGAAAATAGTATAAAATCCCACAATTGTAATAAACAAAGATTTGATAAAAACAGAAAATATTTTGAACTGAAACCTGGAGATTCTGTTTATGTGGAAAATGGAAACCGGTTAAACCGAAAAAAGCTAGATGAATTGAAAATAGGACCATATCAAATTGTGGACAAAATATCCAATTCAATTTACAGAGTGAACACCGGTCACAAAGAGTCAGAGTCGAATCTCTTCCATATTACAAAACTTATTCCAGTATTAGAGTAATACAGTAAATTTATAATTTTGATAATTTTACCTTAATAATTTAGAAAGGGGGGGAGATGTAAACAAAGTGCGTGTCACTTCGTTCAGTTTGAATTTACCGCGTAGTAACATTAGCTATGAATTTGTTCTAGTCTGTGGAGCGGGCTGTCAGATTGACGCATTTTATAGGTTAAGTAAAAACCACGAGAATTACTTATATTGCAATTAGAATCATTAGTATTCTAGTTAATAAGAACTGGTGAAACAATAGCTTTATATGTTGTTTCTCTTTCCAGGTGAGTTTGTAATTAACGTGTTGTAAAAGTGTAAACCTAGTTTATGTACCTACTTATTAAAATAAAACCTCCACTCTTTCCAGAGCAACTCAATTTGGTTGTAGTTTTACTGTTCATCATAATACCCAAGGATAATTAAAATAAACCACATTATATATAATAAAACTTATATATTACACAAGTTACTATGTGCACTTAATTAATTAATACCTAATAAATTATTACTTACCTTACCTTAATTAATACTACTATACTTTAATTAAGTTAGGGCAGTATCACAGCCAGAATCGGGAGCATGGCTGCGCGCGCTGCCTTCGCCTCACATGGGCACTTTGCTGGACGACAATTCTTTGCGGGTGGCGGTGGCCCTCCGCCTGGGTTGCAAGGTGTGTGAAACCCATAGATGCACCTGCGGCTCCATGGTGGGGGATGACGGCCAGCACGCACTGAGGTGTCGTAGAAGCGCGGGTAGGTTTCCGCGCCACCATGCTCTCAACGACATACTGCGGAGATGACATGTATTTTTTTGTACTATAAATAAATATTCCACAATAAATAACTAAAGTACTTTAATTAATAATACACAGAGAAATATATTATTTACTAGCGCTAGAAAACCATCGAACGTTACTGTATTAATTTACAATCAATTTTAACAATAACTACCAGTGCCTAATACAGAAGCCATGGTCACCCTATGATACTGCAGTAAGTTTTATTCACAAAATGAGAGGTGATTACTATGCGGAGGCTGCAGGATACAGTTTTTTTGCTCATCATAATCTTCTTTATTTTTTTTACAATTATATTTGTAGACAGTTTCGTGTGCACCAATTAAGTACTGTTATACATTTCTTATTGTATGGACACGCGATCACAGAATTACCTATAGTTAAGTATGTAAAGGTTGAATGAGCAATAAAATTAATATTTAAAATAACACTAGTTCTAAGGGGTCAGTACCCACTGGTCCCTTGGGATTCGTCCCCCGTGCCCATTCATTGTTCTCATTTATATTTTAATAACAAATCATAAACTTAACCAAACCATCTCGGAACTTAATAAGTTTTTTTTTAATATTAGTATTAGTACATCTCTGGTACCCATGCTAAGGTACCTGAGCTCTTTTGACTTAATAAAAACATATTGCAAATATTTGTATCAAGATAAGGTAGACAATAAAGTACAGAACCTTCTTCTATTACATATCTATCAGAAGAATATTCATCTTTACTTTATATATAGGTATCATACTATTTTAATTTATCTACCCACAGTATTATATTAAAAATATATTTATATTAATAATAATTCATAATAATAATTCATAATAATTTATTGCTTACATAAAATGGCTACAAAAATGTCACAGCGTACAAAGCTAAAATTAAAATACACAAACATAGTTCAGCATTTAGTACAAGATTTGTTATTCATGTATTAATGTATTAATTAATGGAATGTAGTTACTAATAAACAAAATATATCGAAATTAGCTCAGTTTCTAGTATAATATTAGTCACTAATTGTAGCATCTGCTGCTGAGCTAGGCTTGAAGCCTGTATTTCAGCAGACAGCGCCTCCTCCCGATTGTTGTATCAATAATAATTAGGATTTTATCAACATTTGTAGGTGTCTTTGAAACAAAATTAGTCTCTAGAAAATTAGGAAAACAATAATCAAGTTGTATTGTGTTGCATGCAGAAGTGTACGGAGGTGTGTGTATGTGTGTGTGTGTGTTTGTGTGTGTGTGTGTGTGTGTGTGTGTGTGTGTGTGTGTGTGTATGTGTGTGTGTGTGTGTGTGTGTGTGTGTGTGTGTGCGTGTGCGTGTGCGCGTGTGTGTGTGTGTGTGTGTGTGTGTTTGTATGTGGGTGTGTGTGTGTGTGGTAACAAGCAGTGAAAAGCATTTCAGTATCAGCAAAACACACATAGTCTCACTGGAAGACTGTCATCATACCCTCAGTTTCGTCATACGATAGCTTGATGAACCAGTCAAACAATGATTTTCTGACGGCCAACCTCCCCAAGTGATATATTTCATTTATTTTATTTACTCTATTGTAAACATAAGGTCCCAAGAAGGAGAAAAACCTGCGGATAAACGAAGTCCTAGGTTTAAACGTCCGTTCACACACCACATGGCTCCGTCGCTTCCCCTTTATGGCTGGGTCATGTTCCATAATAGAATGCTGCCTTAAGATTATGCTTGTAAGAAAGAGCTGACGGACCGTAAGGACCCCGCAATATTCGTACAGTGACTTAGTTGGAAATCTAAATGGTTTGAAAGTACATAATTTCAAAATAGCCCTCTGAGCAATCTCTATTTTTAGGAGTATGGTTTTCTGTGCTCCTCCCCAAGATGAGATACAGTAGCTAATGATTGACTGACAAAAAGCAAGGTATATTCTTTTAAGAGTTATAGGAGGAACAACGTATCTTAAGGTTTTGAAGAAGTATGTCAGTTTTCGTATTCTATTGGCGAGCTGTTGAATGTGCGGCTTAAAGTTACAGTTCTCATCAATGACAACACCCAAGTATTTAACTGTTTTAGTGCGTTGAAGAGGTTTAGGATCAGACGCATCAAGGCAGCCATGTGAGAGTATTTGTAAATCATGTGGTATGCAGTCATAAATTGAGAAGGTGATGTATTTGGTTTTATCTGCGTTAAGGGTGAGGACATTTGCATGCAGCCATTCCTCAACCATATCAAAACCTTTTTGGGCAGAAATATAGGTTTCATCCCAGGTTCCTCCAGTGAAAATGAGGGCAGTATCATCAGCATGGGAGATAAGTTTCCCTTTAAATGTGTCAAGGCGTAGGAGGTCATTGATATATATCAAGAAGAGCGTTGGTCCGATGATACTTCCCTGAGGAACGCCAAAAGACACAGGAAGGTCTGCGCTCTCATATGGTCCCACTTTGACAAACTGTGTCCTGTGGGATAGGTAGGATTGCATAAGCTTCAACTGTTGTCCTCTAATGCCAATTTTTTCTAATTTTTTAGTCAGGATGGGGACAGAGACCGTGTCAAAAGCCTTTGACAAGTCTAGGAATATTTATAGACATTTATTGCCTTTATCTAAATTTGAAGCCACGAAGTCAACAAAACAACTAACTGCGTCATCAGTCGATTTACCTCTGCGGAAGCCGAATTGTTGCTCTGATAGAATACCTTTGGATTCCAGATATTCCACAAGTCTATTATTTATAAGTTTTTCAAGGATTTTCGAGATTGATGGTAATATAGATATTGGCCTGTAGTTACTTACATTTGTCCTGTCCCCACCTTTGAAAATAGGATGAATCCGTGATCTTTTGAGATATTTAGGAAAAATCCCTTGAGTTAGACACATATTAAAGATATACGTTAAGTGTGGTGCTAGGATATTCCTGTGATCTTTCAATATCTTGTTAGAGATGCCATCCCAGCCCACGGAACAGTCGGGTTTGAGATCTGATATCAGACGTGCCACTTCTTCTTCATCCGTGGTCAGAAGTACGAAAGAGTTCAAACGGCTTTTGATGACGGGCAGATTATCTGGCAAAGTTGGCAAGGAACTTACTATCCTCTCAGAGAGGCCCTTACCCACATTGGCGAAGTAGTCATTAACAGAATTAACAGAACCTTGCGGAGTGTCAGACACCTTAAGGAGCTCTCTGTTGTGTGCTGTTTTCTTGGTGGTGTTTGTAATTGTTTTAATTGCATTCCACATTTTTTTATTGTCTTTGCCAGCCTTCTCAATAAGATCCCTCTCATATTGGCGTTTGAGCTTTTTCAAGATAGAGGTACAAAAGTTTCTATAGCGACAGTAAGTGATTTTAAGTATAAGGTTATCTGGGGAGGCATTAGACATCCTGTGTAGTCTATCTCTGTTACGCATGCATCGCAAGAGGCCCTGTGTTATCCACGGTTTTATTATTTTTTTACGTCGTGAAGGAACAACTGTTGTTGTGTTGTTATCGAGTGCCGTTCTTAACTGGTCAATGACGTAGCTCATGGCAAGGTCACAGTCGTCAACCTGATAAACATAGCTGAAGTCTATGTTCTTAATTTGGTTGCTTAACCCCTCTTCATTTATTTTAGTCCATGGTACAGGGGAAACTTTTTCCGTATGTTTCATTTTCATGCAGAAAATTACAGCCTTGTGATCTGTAAGTGTAGACTGGGGGACTATGGTAACAGAGGGGATCCTCGTTTTTACTAGAACGTGATCAATACAGCGTCCACTAGCATCGCGAGTTATGAGATAATGGGCTGGCAGTAGACCATGGAAACTAGTTAAACTCAGGTATTCTTCAGTAGACAGGTTAGGTTTCTGTGCAATTAGGTCGATATTTAGGTCACCCATAATGATAATATTTTTAAAATTTGAAAGGTCCTGTAAGGTTTTGTCCAGTGATGTTAGAAAGGGGTCTAAATTTATATAGCTGGGTGACCGATAAATTGCTAATATTGCTAAATCATTTTCAGGTATTTTAATGAGTAGACAGTTAGAGTCTTGTACAATCACCTCCTCAATAACACAGGCAATTTGCTCCTTTACATATACAACAACTCCATCATTCTGTATTGGATTATAGCTGTCGCCGCGGAGATATAGCCAGTGAGAGTTGGTATAGTTGGAGCCTGTGATAACCTGCACTCTGTTAGAATTACGACGTCACAATCGATCCCCATTCTTGTCATTAGAAGCTGGAAGCCTGGAAAGTTGCAGTTTATGCTCCGAATATTCTGTGTAAGAATTGTTAATGTTGGTTGCGTGGGGAAAACTTTTCCACAGTCGTCCACATTGCAGGTAATTGTCTCTGAGACCACAAAATTGTCAATGTCCTGTATTACATTAGTCAAATTATTATTAGCCATGGTCATTGGTTGGGAAAAGATGCTTCAAAAAATAGTCGCCTATGGCGGGGAGACGCTGAAAGTATGATACGTAGGTATATCTTTTTAATACTGGAGCAGTTTTGGCTGCCGTTCAGTGCATGTTCAATGTGTGTGTATAAGTGTGTATAATGAAGATATATTTTAAGTGAGATTACAAGGTGTTTGTGATGATATGTATGTAGTGTAGTTTGTTTAAATGTGTACTTATAGTTAGGCATGCAGAGTTTACCTATTATATAAGAAACATAAGTTTGTACATTACGGTCCAGGCCATCATAAGACAGTTTATCACAAGTTATACATGTACAATGGCAGCTTAGATAATTACAATCAATGAAAAAAATAAATTTAATTACGGCACAATGACTCAAACAAAACAAGACTAGTCATTGTTTTTTCTTTAGTGAATCGATTATTGATTCGTTGGTAACTCGAATTTGAGGGGCACCAACCTCCTTACGCAGATATACAATGCCGTTGGCAGTCCAGCAGAAGGCATAGCTATGGGTCTTTTGAAAAGTTCTTGCTAGATAATAAAGCTTTTGGGTGTTATAAGTTAGTGACTCTGATATAAAAATCGGTTTTTTAGGTTCACTGGAATTTATATGAGTGGTATTAAATTTTTGTAAGTTAGTCTTATCTTTGTTAAACTGTTTCACTCCGTTTAATAATCTTTCCTTTAGCAGAACCGATGAAAAATCTACTAAGACCGGATTTGAGTTATCCTTAGTATTAAGCCTGTGTATGTCACGTATTTCATTGGGTTGAATACTGACACCCAAGGCCTCGCCCATTGTTTTGATAACATTGCATAAAGTCTGCCTTGATTCTCCCTGATATTTCGGTAAATTTCTTACTTCTATACCCGTTGTTCTTGATTTGCGTTCCAATGACTCATTTTTCTCTTCTAGGCGTGCAATAGTGTTTTTGTCGTCTTGTCTCACTTTTTCTAAACAGGAAATTTTATATAATATTTCGTCGTGCTTTGCAGACATCATGACCACGCTCTCACGTAACTCCACGTTTTGCTCACTAATTTTCAAAATAGTGTTTTGTAACACTTGGAATCGTTTATCCTGTTCAATTGAGAACTCGGTGAACATTTCTTTTAAAGTGGTAGTGATAGTGATATCATCTTCGTCAATTTTTCTTTTCTTCCGATCCCTTGTATTGGCCGTGATCGAGTTGAGATCGGTGGGCAACAAGCCAGAATGCGTTTGAGTTTCGCCTTCGAGAGACTTTGCGGTAACAATACTGTCAGGCGCTGTTTCCGCCTGTGATGGTGAAGGCGTTGGAGTAGTAGGCGGGGTTCGTTTCGTTTTGGCCGAGTTTCTAACCATGTTTGTTTAGGAGATAACAAAAATTACAATGACAAAAAGTACTGTGAAAAGTCGGATTCGAACCTGATGCCAACGCAATGCAAGTCGACCCCTATTGCGACTTAGCTATGGTGACGGTGTCTCGAAGTGTGAAAATAGTGGTAGTATATTTGTGGTCTAATGTAGTAAGAGACAGTGTTTGGTTTATTACCTTATAAGGTAATGCTTGCTGCATTAATATTTCTTCGACTCACCAATGGTGTCACAGATCGTCGCTGAGTCATATACCCCGATGATTTCGTTTGATTTGTATTTTGAAAAATTTGCTGTCACTACAGTTTAAAAAAGGTGATATCTTCTGAATGGCTTGACGGATTGAGTTGGTGTTTGAAGCACTGAAAAGCTTGATTCACTGTCTACAAGATGGTATAGATTTTATCTTTCATATGTACACTTTTACTGTAGGTTTGATTTTATACAATAGCAGCGATATACGGTACGTGTTACACCTTGTGGGCGCGCGGGGGGAGTATACGTAAGGCAATGGGAAAATGAATTTGTATAGGAGTAACGTTAGTTGTCATACATAATATACTCGTGGTTCTAAGGCTTTTGCTTCAGAATCACTTACGACTTTCGACCCACATTTATTTTAAACTACCGACAGTTTGAATCATAATTTATCGACTACCCACAAACTATATTAAGAAAATATTACTTCCTTATACACATTTTTATTACATATAATTAAATTTATGCATGTAATTAACAATAAAAATACGCAACAAGCTTCATTAATCTAAAACTAAAGAGGGTTGTGTTGCTATAGCTACTATTTCATAAACAAAGGGGTTTACCCCAGAAACATAATGTTCAAGTGCCACCCCTTACCCCCTTCTTCGAATGCCGAGTCTGAACTAAATTACCAATTTGCATAAGCAAAGGCTTGCCATGTGTAAATAGAGTGCCAACTTCAGAACCTATTTCATAAATGACAGATTGATTTTATTTTCATTAGGTCGCGCATTTATGATTTCTTTAGGTATGTACTAGGTACCGTGCTTAGAATAAAAATTGTGTCTTGAATTTCGAATTTGGAACGGCACGCAAAAACTATTTAAAAGAGTTCAATTTTTTTCACCTATTACCATCTGTAAAGGCATAAGTCATAAATAATATAGGTTGCATTATGTCATGTGATATTCTGTTATAACAGCAATACAAAATTTTGCATTGTTGTTCATTGTCAAGTAGGTATATTAGTGGTCTCTTGCCATACCAAAACCTGATTGCTTATAGCACGTCATATTATGCACACTAATCAGATATTCATGAGGCATATTTCATAGACATCCGTTCAAGCCTCCCATGAGCCTCGCAAGTACAACTAGGTCATATTGCACAAAAAATACGTTATATACAATTACTTACTGACAGAAACCTTGACAGGTACATAACAACAAATATGGCAGTTATAAATGCTGACTTCCAATAGTCAACGACTTGCTGAACAATAAGTAATAAATCAACGTCTTTACTGTTCAAAGCTATCGAAGTTCGCGGCTATTGATAGATTAGCCGTCGGCCAGGTATTAAGTTAATAGACAACTTCATACACCGGTACAATGTTGATTGATATTTTGTTAAAGTTACTTACATACTTTTTTTTTTCATAAACGACACGTCAATTTGACTTCACCTCGCCTGATGGTAAGCTAAAGGCAAAGTCTCGGAAAGAGGGTCACCATCGTAAAAATGTACCATGTTAACAATGGTGGCACTCAGCTTGACGGCCTCATCGGAAGCCTTTTCACGCCCCCCTTAAAGGACCCGGGACTGTAGGAAGAAGGAAACACGAGAGCTGGCATAGGATTCGATCGTATATCCGTAAAGTGTATGCTCAAGCCATCAATGCACCACAATCAATTAAGCAGATCTACTATGCGAAAACCCGTAGGTTATAGATGCACGAAATTTTGATAATCTGCATTTGCTGTTTTAAGTAACATGAAGAGTTGAAAATTACTGAATTATTATGATGATCAATGTAATTTTAGTGGAATTTAAGTTTGTACTTATTTAAATATGCAATAGATATACAGAACACACTATGTACATTGCACGTTATAATACCTTCCAATACATACACGAACACATACCCTACGCATAAAATATTACCAAAGCAGCTATAGAGGATCGTCTCTTACGAAACTGTAGCGTGTTCGTAATGTGAATTCGCGGATTTCCTGTGTGATTGCACGCTTCTTAGTATTGATTTCCTTTTCTTTTTTTTTTATTTATATCTTTTTCATTAGTCAGATAGTTGTCATGTAACAAGGCAGTTACGGGTGCAAACTCTGAAGAAACGGTGAATAAAATGTTTATATTTCGAAAGTAAACGATCATGATTCATGGTGATTTTAAGATACCAATCATCATTTCACTGTTAATCCCGGTCGCATCGGAGGTTCTCTCGTCAGAGTTCGTAGTCGGTATCAGCTGAAAAGTTTTTGCAAATATTTACCCCTCACGAACTCAAAATTCAATTACAGTTCAAAAATATACACTAACGTTGTTGGCTCCCCTTCAGACAATATACTTATAGGTATATTTTCTGAAGGGGAGCCAACAACGTTCATCAATACTCATACTCACTACTACTCGCACATACTAATATGAGTTTCCCTCGTCTATATATAACTTTTTCCGGAACCCCGATATCGATTACAAACGTCCCCTAATATAAATGGCCTACCTGTTAAATTTATTATTGACAAATTGGTTTCCACCCCTCGAAATGCATTTGCACAGGTGTACGAGTCAATTTTGTATAATTTAACACTACGGTAAATAATACAGCAGAATGTAATCAGCTCGCATTGGAAATTCCAAGTTTAATCAATTTTATTCCAAGAGTAAACATTTTGTTGGGGCAGCGATTTTTGTTGACCGCGGCTTCGATCGCGTTGAATTTTGATCCCATTTCCGCAATTCATGAGAACTTATTTCCGGGATGAAAATTCCGATTTTAATCTGTTCCTGTACCAAATTGCAGCCAGATCCGTTGTTTGTATGTGAATGAGCAACAAATATCTAACCATCTTCACAAACTTTCACACTTACAATATTGAAAGAAAAATAAAAAGTTAGGTTTAAGAATATATTTATACTAGACTATCAACTTACATGACACATATACGCATACGTACTACCCATGGAAAAGTTTACAATAAATTATTCCCACTATATTGATCAACGACTCGCAAACAATCCCTCATTAATGAAGCCCCATAAGGAAATTCAATTCCCTATAAAGGGAAATTCACACGTCGTACGTTTGCAACATCAGAGAACACATTTGCGATAGGAGTCAGTGAAGCGAATGATTGAGACACGATACTGAAGTGTGTGAATCCACCTTTATTGAGCAAAAACCGAAGCCTTAAATATTTTCTTACGAAATCAGATTTACTTGTAACGTGCCTAAATATATCTAATCCTCTTAGCTTGTGATAAAACACGTATAAAAGAAATAAACGTCAACCCAGAATATTATTATAGCTATTATTGGAATAATTATGTTTGCAGTCGGTATAATAAAAAGTAATTGAAGTAATTGAAGCTATAAAAGCGAGTATGAACGATGACAATCACCTTATATTGTGACGAACCTGAAGGGTGCATTATCACGTAGAAGCCGTATATGGTTTTTATGGTTCTCTTATATTTAACAGTAGCAGATTTCAACGTACTGTATAGGTTTTATGTATGTGTGTTACTGTATGTTGTTATATCATATGTGTTTATTTTTATGTAATGAGTTTGTTCAAAGTACTGTACGAAAGATGTCAGAATAGTCTAAAATAAGAATTCTGACGTCTTACCTTAAAGGTACAATAAAAGTCCAAGTAAAGTCGGAGAAAAGGAACAAGACGAGTGCCCGTGCTATCACTAGGATACTATTTTAAAATTCCTTCAACTTACTTTAAACCAATCGAAATTCCTATAAGACTTTTAGGAACTTGTGCATAAGATACATCTATAAAAGCACAGGCCTCATTTACAATTTCACGTCGAACTCAACACCTCGTGTCTTGGTTCATCTACTCCAAAATGTACTTAGCTATTAAAAGCACTATCGTATTCTAGTGGTAAGCTCTGTTAGGTGGAGCAGGTAATATAACTAACGTAGTTATCTGTCAATTTAATTGGTTATTTATACCGTAAAGTAACGTTACTACTGACATTATGTAGAGATGTTCTCTTTACAGACTGCGGATATAAATATATAGTTACTAATTAATGATATTAGAAATATAAGAAAAGCAATAAAAAAATTGTGCAGTTGGCAAAGGAGATACGGTTTAATCTTTAAATACTTTTTTTACTTAACTTTATATGAAAAGTGCAACCTTATCTCTTTTTTTAAGGCCAACCGAATTAGGTTCGGTTGATACATATATATGTATAAGATACAAAAGTTCAAATATTCACTGCTTCTTATAATCGAAAACTCACTCGATGGTATTTATTGACTGGAGTGGAGTGATTGTGATACAAAGTTGTAATACATAATTAAACCAATATGTAGGTACCTGTATGATTGGGTTGCGATCAGTGAAAATTTGAATCTCGTGTTATTTTAGTTTTGCACCTGAACCTTGATATTAATTTATAGCCGTAACAGCCGTCTTTATTTTTAGAGTATAATAAAAGAGAAATTCTTATAGTTACTCACGACTGTTATTCGTAAAATCAGAGCTATGATTTGTACACCTGGACAGCCGATCAGGCCTGACTCACTCGCCAGTTTGTCTAACCGCAGGAATAACAAATAACACCAGTATAGAAATGAAGCCAATGCCAGATGCATTCATGATCACATCAAGTTGTTTACGTTACTTACGTTTGTGTATCTAAAGTTGAAATGGAATATTAAGAATTACATTGTCGGTAGTAGTTTTTGATACACATAGATACTTTTGTCCAACAAGACATTTCTTAAAGGAAGCATAAGTGGTATGGGTAATGGACTGCTGAGACGAGGCCTCAGGTTCGATCCCAGGTTTACCATGGCACACACCAATGACTTTTCGATGCTTTTCGAAGTTATGTGTGTATTTATCGCAGGTTTATAAGTGCCCGGTTAATGACAATAGTTTCGCCACCTATTACATTGGGACCTAAACATAAACTGGCGAAATGTGGGTGCTAGCACCTCTGCCTACCCCTTCGGGGAATACAGGCGTGAGTTTATGTTATGTCCAGTATACCTAGTAAATGCTTAAATAGACCTCCCGTAATTTGCGCAAATTTATCATAACAAAATACACCATCTATGAAATCACGAAAGCAAATTCCATAGCGAAGGTTATTAACTTACCTACAAATTATTTTAACTAGAAGGATTCGTAGGGATAAATTATAGACAAGCGACCACCCAGGTAGCGAGCGTGCCCGACCATTACCAGGCTCTAATGCTCAATTATGAATATTATCCCCATTAGAAAGTATACGGTATAGCTCTGTCCCAGTTCTATATATTTAGTTAAATTAATACCTGTTGGAGTTTCAATTTCAAGCGTTAAGTAAACTTCATTATCTAAACCGTATTAAATGGAGCTTTACTCGCAAATGATGTTACCGTAACGTTATTCAAAGAGAGATTCAAAAGAGAGTTCAAAGTCTGCTCGGACAAAGTAAATTGGCCAATCGTTCCAAGTACGTTATGTCAATGTTGAAATTAGCAAAGTTCACTTTCTTTATCGAACGAAGTGACTGAAGTTACAGAGCTGTATATTTCGTTAGCAGTACCTAGTCAAAGGTTATACCTACTCATTTAAAATGCCGAGCAAATAAGCAGCCAAATCTACATTATCCAGTCAGTCAAAAATTGAACGTGTTCCAACTTCACTTTGATCAGTATTGAGTTTACTCAATCATAAAACCCTCAAGCATCTGTCAAATCTTCTTCATCTAAGCAAACTTTGATTGAATTAACACGGCGCGGTGGTTCTTTGATATTAACCCTTTTCGCCCTCCTTTTCTAACCTTTGCAATAACTGGCTTGTCTTTCGTTGGTTTAAAAATTAATGTATAATTAATTAATAACTGTGTAAAAAAACAACTTTTAAATATAATCCGAGAAAAACTCACAAGATCCAGCTATATAAAACAAGAAACGATAATTACTTGAACATGACGAACTCCGAAAACCGTTTATAGTCCCTACGGTAACATTATGTATCATAAAAAAGTTGTTCATAAAAAAATATCACACTAAAGTTGGCGGTCGCCACTATTCCATGAGACTTAATTCCTGAATATTTTACAAGTTACAGAATCGATAAAGTTACATGTGAGTAGTTAAGAAACATAAATGTTGAAAAAGAGGGAGTAAGTCTTATACATACACAAGTACACACTATATACCCATGTAAAATGCACGGTGGACGATATGCGTCGGACTGAAAAACATGTTTTGACGAAAATGGGGTGAAAAAGGTGGAAGAATATGTACATGTGTGTGTTTATTACTTTACATGTTGTACATTTTATAGACGATGGCGATTTAAAGAATGAAATCAGGGCAAAAGGCTTTACAAAAGAATCCTCAAATTAGTTACGCACTTTTCTTTTAAATTTGGTAATTATTAGAGCGAAGACAGCCAAATACGCTAGCTCACTATTACGTCGGATTGAAAACAGCTGGCAAAACTGTGCCTGCCTTTTTGAAGATATACAATATACATACGAGAGTATATAACACAATTATAACAGTTCAATATCTAAATAAACACACATACACTCTTCAACGTTCTCTTTACGTTTTACGCTTGTTTATAAAAACTTGAACTTTTCTCATTCACGACACTAACTTTCACTGTTATTACCTGCTTGTTCGAATCGAAGTTGTAACAGTGAAATGAGGTAAATATCTACAGCGCATTTTTTAATTGAAAAGTATAATTGTGCCAATCTGCCTAAATATTCCGATATAACTACCGGGATATCCTCAAATACCTGAAAATTTTATTTGTATCATTATAATGCCCCATAATGTACAGACATATATTATTTAGTAGGGCAGTAAGAGGGGATAAACCGTCAGTCAAGCTATAAAATAACCATAATTAGGGGGATAACTCTCTCGCCCAGCTTCCCCTCAATGGATATTAAGCAAATACGAAAATTATACACATGGAAAAACATGCTTTTCATTGTTAATAACGTAGAAAGAACTTTTGCGAGGGTGCTTGCTGAATGTTAAGTATATTTAGGGTCAGATATAGTTCCATAAATTATAAGATCATATTATATTAACAGGCTTATGTTTCGGTATTTGAATGGGTCAGTAGAATATAACTCTAATGCACCTAGATGTACTCTATTCGCATTACAATTCAATATTTAATGTAATACTTACGTTTCATTTATTTATTATTCCTTCAGCTTTGATTTTAGATCTCAGCAGGGACTGCAGCCGTCTTTCTACTCTTTATTCCAATTTTCAAAACTTGGTTTGACTAGAGTATTACTGGAGCGACTACCGCCGCAGAGAAGTGACTGCCGGACCTGCGCCAAAACTTTGTCTGTTAATCAGCAGGGCCTCGATTCTGCTAAAGCCAAACCATCGTGATGTCATCGCCACTGCAAAAAACTTAAATAATAGACTTTAAAGCGATGCCGGTAAAGTTCAAAATTAAATGACTTTTTGCAGTGTAATTGAAAAAGTATAATGAAACTGTTTTCATTTTATTTTGAATAAAGAAATAAGGTCTAAAATTCAATGTCATTTTTTGCCGTGACTGCGGCACCGCAATGATTTAAGTAGAATCGAGGGCCAGGTGGAGTGCAGATGAGGTGAGGTCCAAAGGAGTTATTATGTGCTTGGTAAGTAGGCCACTCATGCTCAACTTCCTTTATGAGTGTTAAATATTTGGACAACGCTATGAAAATGGTGTGTATTAATAGATATGCATTCATAAAAGGCTTAGAAAACATCTAATTAAGAAACGAACATTTTAACTATTTAAACACATCCTTTAAAAAAAAATTACTACCTGTATAAAATTAAATATAAGTGACAGTTTCCATCACAAGTATGTCGAAAATGTACACAAATCGAATCTTGCCCCGTTTCGTCATGTTGTAAGAGTCGTAATACTTGTACAATACATCAATGTCATTGTGAATGGGTCGCCTCTTTCAAAAGAGCGTCTTAATGAATAGCCCCTTCTACTACTTATGTATATTTTGGACTTGAATCATTCAACGATTGAATGACATTTCGATTGTTGGTTTCATTTGATAAAATACCAAATAAATAACAGACATAAGTCACGACGCGTATCCATAAATAGGATGAGAACGAACAGGAGATTAATGTGGGATTAGATATTATGGCATTACATTTGCTTCTTATATTTTGGTACATGAAGATCATTACAAAATTTTACTACAGAGAAACAGCTTATTAAGATGTTTTTAAATAAAATACCGAAGAAACGCTGAACAATATTTCAATATTTTAGATCTACTCTATTATAAATTAGTATCAATAATTTTTCCCTATTTTTATTCATTTGATGTCGATATTGTATCATTTCCTTCTCCATGATTGGTACCACGGAGGATATCATTTCCTTCTCCATGATTGGTACTTACTAATCAATACCCGGCGGGGTGTCTTTTTTTTCTTTATAAATATAAACGTTCACAGGTAGAGATACACAGTCGACAACAACTAAACTTTGATGGATGATGAATGAGGATGCATTAGAATTGTAAAAAATCCTCGCCCCTAACTTCGCAAATGCGCAACTTCCGCAAGAATTATCTGCATGTAGATGATACTGTAGATTAGTTGTATAAATAAATATTCCACAACATTCTACACAACGCTATCTAGACCCATGGTAAGCTTTTATAGCTTGTGTTATGGAATCTAGAATGCGGATAAACATACTTGTATACTTTTTTTGTAAATACATACATAATATACATAGAAACACCCAGACCAATGCAAATAGCTATATTCATGCATAAAAATATTTGCACTGAGCGGGAATCAAACCCGCACCTAATGCGTGGCAGTCGCGTGCACTACCACCACGCCACAGAGGCTGTCGATTTTTGTATTTATGTATCTATCATCATCTCTGTCACTAAAATCTGTCCGAGCCGGAGGCATGGCCGTCTATAATCTCCAAGCCTTAATCCGACTTCAGACAATTTAGTTTACGAGGTCCCTCTTACCTTTTTTACCTTACTAAACAGGTTTATTTTGGTTTTATCTCAATTTAATTGAGGTACGCTATTTGTTTCAGTATAACGATTGGTAGAAGATTGTTTACCTACTTAAACTCAGGGTTTGTCCATTTCTAAGCAAGAGTATTTCTCTGCTATCTATCTTTTACTATGTTTTTTTCTCGTTAAAGTTATTAACCCCGACGCAAAGAGGGGTGTTATCATAGCGCCGCCGGAACGGATGATGCGATTTCAATTTAACTAAGTTGTTTTGTATTGAAGGTGACTTTTGTGCGAGTGTCCATAGACATGTTTGAAGAAAATCGGTTGAGCCGTTTAAAAGTCATGGGGGTAAAGTGGGGATGGGGAGTGACAGGGTTTTTTGAATTTATAATTTATATTATACAACTGTATTTCATTGAAAGAAGAGCACCTTCTCATTTAATATAATATCAGTTCAAATCTCTCCATTCGAATGATAGTTCAACGTTATCATTGCATTGCTCAAATAACTAGGTACTATAGTGGACTAATTGATTGATTGATTGACCTACTTAAGTACTCATTAATGCAACGATCCATGTTGAAATGCGGTTGAAATCCATATAAGTAGACTCAGGCCAACCTGACAATAATATTGAGGATTAAGGGCTAATGAATGCTCCTATAGATACTAAAAAGCATGCTCCCCGAAAAAAGTGTCAACCAGCAGATGTTTGCTTATGAGGTTGAATTGAACTCCGAAGATCTTAGTGCAGCTCCACACCTACACTCATTTAAAAAAAGAATACTTACCTATGCTATTCACAAATTATATAGGTAGGCACCTACATCATACTAAACTAACTTAAAGCTGATTTTTACCTTTTGTGTAAAGAATAGTGTTGAATTTCATTACTTCATTGAATGACACTAAAATTTACTGATGATAAAACATATTCGGATTGTCAGATATGTAGATATGCACAAAATTGCGAAGGGAATACCCATGATGAAAATGTAAATTGACAATTTCTGGGAACGAAGCGAGGGTCTTCTGCTTATTCAACTTTGGATAACGTTTTTATTTAAACCAGCAAAATAATTTTAGAAGCAACCATCAGTGTAAACGGTAAATATGAAACAAGTTCTTTAGTACGCTTTCACGCCTGAACTACATGACTAATAATATTAGTTAAACTTACCTATACCTACTAATCTCAGTTTGCTGAGCACAACTGAAAAGAAACAATAGGTGACGCAGTTAGTCATTTGAATTGTGCTCGAATATGCGAAAATATGTCAGTGGCGCACTAGAGAACTCAAAACATGCATTGTTTTTACACATAGTAGAGCAACAAAAATACGCGTTGTCCTAATTTTGATTGCTTAAAACCTCATCGATTTGCAATGTATGCAAATCCTTTTTTTATATTAGTCAGCCTAGTGTGTGCCGGTTCGATTTACACGCACATCGCCTATCGCTAAAAATAAATGAATCATTGAAATGTATGCACGCTCACAACTATCGACGGACTGCACCAAATTGAATAATTCTATTCATTTTGTGTCCGTCATTGACAGGACAATTTTGTTTTTTTGGAAAATGTCCTGGTCTATGCGCAATTGGCTAGAATCGATTGTAAAGTATGTAACAAATATACGTATAATAGTCGTAAACGAAGGACATTTTAAAATGGGATGGATATCAAATTAAGTATTTTCACATGTTCGTCTGATCACATGTAAGTATTTGATGAAAATGTTATACATATAAACCGGAACACTTTTCCCATAAATAGTCGCGTAAATACATATGACAAATTATTATGACTTGTTTCGTATAATTCAATCATTTTATAATAGTTATCTTGAACGTTATCTTCAATTTGCTGCCAGTATCTAATCAATTCACAAAATCACCTGCCTAATCGCTCCCATGTAGGTAACTACTGTAACTGCTATGCTGATTTTTATTTGAATGTTACATTTTTATTGACAATATCACTTTATTTGTCTATTGTCTCTGCATTATATACTTATATCACGCCCACTCATATTGCCTTCTGTGTTTGTGTAAGCGACAACAATTTCAATTTTATTAGTGTTGAATTGTAGCACCGTCAGCAGATTCGAAAACAATATTATTAGTGAACTCTTATACAGTTGACATTCACTTCGCTAAAATTGTTCGTAGTGGTGCAAATGGTGTAACTTATGCTCTGTGTCTGATCAAAGATATTTTATCATCACTGATTTTTAAGGTATTGTGCACATTTTATAATCAAAATTGCTTTTCTACGATTTCCAAAATTAAAACCAAAATGTGATTTTTTCACCGATTACGTTATTGACAATACTTTTATCGCGAATCGCTTAATTTGCGCTTCCAAACGTTACCTTGTTTATATAGATAAAGTTTATCAATAGATTTTGCAGTTGACTGTTATAGATACTTCTGATAAGTACTGATTTGACAAAATTACTTATATTTTGAATTTAAAAATATTTTTTTTAAATATTTTTTTTTTTATGACTGATACTTGACCTTAGTCCTGGCAGTTACGGTGCTAAACTACATACATTGAATAGGCTTTAATCTAAAAACGCGTAACGAACTATGGAGCGACTCATGCTCGAAGTTCCTTTGAAGGATAAAATCCGTATCGAGGTCATCCGACGAAGAACAAAAGTTACCGACCTAACTCGCAGACAAACCGCAATGACAATAGGCTGGTGACATAAACAAACGAGCCCTATAGTGGAAACCTCAAATCTCCAAACGAAAGTCCAGCCAATTGACCAATGTCATTGTAAAATGTAATTTAGATGACAACGATGCAAAGGGCCATAGCACTATTGACGGTTACGGTATAGTGAATTTTGGAAAAGATCTATGTATAACCGTAAACTATAATAAACTATCAATAGTCAACTGTTCAACTACATCGATACATAGAAGTAGGCGAGCCTATTGCCGTGTGAATAATTAAATCGATATCATAATGTCCTCAAGACTTGATAAAAAGGACAGTGATACTACATCATCCGACGCATGTGAATGACCAGACTCACTGCTGGCGCCGAGACCAATTTACGTATCCGATACATATTTAAATTCGAAAACATATACGTATATTCGTGTCTATAAAGGTTCTTATTGGCTGTAGATGCAAATCGATTAAGATACAGTTTGTTTACATTCTATTTACTGCACATTTTTATTCTTTTCTATATTTTATCAACATATACGTATTGTAAAAGTAAAAATAACACGGTAGTAATATTTGAAAATATCTACGCACTGGTTGCAAAGAAGTAGGTCAAATTAGTAGTAAAAATGCTAACCAAATAGTTTATAGTTTTTACAACGTCAACATCACTGCACGCATTATACTTATCTAGATTTCTAGGCATAATGCCTGTAGCACTGTTGACTTTGGCATAAGGTTCCCTTAGCCTACAAATCTTGCCACCTAGTATGACGCAATCATTTTACCATACCATTGAATGTAATGTTAAAAACCACCGAACTATTGATTGTAAGTAAGTAAATCGTAAACAACAAACAGTACCTAAATAAATATTTTTTCATATCTAAGATTAAAAGGTAAAAGGCTACAAGAGACATATTCTCATTTTAGTATTAAGTAACAGTCCTGTATAGTACGAAAAGTTTTCTTTCATTTACCCATCAAAATCAAAGAAGTCTGTTGTTTTTCATATCTTTAAATTAACTGTCAGTGATAGAATCATCATCATCTCTATAAATCACCATCATTATCTCAGTTTTTATACAGCTCGTCTACCCAACTGAACAAATAGAACTCCAAGACTTAATTCACCAATGTGATGTTGGGGGTGGACTCGAACCAAGTAAAACTTCTTAGCGCCTTTCGTGTCATAACATTGTTACCATATATATTGGGGAACCAAATATACTCTAAAATGAAATCCCTTTGACTCCGATTGGCCATGGCCACTTACATTTTTAAGGATCAAGTTTTTCTCCCCTATAGTAAGGTGTGCACAGAATAGAATACAGCTGATGAACTATCTAACTAACTTTACCTGAATGTGGCATAAAATTTAAATAAAAACTTTTTCATTCAGGCGCTTGAATCACATACTGATGATTTTTTTCTATCAACTAAGCCTATAATTTCTTTGTGTAGATTCGGACACAAACACAATAACATTGAAGCTGGTAAAAAAGTCGATATATTTCAATTCCAATATATTCGGAGTACTTGAAATATTGTTCTTTATTCCTCTGGTTTTTGAGTAAACTTTCTTTATGAAACATCTTCTACCTATAAATTCTTGGATTTCAAAGTTTATCCGCCTTCTTTGATGAAAACTGCAGACAAAGGGATCCTTTCTTTAGGAGTTTTATAAAACAAGACGCGCTATAAACAGAACCGCTTGGCAAACCCAAGGGAAGTGTTCCTTGCAAATTAAACAAACACTCAAGAACAAGCTAAGGTTATTTTGTAAAGGCTTCAGAAATAGCTACCTTCATAAATTGGCAGTCACGTACAAGCAGTAAGATATCATATTCTCTGCATCGTATTGGATATTTCAAGTTTTAGAAATGGAATTCCTTTTCTCATAAATAGATAAACTAGATTTGATTTCAAAAGGTACCTATATAAATACCTATAAACTAAACTCACGACTGTAAATCCCCGAATCCCCTAACTATGATTTTCGTTCAATGTAGTTAATAGAGGGGGCGGCGATAACAAATCCGTAAAATAAATGACATCGGTTAAATAAGTTATCGTTTTAAATTATTACGTGCGCTGCATGAAGTCCAATTAAGATCTTTGAGAGTCAAACCAACCTCATCGGTAAACCTACACTGGTGGTACATCAATGGATGATACTCTGGTGCAACTATACCAACGCAAAATATGCAGCAAACTGAAAGTGCAAACAAACTATTGGTGACAACGCGGTGCCTTGCAGGACTCCTACGTTTATGTTATTATAGTATGATCAGTTTCCATCTGATATGGCTTTGATAGCCTTGATTATATCTGTTGCATGAAATATTACTAATCTGTTCCCTGAATCTCGAAGGATAATATAGCAATTCTGACCAAAGACTTCTGTCAGAGCCAATCAAAAGCGTTCCGTATATCTAAGATCTGATAAGGTAAATTATTTTATTGGAATATGGTACTGAATAAAGACTTTGACCTTCATATATCTACCTGCACTGAACTGCAACAAAAAACTAGACACAAGACTACCACCAACTAACCAACTAAGGGCACAAGATCTATAGAAACAAATAAATGTTGTGTGTGTTTGTTTTATTAAAATAATAGCTTTTCAATTATTGCATAGGATGTGGGTATGCAAGGCATTTAAAATAAAAACTACAAAACTATTGTTAAAAAAATTGTCTGCCTGTCTTTCTGTTTGTTTTTTGATTAAATAACTTGTTTATCAATGTAGTATAAATTAAACCAGAACCAATGTTTACAAAACAAAATGCGTCTAGACCGTAGTATAAAATTATAAATGCAAGGTTTCAAAATAAAATCATGCTCTGCTGGCTGTGCTGCCCTGGAGCAGGCCATCCGAACGCAGTGAACACCGTACGTAAGTACGAAACGAACGCACCCGAACGCGATCTTTATTCAACTCGCGCCGTCAGTCCGGAGGTGACCGCGGGCGGGGCGGCACGTGCGGTGCTCGCCTCGCGGTATTACATTGTGTTTATATACGCCATTGTTTGAATTCAATCCGTCTACAATCAATACGACATTGGAGTGAAAATACGGCCTATTTGCTGGATTCATTAGAATCTAGTGCGAATTCTTCGACAGTAGAAAAATCTACAAGTATAATTTGATGACACTATTGACTAGTGAAACTGTCCTACAATTCACTGTTGAACATTATTGTTTGTGACATTGCTTGTTATTTGACTATAACGTGTTAGTGATCAGTGTTATAAGAAAAGCATGCAAATCAATAATTGAGTGGATGCCCAGTTGCGAATACTCAAGAGCTCTTACCGTGCGGTGTATTATACGGTTGCATATTGATTGGTTGTGTACTGGGATTACTAAAAGTTATCATCCAATTAACGGTAAGTAACTAACATAACGTTATACAGGATTATTTAATTATATAAACCCGTAGTTGATTCGTATTTCTTCAAGAGCACAAGAAGAGAAGTGAAGATAAGGACAACAACAATGCATCCTAGGTACCTGATTCCAGTTGTGCACTATGTTGGTTTTTGTTTACTTACTATTTTGATTTCAAATTTGTTACAGATAATGTATACAGTTCAGAAAAGTATAGTACACAGATACCTTCAACGTCAGCGAAACTTTAAGCTCTTTCATAATTAACATTTGCATTCATTAATTTCCAATTCCATGTAAAACCTTACATATACATTAAACTTATTAAAAATCTTAGGAGTTTTATACTAATAAAAACCTTGGATTAAAGAAAACTCAGTTTTATTATCTCCTAAAAGGAATGACATTAGTAAGCACAGTATCTAAAGTGCTTCTTCCAAGAATAGCGAAGTTGTTAAACTGACCGCAATAAGAATAGAAATATTTTACTTATATCAGTAAACGCTGCTGATAACTACGCCTGTGACAAAAACTATTCGTAAAAATGTATTCGATCGTTTGAGAGGTAAATCCTTCACTTTTAAAACCAGGACCATAAATTAGATAAAGTAGGTATAAATATAAACAAAATTTGGAACAGTACTTAAAGATACAATTTTAAGTAGAATATAGAATTTAATTAAGTGATGTATACTGTAAATAATACAATTAAAGAACTGAAAAGATATTCCCACCAAATCCCCACTAGTTACGCTAAATAAAACTAGTCATACTTTCAAAGGTAATGCGTAGAACTTGCAATGAATGAATTTCGACACCTACACAATGTGGCGCTTGTCTGTGCTCAAATGTATAATCTCTATTGTCCATTGTATTGCGATCATACATATATACTCATGCCTGTATAATCTGAAGGGGTTTGGAGAGTTAATACACCCACTTTTCGCCAACAATTCAAATTCAATAACGATTTTTCAATAGCCTGTATTAGGAGGAGACCCAATTACGATCATGTCGACACGAATCGGCAGATTAATAAGGCTATCACTGTTAATACAAACAAAATCTTAAGGGCTACTTGAATGCTAAATCCTATACTTTAAAAGGTTAGACTGCCAGTTTACCTCGCGCTTTAGGTTCAGTTACATCTTTAACAATGGTTCTGAGAATGAGAAGCCGCGCATAAACTGCAGGTAAAGCAATATAGCACGCCTGCGCAGGTATTTTATGGTCACACTCGTTTTAGGAATGTAGCGATACACATCGGACCCTTAGTTTCAAGTTATTTTATTATTTTAGAATACTTTACCAAAAGGTTTCTTTAAATAAATTCCATTTTTATGCAAGGCCGATGTATTTTGTGCATGGTTGCGTATGGTGTAAAATAAGTGAGCACACATTTGCAGAACATACCTGATACCATTATGAAGGGAAGACGAGCAATTTCGCCACCTGGCCACACATTACCAAATCGCAGCTTGCCGGTATCGTTTCAACATTGTACGGCCGACCGCTTCTCATGCTTTTCATTTCAAAGAAACACGTTTTACGAAGGACGCAGATGTTCCTGAAAACAATAATATTTACCATCTGTTTTACATGAAAGTAAAGCGCGTTTAATTTTGTAGAGAACACCACGATACTCCGTGTCTCATTATAGCTCTTACTTTTTACTTGACAGTAGATGAATTTCCTTCGCAGTACAATTACTCTTCAATGACGAGCCATTGTCTTTTATCACTCAATTCTTGACATGCACTTTCTATGGCTGAACAAAAACACAAATGAAGTCTGTAATGAATCAGTACCTGTATGTTATTTTGAAAGTTCTATGAGTCAAACCTGAGTCTAATATTTATTATACAATGACGACCAAAAGATAAATGTTCCTCCAAACCCACAGAATCACTTTGCCATGACTTTTGGTATTCATCCTGATTCATCCCATTGGTATGTCAAAGGGATAAATCGTGGTCAGAAATTCAAAAGAATCCTTGTGATTCATATTCGAGGTTCTTTATTTCTGGCGTAATTTAAATATTTATGTTTTTCGAAACACTGTTTGCCCACAAATGTTTTATGAAGCTAGGTTTAAAAAGGTTTATTGCTCTAAGAATACAAGTTCTAAGGAATTTGCATAGGTTTATACTCATTAATTCCATAGGTTAATGTGAAGTTTATGTTATCCGTAGCCTTAATCTAGAATAGCCCAGATTAGTTCAAACGAAATTACGAGCTGTAGCCTGGATACAAATTTAATTAAAGATCATGAAAAGGGGTTTTCAATCTGAAAGGCAGAAATTTAAATGGATTGACTTTATTTTAAAAGTGAATTACATAACATAAGCCATCAAAATGAACAAAGATGTAATCGAAAAGACTGCTAACATAATTATAGTATATTTCGATAACGAAGATATATTAAAATGACATTGCAGATTGTGTAGAATTGTGTGAATCTGGGCACAACCGCTTTTAGAAAGTCCAAAGATTAATAAAGTTAACTTTTTAACAATTATCCCATGACTACGTTCATACATATATAAAAATAACTGCCTTTTTAAATATTCACCAAATAACAATATTATTTTACCTACCGCTAGCTATAAGAAATCCTGCCTTTTTATGACTTTGCTAATACGAAGCCGTACGAAGTTAACAGGATAAGTTTACTACAAAAAGATATGATAGTTGGTAGTTCTAAAAATTAGCATGATTGCATACTCATTGCATGTTAGATATCTGTGTAAGAAATCTTAAGAATTCTATGTGCAAAAGCACATACGTCTTAAAATAAAGCTACCTAACAATCGATTTATAGCCTTGTTAGATTAGAACACTTTCTCCATATTTTTGTTGAGAACTATTGCGTTTGGCCTCTGTTGAAGTATAATGTTGTTATAAACGCGTTTATTTTTAAGTCATTTATGTTTAGCGTGAAGGCATTCGATTTATCGCTCGTTCTTAGTATAATTTTCGTAACCTACCAGTACACGTATAAAATTATAACAAAAAATTCATTTGTTTTATTATTTCATGGTTTGTACTTAGATAAAATTTTACATCAACTGTTATTGTTATTGGGACTTAATGAAGATAAAGCAATGATTTAAACTGCTAAAAAAACTAAATAAACAATAACCAATATACCTCGACGACAACCTACTAGCTGTTTACACTTTGGCCGGATGCAGGCCGCAATTGGGCTGTTTTCCCACACAACAATGGCAACGACCCACGCTGACTCTTGCATTAGAGCATCAATGCTAAATGACACATTAAGCGCATAGCGGATTTTCTCAATGCAACAAACTATAATTAGAAATTGTAAACAAGCTGGCTGTTAAAATATTGGTACAATTGCAAATATTTAAACTAGTAAACGTGAATCGATGAAAAGGAGCTTCTTTGGATCAGATTGTCATACCCTTTAGTACTAAGTATTAACGAAAGTACTCGTATAAACCAAATACAAAATCGACCCTAAAAGATAAATAAATCGTTTAAATTGCACAATACAATAAATTACATTCATTTCTTGTCGTTTAATTTAATTTGACACAGATAAGAAAATGAAATTCATTCACTATTTGATACCGCAATAGAGGAACAATATTGACTCAATTGGTCACGTATCACAATAAGGCGTTGAGCAATTGAATCGGCTCGTATGATGCTTGGGAACTATCTTCAAACACACTTGGTCACAAAAAGCCAAGTTTTAAAGTTGGGTCTTCTTAAAAAATGTGTAATTTATATTTTCGATTTACTCGAAAACTTATTCCCACAATTATTTTGAGTAAAGAAAATATCAGACGCATAGTTTAGTTGTGTGTGGCTTTTTGCACAATAATAAATAATTGAAACTTGGAAGTTGTTTAGTTAACAAGTCCGTGCGAACTAGAACAGTAGAGTAGAAAGGACCCTTTTAGAGGTCCTTGACGTTTGCCCTACAAATATTTGAGCGACACCACCCTATACATTTTAGATAAAAGACCCTTCAGACTGAAGATGTATCTTTCTGTCGCCCTAGTAACTATTGCTTTTGTATATGTTACTCATACCAACGTGTATTTTGTGAAACCATAACAAGAATTTAATGAACCTTGAAAAATATTTGATTACTGGTGGTTAGTAATCTAAAGATGATTCAAAACATTGAACAGGTTTTCAAAAGTAAGTTTTTAGTAATTAAGTATCAATTTATCAAACCAAAATAAGATACAGGCAGGAATCGAAAGCCCTCACGAGCGTTTTAGATTTCAGATAATGCATACACATCATTCGTATAGCATGTACTGTACATTGATATGTGCATGTTTGAGTATTTGTAATCTTGTAAAGTAATCCTATGTTGTCAGAATTATAACCTGTAAAGTCTTATGTAACCTATTGCATTTCCTGGAACTACAATATAGTTGTAAAACCTATAATAGGTTACAACGTTACGCATATTGCTTTCTCTCGTTACCGTTTATTGTCAAAGGGCAAGTGCAGAATCATTTCAAATTAAAGATGGCATAGAAATGTGTTCATGTATAATTCATTTGTAGGAGGTTGTTTAAATTCGTCTTTGTTATTGACCGAAATCAGTTCATTTGGTGGTTATTTACTTCTATTGTATTGTAATTTAAATAAGCAATATGATTTTTAAATAAGTAGTTAATATTTCAAAGTATACCAAGCATGTTAATAAAGAAGTATACAAACAATAGTTTTAACCATTAGTTTCAACAAAAACTGTACGACGGAATTGTATTGACATAAAGAGAAATCACTTTCTTCTATCATAAAAAAGAAATGCCTCTTTTCCATTCATCTTGCGCCAATGTTTTCACAGTCACTATGTCATATCTATTCTTAGCAATCATTCTAGTCTGTTGCATTTCACAGAATTGAATCATAACATACCTGAATGTTTATGCAATCACATTTTGTGGTGCCCAGTGTATCTATAATCCCTATGGACAAGTACCATAATTTCTCTCTTCTAATACAAAATTAATCACTTTAGTCAGTTTGATTACCTTCTCCAAAATATATTACTTAGATGAAAAACATTGCGTCCATTGAGAAGACAGTTCTGGTTAATATTCAACATACAAATTGACCAATTTATCTTACTGATTCGATACTTGATTGACCATATTCAGTCCTATAAAACTGCCACTCAAGTACGTACTGATACTTAATTACTTACAAGAATTTAAACCAGCGTGGGGTTAGGTCGTTCACTTGCGTAGGAGCATCGTTGATTCAATTCAACTTTTAAACTTAATTGTACTAATAAATTTACATATAAAGATATTTATAGATTAACTTTGAACATAAAAATGATTACTATGCGTGCTAACAAAATACTTTGACCATTAAGATTGACCAACTTAAAAATATTACGATTAAAATACACGAAGTCCTTTTTATTTTGACAACAGAACCTTAACATGCGGTTCAAGAACTTTAACCCTAGCGATAGGCGTGGGTAGAAGTACGATACGACAAATTGGGTGAACGTACAGTTAATGCGATTAGATTTAGGTTATATGGCCGTAAAGTTCCAAGAGACCCAAATGGTCAAGGTATAATGTTTGCCAGCAATCGTAAAAGTAATTGTTATTCAGACGGTATCGTTCACCGGTAGTCACGTCTACTTCCATGTGGACAACGCGACTCGACTGTAATAATCTAAGCCCATTCATAAATGACCAATAAAATGAACAAGTACCTACAACTTTATTCGAAAGAGATGTTATTAGAAACAACTTTATCCGCCAAATTCTCCTTAGCATCGCGTGATCTAGCGCTATCATATAGGGTTCTATAATGACAAGATTCTTCGAAAAATGTCGAGGAATCTCGGAGTGACACTTTCTTATTCAAGTTCTCCTCTCCACCGGCCCTTCAACACGAGGTTTTCTAATTGAATTTGTCCCTGGCCCATCTCAAGTTGGTCGACGGTCGTCCGAAATAATTGCTAGAACCATTAACATTCCGGCCAGTACCGCTAACGTAACTTTCTCGAGTGGGTGGGACTACTATAATACAACATTACATTAGGAGTCACGAATTCAGCGTGTTTGGACCTAAAATGAAACCAAGCTTGTAAACATTTAATAAAATACACACTTATTTGAAATTTTGGGCGATGTAACACTTGCCTTGCTAGCCTAAATAAATTTACAGACAAAACCCAATACACATGACCTCTGGTGAACTGTTACCCATCCTGCAAAATAGAGCTAAAATGAGAGTTAAAAGTTAATTGCATGAGAAAAAATGACACTTCATTTTCTATTCACGTGTTAATAACCCAAGTATGGGGTTATTGATCTTAAAGGTTTTTTTTCTCTGGGTATTGTTTCAAACGCGACGTTCGTAGGATGAACCAGGTTAAACGTGCCTAAGTGGCCGATTTGCTTATAGAGCTAATAGCAGCACTTGGCCATCTCTCTCGACTGAATGTATTTTTGAACCGATATTGCTTTCGTTTTACAATCGAGATCTTATGTGCCGCTCTCTTTTGATTTACACGGCTGCTGTTAGTCAACTGATGGCTTAGTACAATTCACAAATTATTATTTTTATTTTATTTACTGCTTGTTTACCTTTGCTAACAATTTGTCATATATTTTATGCGATAAAGGAGACGGGGATCTCAGAAATTGTAATGAGATGAGATATAACTAAAAAAGCAGTATATTTTTCAATTTCAAACTAAGTTTATTCCAGAAATTAATTAAAATTACTGTGCATTATTTTAACAATATTTTTCATGAAAACACTTGCATCGCTGTATTATATCTGTCAAAGTGAACAACACATAATCATCAAAATAATTATAATAATAGAAAACAGAATAACAATTTAATAAAAATAAATTCTGGATTGAATTTCGCTAATCAATTAATTATTTCTGTGTTTATAAACTGTATTTTTAATCTATGCTGTGACAGCTGACAGCTCCCTGACTTTCAGTCAGTTAATTTATTGGTTTAAATTTCTGTTATGTGGTTTAAATTAAGGTTGTTTACATGTAACGTGAAATTTAAACCAATAAACCAAAAATATTTTGCAGAAAACTCTGGTAAAATAATGCAATACTCCGATACTATTGCATAAACCAGCATTCAGTTTTAGAACTAACCGAAAAGTGCTCATATGTTATCATGGCCGTTCTAAGCCCCTATTATTAGCCTCTTCTTATTTCGGCTATTGCCCGAAACGTAAATATCGTCAAGAGCGAAACGGTGACATTGAGCTCTTCTGAATCAAATGGCCTAGGGTGGTTATTTATAATTTTACGCCCACTTTACACTACTCTGCCATTCGTCGTCACGGAACCGGAATTTTCTATTTGAGAACTTTATGAGTGCAAGTTATTTAGGAATTTGAAGATTTTGATATAAAGCCAAGTGCACATTGCTTTACTGTAGTACGCATTAATTGGAGTACTGAAGTAAGTGATGCAATAACAAATACTTATTGAGTAAGTTTCTGCGTCATGCATATTATGAGGGTGAATTTGCTAAAGAAAATTCATTTAGTAGCATTTGACAATACGGTATAATCTTTTAATATTGAAAACTTTAAGCTACAGTAACCTAATTTTAGTTAAAGCGGCAAGTATAATAACTGCGCTTGAGAGTGTTGACCACAGAACATCAAGCTTCAGCACTGGCCGCTTGATTCTTTGTTATGATGTCACACGCACCGAGTGAGTTGCAAGACAGTGCCGAGTGCCTAGTGCTTAGTACGTGTGAAGTACTCGGCGCTTTGTTCATACGTACCAAGCACTTGACCGAGTCACTGTCTCTCCGCTCCATTCGGTACCATCAAGGCATCACTCAACCAACTCCCTGTATATTGAAATAATAACATAGGTTTCTAACATAGGTAAACAAAACAATAAACAGATTTTAAGCCAATTATTAGTCAGTTTATTATGATCTTTATTCAGTACATTTGAAATACCTACCTCGCCTCGCTTTATTATGACTCAACTCGAGAGCTGACTAATAAAATACCTCTCTTTTTACCAAAGCTTCAATAAAAACTGAAATTAGATTTCAGATTAACGTTATATACTTACATAATGTACATTACAGCTCTGTGCCTAATACTTTTAAATATTGTATGGTATAGACGTCAATCCTATTGTAAATTTTAAGCAGATTGGTTCAACATTCGACATTAATCGAAGGTTTGTTATCAAGCATACACATCATCAAGGCAAGAGATATAAGTGTCCTACCGTTTCCCGTTATCCTAAAGCTTTTAATGCATAGCAAGATTTATATGCCAGTATTCCTGGCTTCACATCAATACCCAGTGCTAATTTGTAAATTTAACACATACAAAGAGGAATGGTTTTGAACATTAAATTATCATTTTCTTGATTTAAACTTATTTAATATTATCACTCGACTCTACACGTTGGCAAACGCATTCGCCAACTAGTACAGCGACTACCTAATTATGACAGAATAGAATCTACTAAAAAGCTTACTGTGTTTCCTCATGGCTTCATGAGCGATACCTTGTAAGTATAACTTTACCTGTTTTATGTATCTTTTATTAGTGCTTTTATTACTGCCTTATGATTTTACTACGGCATCTGATCATTATCGTTCTGAAAATCTTTCTTTAGATCTATAATGATAAATTGATTACTTTTCCTTCTCAACATATTAAGCAGTTTCCTATCCGTGAGTTTTATATAAATGAATACTGTGAACTGTGGTTATTTTTGGGTGACAACTTGAAAAGACAATATACTGGAAAGGAAATCCAGAATGCTAGGTCTTTTTTCTCATACTTATATATTATACCTAATTTTGTATCATCTCTTTATTTTCTAAGTTTGTTTATAACAAAAAATATGAGGTTATTTTACCGCCCGAAATATGTTCATAGAAAAATATTATTTGAGCTTTCCTGAACGACACTTTTAATATGTCCGGCGAAATAGGTTCGAAGAAATAAAAAGTAGTAGCCATAAGCTGGGATAAGTGGGAGGTTGAAATTGTTTCAAAGACACGTTTTATTACTTTTCACGCAGAAATAGCCTTTTTACGAGTTAGAGTGAACAGGCTTTTACGCTTCAAAATAGACAACCCCAGTCTTAGAGTTCACCTGGTAATGTTCCATAGGTTGTTTATTACATTGAGTAAACAAATGTTAAAAAATGCAATCACGATTTGCTCATTTTAGTAATTCACGATCTTTAGTTTGAGGATTGCTAAACTTAACTTGCCAATGCCGAGTAGGTATTGTTTAGTTAAACCGCAAAATCGCAATGCACGAACAGTCGACGAAAATTAGGCCCGAGATTAGGAATGGTTTACGTCAATTATTTAGTGAATCGTACATATCATTGAATATATTTAAATATTTAAAAAAAATGCATTCATTAAAGATAATAAGGGGTAGTGATCCCATTACCGTAACCCACAGTAGCCTATGTGATACCAGACTTTGATCTATATCTCTCTATCATCCACTCGGTCATTTCAGCGCGAAAGGGATAAAAAACTTTCGAAAATATAATTGTTCCAAACCACCTTAATTAACTGTACCACTTCAATCAATCTTCGCTCTATTACAAAGCTATTGCACATATCAACCAGTAAACCGCTGGTATTGCTGTTCCTATAATTTCTTATACCATAACACAATCTCTTCTGGTTGGTGGAATTCTTAACAGACATTGCAACGTAATCCAGCATTACGCGATGCCAGCGATGCCAAGCTAAGACACAATGTAATGCTGTAATACTTCCTTATTATCCGAGAGATGGTGTGAAATTGTAATTTAATGACTCTGGTAATAGCGAAATTGTGTCGCCCTGTCAATATAACGACATGGAGATACAATTGTAGCAATAATATACACACTATAACAGTTTTATTACACTGCGATCGTAAAGAAACCGTTTTTTTTTTTTAATATTTTGCGGTTGCTGCCCCGTATTTGGGTGTCTTCTTTTGTTTACATAAATTTATAAATAATTTTTACATAATTTACTATTAGTTTATGAAAATCTAATCAATTAAACCCACTCTCTTCACATTGGGTGCATTGACCCGCTGGACAGAGATGGTCAATCTTTGCCTCTTTGCTTAAATTACACTGTATTTACTACTTTTTACAACGGAGCTATGTCCAATTACTTGATACTTGTCGTGAATTTTCAAGAAAGCGTCTGAGATTTACTTCATTATATCTTAAAATTAAATATTAAACTTAAATAGTTCCATGATCATACTAACACCAACCAGTATTATACTGAATTTTATTTAGTATTATTCCGATCACGTAAAGGTAAGATCAAATAAGTTATTGCATTTGGTGATACTATTCGAAGATTGGGACATAATCATGCGGCTACAAAATTTAAGCGTACACAGATAAAATGTTATTTTAAGCTACATTCGGTGAAAGTAATTTCTCCGAAAACATGTGGGCATTTAATTTGGATCGTAACGCAATACGATATTTTATCTAACCAATCTAATCGGACGAATTGACCATAAATTCATTTTATATTTTCTGATACGATGCCGCCAATAGCATTCATTTCTTGACGTAGATCAAAGCAGTACCTAGGGTTAAATCTTCATTTTATTTTTACAGTAGTAAGAACTTTATAACTACTTGTACCTAATGGCTATGTCTTATTGTGGTTATCTATAATTATATTATCACATTATACTCTACATTTAATTATGATAGATGCATCGTATACCTCTGAGTATTTCTCAAACATGAATACATTTTTTTAACTAAATAATTTCTTTTCATTTCTCTTACAGAGCAAAACATGTTCATTGCATATAATAATTAAGTCATTGCTTTTAGAAGCGTCAAATAACTTATACCCGCCCTTCTACTTATACTGACAAGTTTGAACAATTCATCATCATAATCATTTTTCTGCATTGCTCTCAATTCATTTGAAGGCGGTGCTATGTGTTATTTTATTATGTATCATTAATTCCAGTAACATATCATCGAATAGTCCACTCCCTTTTTTCTTATTTTATATTACATAAATCTTTTAGTCAAATTACTGTTTTATATATACATATGTTACCTAGCATCTTTTATATTATTAGAGCGACATTTATTCTTACTTCCACTTATATGCTTACTCATACCTTCTTTAGACGCTCCACCATGCAATTTTCCTTTTACACTTAAGAGCCCGGCATTCCAGTCCATAAAGTTAGCATAGCGAAATATACCAACATCAGAAAACCACCTCCTGAATGTCTATACTTATGAGTAAAAAGGTAATGGCAGTAATGGCTAACGTCGAACCCTAATAGCTAGAACATTATCATGACTTAGGACGTACTCTCTAGATTCTAGATAAAATATATAGTGAATCGGACGTTGTAAACTGCATCTACGAGATAACTCGAATCAAGTAGAGGTATTTCCAATTAATTAAATTAACTATATCTAATTGCGTCTTATAATTTGATTAGTTTAGTTTTGTGAACCCAGGATCAATTGTTAAATCAAATTGTCACCATAAATCATTGCTTTCTAATTTTGTTCACTACTGCTACTGTTATTTATTTGCAGTAATAAATTACCCTTAAGATCTACTAAAATTATTTATTGAATCGTATTTATTCGATGCCTTCATTCATGCATTTATTTAATTTTATTCGAATTCGAATGCACGGAATTCCATTTTACTGTTTTTACGTAATAAACAAGGCAACGATTTCAGGAACCATTGTTATTGTTTATTCGTTAAAGACAACGTGTGTATCCGTTTTTTCATTGTGCGATTCACAATCCTGTTTCGTCAATCATCGCTGGGTTTATTTTGAAAAGGAAATAAAACGAAAGCTATTACCATAACAAACAAGGCAGTGAACAATGTGCCCGGAACGACGCTCCAATTATCACGGACTGGTCAAACTCATTCACTGTCTGCATGCTAACAATGCCGTAACTACGATAACTCTAAAATTAATTACGCTAGGGATATAGGTACAATATGGTTCCCCTTATGATTTGCTTTTACAACTACGTAATATGGTGCATTGTGCATTCTACCGTAAACGACAAGGTAAACATTAGTTACCGTTTAAATTAGTGTAAAAATTAGAAGGTTCTTAATTCAATTTGCGTAATTCTTTACAATAGGTTCAGACTCCATTATCACCGTAACTAGTACTTTTGATTTCGCTTACACCGCTATTTTGAGAGTGACTGCCACCCGATCTTCACAAATAGGAGTCCTAACTTGTACGTCTTATCTTCGATTTATTGTCAAAGTTACGTCTGACTAAAGACAGTTTGTGTAAAGACTACCGCTGCAACAAGCGTCTAACGAGAATTCAGCTAGGCTAGGCGACGCCATTATTTTATTCCCTAACCTGATTGACCCTTTTATACTTTTCAGATGTTTATAGGGTTGGTAATATGCCACTCATAGAGTTATCAACGCTTACAGACCTCGGTAAGCAGCTACTTAACTACGTTTATCCATTCGACTATTTACACTGTTGATTGATGGCACTTGGTGGAATTTTTTGTTACACATATTGAGAACACTTGTACTTTTTCCACTGTATTTATTATATTGAACCTGCCCGATTTGCCTTACGGCATTCTCAAAGGTTACATTTAGCAAAGGTTTTGTAGGTAAGTTCTAATTGCTATATATATATTTAACATTTTTCACAGGTGGGTAGTTATAAAATTTAGTATACCAGTAACAACAAAGCGAAACGGGTCAGGTTCAATATAATAAATACTGTGGAAAAAGTACAAGTGTTGTCAATATGTGTTTATTCATCAGGGTTACTTTAAATTTTGCATCAGTTCATTCATCATCATCAGTTTGCATCAGCACTTTTAGTTCTTTGAATCGGCACAGTACCTAAGTTTCGAAAGTAGTCTGCTATCCCGAAGCACACAAAACATAAAAAAGTAATTTAACTCTCTTTTAACAGTCATGGTAGACTGTGTGTAAACTTAGGTTACCTATACGAGTAGGTACAATGCAAACTTTTTATCTGTGTGGAAATCTTAGTAAATATTTTCTACCCATCCGATTTCTAATTGACTGAAGTTTCATCGTTAGTGACCCCGGATAGCTAATGCTCTTAGAAATTGCTTTTCACCTTGCAAAACCAATTAGAGTCACCGACTGGCAAGTCATCACATCTTAACAAAACTTTGCAAAGAGAGAGAAATCCTTGTGTGCTTTCGAAAGCACACTAAACTTGGTAGTAAATGATGATATTACTTCGAAGACTGCTTGAATAATACATATAAGGCATACAAAATTTCAAATTTGATTGACTAAATAAATTCATATCAAGTTAAATCTTATACTTACCTAAGTTAGTACACCTGTAAGAATTTGTTCAAACTACTAATAAGCAAAAAAAATTAAGAAAATTGCGAATATCCAGGATGTGTCTAGGTAGCTCAGTAGGTCAGAGCATTCCACTTGAAAGGCAAGGATCACAGATTGAAGTCACGTGCTGGATGTTGACTTCTTCCGATCTAAATCAATACCTATTAGCACAGTAATATCAATAGCCAAACTCTAAAAAAAACTGTTATTCTCATATTTAAAAAAAAATCTAACAAAATATCACATCGCACCCGTTCATAAAGGTCACATTGATATGGTCTGTTTTAGTATTCTGCTGGTATGACGTAATAAAATAGTAACACAAAGCAACAACATTTGCCTGTAAAATTATTTCGACACAAGTACTTCAGAACTTCCATGCCATGCCGCTAAACATAATTGCTACCTTATTTCGTGCAGCATTCAACTGCAGTAAGTACCACATCTATCTCTATAGTTGGTACTCGGTAAGTACTATAAACGTACTTGTATAGGCTTAGATGGTATCAAGAACTTCCTGTGGCCGCCACGGTAAGCGCGCGACCGGAAGTGCCGGCGCGTGCGCACACCATGCAATCTACAGACCGACGACGGCATAATAGCCCATGATTTTTTATAGCGGATTCAATGCAGTTTATGTAGGGCGTATTTTAAGTGAGAGTATAGAGCTGTATCGTAAAAGCTGAGGTACAATTTTATGGAGAAGATTTTTAATGTTAAGTTCTTACATTTTTACGTTGCTTAATCGATTAGATAAATATACCATTACATACTGTATAACGCTGAGGGCCTATTACTTATAGATTACGTTCGCTAGATTAATTTTCGGGAAGGTCGATAAAGTAAACTAGCTAAGACTAAAAACTAAGGATACTTGCGTTAGGAGTGAGTTCCATTTAAGTTACCATTCAAGTTCTAGACCCCTCGATCTCAAGGTCGACTCCTTAATCACTAAACCACCAACACTACTCAATACGTTAACTTAACTGCGGATTCCGTTCTTTGAAGCCTGCTGACTATAGATAACACCCACCACAAAACAGGATTTTAGGTAGATACTTGTATAGCAGTGCATATCTGCTTCCTGCGCGAGAATAAGATCGCCAGTGGTCCTTGGCAAGGTGAATAAGATCGACAACGTGCTGAACTCATTTCTAGTATTGCGTTATAGGCACCGGTTATTGACCACCACAGTATTATTGTATAATACACAAAGATAATTATGTTTATTATACTCGATAGCACGAGTTTGATACATTTCGTTCACATCGAAATTATTGCCAAGGTATTTTTATTACTACGTCACGATTACGATAACTGCTACACCTGTTATTTCAGCGATATGTGAAAAGTGTACTATAGGTACTTAGGTCAGATGAATATATAATCGTACCATATCTTTTGTGCCTAGGTACTACGACTTCTAACGTAAATGTGCATACGAATTATAATGCACGTTCTTGGTCGTGTGTACCTCGACTGCTTCTCGAAATACAACGAACTGTCACAATTTTAGTGTATTTCAATTCGACTATACTGTTTGTACCATAGCTAAAGCTCGCAAATAAATCAAGTTAAGCTGACCTACACCTGTATTCATCTAACCCTAAATATATTACTACTGTTAAAATATTCAGTATAACGCATTTAGTTGTAAAGCCACGAAGTTATACGACCGTTTCAGGAGAGGACTTCTCATTTAAAAGATTACGTGTGTCCAGTCAAAGCTTAAATATTCACGAGCGAATTCATTCTCGAAACTTTGCGTTCATTGGACCCTTCTCCGGTTAAACACAATCTGGCTTTGATTATTATCTACCATTGTACACATAATAATGACGGGCTGATATCTCTGCTTTACCTATAGGGTTAGGCGTAATGTATGTAATATATTCTAAATGTTTCAATAAATAATAACCAAAAAATCAAACCACATTCCGTTCATCCGGATCTTGGACTAGGCATCGGATGTTTGTATTAGGAGTAGGTTCCCGTCGGTAGAGTAGGCTTTGCGAAAAACCTTACAATGTAAGCCCACAGCCACTTTTCTTATAATAGCTGGTAATTAAAATGACTACGAATTGTATCCACAAAGTACAGTCAATATAAAGTTGAGTGTGTTTATCATATAAAGTTGTGTGTAAAGGTGCAACCGTATCTTAGCCTCTTCTTCGTCATCGACTGTACATACTTGCAATTGATAGCCGTAATTATTTTGCTAAACGTCCCAATATGTCATTTTACTCGATCAATAAATAATATAATAAAGCTATACCAGCTATACTTTGTACGTAGTGTAATTGCAATTGTATACAAGGCTTATATGTAGTGTTCTACGTTGTCGGAACACGTGAACGTTCCAATGACTGGGTACAGTGAATGTTTCATTGTTGCTATTGAATGATAATATTCGAATCAGTGTTTTATTGTTTAGTTCTACTGATACCAAGTACTTTTTAACTTTCGATAGAAATCATTAGAATAAAATATCTGTGTTCAAGACATGCAGACAACATCTGTATGTGAACTTTAAAATTTACATTGTAGAGTACGAAATTTGTAAAGCAAGCATTAGGTTATTTATTATTAGATTTTTATATAGCAAGGTTTATTACGTTCATTTACTTATTATTTGTTGAAATTGCTCTTTTGCTATAAAGGACTAGACTGTAAAAAGTTGCTGCCTAATTCAATGTGAATGAAATATCGTAGGTACATCTATCAGTACGTCGAGTGTTATTTTGCGAGTTCTATCTCCATATGGAGAAAGCTATTTGCTTGACTACCAATTTGTTCAGAGTGTGGCTATATGGATGAATTAACGGAATCATTCTCATAAAACAAAGCTTATACAGTTGCGGCATAATTGTCAATACCAAAGTGCTCACGTTCGAACATTGAGAATATCAGAACCACAAAACTATAACGAGTTCACAGTTAGTACCTATATCTTGCAGTGTAACAGTAACGGCTTAATTGATTCCTATTATTACAAATTTACACCGGTCTACTTAACATGGAGGCCTTATTAAGGAACAATTAATAATTGAGGCTCTCTTTCGAATTACTGTAGGTTTCAGTTTTATAAAGGAAAGTAATTAATTAAATGTTTTACATTTGTATACAAATGAGACAGGCTGAACTGTGATATCATAAAAATGTTTACATATTTATAACAACCGCAGCTTTTATCACGCAAAATTAATACACATTTACCACAGACAACATAAAATTCATGTACATTACATTTTCTAGTTCATTCTACTGCTTCTGCTTGGTGATCGAAATATTGTGATATAAAGAATCATACCAAAAAATACTTACTTACCGTTTTGTGAGTTTGTTTCTTCCATATTTGATACAAGGTCAAGATGTAAATAATTTATTACGAAAAAATGTAGTTACTTAACAAATAATGTTCTAAGTAGTTATTTTTAAGTACTCGTCCGGTTATTTTGAAATCTAATTCATGTTCTAGTAAAACTTAATTAGGTTACATAATATTTTTATACTATTTCTTGTATACTCTTGTGTTTTTTCTAGGTACTTACTAACTTTCGTTTCGAAATTCATTAATTTGTCAAGTTCTGTTTTTAAATGTTTGCTATGTTACTATGTGATCATCTGATGATACCAAACCTGTTTAAATGAAACGAAAAACGTCCTACCAAAAGTATCCATGTCACTCATGCAATTTGTTTGCTGTTCCTATCTTTTCTCCCCATAAAATCTGATGACTTGAAGTGAATCTACTAGCAAGAACATAATATTATGAAATTTTAGCTGGGATTTCTATAGATCTGTCTGATAGGTCGCCCCGCTATAACCAGTTACACCCTACCTCTTGAAAGTGAATAAATACTATATGACCTACCGACTAACTTATTTTAAAATAATACATTCAGGTTAGATAGAGTACTATGCTCTTACGATATGCATTGATGCAATAATCAACAATAGCTATTGACATTTGCTCAATGCGTATGCTAATAAAAACATAAAAACCATTGTTTAATTGTGATGAAAGCTCCATTGCTATGCGGTTACATCGACGTCTATTCAAATAAGAAACAATGCGACCAAGCAAATTACCGAAACGATCCTAGTTTTCTCTCGATTGGCTCAACTCAATTTTTGCACATATCGAAATATCCCATTTTTAATAAGATTTTTTTTTAAGAATATCAAAACAAAACTATGGAAACTTGTATAAAATGAAGCAACTAAAATGAACATCACACTTAATTATTTTCAAATAACATTTTCAATTACGTCCGTAATTTTTCAGTTTTTTTTTTTAACTATATGTACTTCATTTATTAAATAATTTATTTTAACAATATGAAAGTAATAGCACAGAATAAGTAGTACATACTACGTAATGGGCTTATATCGTTTACAGAATTCAGATGAATTCGTGAAGCAACCGAAGCATTAAAATATGCTACGCTTTCTACGACGAGGGCTCTTCCTCTGATTGATATTTTAACGCCCCGGTGCCGGTGTCTCCCTGATTCAATCCCTTAAAGGGTTTATGAGCTTTACTATATTTATTCCACTGCAAAATATTCATTCAAAGGCGTCTCCTGTATAAATATACACTTTGGAGGTAAGATACCTTCTCAAGGTTATATATTGTGATGCTTTACGTAGAAGTTAAGTTAAAGGGGTATTACATCTTCCTAAATTCAAAAACCTGAATTTAGAACAGTGTAATTGCATTTAGGAAGCAAAGCTTCCTAATTAGGAAGCTATTTAGGAAAAGAATGGCTTCCGACGTCCTAAATGGCTAAATCGGATGAGTGTAATTACGTTTCCTAAATTCAGGACGCTCAGTCGCCGCGCGCCTGCCGTCGAGAGCGCACGTTTGTCTTTCCCTCCCAATATAATATTGCGTATGTACCGACGAAATAAATGAAATTTTACATCATTAAGTATGCTAATTATTCAAATCGATCAAGGAAAAATTATATGATCGGTCCAGGCGGGATTTGAACCCGCGATCCTTCTTTTACAGGGAGAATGCTTTGACCACCTAGCTACCAGACTCACGCCCAAACCAATCTGTATCCGTCTTTAAGGCGACTGTGGAGCAATCTATGATTGACTATGATCTGTCATTCATTTTATTCATTGATTTTTGATTACTCCGCCCAAATGTTTGAATGAAATTTTACAGCATGTAGTAGGTATGCTAATTATTCAAATTGATTATGAAAGAAAAAAATCGTTCGTCGTTAAGCCAACCGCAAGGGTTATGGCAATATCAATATTTTGTTTTTTTTTTTATAGTATTGAGGGCATTTTGTCGCAATTCACTCGACAGTCGACACGTCCGTCCCTTGCCGCTCGTCCTTCAAAAATGATTTAGGATCCTAAATTAGTGAACGTGTATAGCTCGTGCGAGTTAACATGGCACCTGCCTCGAAGACACCCTCCTCCCGCTTCCCCGCGCGCGACCCCGCTCTCGCCGTGCGAGGCTAGTAGCGTCAGCGTACACGCCTCCCGCTCCCCCGCGCAAAGCCCCGAGCCAGGTGCCATGTTAACTCGCACGAGTTGTAATCGCGAGCTTCGGTGACTGAATTTCTTTTCCTAAATAGCTTCCTGAATTTAGATTTCTGAATTCAGGAAGATGTAATACCCACTTTAGCGTAGTTTCAGAATTTGGTATTATATTACCTTGTTTCGTACTTATTATAAGGTAATGGGTGAATGTTCATTATATTGTTATTACTTTATCACACTTCAAAGTATTTTGTGTAATAGTGATGTATCCAAGATAATACGGGGGTGAAACTTCCCGTTTTAGGGGATTATCTACAGAAGAGTAGCATAAACATTATATTAGATACGAATATAAAAGCTCTAAGCCAACAAATCTCATGTAAACTTGGTAAATACGTAAAATGAGAATAAGTTTTGATTTGAATATTCAAATATATATTATATATACATATTTACATTAATACGAAGTTGAGATGAGACGACGTTTTAGTCATTCATGGGTCCTTTCAAAGTAAAATAATATTTCGTAGCGATCAAGACTACAGAGTACCATTATAAATTGTTTGATTAATATTACAAAAGCTTAAATATTCTTGCATAATACAATCATAAATTTGTGTCTAGCTAGTGACAGTGATTGGCATTTATTGCAAATGTTTTATTTTTAGTGTGATAACTGGTAGGGATTATAAAAAAATGTTGGTGAACAATCAATCATATCGTTTCTAGCATACAAGTATGGCATTGAAAACATTGATCCTGATTGTGACTACGGACGGATGGGATGGGTATGACGTAATTATGGCTCCTGCTGTGTCTAGACACCAACCAGTTATTAGTCGCAGCCTGCATACAGACTCGCACTACTGAGCCGTAAATTTTACAGAAAATGCGCGTGTTAGATTAACTAATAAATAAAGGCATAAATATAGTCATAATCTAACATAAATATGTTAGATTAACATAGATGTGAAAGTAGAAAAGTGAATCTAACAGGGTATCAATTTGTCAATCTAACTATTATATATTAGAATATAGATATATAACCATTAGAATATATATCTATCGATAATATGATATGTCAGGATCTTGCGTAGCAACCACAAATACTTCATAGTGCTAGAGGTTCACTATGGTCCAGTTGTATATCCTAGAAACCAAGTTTAACTATTGGTCTGTACTAGGGAAATACAAATATTATACAAAGGGGAATACTTAGTTGTGTCACACGATTAATAAAACAACAATCATGACTATATCGTTCTCTTTTATTCTTTTACACTACGTTAGTTCCCAAAAGGCTTTTATAGACAGGAAAGAACTAACAAGAAAACCTGTCTGTCTTCCAACCAAGATATAGCCATTCTATAACAATTCATCATAATTACAATCTAGGCTTATAACCAACATTACTATAATAGTTACACAATATAACAATATTAAACTCTTGTATCAAAGAGTATCAGGCTTGTAGCCAGTTAATACATAATAGATCTTATCGAGTAATATCATTACAGGGACTATATCCAACCATATCGATATCGTGAGGCACCTTGCATAATTACATCATACCCGTGAAGGGTATAATCCAGTAATCCATATTTGCATCTACTAGACCTAATATCTGTATCTGCAGATATTACCATTTACCAAATTATAACAACAATTATAGATCAAGTAAGTACATCTTACATAGCCAACACGATATGTTCAAATAGTTACAGCACAGCATAATAATATTACACAGTAAACAGTATAAACATATCAGAATTATATCGTACCTTACACTTCGACGCCTCGGGATAAACTGTCCCGATTTCATTCGGTGTCTCCTTTTTATATCATTTGATACGTCACATTGCATCGAATGATTTTCACCTACCCACTTATAAAAATAGTTTATAAAATGGTTCTAAAATTATTGAATTACATTTCATCGTAATATATTATCCATAAATTGGTCACATAATCTACACATTATAATTAATATATCTATCACGCGCGATCACAGAACAATGTAACGTTGATACGTGCGATTTTGCGTTGAATATACTTTTTGCGTTTTATGCATAATTCACGCCTTACACGGAGTTTTCAGTGATCAGTTGAAACTGAGACTCATTATCGTCATCCACATAGAGAGAATCCTGATTGCATCCGAGCACACAGTGCCATCGAAGCTCAGGGTCCGCCTTTCGGTTCTTCCTACTTCACTCCACCACGTTAGGCCAGTACTTCTTCCGCCTACCCCTTCTACCTGGACCCGGTGGGGGCTCTACGTAATCGAATAACATTTAATGACAACCAACATTTAATACAACCGTTTATAATGATGGTCATTTATTACGCTGAGTGATATACTGATTGCCAACATTTTGATTTATCGATTTTCGAATAATTAATTAAAGTGTCGAGAAACATCTATTAAATAATTGTGATAATAGCACGACACGACTTAAAAAACTATTTTCATTTCAAGCTTCGCTGGCTCCAGGTGGAGATCTCTCCCAAGTAATTTAAATTAGCTTCGTCGTCCATGCATCAACGTAATTCAAGTTGACAAGCATCCTTAAATAATGTTGTACAGTAACTCCACTTATCCAATTTAGTACGACAATGGAGACATGTAGGCATGTAGTGCTTTTCACTACACTTTGCTGTATCCTGCTAGCAAATTATACAAGTTGTGAAGAAAAACTTTTGAGTGTAGGGGGACTGAACATGTCTCAATTTTTATTCAATGCTGAAATGATAGTTATGTTTTGATATATTATGATGCAAAGGGTCTTCCAGATTTTATAATTTACTAATCTTTTTCTTGGACTTAGTACATCAAATCAGTCGCAATGAAATTCTTGTTATTTTTTTTTCACATGCTACATTTAGGACGTCAATCAATCAATCAATTAGCACCATTTCTGCCGATCCTCCTCCGTTAGGGACACATAAAATGTAACTATAAATATAACCATCTTTTACTTCTAGTATTCCAGTGTGTACTTATGTACAGAATTAAACTATTATTGAGTTACAAATCATTGGGGTTTTTTATACCTTAATATCTTAAACGCTAACAGAGATGACTTCATAGAATTTAATTACCCCAATACTATATACGAACAATATAATACAGTGCCTGACTTCTGTGAATAGAGGTATATAAACATTACAGTGGACATCATAATACAAAAATAGCGCATCCTTCTATGGACCATCACATCACTAGATTCGGTAGTCTTTAATGTGTAGATAGACGGCACAGTATACACCTCTATTTATATGTAGGTACTCAATGTACTCATGTCACTGGTTATCCATAACTATAACAACGAGCTGAAGTTCGCAATTTGCATCTATATTTAGAAGCAACGCGTCGGTATACTTAGCTCAATTTATGTATCTTGGACTTAAAATGACTAAAAACTCTATACGTGTAAATGCGCAGTACACAGTGAAGATAGCACAGGGTGCTAGTGAGGTGGACAAACTGAAATTCACCAAGTAGGTATAGATTATTACAAAACAATCTGCGTGCGTCAGGGTCTCGCGGTTTAGGTCCAAGATCTCGACCAATACCTTGTGTCTGAGTAGCGAGATCCAAGTGACAGCCTAGCTTAATTCGGATGAATTCGCCCCCTACTTCCTTAGTTTAATTAATGAGTGAAGAAAGTAATATCATTGCTTTAAAAGAGTTGAAACGTTTTTGTACAACCGTTGAGGATCGAGTGTAATGGCGCATATTGGGCTATGTCCAGCAGTGGACTGCACTGTCATTGCTATTTGGATGCACTGGATTAACATGAAGGAGCGTAAATGTAAAGTAATGTAAAGTAAAAATTAAAAATATCGTTATATATGTACTTAAATAATAATAAAAATTTAATGTTTCTTTACATGTTTGTCCTTTAGGAATTACTTCATCCGATTGCCATGAAACTTTGGCAGGCTGTGCATATAGGCGTGAAGGTTGCTAACATAACAAATACTAAAAATAGGCATTGCAATTCATGCCGGAAATTAGTTATATTTAATACAAAAAAAATATTATTTTATGTTTTCATTGTTTTAAGGATATTTTGGAATACAGTGCCTACTCCAATTAAGATTTGTTATAAAACTACTATATATATTTACATGTTTTAATTGTTTTACTTGGTAACAACATTTTTTTTACTTATTTTCAAGGTACCGACTATAAAATTGTATAAGACATATAAATAATGAATAGAATTTGTACATTACAATTTACAATCAACTCAACAGAAAGCTCCTAAGTATTTTTCTTGAAAATATTTATTTAAATTCTTATTGCCCATAGATCTGACCTCAACACACAATATCAAACATGTTTTATTCGTTACAGTATTATATCTTTTTGTAACGATACACATATACCTACTAAAAAATAATATAGAGATAGACACGCTAATGTAAATTCCGTGATTGAATTGTTATTTTATGTTAGTACGCCATTTGTACTTATGCTCACTTTTTGTGGTAAAATTTATGTTTTGTAACATTTTTTGTTCCCTTCAAACATCGGTTTGTTTTATGTTGACAGAAAAAATACGGGCGAAACTGAAGCTACGCCGACATCGTAGTTCCGTACCAGGAAAAAGGAATAAAGTTTTGTTTCGGTACTTATGAAGATGTTTTCAGCATACTTTTTTAAAAAAATACAGCAATGAATTCAATTTTAATACTTGTATAACCATTAACTGATAGCAAATGAATAGATAACAAAAAGTAATTAAGTATTCTGACTGGTTTCGTCTTCATTCAAAAGTTATATTAAGTTATTCAAAGAGACCTAAACTCTGAATAGGTAAGTAGGTATATTTTAATATATGAAATGCGGGGTAAGCCAAGTAATTACTTAAATTTACCTGCAGACGAAGCTCTCGGCATACAAATCTGAAAGTTGGAAAAGTTCTACGTTCGCTTTAATTTGAACAGTTTGAAAATTTTAAAACCACGCGACTGAGGTTTACAACGTATACCACTTTTTTGTTATCTTTTGTCGATACCTTTAATTATGAACCCTTGTTCTTGCACCTATTGATTAAGGCACTATTTCCCCAGTCAATGATTTCTAAAGTTTCAAGTATAAAAGTAACCAGCTTGTTTAGACTGATCTTTTTCAAATCAAATTCTCTCTTAATCGTTTGAAATGCTTTGCATATTCGCACGGTTCAGAGTCCATGATATTGCAGCATACTTGAAGCGTAACTATTAAATAAACTTCGTAGGTAACGATTACACAGTTTACGACTGGCATTAGAATAATATAGCCGACGTAATTTACTAATAGCCTATGTCAAGGTTGATAAAAAATAAATGCCAATATTAAAAAGAGCTGAATTTCCTTCGTCATGCATTTTTAGTGTTAACTCCGAGAGAACGTTTGTAATTATATTTTTTAGTAAAAAAAACAAAGGTCGCTGACATACCACAAAGAAACTGTAATTTGAGGTGGCTATGACCTGTCACGGTAGGTACGCACTGCTGGCTAAATGCTGTATAGCCATAAGAAACAACGACTATTTAGTATTTATTTCCGTGGCAGATGTATTTGCGGAAGCAGCCGGTGTTCAGAAGTGGAACAAATAAAATTTTAGGCTGACTATCGGAAACGAATCCCTGAATTGAGTACAATAGTCCAATACGGTGCTATTTCCTGACGAGGACATTTTTATTATTGTTTTGGTTTCGGTGAATGAAATTAGAATGTGTAAAGATGTTACGCATATCAAATGCACACGTTAACTGCAATACATTTTTTAAGATAGTTGTACTGAAACTTGTAGTTTTCATAATATTAAAATTACATGTTTAAAGGCAAATAAATTATTCTTATTATTACAATCGTAATAACTGTATCTTTTTTCTTAACGAGATTATACATATATGTACAATTTTATGACACTCTGCCACCGTGAAGAAATATCGCTTTTCATAATATATCGTAATGTTCCAACCGGAGTAGGAAGTGTAACTCTTAACACAAATTCATGTAGATTGAAGCAAAAATACAATTATGCAGATTTCAAAACTGCATGCTGCATTTACATATCAGTACTGTACATAAAAAATAATATTAACTCCGTTGTTTGGAAAATTACAGAGAGAGAAACAACAAAACGAATACTTACTTAGTTGGAAAGTTTTACCTTTTAGTCTTCATAACGAGTGACTAACCTGTGCCTGGTATGATTACTGGAAAACATATTTACCGCTTAATAACTAGTTAAGTGAATAACTTAATCAACGAGGAAACTAAGTATAAACAAGAAGTAGTAATGATTAAAGCTATCACACAGTGTTATCCAGATACCAAGTTATGATAAGTATAATTAGGTACAGATTGTACAGTCGACAAAAGAGATACAGTCGCACCTTTACAGACAACATTATATGAAAATGCCAAGGAGAAGGAATATAATTCTATTCTCCGTGGAAACAGTGAAATCGTGAATCTCCTTTGTCGACCTTTAGTCTCTACTCTCTCTAGACTGCACAAAATAATCCTGTCAAACTTTCACAAAATAATCTCGGCATTAACGTATACATCAAGGAATAAAATTAAATATAAATCTTTTTTTCCAGATCAACACCATCCGAGTTGAAAGATTGGTATGTATAATTTTGAAATTTGTTTTAGTTTCTTAGAAAAATAAGTTTAACGTACATTCTAGTCTAAGCAGAACATTATACTAATGACAAACAACTAACAAGTAAAATATTCCCACGACCATTGCTCCAATGTGCAATGACCTTTGTCTATGTAAAACCACGACTACGTTTCACTTCTACTACAGACCTAAGTCACAGAATAGATAATAGTACTAGCGTACCTAAGTAAGTACTTATATACATCGATTGTTTGCTTAGGTACCAGCTAGTCCGTAGAGGTGGTAGAGGTACCGCCCTCTTACATAATAAAGATCTTGAATACCTCACCTGATTCACCTAATAATTGGACCTATAATCACGATTGTAGGGACTCTACGAGAGTGCATTTGTTACATTAATGAGTCACAAACAAATGTTTTAGTCGGTTCGAGTCCGACATAACCTCCCCTTCCGGCTCCGGCAGGAGGGTATCCGAGGGGATTACCGCACGGAAAAAAAAACAAATGTTAATTCCAAAATGTATTCAAATAATTCTAACTATATTAAAATAAACATTTAGGTTTGTATTTATTCTGGTTTAGTTTAACTTAAGTGTGTTAATATTAATAAGAACTTTGACGAAGCTGAGAGATTTTATGATTTATTATGTAAGTCGGTCTTAGCTAAACATTCTTGTTAAACAGTGATTATGAGATATTAAATAACATTTATAACTCCTACATATTAATACTAAAGCCGTAATCACAATGTGATCCAAAATTTATCCAAACTAGACAGTTTGAGCGTAGATATGTGTGAAAGGATTGGTTATTGTTTTTAGTAGCGTGATTATTTCGAATTGTAAGTAGGTGTATTAAGACAATAATAGGTCGTCTTGTTGCCAACAATATCTGTAGTATTTTTGTCTAATCGGTATACAGCATCATGTACATTTTGCACGATAAAATCGAAATTTATACAAAACACACACGGTATTTACTTACTACCTCTTACCTATTCATTTATTCATCATCACCATTGCTAAATATATCTGCCTGCATAGATACATAGATATAATTATGCTTCTTCTACCAATTAATACGAAAAGAAAAAACAAATACAAAAATATTACCATAAGAACGGCTAATTACTTAATTACTACCATGAATAGGATATCATAGAAAAACATGTGAGAAGTGACCCATATACCGCTTCAGTGAGCCCATCTCTATAAACAAAGTGTTCGTTCGAGGGGAGACAGGGAGACAGCCTTATAATTGGGCTCGTTTATGTCTCGTTTCGCCGATAAAGTGCTTCTAAAGGGGCGAACTTTTACAGAAATGGATGAAATAATTGTATTATATCTCGGATCCTGACACCCCAATACTGAGCGAAGGCTCTAAAATTATCTTTATTGGGGTAATTAATAACAATTTTGGGGAGATTAATGTTACCAGACATATTTTTAATACTTGTGGTATTCAGACCTGTTACTTATCAGCGGCCATGTTGTCAATGGTTAGTTTTGTGTTAAATGCAGTCCACTGCTGGACATAGACCTCTCGTAATGGCAAACAGCAATAGGTTTTATGTCGTACGAGTACCTAAATCAAAATGTAATCTAAAATCTGAATCCAACAATTGTTATAAAATTTATCAGCATAAAATAAGATTTAACTCACATAAAACATTAATTCAGCACATTTATCTAATCTTCTAAATTCTGTAAGTTCATGAGTAACCCCATTATTACAATTTGACTTGTATAAAACAGGCAGTAACAGTAATTAGCAATTAAGCCGTAAAATAATTACAATGTTATTGAAAGCCAAGCTTTCTTAATAAAGTCAGTAAACGTGACTTCGAAACCTATTCAATAAGCTTCAAGTGACACAAATACTTCGAGTTTCGATTCACGTTATGTAAGTCAAAGGCCCTTTGACTTACATAACACCCATAGAAACGACACCTCTCTATAGCTAACGTTTTACGAGCTCTTCGGCGATTGGCCTTAAACAATACAGCTATTAAACGCTCAACAGTAATTAAATCTTATAAGTACATAATGTCATCGGCATTGTGTATTATGTAAATCAACTTTATATATGTCTATGTGTTCATTAACAGCATCAGAATACTTTACAGTAACCTAACTTTGTAAGCAAAGTTAAATTTCGGTCATTGAAATAAAACCACTTTTTACGGATTCTATCGATATAACTCGATATAACATAGATCGAAGATAACTTATACTTCAAACTATGTGACAACTACCATCGTGAGTCACACTGCGAACATGGCTGCTGCAAAAAGCAGCCGAAACGTCGGTTTAAAAAGTAATAATAACGAATATATCGCGATAGAATCCGTAAAAAGTGGTTTTATTTCAATGAGTGACATTCGCGTAAACTTTAGAAAATATTAAATTTCGGTGTTCAATTGTTTATGAACACTACTCACATCCCATAGGCCTATCTAATAAGTAGACAGATAATTCTTTATTGTACATGACTATAATTATAGACACAGGAAGGAGTATTAGATGACACAATTTTAGTTAAATACTCAATGGAATACCTAAGAGAGGTAGGGGTGAACTATTCATAAAGTCAGATAGGGCAAGAAGCATTAGGCGTAAGGCATAATCAAAGCAAAATTGTAATTTCGATGCGATTTAGCTGATCGAAAAATATTAAAAAAGCAAGAAAAGATATTACAAACATTATTAAAGGAAGTAATTTCTCTAAAGCATGACACAGATTATTAGAACAGCTGCACCACGTGTAGGTTTGTCGCACACATTAATTAATATATTATATTAAATACAAAGGGGGTGCGTGTGAACATGTAGGAGGTAAATTCACATGAACACCGACCAGAAGCCGAGATCTGTGCTACTTACAGCAGCTGTATTATCTCGAAACTTTCGCGAAACAGATTCGGAGGGTTGCAGAGGTCTAAGTACACTGGTCTCTCCCTTAAAGTACGGATTAGATGTATACACGTGTGGGGTGTGGGAAAATATCCACCGAACGCAAGGTGCACTTCGTTATACGAATATTATATGAATAACAGATGTTCATACTAGGTTTCTAGACTGGGAATGATTTACTTATAAAGCAAATAAAGATTTAATTTTAAAATGTAGGTCAAAGTAATAAAAAAGAGACATAGCACACGATTTGGCGATGTCGTGCAATTATACTTTATTTTCTGAAAAAGTAACAAAATTTAATATGGCAATATAATGTTAAACTTTTTTGTTGTTTAGGCAGTTTTGCTGCCTAAATAAAGTAGAAAATGTACCACCCGCATACCGTATCTACTATCCGGGACGGCCTTACGGTTATTTATGTGGGACTTTCACCACAACAAACAACCTATCTTGAGCCAGCCAGCTACAACAAAATGAGTGGACCAACGCGCACCGGTACCGCGCTAAATTATCAAACGCATCAGAAACACAAACTTCAAAAGCAAAATGTATAAAAAGAAATTTCGCGATATTTCTAGTCATTAACTCGTTATAGGAAAAAAATGTAGTAACACGTGTAGCATTTATTACTGTAATGAAAACGTAATACAAAATGGTGTACTGTAATCTTGCAATTAGTAACATGCCAATGCTATGCATTTGAGTCTTACTGTATGTTTACTTTCATTATAATAGCTTGTAAACGTATCAACTTAGTTCTAATTTATGCTTGTATTACACGCTAATACCAGTTTTATTTAATAAATAATTTCACTGATTCGGTAGATAATGATCTTAAAGTCGGGCATGCATAGATAGAGGACAGAGGGTTTGAATACAACCATACTATAAAGATCACAGCTGTAATATTAATATCAGAAGAAATACAAAAAAAACCCATACATAAAGTGCGATTTCTGTTAATAAAACTTAACAAACAAATCAGTGCACCAAAGTTCCTTATTTGACGTTTATGCAAAAAATTAACTACGATAAAAAGGAACTTGAGTACTCGACTCACTAACAATATTCTAATATAATAAAGCAAAAACCTTACATACTTACATGGAATAAAAATCAATAAGGCGCCATAATCAGCTGTGTCAACGTACCGTCATCGTCGTCCCAGCCGCCTAGTAGCGGAAGGTAATAAAAAAAGTCGTGACACGATGCAAAATGAGATGTTTCCTGTCATATGTAATACCAGTCGAAAAGGCGTTTAAGAATGAGTGCCAAATTACCTCAAGTGGAACTTCAGTCGTCTACAAATTACGTATTGAATGAATTCCAGAAGAAAATAGGATTGAGTGGAGGCCTACATCGTTTTACCTTTCATGGAGATGCAATAAGAATGTTTTTGTTATTTACTATACGCGGATGTATGAATAAATATAAGCAGATAATTTTAGCTAGCGATTGATGATGCAACGATGAGATGGACGTTTATACTTATTAATCACATAAATACCAAAAAATCATAACTCTCCTATAAGCTTCGCCGTAAAAATAGCAGTGTAAGCAAAAACGGTTTGAGTACTATCTTATTAAAGAAAATTCTTATCATCCATCCTCATTTTAAATGAGGAGTCATCGTCATTTTATAAATGTTACGAGCAGAGCTATATATCGTATCAAATCTGAGCCCTAAAATATGTCTAGTGTTTGTAACCTACCTACTTGTATATATTATGTTCCCATAAAGAAATCATTCCCTATTCTCAGTCACACAAGAAGTACGTTTCTTACTACTTTATTTTTTATACTGGGTAATATAATAGCCAAATACAAACAGTTCCCCTTGAAGGTAGCCGCTTATTAATATTTACAAGACCAAAAGCAACTTCTATAATGCTACCTGTAAAGAAAAACAAAAAAGTGGGCGGAAAGGCTTCTGGCACTTTTAAAACATAGCATGATTAAACACTTAGATATGCCAACGTTTGAGGTGATCGGTCAAACTGTTTTGAGCTATCATTAATTTTTATCTGAATAGATTAAGTTGACAAACATGTAGGTGGATAGGTACATGACCCGCCTGGTGCTAAGCGGTTACTGCCGCCGACAAGGCTAACGCCACACTTGACGGGACCAAATCAATTGTATTCCGTTCCAAGTACGCGAAAAATCCTCAAAGGCGGGTTTCCATCAAGTACAGCGCAGCCTTAAATCTTAGTAATACCAGTTGAGGCATCACTCACACACACATTACCGATAATTTCTGCCTCCCAACTTTATTGCTCACCTGTATTTGCAGCTCTGGTTGTTTATTTTGTAACTATAGGAGGTACTTATGCAGGTACCCTTTAATATATTCTCGGATAGTCAAATAATAGCAACTTCGTGGAGGCCTATGACCAGCAGTGAACTGCGATAGTTTAATTGATTGATTGACAATTGCTACAAAAGTTTATCTGCATATCACTTCAAGGGGAATCCACCAATCCAACTAGTTTTGTATGAAAAAACATGTAGAAAATGTACGGAAGTAGCTGGAACCTGATAGATATAGATAAAAATATGTTTAGTTACGATACTTAAAGTGTTCATTAAGTAACACGAGGTAACATCTGTTACTTCGAGTAAAGTAACCTTCGTCACTACAGACCCTTTGTGTTACCTCATAAATTCGTTAGGTAAACTATACTTATTATGTATAAGTACCCATATTGTCTCAGCTTGGTCATGGCCAATCTATTGTCTTTAGACTATCAAATAGTATGATGAATTGCGGTAAATATTTGTCGTGATAAAATTCAGCTCAACATAACCAGAAGCGTGAAGTTCTGCGCACAATAAATAATCTTACCTCCCTTGAAAAGCAAGATATAGAAATATAATGCCGAAAATTGCGTTTATATTATTTTGTGATTGTATCGCAATAGGTGATCTTATCTAATAATCTTACCATCATTTTCATAGTTCACGTTATAAACATACGCACACGAATAAATTTATTTATGAGCTTAGCATAGGTTATGGAGACCTTGTCTAGTAAATAATATTACTAAAAGCATTTTTCCCAGAGCCATAACTCCTATCATACTTTAATATTAAGAAACATGGGACAATAATTTTGTTGTTAGAAATTCTGAATCCCGATATTTTGTTAGTAGATAAATTGATAACTATGGCCATTCATGTGTGAAACTCGCAAGATCTTACACAAAAGACGGCAGTTTGGACTCAACACGAAGCAAAAAAGCATCAATAGCAAATGAATAGATCGACGGCACTTGGTGAATACTCGATAAAATTGTCTCTCTCATCTAACCTCATCCTAATCGCAATACTTTTTTATGTTTGTCCAATACGTAAATCAAATAATCTACATATTTTAAACTTTGTAATTTTTTTCTTTCCCTCGATGCTTAACCATGGGTAAACAAAACAATCAAAATTTTGGTGAACACATGATGTGACAATATAAATGCTTGCAGGACTTGGCAAGGCCATGTGCTTGATTTCATATAGGTTCTTTATCAACCTAACTTTGTATATAGGCTGTGCTGACTAAAGATACTAGGGAAGAATCGCTATAAATCACAAGTAAGCCCATAAAATTCATTGAAAAAGACAAGTTACTTTCGACGCGATCAATATACCTATATACATATAAGGTACTTACTCATGCCATTCGTATTCAACATCCACACCATACAGTGACCGTACACATCTCTCAAACTTTCACGGCGTATTGCAATAAACAACAAACTTTATCTCCCCCGTCTCATGTTTAATTTTATTATGAAAATGCGTGTAAGCCGATAAAAAGTTACTTCTTATTCCATGACTTTTCCACATAAAATACGCTTATCTCCGGATGTTATAATCGAAATGTTATAATATCATTTGTAAATAATTTCTAGTTGATACGTTTCAAAGTAAACTTGGTAATAGTGTTATGGATAAGAATAATATTATATGTTCAAAACATGTTGTGGATAATTAACATGGGTACAAACCAGGCTGACTAATGCCACCCCCTTTCCAATTACTGTAAACCGTGTATACCAGGATCAACAGTAGTGACCCATAAAAACACCAAGTAATGACACTCGGAAAGTCCCAGGGAAAATTAAACTGTCTTGGAAGGAACCCGCATCGAAATTAATCAGAAGTTAATTGGAGTAGTTAGTCATTTTCCTTGACTCATAATTCGAACCAAAAACCGTCCTTTTTGGACGTCGGATTATAAAAATTAATGTTCTTTTCATTAGATAATGCTTACGGCATTTCCATAAGTACAAAACAATAAGGTTACAGTAAAGGACTATCCATTATACAATGCGAAAAGAATTTGTGATATTCAGAGTTATCCTCTCCCTTCGTCCTTATCTGTCAAATGTAGTATGTATTCACATTTGGTACCCACTCTCTCCTTTAGAATAAAGTCTCATAAATAAGTTTCCACTTTCCAGTATGTAATTGAAAAATTCTTCAATAAATTAATTAATAGTATTTCAATATGTTATAGTACTTATTTCAAATTTAATAAGAGTTAAAATCTGGAAAAGTTCTAGTACTTACTTGTTTAGACATGTGATGTGATTTAGGTACACAATGTCACACTTCGTTGACCTACTCCCTCCTCTTTACTAAGTGACGTAATTTATGGAAGGCGCCTAACATGATCGCTTTTTGCTTCATTCTATATTATATTGATGATGTCATTGGTATCAGGTATCCATTGCCGTGATGTGTGGGCACAAAAAGTGCCGGTAATCATTTCAACTAGCGATAACAACTCTTACGTACCTACATCTTAGTTACCTCCCGAAGATTTTGTTTTGGTATTTGTTTCGTATCGTTGTTTTATTTTTAAAACTACTAGTATAGACACATATCCAACAAATATTCGCAGTCAGTTAGAATCAAACACGTAACGTTACTCACCAACCACCAACTCTCTACCTCGATGCCCCAGAGATCGTCATCCATCAGATAAGGCTTTGTTTTGTTTATTTCTGATATATTAGACGGAAAAAATGGCAAAACATCAAATTTTTACTTGTAAATCTGGTTAAGAAAACCGTTGGAAACTCACCGTATAATACTGGACAAGCAGGAAAGTGTGACAAACTAAGCGAACGGGCACATCTCGTCCAGAATTATTTTATTAGGTAACACATTGCATATCTAACTGGCGAAGTGACATGTGAAAGTAGGTCGGATATTAGGGGACATAAATGAGACTAACCAGCCAACTGGGTCGCACTCACAGCTGCAATGGCCCGCCTGGCAGACTTATGGATCGTCAAACGTCGCTAGATGAATTATTGATACTGAGCTATGACATGCGTGTTCCATTCACACAAGGAAATTCTGTAATCTTGTACGTTTGCCTAATCTAATATTAATAAAAGAATTATAGAGGAAATTACTAGGAAGGTAATAGTATATGTTCGCACTAAATATATTTCGACATTTATGCTGCGTGAGTGTTTATTTTTATACTCATTGAAATAAAACCACTTTTATACTATTAATGCCAATACGAGTGGGTATATACTTTATGCATATTCTTAAGCTCTTTCTTTAAAATAAATAATTTATCTGGTGTTACACAACTTGATATTATTGTTCAAAATATGTAAGTAAAAGTTAAGATATCGAAAGCGCAATATTCCGATGAGGAAAACATTACGGTGAAGATGCAGACAACACTGACTAGACTACGTATAAATATAGAATTACTCATAACCCGGGTGCTCAATAACCGTTTACAAGGTATTTTCCTCATTAATGTGAATGTGAAAAGTTGTAATGTATAGGTAAGTAGTGTAAGTACTGTTATTCCACACTTACACAAAGGACCCGCGCTTACCAATAGTCGCCGAACACAACGTACAGTTTTGTCGTCCTTTTCTTTTTTTATGTAACTGACTAAGATGGATTGCTGGTTCTGAGAATGTCCTTAGTTTTTTTTGTAGAACTTTTTCGAATTGGGTAAATTTGGTTTTGTGATCCAATTATACAACATATAATATGTTGCAAACATTAGATCACAGAACCTCTTATATCTTATAGGAGTAAGTTTTCTTTTTTTAAAGTAGGCAAAATATGAAAGATTTCTTAAAGAGCAAAATATACATATTGTAGTTAGCCAAAAAGTCTTTACAGGAGTACCAAACTACTCTGGAATACGATAAATCGTGGAGACTATTATAGTAAAGAAATATATTTTCTTACGCTAAAATGTTCCAGATACCTTTGCTTTTATCGTTAGATAACATATTCAATGTGTATCCAAGGTAATAAAAATCAAATGTGAATCTAATGATTTTATATTTAAAAGTAAAATACGATGACAAAAGTGTATTAGTAAAAGAAGTCATACTTGTTTCCGTTTACTCACTGATTAATGCATATCCTTTTGCAATCGTTCTTGCGTCGAAGTAGGACTAGTTTTAATACACCGTTTTGAAGTGCCATTGCCAGTGCTCTACATACCTCTTGAAAATATGATTGCGTAAACCTATAAAATATTTATGAACCTTAACTATACATTTTAAATCGTAGAAAGGAAAAACAGCATGTTCATACCCCTTAATGAATGGAAGTGAATGGAGATGCCGTGTACCTGTAATTGAACAGAAATTTATACGTTCACTTTTATACATATCGCAATTTCTGAATAGATGCAAGATGTAAAAGATGTTTATCTATAAATAGATGTTTCTGTATGTTTAGTGTAATTATTTTCGCTTCAGTTATTAAACACAATGAAAATTGCAATTGAAGTACCAGTTATCTAATCGTTTTATCGTATAAGCAAAGATACACTATCGTGACGTCGTTGGTACTTGCTGATAAATAATTTTGTTATCGTGCATGATATAAGAAACCTTATAAGAAGCCAACAGCAGGTATGTTTGTACTTCATTTACTAGGAATTAAATAACAAGCGCCATATATTTTTATTCGTTTATGAAACCTATTTTTCAGTTGGTATTTCTATAAGAATAGATATTGTTCCTAAAAAATCATACACAATATAAAACGCAAAATTAAATATGTTTTGTAATCAAATTGAACAATGTTTTATTTCAGCTATAAATCCAATTCGTAATGCAACAACCGTTTACTGGAAATTATTTCCAGAATCGATAAACTTGTGTGAAAAATTGCATATAAGTAGGTAGTTTCTTATCGTATCGTTCATTTCTGCGAATTATTTTCAATGGGTGTGACACAAGAGTTAGTAACTATCGATAAATACAGACATTACGTGTATTAACAGTACACGTGACTTATGAAATCTATAACCTATAGGTTTTACATCAAACTATTCATCGGATAGAGTTGTTGCAGCCAATTGCCATAATCAGCCGTTCAATTAACCACCTAGCCTGTAAATAAACGGCCCCGTTCATTTACCGACCTGAAATATATTCAGCCGTAACGTTTATTACAACATTTAATAAATTGATTAAAGTAGAAACAAGTAATTTGCCTGTGCAATGTTTGATTAAATGGCTGAGCAAATAATTAAACTTCACCAATCCAAGCCGTTTGCCTAGCCGGTAGATCAAATGGCTCTGCCGGTGTGCGAGAGATATGCTTTTGGCAATCTCACCTTCGGTAACCAAGGACCCAAGACGGCGTGCGTTTTAGTCGGTTCGAGTCCGATATAACCACCTCCACCGGCTTCGTGGGGGTGGTATCCATGGTATATGGTATGATTTAAAAAAAAAAACAAATGGCTGAATATAAGTCATGCCTTTCCTTGAACGATGCCGTTTAGTAAAGAGCCTAGGCGGACATATTCTGTCTATACTGCAAAATTTCTACAGGACAACGATTTGTTACATTAAAATTGATGTTATTTTACACTCTAGAGAAAGTATAAAAAATTAATTCATAAAATCACATAAGTAAAACTTTATTCTATGCATCGTATTAGTCTACATAGTTCCTATACCTAATCGTTGCCCGTCTGTTGGTTATGGTGTAACTTCTAAACGACTTAAGCGATTGAGGTCATATCCACACAATTAGTTTTATTGAGACGAGGTTTCATAGCCGTGCTATTTATATAGGTGCCTCCGTTTTCGGATTAAGTAACTTAGTATTTACGGACCAATATTACTCATTCATATTATATTGGATTTATGCCAGAAAAAAAAACAAATCTTACTGAACAGGTGCTGCTGTCGATTTATTAATAAATAATGAGTTATATTTGTATCGGCGGGTAGAGATACTTACTATAGCAAGTAATTTTTTTCTTTGTCACATCAAGTACAGTTATTATTTTGGTTCTATCCGAGGAAATATTGATAGACACATGAATTGACATGAAAAATCGCATGTGTTTAAAATTGCAGAAATCATGGCTACTGAAAAGTGGCCAAAACGTGGGATTAAAAGTAAATAATAACAAATATATCGCGATAGAATCCATTATAAGTGTTTTTATTTCAATATCATACTAGTTTCTTGGAAAACCATTTAGTAAAGTGTCTGATCTATGTAATCCATTACAAACCTTTGTCACAGACTCGTGCTTACTATACCTACTGTACCTCTGTAGGGTAAAGGTAATTCCCCAGACGGAAAGAAAATAAAACAACAATTTATCTCTGTTTTGAAATTGCTATCAGTTGTAATTTAAAGAGATAGTACGCAACCTAGTCGCAGCAGTTTTATCAGCTTCTCTGTACTCAAGCAATTGCTTCATGTTCCTCTATAAAGATAACCCTGAGATAAGACAATTTACAAAACAATTAATAGCTTTAAAAAGTTTTTTTCTGTTTTTACTGTATATAGAACTTTTGTTGTACCTACGGTAGCCTAGTGGTATGGGTAATGGACTGCTGAGACGAGGTCTCGGGTTCGATCCCGGGTTTACCATGGCACACACCAATGACTTTGATGCTTTTCGAAATTATGTGTGTATTTTATCGTAGGTTTATAAGTGCCCGGGTAATGGCAATAGACTCGCCAACTATTACACTGGGACCTAAACATAAACTGGCAAAATGTGGGTGCTAGCACCTCTGCCTACCCCATCGGGGAATACAGGCGTGAGTTTATGTATATATAGAACTTTTGTAGGTATCTAGGTATATTTAAATAGTCCAGAACAAAGCCCCTTTGTATGGTCCACATATCCGCTAACTCCTCTTAATACACGCAATGGATTTTCAAAATGAGATCAACAACTCTACTACATGCCATGTTATAAACGTAAGACAAGGAAAGATGCTTAATATAGAGTGTATAGCTCCATCCTTCTCTTTCCCGGTGAGAATCCCGGAATATGATCGGTTTGTCATGTCATCATAAGCCCTCAGATCTCCAGTCAGAGAATCAGACCGATCAGCGTCAGAAAGAAACTATGTTAGGTATATGTAGATATATTTACACATTTCAGACCAGACGCAATACATTTTCCACTGACTATAAACGCAAGAGTATTCATATCTTGAGTGCAATGCGAATGAGTGCATTTGATAATTTCATAAGACATAAACTCACGCCTGTATTCCCCGAAGGTGTAGGCAGAGGTGCTAACACCCACTTTTCGCCAGTCTATGTTTAGGTCCCAATGTAATAGGTGGGGAGCCTATTGCCATTAAACGGGCACTTATAAACCTGCGATAAATACACACATAACTTCGAAAAACACCAAAAAATCATTGGTGTGTGCCATGGTAAACCTGGGATCGAACCCGAGACCTCGTCTCAGCAGTCCAGTACCCATATCACTAGGCTACCGCAGATCTTATCCTAAGACCATATTATTATTACATAAAAACCAATGTCAATGACCTAAGTTAAATAGCGGTAGAGCATGTGACTGCTGAGTCAGAGTCACGGGTTCAATCCCGCTCAGTGCAAATATTTGCATACGTGAATATGAATATTTAAATTATTTAAACCGATTACCGGGGACATGGCTTGCACACCACATGTATTTTTCAACCGCGATCATCAATCAATCAGCCAAACTCTGTAAGTATGCCGCACCCTCTCTCGAGGAGTAATTATTTTTATAAATGAATAAAGCAAACTTACTTATCAAAATTCAGCCTTAGCTCACCACCGTATAAATCAGTTGTGTCTGTGTAAATAAATTGTGAAATTTGTAGACTGACAGAAGTATATAATAAATCTAGTTTGATTCTCAATACTTGGCTAATAAATAAACCTTTAGAACTAGGAAATAATATTATAAATAATAATACATAATATAATAAATATGTATCTATCTAGTGCATTCGAATGTTACATTTTGTCACTGTAACTTTTCAAGGAACTACTAACTACTTTGCATATGTATCTAAGTGAACAAAAACATAAATATATGCGCATAGGAAGTCAGTGTTATCTAAAGGCGAACAACAAGGTCTAAGTACTGTGCGTCAATAGTGCATTTTTGTTTGACCTTACTGATAATAGTGATAACACACGTGTGACTTGGTACGCAAACACTCATTTAGAACAAAAATTATTCAATGAATACGTAGTTCGAAATAATAAAGGCTCTTTGTCTGGTAGAAGTGATGATTTGTATTGGAGTACTTAGAACCTATTTATAGAACTGTAGGTAGATACCTACTCAGTCATAAATCTTTATTTGAAACTTCTGAACACTGAGATGAAATACGTTCTAAAAATGTATTTTATAATACAATCTGTACTGAACTCGCGATTTGTTGGGGTAGTACCTACACAAAAGTACAGATAGTGTTCTGCGACTTCAAGTAAAGCCGGTACACTGTCGTCTTTTGTTTAATGTTTATGCTTTTCTTTTTTTATTGAAGTTAATATGTGAAAATTAAGCTAATAGCTATCACTATCATAGAAGGAAGAACAAAATGACAAGTAATTGACATTAATGTTGCAGAGCATTGACCTTAATCGATTGTGCTAACATACGTTGCTTCTTTGCACGAGATTCTCCAATATCCAAACGCTTATGAAACGTGCCACTGGATCACAATTTCAGATCAGCTTTCGATCTTCCGATACAGTTATGCTGAATATTTATGATCAACGATATTCCGGTACCCAGTAATTTGGCAGCAGGCCTCAGCGTAGTGAGTCGCCGTGTCAAGGTACGCTGCACCCAGACGTCCATCTAATCAAACCCCGTAATTATCTCACCAATCAGACAAACCTTGACTTCAAATCCAACTTCTTATTTAATTGTCATTTGTTAGGTGAAGGTTACTACGTAAATCTCGTATCATAACGGCGAAAAAATGGTAATTTTTTCATCGTCCTTGATTTAAATTTGCTCTTATTGCTTCTACAGTGGCAGTTTTTTTAAGTCTGACCAAGACCTTTCTAATAAAAAACTGTATTAAAATCCGTTGAGTAGATTTTCATCCATCGCGAAAAAAATAGTTTTGTTTCAGAAATATCAAATATTTTTATTTAAATATCTTCTATCTAAGTTGTATCTGTACAACTAATTTATAGACCGATACGAGTATTTTGAATGAAGTCCTGGTGCCAGTTTGAGTCATATCTAGTTCAAGGCAACTCTACAAAAACATAACATACCTATTGGGGTTGTTACGACATCGAGTAAATGCCGACTGCTTATTATAGTTATATATCCAGCGTTTATTGAGAGAATTATAGTCTCGATCTTGATACTTTCCCGGTATAAATTGACGTAAGCGCCAAATATATTATAAGTAGAATTCAGAAGTTACCGTCGAGTCTCGTCAAGTACTCAATAGGGTGGTGGCACCAATTTTCGGCCGCGTCAACTTTTTTTAAACTGTTTTTGCTTGTAATTTTTAGGTTAATAGCTTTCCCTTTCTTGCAATTCGCTTTTTGGGTAGAGTGATACTGAATCTGCATTACTACTTTCACAAAATTATCAATCCTTTGTTATATTTGATAATATAGATGTTTTTGTTCGAGTATGTCAATTTCTCTTAATATCGGCCTCCAACGCCCTAATTTCTGCCGCCTGTGACCCTAATATCGGCATATCTTTTCTTAGGTGAAGCTAAGTCAGTAAAACAACTAAAATATAAATTATTACGTTTTATATTGCAAACCAGGTACACACTTTTCTTAACTCTTTTCTCTAATTATAATTATTAGTCTTTTCTTTACATCTCAGCCTTAAAATAAAATTAATTGCCGTTACACTTTAAGTGGAACCATTTAGGGCATATGTCGCAACCAATATTTTTATCTTCATCTTCTTCGACATCACTAATTAGTTCTTCATCATAGCCAGCACAAACAATTTTCTCATTTTCCATACTCATGTCTCGAGAAGGTAAATCAGCGGTGTTAGTTTCGCGATTGCTGTCCTTTAATATTCTCTTCTTTGCCGCTTTTGTTTTCTTGCTGGTTTATTCTTTTCATTCGCTTTTCCAGTTTTTTTTCATTCTCTCTCAGCTTTATTCTCTTCAATTCTTGGTTTTTCTTTCCTCCTGTTGTTTTTTTATATTTTCTTTTTCATCTTCCTTTTCCTTATTGTATTGCCTCCAGATTTCAGAAGAAATAGCTAACGGCATATTTTCTTCGTTAGGCTTGGTTTTAGTGCGAAAACCAGTGCTTTCGAAGCATATAAATATTTTCTCAATGCTGGCGATACCACAAACCTTACCAAGATCTTTAATTGAGTATTGGATGTCTTTTTAAAAACAAGGAATATCGCTTTTCCTTGGTTTTCCATTTTTAAACGGATTGGGTCTGTTATCCTCTTTAATAATATTTTTAACGGCATTTATCACGTTACTCCGTGTTCTGGGAAAACCATAGGTCCATAGCCATCCATATCAACCATTGAACAATTTCTTCTTTTTCATTTTGGTTTAACACGGCATCTCTACCAACTGTGCAATCTGTGTCTATTCTTCCATGAAGTCTGTCTTGTAAAGTGGTCCTTGGAATATCGTACTGTCGAGATGCTTCTCTGATGCTCATACTCTGATTTGTAACGGCATTAACTGCATCTTTTATTCTACTACGGTCGTATTGCAAACGTTTTTCTTTTTGTTGTGCCGGCATGATTATGTCGTGCCTACCTGTTGACCAATATTAAAATACCTAAGTAGTTGTTAACTCGGTCCTTTTCTCTGGAAGAACTCCGCGGGCGTGGAACAGAAGTGTAGTCGTCTTGTTCTTCAAAAAAGGAGATAAAACCCTATTGAAGAACTATCGACCCATATCGCTTTTGAGCCACGTCTATAAGCTGTTCTCAAGGGTCATCACGAACCGTCTTGCACGAAGACTTGACGAGGCTCAACCTCCGGAGCAGGCCGGGTTTCGAAGTGGATATGGCACCATAGACCACATCCACACAATACGGCAGATAATACAGAAGACAGAAGAGTATAATCAGCCCTTGTGTTTAGCTTTCGTGGACTATGAGAAAGCCTTCGACACTGTCGAGACCTGGTCTGTTCTAGAGTCCCTGCAGCGGTGCCAAGTCGATTGGCGGTATGTCGAGGTGATGAGATGTCTATACGACGCAGCTACGATGGCCGTTCAAGTACAGAATGGACAAACGGAACATATCCACCTGCGCCGAGGAGTGAGACAGGGAGACGTCATATCTCCGAAACTGTTCACTAGCGCCTTGGAGGATATGTTCAGAACCTTGGACTGGAAAGATCGGGGCATCAACATCAATGGCGAGTACATCTCTCATCTACGATTTGCCGACGACATTGTCATAATGGCAGAGACGCTGCAGGACCTACAACAAATGTTGGACGGCCTAGCTTGTTCTTCTGAACGCATCGGCCTCCGGATGAACCTGGATAAAACCAAGGTCATGTTCAACGAGCACGTTGACCGGCAGCCGATTGCTGTGAACGGAACTCCCCTCGAGATTGTTTCGGAGTATGTATACCTAGGGCAGATGCTCCAACTAGGGAGAAACAACTTTGAGGGTGAGGTTAAAAGAAGAATACAGTTGGGCTGGGCTGCATTTGGAAAGCTTCGTCAGGTATTCTCGTCGCCCATCCCACAATGTCTTAAGACAAAAGTCTACAACCAGTGCGTTCTACCTGTAATGACATACGGAGCCGAGACGTGGACACTTACGCTACGGTTGGTCCACCAATTCAAGGTCGCTCAGCGTGCTATGGAAAGAGCTATGCTCGGTATATCTCTGAGGGATCGAATCCGGAACGAAGTAATTCGGCAGAGAACTAAAGTTATCGACATAGCTCAACGAATTAGCAAGCTGAAGTGGCAGTGGGCTGGCCATATCTGCCGTAGGACCGATAACCGTTGGGGTAAACGAGTCCTTGAGTGGAGACCGCGAACCGGCAAACGTAGTGTGGGGCGCCCTGCGACTAGATGGAGCGACGATATACGCAGAGTGGCTGGTGGAGAGTGGAGGAGGACAGCCGAAGACCGGGCTAAGTGGCGTGTCATGGGAGAGGCCTATGTCCAGCAGTGGACTGCCGCGGGCTGATGATGAAGTAGTTGTTAATTTTCTACCTCGAGGGTTGTAGGAAAGTATGCCAAGGTGACCGTTATTAGGCATCGGTGACCCTTATATCGGCCGTAACTGACAAAAAACGTTTTTAGGCGGCCGACGTTAGGATCTAGTGATCAAACTAATGTGTTCTTTCTTATTTAACCTTGTTAATATTACTGTTAACATATAAAGTCGATTAACGTGATGTTTAGCGTTTTCACGTATTTCCTCAAAATCGGCCACCCGGCCGATTTTGGGATTTATCAATAATAAAGATCCCTAACCTCGGCCGTGCGATTATTTCGTAAAAAAGACAAGTAAATGCAAAAATATACTATCTAATCGGTACTTGGAATATTTTTCATCAATAGCCAGTAATATAAAATACCGTACTTATTTTTAATTCCATTGAAACACTTACCAACTCAATGCGTAGACTCCGGGATTTGACTCGGCAATGCCCACTACACGACCCATATCCGTACGCGCATTTACTCTAGTGCCAACTGAACGTTCAAATTTTGAAGCACCCGCACCAGAACTTGGGACGTTATGCGTATGGATATAGAGTCGCTGTTTGCATAAAAACTATTATATTTTTAGGGTTATTTTTATAGTTATGTTCTGTTTACTCGAAAAGGCCGATACTAGGAGGAGGCCGATACTAGGAGAGTTCACCCTACTACGCACTGTACGCTGTACAAAACCGATGCGCGAGTTCATATAATGTTTAGATATACCTAAATAATTGCTTCTGGATGATGATTCCTGTTGCCCAAACAAAACTAGGCTATTTCCTATATCTTGAGAGGCAGCGGCGTTCCACCGTTCAGTTTCATTCACCCTAGAAATTGCACTTCTGTTTTTCATTTCAGAAATTAACCATATACTTCATATTAAGCCGTAAAACGATAATATGACAATCTGTATTATATTATCGGTAGAAATAACTCGACCATAAACCAGTTATTAGCGTTATTAGGTTCGAAAAGCGAGATAAGTATAGTTAAAGGAAAACGTTATGTGTCGGTGCAATTTCTCGAGCCATTGACCGCAAATCGCCTACCTGCTCGATAGCCCCGGGTCATTTGCAAACAAGATTACCTACACTACGAACTGGTAATAGGAAGCAATGCTCCCGATTATAAACGAATGCAGTTCATGCTTGCTTTCCGATTACACTAGGTAAATATTAGAGAATTGGCAGCGCACTATATACAAAGTGCAAATCACTGTATAGGTAGGTATATTGTAGTCAATAAGTAATTAAAATGGAAGAAACTTTGCAGACAAAATTATAGACACTCAATCGACCTCGTTTGATTTATTTATACATTATCTGACGCTTGTTTAACTCTCGAGGAAATGTGGGTGTTAAAATCCAGGGCACTGACTGACCTCCGTCCCAGGGCACTGACTGACCTCCGTCCCCCATGAGCGCGGGCCTGGGGGTGACGGGTGGAGCCGCCTGTCACCCCAGCAGAAGCAGGCCACGGCGGCGGCGCGCTGAATAGTGCGCCTCCTCATTCCGGGGGCGAGTTGGGGACACCGTTGTCCCCCCTCCTGAGGAGGGCCAGACGGTAAGGGATGGCCCTGGGTCAGCCGGGGTGCGAGGGATATGTCTTTGACAACCTCACCTCCGGCCTAGCACCAAGACCCACAGTCGGCGTGCGGTTTTAGTCGGTTCGAGTCCGACATAACCTCCCCTTCCGGCTCCGGCAGAGGGGGTATCCGAGGGGATTTCCGCACGAAAAAAAAAAAAAAAAAAAAGGGTGTTAAAATCTACACTCGCATATTCTGCCGTCGTTATACATGCATAGCCATAGAAAGCCGCAGTCATTGTTTTAAGTACATACTTACCCATAAATTTTATACTTACTAATAAAAAATATTAAGTAGTATCTACTTTGTCTATTATCTTCAAGGTTCGAACGTAAACAACGAATGTGCGTAATGTGAAACCTGTAGAATTATTGTGTTTGTAAGCGAATAAAATTTGTGTTTCTATCATGCGTAACCCGACTCAAAACTCTAACAGAAACGTGTGCTGTTTTACGGAACGATCATTTGATCATTACACATTCAATTGATTTGAAATTGGATTACATTTTGTCATGCACCACACATTACACGCTTGTTTACTAAAAAGATAATTTTATACCTAATTAAGTATAAAATAAAAACCATAATTTATGATAGTACCTTTTGAGGTCGAGACTGTCTAATTCTATAGGTATTTTAGTCCAGGCTGTTTACATTATAAAGCTAGAAAGACAGAGCTGTTGTGGACGATGTTCCGGGCGAGATGGAGCTACACAGTGTGTACCAATAGCTCTCTCTGTAACCTCGCCTTCCTCTTTATCCCTCTTTTTGGCTTTGAAACACATCTCCTGATTTGATTTTGAGTGACATTATCCTGATTTAACTTCACAGTCAACTCTACTTGCTATTACTACTACTACTCTATTGCATTGCACAAAACCACAAATATTTTAAACAAACCACCAATTATTTTTAACCAGTAAGAAAAGTATATCATTTAATAGGCCTAAATCAGAGCCACTTTATCGCCTTTGTTAGTAGTTTTTCTATGGGAAATTGGTGAAATTTCTAGTAAAAGCACAGAGCCATTAATAAAAAAACGCAAATACTTATCAAAATACCGTGAAAGAAACACACCTATGTTTCGTAACATACGATTACAAGCATTCTAGTGTCGGTACGAGTTCTTAATGGAAACACGGCCGTGCATGCACATTTCGATGAAAGCGGTGCCTTACTGTACTAATAGTTTTAGTAATGACCTCTGAATAAAACCTGCTTTGCGTGACTGGTTTTTGATTACCAACTTATCGTTAATCGCCATCAGCCAAGAGGTTTTTTAGTACCATAACGACAATTACCCAGCGATTCGACATCTTAACCAATAAATTGATATAATCTATGATTTCCGAGACGAATCACACTGTATTTGATGTATATGGCAAATATAAAACCGAACGTATCGAAATCAATCACAGCTTGTGATCGGATCCGACGCGTTTCGACCTCCGTGTCAGTTGAACCGTATCCTACATCTAATGCCAGATTTATAAATCACAGCTATCAGTTGACAACAAATGATGGTGCCTAGAACGAGTTTTGCTATCACGTAGAAAACTCGGAACAACTTGTCCGTGAGATTAAATCGATGCGGACAGCGGTTGTAGTCATTCTGTCGCCGTATGACCTACTGGACTCAATATGTCCACTAGACTTGACTGTACATGCATTAATTAGGTTAAAATAAAATAAAAAACTAGCATTATGAATATTGATAGCACTTGATATAGTGTGACTGACAGATATCGATAACACCTTTATTTTAGAAATAAAGCTACTTCAGGTGGTACTTGCAAATCTATGGAGACATTAAATATTTCGCACATCCTTTGAAAAACTGTCATATCACAATAAAAGTCCATTTTGAGATGAAAATACAGTTTGATGCGGATTTTTCTTCTCTATCGATCAATAAAACCGCCATATCATTGTTGTAAATAGTGATGACGGTTTTTCCCGAAGCGTAAACCCGCGCCCCCCGCTCATGAAAATAGTCATAAGCTGTGTTAAAACTGTATCGACGAGTGAAAAACAGTCGTATTACATTTTACGACTGTTTTTTTTTATAAACTTTACCTAATAATATTTACATACTACTCTAAAAAGGGCCACATCATAGGTTATGACATAATTTGTGTTCAGCTTAGTTGAAAAAACCGTCATAACATAGGATATGACGTTATTTTTATAATAAAAATATACAAAGATTTTGTTAATTATTTAGTTTAAAAAGATTATTTTATGCTTAGAGTCTATTACTTAAGTTAAACGATGTCAATAATGAAAAAGTAAGTCAAAATATCACAGTATCTTTAACACTTCAACCAAATATCTATACCTACTAACTGTGATACTTTGATTTACGTTTTCATTATTTTTGTGATTCTAAAAGTTCCTATAAAAATTTACAAAGATTTTGTTGATTATTTAGGGATTCTCAAATATTTTATCTTGCTTTACTGTTAGGAAAGTAGCTATTTATTTTAAATTGCGCTAATCAGTAATGTGAAAAAGAGTCACATTATGGGACAATTTTCTTTTTTCCTTAATAAATACGTATTTTCTTTCATGAGTGCGTTTTTTTTATATTTTCATTCTGGAAACAAGCTTAATAAATCCTTCATCAGTTTCTGTTGTTATAAGTAGTAAACAAAGAAAGATTAGTTAGTAATGAGACAGATAGTTAAAAAAATCTGTTTTTTTTGTTTTATGACACTTTTTTAGAGGATGTGCGATTTATTGGTTATCGATGTTTAAGATCGGCATACAAGGCACGGAGTCACGTAAAACCAATTTTTTAATCCGGCTCTTTAAAGATTCAAGTCCCGGATGCAAATGGAAAGCAAATTGGAAACGGCATTCCTACTATTGCGGTTACATTCGACCTAAATCCCGGACTGGTCGTCGATGTCCATCAATACTAAACCGTAAAAGTCGTAAAAGTAACAACCGTAAAAGTATACAAAACCATTACATTAATTACATACGTAGGACAAGATCAAAAATACACGATGATCAAGTGTAGCAGGATAAACAACTATAATACTATACAAATTAATCAAATTGTAATTCCCGCGATCCTCACGTATCCCAACTGACCTCTACGCATAATTAATAATATCCCATACCTTATTGTTATTACCTGCTCTGCATTATGCAATAAGAAAAGTGCGATTAAATCCATAAAATATTCATGTTTGCCTTTCTTCTGCGATCTACTGCAACGTATAGTGTACTGATTTTATTTTACAGTTTTATCCATTGGTTACAGAATAAGTGGTTGTGTTTGAACAGAGCAAAGAATCTTGATTAATGGTCCTAGTTGCTGACTTCACCCGTTCTCGATCGACCAACTTTCGTCGTAATATCGCTGCTGGATGGGATAGAGAAAACTGTAAAGTCTGATCCATTTGTGGTAACTACTACTTTAGTTTTACTGTCAGTATTCAGTACCTACCGACTAGCTTGTTGAACGACGGGTCCAACCCTGTAATAAATTGTCGGTTATTCACGTTTCTCAATGATTCTATCGTTGTTTTATTGGCATAACAAAACATACAAATTACATTATTGTTTCCACATATTTCATACAGAACTAATAATAAGGTATTTCTATTATTATAATTTCTGTGGGTTTGCATGACTACAGACTATGTGTAGTATGTACTTCACTGCAATCCGTACTAACACAGTCATTAGCGAAATGAGAGGCGTTAACCAGAATATCAGTTGTGTAGTCATGCTTACATGTTTCACAACAAGTTCTTGACCTGTAGAACTTAGAAGATATTTACGTTGTTTGTAGAGTTTCAAGAACTAAAATTAAAAGGTAATATTGTTCAATATGTCTCTCTCACTTCTGTGTTCAGAGAGATATATATAGTGCTTGTAGGTATATGTTAGAAAGGGTAAGCATAAGACGTGTCGGGCCTAAAAGTTCTCGGGTGAGCCATTTGCCGCAAACTGGGCAACTGGACTTCCTCGAAATATTATTGATTTACCGTATTTAGGACTTCTTGCAAGGCAGTTAGACGCGACCGCTGCACCACCGAGGCAGTTTGATCAACTGGCAAGCTGACAGCTATCTTTTGTCATGTAACATAAGCATTATATGCAAGAAGGTATATTTTAAGTGCTACGAATATCAAAGAGTTGTACCTGCCGAAACGTATCCTAAGTACAATACACTAAGTAAAATGCACCAATATTGGGACTTTGTGCACCATGCTACCCAAACATGGTTTCTATCTCTTTCTCCATCCAAAGGTTGCCTGTAAGAGATTGCCACTGTGCGATAAGGCCGCCTATTGTCTATACCAGAAATGTACCTACAAACAACACATGTTTTTATCCTTGGTGTACACAATAAAGAGATACTTTACTTTACTTTATACTGTAAATGATTCACAAAAACCGTTGGACGTTGAACGTTAGTGTATATCATGTGTTTAAAGGCCTGTAGCCGGAATCGGGAGCGTGGTTGCAGGCGCTACCTTCGCCTCATCTGGGCACCCTGCTTGACGGCGACTCTCTGCGGGTGGCAGTGGCTTTACGCCTGGGCTGTAAGGTGTGTGAACCCCACATATGCACCTGCGGTTCCATGGTGGAAGCGGATGGCCATCACGCTTTGAGTTGTCGGCGGTGCACTGGAAGGTTTCCGCGACACCACGCTCTGAACGATATCGTCCGCAGAGCCCTTATATCGGCGAACGTACCCTGCGTGCTTGAGCCTCCGGGTCTGAGTAGGTCGGACGGTAAGAGACCGGACGGGCTGACTTTGGTGCCCTGGAAGAACGGTAAGTGCCTGCTGTGGGACGCAACTTGTGTCAGCACTGTAGCCGCCAGCCACCTTAGTCGCACCATCCACTCCCCGTCGGCCGCCGCGGATGACGCCAGCTCGAGGAAGAGACTCAAGTACGCTGAGTTGGAGCCGCAATACTACTTCGTGCCAATAGCGGTGGAGACCCTGGGGAGCTGGGGCAGAGACGCGAAAAGCCTTGTAAAGGCGATTGGGCAGAGGCTCATGGAGGCTACTGGTGACTCCCGTTCCGGGTCGTTCCTGGTGCAGAGGATGGCCGTTGCAATCCAGCGTGGAAATGCTGCTAGTGTGATGGGCACCTTTGCACCGGGAGCGATCAGGGGCGGGTTATTCGACTAATACTGTGTAGTATTTATTTAGTATTAAGGTGACATGATTTATATATAATTAATATTAATTGGCAATAAAGATAATCAAAGAATTTAAAAAAAAAAAAATTACTTGCCATTATCTTGAGACCCCATAAGTGCTGTTTGTTTTCATTGTGCGGTCATAAGTATTAATTAAGGCTGAATATAAACATAGGTTGAAATTGAATTAACGATAAAAATACTTAGGCACAAAACCCACACTTCATTCGACTCTTTTATGTGCATAGGTACTTGTATTTTACTTGGTGGGGATTGTATTTTGGTTTACATAAGGTTAGTTGCTAATATTCTGATAACCATAAATTATTTGCTTTCAGAAAAGCAAAAATATGTCAATAAATACATAAAACACAAACAAGAAACTTAACAGATTTATTCTCACGAGGTATTAAAGCGGCACATGTTTCGTAACGCCTCAAGGGAACAAAACAGGGGTTTGTTTGATTACTGAATCAAAAGCTGCACTGTACACTGTACTGTACTACTCCAGAGTGCTCTCATCTTGACCTATATCGACAACCTTTGATGTTTGATCTATTACTGAATAAAAATAAGACATGAAGATAGGCCAGACTGAAGTTATTGAATTCAAGAGCATTTAACAATTTAACTATTAGCAGTGACTATTAAGTGGTTGTTTAACGTTTCTGTAGATCGAAAAAACTGACTGGTTTTTTCCACATTCATCCTTTTTTTGCAACAATTATTGTGGTTCTTTAATTAGTATGGCTTGCTATTAATAAGAATGATATCTAAATAATATATATACGAGTATATACACATACATACATACATAGCCTGTCAAAATCATGAGCCTCCTTTTGACTTCGCCGTAGTTGGGTAAAAAGGTAATGTAGTAGGCACATAGTAAACTAAAATAAAGTGTTCAATGCGACACTCCCACGACTGTTAGACTAATATAGTGATACATTACCATACAATTCATACATACGCCTTCAATAAATGAAGCAAAACGATTACTTCCTGTCCTCGAGACTCGGACTCAGATTATATAATAATTAGTAATTACCGTATGACATTGTACGGTTACCACTTAAGGTAACCTACACACTTATTAAGCTTATCATAAAGTCCGCTTAACATCATAAAGTCCGCAGTCATAAAGTCCGCAATCATAACTGGATCGTTAAGCGCATATCACAACTTAGACCCTCTTGAATCAAAGAATGAGGATCAAGTAATGGTGATTCACGCTATTTGGATACAATTATTGTATTGATAAAAACTGATCTTTACACCAAAGCATCACTAAAACTTTGAAAAAGAGGTACCTACTAAGGAGAGCAGACCCCGGCCCAAAGCTCCAAAGAACCTACAATTAGCATCAGATCAATTTTAACTGGACGGGTGCTCAATAATTGAGTATTTTGAGTATTTGACTTATGTCAAGATCGATCTGGTGCTGACTGTACAAGTTTTGGATACATTTAGCTCTAAACCATTGAACTGTCAGGGGATAACTCTACTTTGAACACAACAACAAAAAGTTGACCTTATTTGAGAAAAGGTTACGATAATGAAGATTGCTCCATTACGAAGAGGAGCGTAAAGCGCAATTTATTTTATAGTCTCGCAATTCTAATTGATGCTGTACGTCTCATCTCCTAAGAAAGAAAAGGTCACGAAATATAAGGTGTATTAACTTTGTTTCTACACTAACATTCCCAGTGGTTGATTTGTAAATGGTTACCCATACTAATATTATAAATGCAAAAGTAACTCTGTCTGTCTGTCTGTATGTTAGCTTTCACGCCACTGAACCGATTTTGATGAAATTTGGTATAGGGGTAGATTAGACCATAAGAAAGGACATATGCTATGTTTGATCGCGATAACCGACATCCACGCGGGCGGAGCCGCGGGCAAAAGCTAGTTTAGAATAATACCAAAGTATGGCTGTTTGAATACCTGTTAAAATGCATGTTACTTGCGAAAAAGATTTAACTTTTAGATATGGCAATTAAAATATTTGAAATATACAGATTGAATTAATAAACGCAACTGTGTTAACTATCTTAATTAGCGCAGAGTGGAGCATACTACGAGCTCTGTAAATAAACAAACAAAAAATGTTAAATACAGTGTTTACGCGCGCAGCTGAATGTCAACTTCGCGTCACTCACGGCTGGTTTTTGCGTCACTCTTCACTGAACCAGGTGCCTAGAGAAAATGAAATGGAATCCGTTAACTACTCTGTGATCTCGTGCCAACCATTTTTTGTGCTAATTTCTAGTAATACTAAGTATTATTGGGATTAAATCATTTTCGTTCACAGATACTGACGTCCACTCGACGTGACGACATTGCTGTTATTGTTGTATTACGTAGTTCCACACACGTGTGTTTGTGCTAAAATATAAGTGATCTTTCAGATTAGTGCGTCTTTCATTTACAACAAAGCGTTTATTTTCAGTTGCTCTATAAGCATCACCAGCGCCCACAACGCCCACATCTAGGTATAAATACAACGTAATGCTAATGAGAACAAAAAAATCTATGACTCAACGGTAGCAAATTTGTGGTCATATGCCTATACAATATTTTTTTTAGGTTGGTAGAAGGTAGATCACGAATACCTTCCAGTGTCTATGACGGCCACATAGGCTTACCTAAGATAAGCATAATTTGATTGATTATTTATTATTATTACACAGTTAATCTTAGATACATAATTAAACCAGACAGTTTGTAAAAACAGTGTTCAATAAAGACAATAAATCACACTATCTTGTTAAAAATCTCCACGAGCTCGAAATTTAACTAGTCCGTTACATAAAAGTCAGTAGGTACTTAAATCATGCTCAAAGATGGTAATATCTCAAACTTTTCGTCGTCTAATCGTTTATTTAACTGTACATCAGTCTTGAACTTTGTTGACTCGTGCCAAAATTTCTTTAAATATTTAACAAACGTCACGTTTCTCGTAAAACCTCTGTTTTACAACTTCAAGCACTTCTTTGACGAAACATGAATATTTTTTTCGGTAGATAGGAAGGTACACTACACTGTCTGATTTCCACTTATGAAACATTTTTAGATTACGTTTTGAACATTACATAATAAAGGGGAAAATTACTTATTATTAATCAACTAACAAATACGTTACGATGTTCGTGTTAGTGTTGCTTACTGTTCCAAACCTACAATATTGTATTATTAGTGGGCTATAAGATACACGCAAAGATAAATAAGTGCATGACCCCTATATAAATTCACATCTTGCGTATTCAAACAAAGATTACGTGAGAATACGCTTTCATTGTGTGATCGGTCTATTCACGCAATAATAGTTACACGATGAAGCAAACATAACTAATTCCACAATTGTCCAGACTTTACTCATAGATTAATCATGAATTTGCACATATTAAACGTAATTCGATCCGGGTTCGATCCTGGCCATTACACTACCGGCGTGAACCCACTCCTAGTACAAGCATTTTAGCTTAGTTGGAGGGGTTAGAGGGAATATTAGTAACTTCAGTTCTAATATTCTTTTTATTAATAATAATATATTAATTATTATTAATTATTAATTAATTCTGATATAAATTATAATCTGATTTAATCTGATGTTGTGGTATAATCTGATGTGGAGACACAATCTGATATAATAAAGAAGTATATAATTTAAACAAAAAGAATCTTAGTAAGCATCGAGGAGATGCACGTTATACTACTCGTAATGTCTGGAAGATTTTTATCAATATTGATCAAAAGTTTCCTTGATCCATCCGAAATTATTTGTTGTGCGGAAAGCCACATAGTAGTAAATTTTTACGTTGTCACAAAGACACGTGTCTGGAATAGAACACGTTCGTCCAGAATTATAGCGCAGCCATTTCTGAATTTGATTTATCAATACGGGCTCACTACACAGATGGATTACTTTTGCTACATTGCACATATTCATTCTCATATTGCCTACTTTGATCTGCATTATAAAACTGAATCTCACAGTTACATTTGTGTCGTATTTGGTCAAATGAATCAGATGGAATTCCTTCATTAGTTATCATTATTTACATGGCGCGAAAGCGCATGTGAAACCCAAGATTCCAAAAAAAATTGTCTCCGTTATTCGACTAGATACTAAATCTAACTACTTACGATTCCTTTCCATGAACGATTAAAGCAACTATATATTCACGTAATATAATACAAAATAAACTATTAGCTATCATGTAGAGAGCCCTGTGACCTTTAAGAGCCATCTGAAAATAAATTGACTAATCTGAATAAGCTCTCACGTCGTAGGTTTGTCACGTCATCTCTGGATTTAGACGGCTGGTGTGAAGGACAAAAATATTTTCCCCGTGTGACAAAAGAAATAAAACCACCTAATTTTCTAAAATAACGCAGCAGATATAGCTTACGTAAAACTACAATTAAATAATAGTTTGTTGACAACCTACCCACTGTGTCCCTCTTGCTTGCCCGAAATTATGATACAGATAGTGTATGTTACGCTTTCACGGCTAAACCACTGAACCGATTTTGATGAAATTTGGTATAGAGGTAGATTAGACCATGAGAAAGGACATAGACTATGTTTGGTCCGACATCCACGCGGGCGGAGCCGCGGGCAAAAGCTAGTAGTTACATAATTATAAATACTTGTAGAACCTAAACCAACCAGTCTATTTTTGTTTGTTTTTCGAATACGTAAATGTAGTGGGTAATGAATGAGTAACATGCATAATGACACTATCTGCTTCTACTTATTATGATATCTTCATGATTCATTCATAACTCTTCACGACACAACATAAGGCAACCTAGACTGCTATAATAATCACCAGCTCATAACTGCAACAGCAAAATTTATCACGGAAATGAATCTTCATTTGGCAGATTAATGCTAGTTGGCTATAACAATAGGGTTATCGACTCATAAGGGACTCACATCCTGTACGTGAAGCAATGATTTTCATTACACACTTCCGTAGGTCTATTGCCGAGGGCGGGGCTAGCGTCCTTCAACACAAGAGTATGTGCGGAAATTGCCATCCGCCGACAGTGCATCTACTTTCAATGATAAACTTGTTACTATTATAATGATGATACAGTGCGGATGTATATGTTCCTTTCCGTGTTAAAAATCCTTGAATATGTAAATATTACATTTAATTAAACTTAATTACTGGCTAGGTAAGGAAAGTGTATAGTTTTCATGGATTTATAGTGACGTTTTTAACTAAATCGAATAGTTAAAGACATGTGACGAGTTATTAATTGAATTATAATTTCTGGACAGGCGGCATCGTGTCGTGGATCGTGGCCAAGCTCTTAATCCCACGAGGGACGCAGACGTAATTGTGTAAATAAGAATATAATACTTATTGTAAAATATTATTTTTGTTACAGGTACCAAGTGTGTTGAAGACTGAAAGGTGTTGGCTTTAACGACGTCAAATATTTAAATTAGCACACGTAAGTAACATACTTTTAAAATCCATGTTAAATTATTATATTAAGCACACTTATGTAGCAAGAAATCAGGTTGGTTGGTTTTTGGTCACTTGCCTATCATAATTATTACAAAATATTATTATCTATGTTCATTATTGCTCCGATCAATGAGGTATATAGAAAATAAAAGTAGAAGAAAATAAAACTGCCTTTGTAAACTAAAGACGCACTGCACGACTGCAGTGAAAGTTCGTCTGTGGACACCGTAAGGTTTTAATTGGTTCGAATCCGATATAGCCATTGTTTACAAGTTATGTCACAGAAGTATAAATCTTATTCGATTTTTAATAACCTATTATTATACTTATATGTATGTGGAAATCAGGGAACATCTTTAGATCATCTCAATCACGCTTTTTATCCCTGGAGTAGGCTCCCATGTATTGTGGGAACGGCATATACAATTCCGTTATGACTTCATACCTTTCTTTCCATTTTATCGTATAGAATACCTTGGACCTAAATCGCTAAAGATATAAAAGGATTGTTTTATAATAATCTGTGCTTGGTGAATTTGAGGTCATCCAGCGCAGTAGCACCCAGTGCTTTATTCAAAAGACATCCAAGAAACGTGCACCTACTGCACGTATAGAGCTCATTTTGAGCATATTTTAGGTCCAAGATTTATGAATCATGCTATAGTCAGGTTAAAGAACCATTTCAAAACAACAACACAGCAAAATATCTTTTATACAGAATGTAATGTAAGAGTTAAGATCTCACAAACATTTGAAAGATTTGTAATTAAGCATCTATCTGTCTGTAGGTACTTGAATACGGAATTTCCTTGGAAATTTGAAATTAAATATTCTCCGGGTTGGAACGAGCTGGGTATAAGATTCTTATTCCTGCAATCAGAAAGTTCTCAGACCGTTCTACTAATAATTGAATGAGAAATAATTCCACTGATTCTCTCCAGTCTTCATCTATTTTATACTACGTAGCCTTGTGCCAGATAGTTGAAAGGCCAAAAGCCGGAGGGCTCGTAACTTACTTAAGTAATTAGTATCATAGATATCAAATAAGATATTTATTTACGAATATGTATACATTCGGTAGTGAATGAATTTCTATATAAGTAGTAGGTAGCAGGTTGTATTAAGCTAAGTGGTTGCCCTAGTGCTATTTTGGTTTGGAGTCATAGGTATAAACCAAATACGCTTATGGTAATGCCCAAAATTATAGCAATGAGACAACTAGGAAAACCGCTGGAAAGACCAGAGAAACGGTCTTCCTCAAGGCAATAATCTTCTCATAATGTAAATATTCACTATATTATGCTTTTAAAATTATCATGATCATCGTTATGATGTCCTATTTAGTCCTGAGGCTCTGAGCCGAAAGCCCAAGGTTCGCCTTTTGGCTTGTCCTACTCCACTTCACACGATCTTTGGCATCCGTGGCATCCTTCCAAATTCCAAAACGTTTAAATATAGCCTAGTGAGGGTCAGTTTAGGAATAAACCTAAATTCTCGATAGCACCACTTCTGTTCTTCATGAAAAAATAATAAAACTAAGATGAGAGCTTTACAGAGCTCAGCTTGATTTTACCATCAGAAAAAATTATATGTAGGATCTCCATCGATCCCAGCGTAGGCGTCGGTTGATTAATTAATCAAGCGATGATGATGCGGGTCAATGAACGCCGAATACGATTTTGACATTTAACTTATGGAAAGCTCGACATTAAATAATACGAGTAGTATTAAGTACAACATCTTGCTCTCTACAAAACAAAACTAATCATTTATCTGGAATTACTCACTATTAAGAATTTAATAGTAGAGGCTGTAAGCGTCCAAAAAAGTGGGAGCAGTGTCTCTATTTGGAGCGGCACGATACTAATGCAAAGCCATTCCTCTCACAATTATATTTCCATTCAATTTTCATTTTTTTTTCTTCTTAAGTAATCAAATTGGCTCCTGATAACTAGATTCCAGTCTCCCATGATAAATCTCCATCTACTTATAGATTACAATCCTCAAACGTGACGCAATCTTGAGAGGCGCACTGAGTCGCTCTCGAAGGCGCCCAGTCGCACGGCAGTATGATGAAACTCGCGTATCGCTCAGCAACCACAGAAATAACAATAAAGGTACCTCATATTATTAATTCAGTGCTTGCTACCTATAAATTATCAGCTCTTTAAGTTTAGCACGACTGACTTCTTATTTCATAGAAGCTGATATATATTTATACACTTAGTGCCAGAGTATGCACCAAAACTCTAGGTGTTCGATGTGCGATAAACAGTTCATTCGTGTTCTACGGTATATCAATTAGTCCTATAAAACATTAGTTCCACACGGTTCCGTTACGCGTACGTAAGACAAGACATGCAACGATTACTACACGGTTACAACGTGTATCTATTCATATTTGTATCTCTGGGTTGAATATAAACCTTTCACCTATCTGTGAATCACGTTCAGTTTAAATTGTCGGATTAATAAAAGGAAAACCTAAGTGGAAACTTTTAAGGATGCTCTGAGGTTCTGACGCTGTCGGAAGTATAGTAAACCATTCATCATTATACCATCCAAAAAACCTTTTGACTGTTTAGCGGGTTGGAACATAAAATGTAATAAAAGGCAAAAATAAACCGTGTTTTTGTTTTCAGTTATAGAATATAAGAAATCAGAGAAGTGAGTTTATTTGAAAAGAGGATGAGCCTTTTAGGAACTAGAACAATCGTTGGGTAACTCTTCTCAAGGGGGCAAACATACTATGACGACGAAACCCATATATAAGTCCATTTTTAGATTTGAAAGTCATATCTTTGATTGATCAATTTTGATGATTTTTACGCTGATCTTAAATTAATGACAAGACAGACTCGTTCTAATTTTAAATATAGTTAAGTATTCTTATATCGATTTCCAGCACAAAATTAAAATTGAATGCTTGACTTGTCCATTTCGGCTTGACCTTACGCGTCGAACACGCGCCCCGCATGCGGATCACTGGACCTGTTGCATTGCATACCAGGCTGACTAGCGGAACATGCTAACTGGACTACACATTCTGTTAACACTCTACAGAAGTGTACCAACCGCAGCGAATTGCTGAACGCAACTGAAACATTACCGAACGACAATATGTATAATTTATTTTCACTTCAAAATCATACTTAAACTACCTAACGTCCGTATGGTAAAGTGTTCGAGTTTTAAATATTAAAAAATACCCTTTTCAATACACATTATAACATGTCATGTAGGTAGATAAACATACACAGACCTAAATTCTACTACATTTCTATAGCTTGCGTATTATTTGATTGAATATTTGCATTCCATAAAAAGTATTTAGTAAAAAAAAATACTCTCTTTTTAAACCAATTTTCTTATGTACTTTTATTATAGGAAACCTTTTTCCCACCTTCGATGCAGAATTGAAGCCTTATTTAAAAGTCTGTATTCGTCATACTTCACGCTCTTTACTACACAATCCACAATATTTGTTCAATTCACAAAACAATTTTTACCATTTAGAATTCATTAGATCTGTTTCGAATTCGAAATAATGATTAAGGTCGATTTTGACCACTATGCGAATAATAGCCTCAAAATAAATGATTGTGTATTAGTTCTTGAAGTATGCCTGCAGTTATAGTTGATTCTTTTAAAAAATAAAAAAAAATATGACTGCGCATGCTGGACATTAGTTGTGACTAAATTCTAAAAAGGCTAGCGCCCTCCTGAAGTACCTAGGTAATTTCAATCAAAATCATAAAAACATATTCAAAATAAAAACCCGACTGATACTGAAAAGGTCGAAATAAATTTGATAGCAGGCGGTAGGTACCCATTAATTTTCACCCTGTTCATGATTTGAAAATGGGCACCGCCTGCTATCAAACTTATTTGGATCTTCAGTATCCGTCGGGTTTTTTTATTTTGAATAATTATTATTTTTAAAATACTTTAAGCTACGATATATGTATAAAAAGTCATATCACATTCCTTAAATTAAACAATCCCATGAGTCCGTCAAGAAATCGATGGAAGGCGATTTAACTACGGTGAGACCATAAGTTTATGGGTGAGACTATTGCAAATTGATTAGAATCGTGTCTTATCAATAATATACTTATTTCAAAGCCGGCCAAGCTCAAAACAGTTTTGTTTGTAGGTCAAACAAAATGTTGTAGGTATGTTTCAAGCACACAAGTGTGTTGTAAGTAGATTTTTCATGAAAAATATTCTACAGTAAGCCGTATAACGGAACAATTGAGTTCGACAGCAAGCTTTACAATTTAGTCAAACAAAACAATTTACTATTGTGTGGACCGCACTTATTCGCCATAAAGGTCAGCTTCTATAGCTCTTGCATTATGTTAACTGTCATATTTATTGTCAACATCAATCAAGACAGTAAAAAATCTAAACAGTTCTCTTTTTACTACATTTAAAGTGTTCTTATAACAGGTATGCTGTAAATCGAACCGCTTATCTTACTTACCAAGCGTAGTCTCTGATCATGCATTCAGAGAAAGTAAGGGTCGCCCTCGCCGCATCATTTACTTTCTCCTGTTTATGTTGACCCTACCGATCACGACACGTTGTTTTCGTAATAACTCTAGTAAAACCTGCTAAACTCAATAAATATTTCCCACATATTGTTAGAATAATAAATTCACCTGGTTCTCGTGGCTGTTTAGAGAAATGTGCCGATTTATCATAATAATGTAGCTTAGCTAGGCAGATATGTTGTTGTTAAGCAGATAATAAAGGTATTATTAAAGTGATTTTCCACTAGCGTGGCGAGACGAGACGAAGCGAGAAGAGAATTGAAATCGCACTGATCCTTTTCCACTAAAAATAGCTCATGTAATAACACGGTAATAAGTAGCAACGAACAACAATAAGCCTCTCGCGAAAAGCGTGTTTCTGTTGCAAATTTTTTACACAAACAAATATTTCAATTCACGCCTCGCATATTGTCGTCAATCCACACTGTTTCCACCAAAGATGCGCTGGGAGAGGATTGAAAATTTGCCATACAAATTTCAATTCTTTCCTCGCCTCGCCTCGCCTAGCCACTCTGATGAAAAATCACCTTTACACATTCATATCGATAATCGGACATCTAACGAAGCGAAAACTTTGTAGAAAGAGAGAGTATTGTGCTACCTCGCCCAAGCGCGGCCTACTTACTTGCAAGTGTGTGCGCACCATACGTCTTGTCATCACTGCAGATACATCGGTGCAGATGGGATACTCTTCTTATAAATCATGTACAGAGGACTCACTCTTGACTTAATTCTAACTGATCGATATTGAAAATTCATGCCAAGGTAGCACTAAAAAGCCTATTCCAACTTAAGCAGTAGTTGCTATCACTATGGGTTTGGTTTTGACAAAATTAAATTAACCTCCAAACCAAATCGCGAGTTATCCCAGCCAACGAAATTAAAAATACTAACCTGCCTAACTTGACCTGTGTCTCTCTAAAAGCGACTGAATAAAATCAAAAGTTGCAATACTAGTTTTTCAAGATAGTCGGGTCAGCCAATGTCCGAGTCCCGCTTGCGATTAATTTGACCTCGAAATTAAGAAAAGTAAACTTTCGGTGTCCTACATTCACATATACACCTGTTTATTAATCTAGTTTTATGGCAAAATAACTAAGTACAATATTTCAACGACCAAACAATGTGCGTGATATGTTATGTAGGTATGTAGATATGTTGTGGAATGTAAATGAGCTGAAGACATTTATATTTGAGGCCTAAGCGATCTCACACTCTAGCAGGTACACCTACTGAAAGTAGGACGAGAGTCCAGCAAAGGCTTCTTCCTTTTGGGAGGTCAGGCGGCTGTCGCTGCCTTAATAGCCAAAACGGACGCTGTCGTGTGTCGTCGGCCAAGTCATAACAGACTCCATAGCTCCGTCATTTATCATTGTTAAGTTTCTCTTTAAAAAAATATTTTTATGGAACTATCAAACTGTAGTGCACAGGTCATAATATTTTATTTTATTTCAGACACAAATGAAAGATATTAAAATATCCCATACGGATTCAATAGATACATATCTAGATATCACATCGATTCGTTACTCGTTAGTTTTATTTTTATGACTTTATGGAAGTATTATTGTACTGTAGGTACAACACTGTGGTAAATACTATATATACTCTGTATAATTAGGTATACACACGGAGGGCAGAATATGATTAAGTGATATGCATAATGTTTAGGTATGGCCGGCTCGTGGTTTTACGTATGTAGGTGTAAAGTAGGTAAACTTTTAGTAATCGAATAGAAAATGTCGACTTCAGTATATAAACTACCTATAGATTCGTATCTATTCCATAGACTTGTTATATTCACTGTTCAATCGGCCCAATAGTTTTTGTGGTGTTTGGAACAAACAAATTAACAGACATTTGCAGTTTTGTAATAGATCCAATTGCAACGTTTCGCTCATTAGGTATATCTACGTAGGTACCTGAGAATTACCAGACCACGAATACCTTGTCCTGTCCTGTTTGCTAAATCTAAACTATCAAAATTCAAGAAACACGTATCAAATGTATGAGTGAAAGCTCGAATATATTAAAAGTTAACGTATCTAAAGTCCAAACAAAAATGGGCACAAAAAGTAGCGACATTCCCGAATAAACATTGACTTTATGCAAGTGAGGTCGGTGCCCTCATATTGAAAAGCTCAAAATGTATCCACGCAAGGTGCACGCTGCTCAGAGTATTAAATTTGCCAAAAATATACTCGTGAGTTGCCAAACAAATCTGAACTTTATAACCGTGTAGTTACGGGTTGCCGTAATCGTAGAGGTGCAATGGCTAAATTATAACTTGACTTCAGAACCAGGCCGGTCCGTGCCTCCGTGCAAAAAGTTGCCGTCGTCTGCCGCTAATAATTATTAAAAGGGCGTGAGCGATGGCGACATCTTGTCTCGCCTGCCCGCTCTCTCCGCTACATATCTATTTAACTATATTCTGTGACTATACTCTGTAACTACCTACTGCTCTATAATTGAACTGAGTTAGAATTCTGAGTGGAGTTAAACGCCGATTTATAATCAATTCAAGAAGTACCTATTTCTTCAGAAGTATTTATACAAGGTGATTTTAAAATCGTTTAGGAAAAAAATAATTTGGGCACAGTTTCGATAGCAAAATTATCTGGAAGGATTACTTTGGCGAAAGAAAAAAAAATATTTTTTGATAATGTATAAGAATAATGTTCAGGTGAAGGGGAAATGTATGGAGGTTGTAAATTTTTTTTCACCAATTTAATACTTCCAGATGATTTTGCTATCGAAACTGTGCCCAAATTCTTTTTTCTGAAACGATTATAAGATCACCTTGTATGTTGACACATAATAGATCCCCGAATTATCCGTTCGAACAGGTTTCTTTAAATCGATCGATCGAGCTGCATGCATAAGCTACGTATATAGGTAGGTACCTGAATACTTGCAACACCAGATGGTTACTCGCATACATACCTTACTTTCTCAGTATGCAACGTCTGCCTTCAGGGTTTTCTTCAGTTTAAATATTGCAGCCCACTGATTAGTATAAGCTGTTAGTGTTAGAACATATTTCCAACTAAGATATAAATAGAAGCTCATAATAAACTTCGCCAAGCGTATTGTGCAATACACACAAACGCGAATAGAACGCCATGATACTAAGAACACCATCTTAGTTCAAATTATGTCGAAGAAAACTTACAAAAGATTACATTTTTAATAAATACCTTTATTAAATGTAACTTTTTTACTTTTCAGAATTTTCATCAGTTCGTGATGGTGCGGTCGAACGGCAGTGTAAGATAACCGCTACGAAGCATGGGTGCGAATATGGGCAAAAATTCGAGCCTGCTCGACGCGCTGCCCACAGCGCAGGGTACGCTGCATGTGGTTATGCTGGGCCTCGACTCCGCCGGCAAAACCACCGCGCTCTATCGGCTCAAATTCGATCAGTACCTTAATACAGTCCCTACAATCGGGTTCAACTGTGAAAAAGTGAAAGGAACTTTAGGAAAATCCAAAGGTGTTAATTTCCTCGTATGGGATGTCGGTGGACAAGAAAAACTACGACCACTCTGGAAGTCCTACACCAGGTGTACGGATGGAATTATTTTCGTGCTAGACTCCGTCGACGTAGAACGCATGGAAGAAGCTAAAATGGAATTAATACGAACGGCAAAGTCACCAGACAACACTGGTGTGCCGATTCTCGTTTTAGCGAATAAACAGGACTTACCCGGGGCAAAAGAACCCCGTGAATTGGAGAAGTTGCTAGGTTTACATGAGCTTGTGTCGTCGCCGCACGGCTCGCGCGACGCACATGCCTGGCATGTGCAGCCCGCCTGTGCGATCACCGGAGAGGGGCTGCACGAAGGACTAGAGGCACTCTATGAAATGATTCTCAAGAGAAGAAAACTGGCCAAGTTACAAAAGAAACGTGTGAGATAAACCATATAAATGATAGTGTTTGTGACAAGTCAACAGTCCGACAGTAAACGTACGGATCTGAAAGTTAAGTATTTTAAAATGCTCACTGTAAGGATGATTTTATAATGTCCGAGAAAGAAACACCAAATATTGTTTTACTATAGATGTATAACGTCTTATGAATTGTTCCATCATTATGTTGCTCAAGTTATATTGAACATTTTGAAGGAAGCGAATAGTATAAATTTGAATTAACTACTAGTCATTTTCTTTTGAAAATAGCTAGGTGGAAGATAATGATAGTGCTATACTAAAATGTATTTTAGAGAAGTTCGTTTGATACGAGGTAAATACTATACTTATTACTGAACTTTAACATAAAGCTTGTAAAGGCTGCGTGGCCCGTGGCCTGCCTAAAAATGCAAAACCTCAAGAGGTGTAATTTTTAGAATGTTTTCATAGTTTGAACGTGGCTCACCACAATATTATGTGGGACCATTAGTGTTACAATATTTAGGTAACGTTAATGCATGATAAGGAGTTGAGCATACGATGGTTGATAGGCGTATGTCAGAGTACTAATGGCCATGTGTGTAAAGGCTAGTTGTGGTTATCTTTCTAAATTTCAAATTTGTGGAAAATAAAGGTACCTACGTAATTCTTTACAAAATCATGATTTTCACTTCACTTATTTCTGCTACTAATGTAGAGCATTTTGTGAACTAATTTCAGCCGTCAATGAATACATAATATATTATAACATACTTTAATATATATTCCTACTCTAAGTATTTACCTTAATATGAAACTACACCCTGACATTATTTTGTATACATTTCTTTTGAAGATATTCCAAATCGAAATTTGAATGTTTTGCTTTATTCTACTGCAATGTAATAAAATAAGTTGGTGTTAAAATCCTACATTTACTTTCAATATTTTTTTTGCATTGAACACTTTGAACCTTCTCGTTATGAATGCATAATCTTTGAGTGGAAACGCAAGCCTAAACTATCCCTATTCCCAGTCCTAAGTACCCTCTGCTCTTCTTGTCTTCATGTGTAACCTATAATTCAGTCCATTATATATTTTTACAATATAATAATTGTGATGTCATTAGGACTTTTACATTATAATATGAAAGAGGCTTGTATTGTGTTTGTTTGGAGAGCTTCAAATATTTGTACATAGGTACTGTAAATAGAGTAGAAATATAATAACTATCGTACGAAATACATCGTTATTGTAAATGTATGTCTTTCGAATAGGTACAGTCATTGTTTGTGTGTATTTGATATTGCTGATCAATCGAATTAGTTTCGTGTTAGACTCATTATTACTGTTTTAGCATATAATATATATTTACTTTATAAATACAATACCTAATCGAAATATTGCGGGAAACGTTGAATTGTACGACATCAGTTCGAACGCAGTCGTAGACCCTCCGTCAAACTTGGTTTATAATTTTGTAACACAGAATCACATTATACAAATATTTCTGAACTCTGGTTTAATTGAAAGGCAAGCCTAAGCCATCAAGCATTAATCTACTTTAGTGTTGAAGAACAATTTCAAGTAAAAGCTTTAAACTTCGTACAGAAGAAATATACGGTTATGATTTATTCATTAATAGTTTTAATTAGCATCTATTTATTTATTTACTCATGGAGAAATAACTTCTATATTAAGACAGTATGTATTGATTAAAGCTTTTACCATTTTTGTTTGAAACTCATTTTGTAAATATGTAAATTCCAAGTAAGCGACTTGTCAATACCATGAAACCAAACATTTTTATGTGTAGATCATGTAAATTTTGTTATTAAAGTATATTTGTTTTTATATCTATTATTGCATATTATTGTATTGTGTTTAATGGAGATACATATACGTTTTTCATATTGAACCCCGTAAATAAAATGTTTTTATTAACAAACCGTGTTTAATTTTAAAATTTAATTAGTCCTGATAGGGTCCTGAAACATTTCATTCAAATTTCTATATTTGTGGTTTCGATTCCTCCACACTTAAGCTGCGTAAATAACGAGCGGGATCTTCTTTTTCAGTCCAATCTGTAAATAATATCAAATATTCTATTTCTGATTCTGTTATTACTTTTCGTTTGTCCATAGTAGATTTTCTAGGGGGGACCTTTTTTCGCAAATTAGGCTTAATGTTCAACGTATAAACTTCTCTCAGTTCTCTCCTCTGATTAACCTCCATTGGAGCATAAGCACGAAGTAAATCGCGTTCTAGCCGTTCAAAAAGGCACAATTCTCTGGCTGCTAATTTGGCTCTTCGAAACTTACGTCGCTCTGACTCAATATATTGCTTTAGAGCTAAGTTAATATGATCAGCAGTCACTGATTCCAGCCGTTTCGAATAGTCCATATAAAAATCTTCTAAAGCTTTTGCTGTTCCTAAAACACCTAAATTCATGGGTTTCTCATTGAGCACCTTTGCATAACAAAATTCTAAATGTAATTGAAACTTTAAAACTTCTGGTGCCCCTACATTGTCATAGAATAACCCATTTAAGATTTTGAAGAACTTGTCTTTTAGTTGGGAACATTGTTCTTCGCAAAATAGTAACTTTTTCTCAAAGTCCTTAATTTTGTTAATAACGCCAGTGCTATCTTGAGTGATTATATCCCTAAAAAGCTTAATTCCTTTCTTTAAAAAACTTGTATGTGGAGCTAGTCGAGCGACATGCGTGTAGTGATGTAACTGTTGCTGTTCTATGCCATCAAATATTTGCAGCAAATCATTTGGGCATTGAAAATATAACACTGGTTTTACTAAACCGATACCGCATTCTCTTTTAAGTTTTTCAAAAATAACATTGAATGTGTCTTCTTCGTTAGAACTCCCAAAATCAAAGCCCTTTGCCTCAATTTCTATTGATCGCGCAAAGTTCCTATTTTTCAGACGCCAACTAGGAGGAGATAAGTAATACAAGAATCGCCCATACTTTTGTTGAAGACCATATCTGTAGTCAAGTCCTACAATTTTTGACGTCATAGTAAATTTTTCTGCTGCTAAACATTGCAAATCTAATTTTTTTTTTGTTACTGCTATTTTCATTTCTTCCCATTTACTTAAAAATTCCATTGATTTTTTATAGTCATCCGAAATGAAGTTATCAAGATACTTCACTTGTTGCTTATAGTTTTTAAAACTTAATTCATAAACTTCTTGTTCCTTTTTGTGATTAGTGTCTATATTTAACATACAATCATGTCTATAGCCAACTTCTTGGGTCCTCCTTAGCTGGCTGTTGAATAAATGTTTGAGGGATTTGTAAGGGGCGACATAACCTGATAGCATGCTGCTTTTTACACATGTAAAAAATGTGGGATCAACGTCGATTATACCGCGACAGTCATCTATTGGGTCTTCAATGAATAGACGCTTGCGCATATCTGTATAAGCAATTTTATAGTTGTCTTGAAGGCCTATTGTCAATCTTCCTTTGAGTCTATTCGTCTCTTGTTTTTTTGAAAAGCGCAAATATGGTAATAGTACTAATTCTTTAGTAACTGTAGCTATCGGCACTGGTTTTATAACAGCAATTGCAGGTACTGAATAGTTCTTTTCCTTAGAATTTGTTTTCATAAAATTTACATTTCTTTTTGTTGGCTTTTTTACGAAATCATTCGCTTTGGTAGTATCCGCATCATTTTGATAGAATGTTCTGGGTTTTCGTATATCGATAACAACAGCTTGTAAATCATCTTCAGCCATTATCAATGGATAAACTAATTATATTGATTCAGTAAAGATTGTTACAAAAATTGTAATAATATGGGGACCAACTAGATTAAACCTTTGATTACTTATTTTTTCACCTACGAATTAAGTTCAATTCAACTGTCAAATATAGTTTAGTTTAAAGTTTGTAAAGGAAATTCTTGATTTATTTTATTTGGTTAAAAACGACGTAATTTAAACAAAGAAGTTACGTAAGTGACTAAATCATTTATTCGTTTTATTTGTGTAACATCAAGCTAATAAAAACGTTTAGTAAAAAATATACAAACAATTCTACAAAGTTTAATGCCTAAACACCATTAAAATATATCATATATGTATTTTCTTTCTCTCACAAATCAGTACTCATTTCAACATCATGCTGGATTTTCGAGATACCCATTCAAAAGCTGGCTTTACGTAGGTATAATAATCACGCAAGTACGGCGCTGGGTCTGTGCCTTCACACCAATCGGTGAATAATATCAATCCTTCCTTTTCTTCGTTAGATAATTTATACGTAATTTTTTGTGGTATCCCATCATTTTCTGCTTTATGCAAACTTAGTTTTGACGAAAGTTTTTGCCCTTTATTCTTTTTTAGTACAGGACGAGTAAACTTTGCAGGCTTTAAAAAGGCTTTATTCATAGCGTTAGTCATTACCCTGAAAGCTTTCAATTCTCTCTCGGCTTTATAAGCATTATTCATAACCTTCAAATCATGTGCGAAAAAGTCATTTCTAGCTTGATTGACAATTTTAAAATCTAAAGAGTCTAGTCGTAAGTTATAATCTTCATACATTACTTCCAGAATTTTCATGGGATCGTGTAAACTTTGATGACCTTCTTCACATTTTCCAAATACTTCTTCATATACGAATTCTATACATATTTTCAATTTCAACGTTTCTGGACTTGCAATGCTGTTATAAAAGGATTCATTCAATATTCGGAAGAATTTTTCACGTAAATGACATTCATTACAGCTTTCTCTAGATATTTCATTATTTATTTGATCTATGTAATATTGAAAGTAGTCAAACTCCTGAGTAGTAGCTTTTTTCAGTTGTTTAATACGCTCTCTTAGTAATCTATTTGGACCATCTGTTTTAGCTAATTGTGTCAGATATTCTCTACTTTGCAATTCCATTGACCGGAACAAATAAATCATCTGAACAGGGTCGTTAAAATACAATTTCGCACAGGGGGGATGTTTGAGTTCTATTCTAGCAAATTCAACCATTTTCTCTATATCCAATGTTTCTACTAAATCATTGTCTGTTGCAAACACCCCTTCTTCAAACTGAATAGATTGTACCCTACCTGATAAACTTTCGTCATTTTGTTGTCGCCATGATAGAGGAGCTACAAACATCAAATAACTACGGTATGTCTTTAGTATGCTTCTGACGGCGTCAAGTTTGAATATTACATTATTTAAAACAGTCAAAACCGAAGCATAACCAAGAAATTCTGAATCTTTTGCTACTAAATCCAAATAAACTTTCTCAGTTTGTGATACTTTCACACATGCTTTCTTATAGTCTTCTGTTAGAAATTTTTGGAAATTCTTTATGTGTTGTTTTAATTTATCTATTATGTAATCATATTGATCAGATTCTTCTACCATACTTTTATTTATCTTAAGTATCAAATCTCGCCGATAACCGATCTGCTGGCGATTCATAGCGTAAGACCTTATATTGTTGGTATAAACTTTTATATCATCAAAACATCGTAATGGACGACCTTCTATCACAGTGTAAAATTCTGGATGAATTTCAACTACCGCCCTCACATCATCTGCTGGTTCTTCGATAAAAAGTCTTTCAGATATATCTCTAGTGGCTGCAATCCTTAAATTATCTTTTAAATGAAGTGCTTGGGCTAACCTATGTCGTGTAGTCAACTTCTCCTTACGATCACTATACTTTATATACGATAGTAACTTTTCCGACTTTGGTACACGAAATGGTTGCATTGGTTTCTTTTTTGTTGCATCTTGAGGTACGGCATGCTTACGGTTTGCAAAATAATGTTGCGTATTAGGTACATATCTGCGTCTGAATATGACATCTAAGGTCTTTATAGGGACCATAGGTTTGCGTTTTTTTCTTATAGCTGACATTGTTTTAATATATATATATAATAAAAATATTACAAGACCAAGGCAAATCTCACAAGTTTATTATTTTAACGACTTCAAAACTAAGAAAATAATAGATTTTATAAAATAAAAGCTTGTATGTAATGAGTTCACCAATCACAACTCTGATGACGGATAATATTATATTCATAACTTCCAAAGAGTATACATTAAATAATTTTACTTCTTCTAGCCTGATATGTAACTTAAAAGAAATAAAAGAATAATCACAATCATCGAAAGAGGTACAATATAAAAACTTACGACATCAATGGGGACGAATTTTTCGACTCCTGCACTTTTTGATCCCTCATTTAAATTGTTGTAAATGTTTTAGTTTATTACGTTAGTTTTAGTTTAATATTTAACAAAATCAGTAATTAGACATCAGAAGAATTATATATATTTACTTATATAAAAAACTTATGTGTAACATGTGGGTATTTAATATCATGATTGTATTTAATAGGTATTATATGTATCTAAGGACATTTCAGCACTAGTTTGTAAATTAATCCTTACAATAAAAATAAGGTGTAAAATACAAAAACACTAGACCTATACGGATGTAGTAAAAGAATGAAATTATCTCTATTTTATTAATAACAATGTTACACTTGTTGTTATTATAAAACATTTCTAAGCTAAGTAATCAATAAAATATTAATAGTAAATTAGTAGCCGAGGGCTGTAAGGCATCAATTGCAGCCCGAAATATTTAGGCGCACGAGCGCCGCGAGGGTGCCTATAGTTCGAGGGTGCAATTGGTGCTTACACCCGAGCAACTATTCAGCTTTACATCTCGATTGTGAGGTAAGTGGAAAAAACCGGCATTACCAGAATAAAATATTTTATTTGTTGAAATTTATAGTGCCTACCACAACAACAACAACCGCGGTAGCCTAGTGGTATGGGTAATGGACTGCTGAGACGAGGTCTCGGGTTCGATCCCAGGTTTACCATGGCACACACCAATGACTTTTCGATGCTTTTCGAAGTTATGTGTGTATTTATCGCTGGTTTATAAGTGCCCGGTTAATGGCAATAGGCTCGCCACCTATTACATTGGGACCTAAACATAAACTGGCGAAACGTGGGTGCTAGCACCTCTGCCTACCCCTTCGGGGAATACGGGCGTGAGTTTATGTTATGTTATGTTATGTTATGTTAAATTTATAGTGAAATGAGAACAATTTTCAAATTTTAAGGACAGGTCTTTTTTGGGTTTTGTTAATAGTTTGAGATATTTTTTTCCTAATTAGCACGTATTTATAAAAAAATCCCAAAAACAAACAATATTTATAGTAAAAGTTTTCTATTCCCGTCTTTTTTCATCATAAAGAATGAAGTAAAGAACTTTTTTTCAAGAACGAAATTGAGCTTCGCCGTTCGATATTTAAAATTGTTGATTATTATACTCACACGAAGACAAGGCTGAATAGCAAAACTACCTCTTTGGTCATTGGGCTGAATGCATGATGTCTATTGCCAGTATGACGGTTAGACGTACGCGAACTTTTTGAATTTAGAATAATTACTTACCGCCCTAGGGCTTTTCTAGCTACATTATTACCCTAGAGCGCTAATTACTCACTTACAAGCCCCATTTGGAGGTAATAAGAACCTACTTACCGAACATGAGATATGTAAACCTAATTTACCTAAACTTACTCACTAATATTAATAGCTAACTAATCGAACATTTTCCTTCTCGTGGGTTCAAATGATGACTTCAACCGTTTAGAAAGTTTATCAACGTCATGTAGCAATTTTGCTGCTTCTTTGGCTTGCTTTATTTCCTTTATTCCATCTTCATAAGTCTCTTTTTCAATTTGTTTAATCATTTCCAGATCGTATGCTGATATTCCCAGCATCAAATTTTCATATTCTCTTTCTAATGCTAATGCCATGTCCAAAGAACTAAATTTAGTTTCGTTTGAGGCTATTAGCTGTTCGTAGGCAAACTCTACGTAATTGAAGATTTGTAAAGCAGTCCCTGAAGAAACAAGATATCTCATTTTGTCTTGTAAAATCTTGAAAAATATTTCTTTTAATTCTACTTCTCTATTCTCATTCCAAGTAATCTTATCTTCCATGACTTTAATCTGAAAATAATAATGAGTCATTAACTGCTTTTCTATTTGTCGTTCGTTATTACCATCCTAAGTAAAAAAATAAAAACACCTACTAAATTCTAAGTCAAGAAAGTGGAGGAAAATTCACCCTCACAACAGGACGTGTGTTTACCTAATTGGATTTGTAATTATAGCCTGGGGTATTTCTATATTTAGCCACATACAAAATAAATGCATAAATACCGTTTCCTGTATGTACTCTAATTCTTGACGCAATAACCTTTTTAAAATCTCAACTGTTTTCATAAATCTATTCTTCTCTGAATTAAGTTCTTCTGTAAGCAAGAGATAATTTAAGTTTTGCTTTTCTAATAATTCAAATATTGTCAACAGTTGTTCCGGACTATCGAAGTAAAGTTCTGGGGAAGGCAGCTCAGCTAGGCGCTTTTCTATTACATCTTTATCAATTCTTTTAAAAATATCGGAGTCTATTGTAAATATATCACAATATTTCGTATCCAGCTTTATATTATGACTATTTTGCCACAAAATCGGAGCTGCTTTGTTAAGAAAATTTTGAATTGATACCAAAATCATTAGGGTCTCATCGATATATTGCAATTTAGACTTAAGTGAAGCCATTTCATAGTTAGCTTTTTTCAGTTCTTCGTTTTGATTTGTGAGATCTTTAGCTAAAGCGTCCGATCTTTGCATTATGGCAATAGTTTTATTATTATCATGGGCCAAAAATTTATCAAAACTATTTTGATACTCTTCAAAGTGTTTGAACGACGTTTCGTAAATATTTCGCTCTGATTCTATTTCTCTATCGATCCTTAATATTTCGTCAACCAAAAAGCCATGAACAGCTCTTTTCAAGGCTATATATTTAATATTGTGCTTGTATACATTAATAGATTTATTAGACCGTATAGGACGTCCTTCAACCAAAGAGTAATAAGCAGGATCAACGTCAATTAATGTTTTAACATCATTATCTGCTACGGGTTCTATAGGTGGCAACTTTATCCCGGCGACAGTTTTTCTTGTTTCCTTTTTGATTTTCTTCTTTACACTGTCCATTTTCACTCAGAAAACGTTTGCGCGTTACTCACTAACATATGCCACTAAGGAGTAATCAATATTACTATAGCAACAACAAGCTCCATTAGTCAACCAGTAGCCAGATACTTGTTTTATCAATTTTATCACAGGCAACAAGGCCAGTCTAATAACATTTGTGTACCCAAAAAACTGGCTGCTATTATACTATTAGTTATAGTATGTCAACAGTGGATGTCTTATTTCTGTCACGTCGAGTTTTTGAGATACACACCGATCACCGATAACCTTTTATCAAACGCCCCTCATATTGCCCCTACTACTAGTTAGTAAATTTCAGCACTGGATAATATATTGATTAAATAGGTTCATTGCCAGTTACTTATTTACCTGTTTGTTAGTGTAGTAATATAATTTTCAAGACGAATACTGAAAAAAGTCAGCACTAGTGCGAAAAATAACCCTAATAGTTTTGTTGCGTAGGTGGACAGTACATTCATAAGTCCTAATATTTGGATGTGATCACTATTTGTATAATATACAGATCAGTGGATGTCATGTAACAAATAAACCGATGGATTCCGCAATTATAGTTTTCATGTTTTGCTACAAAGAGACTATTAGCAACTGAAATTACTAATATTCTCGCTAACCCTTACTAAGCTAAATTGCTTGTAGCTAGGAGTGGGTTCACGTCGGTAGTGTTATGGTCAGGATCGAACCCGGGACCTCTCGATCGTAAGGACGGCTGCTTAATTAACTACACAGCTACCGACGCCTCCTGCCATGGTTCAATGGAAACAAAACATCTTTGCCATTTACAGTACGTAGGTACTGTAGGTAGTGTATAAAACCTAGTCATATAAAAGGTACCTACCTACTCTTTGCCTATAGTTTCGCGTGAACCTAGTAATCGCTTTAACAATTGATATCTACGTCTGCTAGACTACCAGACGAAGGTTTTGAAAGAAAATTAGGCATGCTATTGAGTATCCTTGTAGAATTCTATATCAAAACCCATGCCCGATAGTGAAGGTATGACTCCTCCCTTGCCCTCTAAAAAAAGTCAAAGTATCAAAAAAGTATCAAAGTATCAAACATCATGCTTATTTTTTTAATTTGCCATGTGTATTCTGTATTTGACTTTTTTTTTTCTTATTTTGGTCTAAACATGCGATCGGTTTCAGTTTAAACCATAAGCAGTTGTTTTGAGAGATGCTTGGCGTGTTAGGTATCCCACTGTTAGGCTGCCTTCTTTTTAAACTCTTTCAGAGGTTATCCCAGGTGTGCAGTATTCTTAACCGTCTTGTTCCCAGTTGATTGCCGAGACTGTGCTAGTCTATTCTGGTGGTGAGTGATCCGGGCTTTGTATGACTGGGTAGTTTTGATTATTTCCTCCTTTATTGTAGGAATATTCAAGTATTTGTGCAATTCATCCATTCTAGTGAACCATGGAGCATTTGCAATAGATTTGAGCACTGAATTTTGAAATCTTTGCAGGATTTTGATGTTGGATATTTTAGCCGTACCCCAAAGTTGGATGCCATACGTCCAGATTGGTTTTAATATGGCTTTGTAGATTAATAATTTATTTTCTACAAATGGCCGCGATCCTCTGCCCAGTAGCCATTCCAATGACCTAAACCTAAGATTTAGTTCATCCCGTTTTTTTTGGATGTGTGTCTTCCAGGTCTGTTTTCTGTCAAGGTGAAATCCGAGGTACTTAACAGTTGTGCTATGAGGGAGCACTTCTTGACCTATTTTTACAGGGGGACAGTCTTCTTTCCTTAGGCTAAATGTAATATGGTTGGATTTAGTTGCACTAGCCATGATTTTCCACGACTGCATCCAGTGATGAACTCTGTCCAAATGCTCTTGTAGGTGTCTAGACGCAACTTCTGGATCTTTATCAGATGAAAGTACCGCGGTGTCATCCGCAAATGTGACCGTAATCACGTTATCAGATTCTGGTACATCAGCCGTGAATATGACATAGAGTGAAGGTCCCAATATCGATCCCTGAGGAACACCTGCTTTTATGTTGTAGAACTCAGAAGTGGTATCGTTGATTTTTACGTAGAACATACGATCATCTAGATATGATTTCAGAAGAAGATACATGGCATGTGGCAAGAGCTTCTTTAATTTATAGAGCTGACCATTATGCCAGACCCTATCGAAAGCCTGCTTTACATCCAGGAATGCCCCAGAGCAGTATTTCTTGTTTTCCAGGGCGTCTCTCACATGATCGTATACTCTGTGTACTTGCTCTATAGTTGAGTGGTGTTTCCGAAATCCGAATTGATATTCTTAGTATGGCGTTGAACAGTGAAGTCATGAAGACTATGCCTTTCCTTGGTAGTTTTTGCAACACTTCAGCTGTAATAAGGTCGAACCCCGGAGCTTTTTTTGGTTTTAGTTCCATTATTATACGCCTGACCTCAGTTGGTGTACAATATCTAATGGGAGGACTAAGTTGAAGGTCACTTTTCAGGAAAGAAGTTACTTCGGCATCCATATCGTTCATACCAGGAACCTGGTTTGGCGTAAACACATCAGTAAGGAAAGATCCATATGCATCCGCTCTCTCTTTGTCATTCTTTGTCCATGTGCCATCAATGCCATCCTTAACACATCTATATGGCCGCATACAGAAATTTCTAGTATGTCCATATTGTTGGCAGCGTTTACACTGGGGTATTGTTTTTTTGCGCTTGGGATCTTCAATTTGTATAGATGTGTGGTAAATGTATTTCAAGCTTTTTACAGATGCATTGTTTGGGCCGGGTTCGAGGTTGACAAACCATGTTGATAGTGGTGTTTTAGTTGAACCATGCCTGGCATTTATTATTTCTCCCTTCACAAAGTTTGCAGTGCTCTGTATAGCTTCCTGAATAGCCTCAATAGGTATTGATGAATGTAAATTCTTAATAACAATTCGGTATGGCCTTTCATTTTTAGGTGTGAATGTATGTCCAATGAGATTTTGTTCCCGAACTATATTCATAAGACTTTTGTAGGTGTCTATGTTCTCTGCTGTAGATTGCGAAGTTGATTTTTGGTAATAATTTTGAACGAGTATTGTAATTTATCCACAGCTTTGTCCAGTATTTCTTTAAGTTTGGCTACATTCTGTACTCCATATAGTACTATTGGTGGTGGTTTATTGAGTTTTATCCTAGCGGTGGTGTGGGATATTTCAGTCTCATCCACCTGGAGCTGTGAGTAGCGATTTTTTGTTGCAGCTGCCTCAGGTGACGGTGTTGAGTTCAGTCTTCGTTTTTTCCGATCATGATGTTGTCTCAGTAGCTCTCTCTTTGTCATTCTTTGTCCATGTGCCATCAATGCCATCCTTAACACATCTATATGGCCGCATACAGAAATTTCTAGTATGTCCATATTGTTGGCAGCGTTTACACTGGGGTATTGTTTTTTTGCGCTTGGGATCTTCAATTTGTATAGATGTGTGGTAAATGTATTTCAAGCTTTTTACAGATGCATTGTTTGGGCCGGGTTCGAGGTTGACAAACCATGTTGATAGTGGTGTTTTAGTTGAACCATGCCTGGCATTTATTATTTCTCCCTTCACAAAGTTTGCAGTGCTCTGTATAGCTTCCTGAATAGCCTCAATAGGTATTGATGAATGTAAATTCTTAATAACAATTCGGTATGGCCTTTCATTTTTAGGTGTGTATGTATGTCCAATGAGATTTTGTTCCCGAACTATATTCATAAGACTTTTGTAGGTGTCTATGTTCTCTGCTGTAGATTGCGAAGTTGATTTTTGGTAATAATTTTGAACGAGTATTGTAATTTATCCACAGCTTTGTCCAGTATTTCTTTAAGTTTGGCTACATTCTGTACTCCATATAGTACTATTGGTGGTGGTTTATTGAGTTTTATCCTAGCGGTGGTGTGGGATATTTCAGTCTCATCCACCTGGAGCTGTGAGTAGCGATTTTTTGTTGCAGCTGCCTCAGGTGACGGTGTTGAGTTCAGTCTTCGTTTTTTCCGATCATGATGTTGTCTCAGTATTGGTATGGTTTGCCAATCATTCCCGTCATCACCTGTTTGGTTGCTAGGATCCAGGTTTATTCTTTCCATAGTTGGCAGTCGAGATAAACTACCAACATTTGATTTTTCACCAGTTGCATTTTTCCCACCGGAAGCCTGGGCAGCCACTTTCGGTGGGTTTTGTTGTTTAAGGGAATCAATTTTATAAGTATAACAAGCCTAGTTGTCATAAATACAAATAGCAGAGTGGAAAGAAATGTCAATATAAAAGAGGGTAGGTATAGATTTTATAGCCGTGATTGATCACTCGCGATTTTTATTTCACTGTTTTGTGTTGTATTTCAGGGTTTCACGCGCGGATAACAATATCACTGTTTTACTTTTACTCACAATTACTAACTGTTGTACCTAAAAAACGGTACGTGATACAAAAAAAACTAATGATGTCTTATTAAGTGATATCTATGAACAAACAAACAGGCAGAATTTAAGTGGCTACGTCTTTTATTGCAGAATATTTAATTAGTGTAATCTAAAAGATAAGTGAAACGGGAAATAAAACGGATCTTAGGTACACGTATTTAATAAGTACCCGAGTACAAAAATGACTAGAAAATTGGACGAATGCTATTCACAATTATAATATTTCATTTGGTATTATTATGAATCCCCAGAGCTCTGCGATCCATCGCCCGATTTTTGTTCCTCTTCGTCCCCGTCTTTTTGAACAATTTCCCAGGGCATGACCGGCAACTGTTCCACAAATGAATCGTCTACCTTCAGCTTGTACAGCATTCGAGGAGTAAAGTGTGTTTGTAAGGGCCAAACTTCTTCTGCAGAAAGACAAGAAAGGAAAGAACAATTAAATACGACATGTTCTGGTCAAAACTTATTTGAATTCAGACCAGCAGTTCCTGAGATTTCTGGTGAAACGTAAGACAGCGCAAACTAAACCGATTGGGCTACATAACATGACGTCACAGGACCTTAGGGAAATTTTTAAGACATTGGATAATGCTAAACATTTACATAAGTAGGTAATACTATGAGGGACTAGGTAGGTACATTCTATAGCAGTAAGCTTACCGTGATAAAAAGTGTGTTCTCCCAGATGTCTGTGCATAGAAGCAGTTTCTCGGAGATCGAGCATATACTTGGATTGTAACAAAAAGTCTAACAAAGCCACCTCGGGCAAAGCCTCCATCTTCGGATCTACTGCGCTCAACCCCTCGAATGATAACTGCAAGTAGATTTAGTTACCTAATTATTCAATACGGCCGCATCGCAAGTGGTAGAGTTGATGTTGGGTTGGAGATCTAAAAAGTACTTATAACTACATAATATTCTAACTACAGAACTTCAATATCTCGAATTGTTTATGAGGGTCAGATGGCAGTCGCTTCACGGAAAATATCAAAGTTCATTCGGATTGAAAGACTGACTCCAACTGAGTTGGGAAAAGGCAATATAATATATATTATTATAGGCACTTGGTTAAAAAAACTGTTTTACTAAGTTTAAAGCCTGTTAAAGGCCACCATAACCATGTCAATACGCGATTTCCTAAATAGGATCAGTTACTTTAACGTAAAAGTGGCTTGTGCGTGAAACTTACGCTTGGATCCTGCTCCGCAAGTACGCAAAGCCTGCTGATCTTATTGAGACATATCCGTAGTTGTTCGAAGTGATCGTGCAGCGGGCCGTATATATCCAGTTTCCCGATCAGTGACGGTGGCCTTGCAGTTATAGCTCGCCAATCAGTGAATTGCAACTAAATTAAAATTTATGAAATGTTTGTTTAGAATCTATATGTAGGTACCTGTTCGGGGGGAAACTGGCGTGAATCATCAAAGGGTATTCATCACCTGTGTCAATCCTAGCTGCATTTATTACTTAAATTTCGATCGTCAATTTGACTACCCCCGCCTGATGGTAAACTGAGGTGCAGTCTAATAAGTAGCGGAAACCATTTCAGAGGCTGTCCCTGGAATGGCGGTCTCGACCTTGACGGCCTCGACAGATACATGCAGAGTTTGCACTTTGGATCCTACTTCCCATCATTGGGTTGACTTATTGTCAATTTTACAGGAAATTCTACAACTGACCAGACGGCAGTCAATCCCGTAAAAACCCAACTCTAAAAGGAATGCTTTCGCCAGAGACTCAATACCAGACTAGCAGATGCGGGTGTGGTTACCTTGGACCCTTAAGGTCTTGAAACCACATACAAACTGTGTGAGTCTTATTATTTAGAAGTTTTGTGACCTACCGCTGTAATTGAATCATAGACCATCAACAGTTTTAAGCGTTTGAACACATCTCTCACAGGTTTCTTTTCAGACTTTTCGACCTCCTCTTCATCCGCCTCTTCAAGTTGTTTCCGCCTTTTTGCTTCACGTTGAAATAAAAACCTAATATGTCTATGTATGGTGTCTTCTGAACCCTGAACAAATTAGAAGGGTACTGAAATATGTAACTATTATCTGTTGTAAAATAATTATAACGGGAATTAACGCGATCAGGGTATAGGTACCTTTGAATACTGTCTAGACGGCAACTACTTCCTTTTCCAAGGCCATGATTATCTACAGATAGATAACCATCTATGGGTTGCCAGCTGTCGCCCTAGCAGAAGCAGGCCGAGACGGCTATGCGTTACGCTTCTCCACTTTGTTCTGGAGAAGATAGGGAGGGACACCATAGTCCCACACCTTTCGAGTTTGCCTTTAATGGCCCTGGGTCATCCAAGGTGCGAGGTCTATGCTAGAGGCTACTTCGCCCTTGGCAATTGATGATCCGAGACTTGGGGCATCCATGGGGATTTCTACACGTTAAAAATAGGTATAATATATTAGATAATAATATCTATACAACAAACCTCGATTATATGAAGAAAATAGCTGTCATATACAAGCAGTAAGCCATGTACTTGAATTGCACAATAATGAGCATTTACAATGTCGATAGTCTCTCGGAAGTGGACTATAAGTTCCTCTCTGGGCACTGTATGTTCGCCTATGTATATCATACGTGTCGCATAGGTTTTCTAAAACAAATATAAGTCGAAGCTATGACAGTTTAGCTATTTATAGGTTACTAAACACTATCAGAAATATAAGTGTTTTCTTCAAAAATTAATAAAAGTTCCAGTTGCATCCAAAGCATGGACTTTTGAATCCGGTGACCATTCGGCTTTTATATATTTTTTATATTGGCTATTGCGTGAGCGCTTGCCGTCTGACCTCCCAACTCAAGAGAAGTAAGCCTGCGCCAGAACTTGATCTGTTAATCAGCAGCAGGAAAGCAGGTGGAAATGGTTTGGGGTCTTTATGGCGCCCATACACCGTAAATTCAATCAATAAAAGTACACCTATCTAAACCAATTCATAATTAGGTACTAACCAAGCCGATGTTCTGGAAATTTTCTTCTACGACATTTAAAACAGACCTGGTGTCCAGATCAGGCAGTAACTCAGTCATAATACATATTTCTCTTTACGCCTTTGTATGTAAATATCCAAGAGAGGTAGGTTTTTATACAGAATTGTATGACACGATGAGATAACAAAAGCTAGAAATCTGTGGACAAAAATGACGCCTTTCACTGTCAGTTCGTGTCCATGGTAACCATTGTAGGCTGTAATACTCGCGCTATTGACCAATCACGAATCGTCAGCCGAGGCCATGGCCACAGAATAGATAATGAGTAGGTACTGCAAGAAGTTTCTGCTACTGCCATGCCAAAGTCGTCTCTTTGGTGCACTGCGAGGTAACTAAAACGATGGCACAAATAAGGTCAAAAATTTACTCTCTCAAAGGGCTCTCAAACTGCAGCTCTCTCAAAGACCTAAAATTACACGCAGGTAGAGCTAAAATAATTAATGCATCTCTATTCTCAGTAATGCATATTGTCAAAAAAAGTGACGTAAGATAATTTCCTGATAAATGAGGGTTATAAAATAAAAATCAACAACAGTTTAAATTATCAGATAACTCTATATTCCATTCCATACATAATTTGGTATACAGTACAGGTTCACTAAAATACAAACCTAAGATTCTAATTACCTTTGACTTTATCCATAAAAACTTTAAAAATGAATATTGGCTGCTAAACTTCTTGTTTCCTGTCTCAAGGAATGTTATAAGTTAAGGGAAACATTTCGAAGATATAACGCTATTTAAAGTTATTATGCATAAAGTAAGGCACTTCTCCCACCACCAGCGATGAACGAGACACGAATAAAACTACACGAGGTAGGAAGCAGCGAGTGGTGTGAATCCGAAGGATTTGTCGCTTGACTATAACCAAGATTACCCGTAACCCTCGTTCGGGGCGAGGGCCGAGATGGCACATTTCTATAATACCTGCTCGATTAGCGAGTATGCCTACCGGCGAGAATCAGTCAGCGATTAATATCATTCATGTTTTTATCGTGGCGAGAAAACTGATAGTGAATAGGCCGCGATCAACTATTTATCTATAAAAAAAAAATCCAAGGAAGGTTTGTACGTAGAGAAAAATTCGAATAATTGCTGGGAACCGACATCCACGCGGGCGGAGCCGCGGGCAAAAGCTAGTTATGCATAATCTTTAATACACTAGTGATCTGTATCGACCGTACATTGAGCGAAAAAATAATCTTTTGTCTTTTTCTCGCCGGTAGTGGGACTGGTGCCGATATATCTAACTATAATCTAGTAATCTTCATCGTCATATCGACTCCTCGTGCTGCGAAAGCGGTTGAAACGTCTGTTGCCGTCATTGTTATCGTTGTTGTCGTAATTGTTGCTGTTGTTGTACCTGTTGTTATAGTTGTTGTTGTAATTGTTTCTTTTGAATTGGTAGCTATTTCTGTATGATTGGTAATTGTTTGGTCTGGGTCTCCATTTGTTTTGCTGTTCCTTATCTTTAGCTACGTTGTAACCAGCTGCCAGATCCAATAATTCACGTGGGATCTCCTGAAATTTGAACAAAAAAAATTTTTTTTTTGATTTTGTTAATTTATTATTATTTTCACAGCATTACCAAAAATTATCGTTATCTTATTCCGTTTCAAAGTTATCCCAGAAAATATTAAAAAAAACTCATATGCGTGAGGAACAATGGACAATTCCCATTTTGGGCAAAGTTTTGAGCTGAGCAGAGCACACACTACACCCATTTTTGACCCTTGTAACTGATGTTTCACTAGTGCTACCAAACTCTGTGGGAGTATAAGTTTTTGTGATCCTCAGTGTATTGAGTAAGAAATAAATGTGGTACAGACCTGTTTTGCTTCTTTCATTACTCCAATTAAACTTTTTGCCTGTCTCGCATTTTCATCAGTCAGTAATGTATGTGCGACTCCTTTATTATCCTGACGTCCTGTTCGTCCTATCCTGTGGATGTAGTCTTCGGAGGTGTTTGGGAAATCATAATTGACTACATGTGTCACACCATCCACATCTGAAAAAAATTATATTATTGTATTTACCAAATTAAATTTAGAAATTGTTGGCATACCTAAAACCATACTTAATGGCGGCTCGGAAGTATGGCGTTTGAGAAAAGAGTGGGAGACAAAGGCCGAATGGCTTGAATCCACACTCGTACACCTCGAGGTATAATATAGTAAATATACAACACACACAAGTGTAAATATACAACTAGTTACTGTCAGATGTCAGTATTTTCATTATTTCAAGTGACTAAGATATCGCATATTGATAGTGGCTGACCTAGTAGGTATAAATGCATTGTATTTAAAAGTAATATAATCATCTTCCAAGTAATATCAGATCCATCAGTAGACCACCATTCTAATGAATGACAAATAAATAGTATGAGCTCAAATTGTACGAGTGACTTGTTTCTTTTAATGTAATGAATACTGAGTCAGGGTGTATTTGCATAAGTATATTTATATATTTGTGAAGTATCTACCCCACAGAGATACATTCCTGGAGTGTTCTACATGTGGAAGTCTATACTTACCAAGTCCTCGGGCAGCAACATCAGTGGCCACTAAAATTCTTGCCTTTCCTGTTTTAAATTGTCTAATAATATTGTCTCTCTGCATTTGTGTTTTATCGCCATGAATGCCAACAGCAGGCCAACCATTCTTATGCAATGCCATAGTCAAAGAATCCACAAATCTTTTAGTATTTGTGAATATTAAAATTTTGCCATAGTTGTCTCCAGATATTTCATGTATTATTTCTTTGAACCTGAAAATATGTTATATCTATGTTATAGCACTGCACTACTACATAGTCACTGCTGGAAAAGCACAAATCTTTTATATCACATTGATTTCGGCCGATTAAAAGAAACATTATCCCTATGTACTGGTTTTTTTTTGCATAAATAATGTAAACAGCTACAGCTAAATAATATTTTCCACTTTTTCTAACATAACATTATAAGTTGTATACATAACAATATCTATCTAGCTACTACTAGGTTATGTCTGTGTGATGCAATACTTTATAAAATTTTAAATACAATTACACAAATAGGTAACAGAAAAATTGTAAGCACTTTTCTTCTAAATATAGGATACTTAATGAAACTAAATATTAATGAAGATTCATAAGCAATATTGAAAATGTATACTAACTTTTCAACTTTATCTTCTTGGTCACAAACATGGATGATTTGCTTTATGTTATGATTGGCAGATAACTCTGTAGATCCTACATTTACTTGTACAAAGTCTCCCAAATAATCTTTAGCCAAATGTCTAACTTCCTTGGGCCAGGTTGCAGAGAACATCAAGATTTGCCTCTCCTTGGGAACTCCTTCTAAAGCTTGCCGAATTTGTGGTTCAAAACCCATATCTAACATTCTATCAGCTTCGTCTAATACAACATAAGTAGATCTGTTTAATGTTGTAGTTTTGCTAACCAGGAAGTCATTTAATCTACCAGGAGTAGCAATTAGAATGTCTACACCTTCGTTGAGTTTCTGGGCTTGCAGAGAACGACTAGCTCCCCCATATATACAAAGGCAGCGGATATTTAGCAACTTTTCGAAATCCTTTGCCACCTGCTCAATTTGTCGAGCTAGTTCTCTTGTAGGGGCAAGCACTAGTGCAATTGGTCCACGGCCTTTCCGAGCCGTTTTCTCTTTGATATGAACAGCTGCCGGCAACAAGTATGCTAATGTCTTGCCAGTACCAGTTTGGGCAATGCCAACAAAGTTTTGTCCATTCAAGGCAATAGGCCATCCTTGTGACTGTATAACTGTAGGTTTTGAAAAACCTTGTTGTTTTAAGAAATCTTTAATGTAAGTAGGAAATCCACATGTGTCAATTTCCTGATATGGGTCTGGAACATCATCCCCAATCACTGTAATCTTATGTTCATTTCGGTATTCCTCGGAGTCTAACTGTTGTGCAGTTTTAGTAGAGTAAAACTGATTAAAATTCAGTGCTTGTAACTTAGGGTTAATGGTTGCATATGAAGGAAAGAACGTGTAAATAAATGGAGATACAGTAACCTCATTCTTTGGTTTCGAACTTACTGATAGCCTGGAAAATAAAATCAATTAATATTAATTGGTAAGTGCCTATAACCAAATTTATGTTTGTATTATTTATATAATCAGTTTATCTATAACTTACAGTTTATGCAGACCCCTTTGCCTCATAAATCGAGTAACGACGGTTAAAGCCATGACTATTATAAGGTTTTGTTTCGAATTGCAGTAAAATTAGTAATGACTAACCAGTACAAACAACGCAAATGTGGTTTTAGGTTATTATCACATAATATTCCATGTCTGACAAAATGTGTGGTAAAATATTGAAAATATTAACTATTTACGACCTAAAACAACGTAAGGTATTATTAAATTGGTAAATTGATTACCAATTCACTTATTTCCACACCGCATTATTAGAAAGAGAGCACATGACAAAACAAAATGACAGTTGACAATAGTTTTTTTTTTAATTATTCAACCATCCCTGGATACAGGTCCTTATAGCTCATTAGCATGTTTTTATTTATTTAAGGACCATTGGATACAGACATATATATTCACAGAACAGAAAAAACTAGTAGAAGTGTGATACGACAGATTCAGTAGCGGAACCGATGTCGCCAAGATCACACATACAACCAGATAATAATACGTTGCACTACTAGTAAACAATTGTTTTGATTGGTCGTATATCTTTAACACCAAATTAGCCTAAAATAAATACACTGCAAGACGAAAACACACCTTATTGTTTTGCATTAGAGATTATTTTAATATAAATAAAAAGGTATTTATGATGTCTCGTTTCTGTTTTATTTAGAAACGAGACATCATAAATCCCTTTTTTATTTGTGTGCTTCAATTTACGAAAAAAAATCAGCTATTCCACAACAGATGTCAGTTCAATTTATGAAAATTAATTAAAACTGTAACTCCGAAACATAAGGTTGACATTACATGTAAGTATTATCTCTCTCACTCTCACTCTCTTAAATTGACATTAAAGCGGGGACACAAAATATTCGCAGTACCGACAGATTTTGCTTTTAGCTTACCATCAGGTGAAGTGTAGTCAAGTTAACGTGTCCTTTTATAAAAAAAGTGTTTTCAAATGTTAACTGGGGCCTTACTCCGAAAAACTAACGAACGTTCGAACGAACGAACAACGACCCGAACGAACACGAACCATTAAAGTTACTCCGAAAACCATTCGTTGACGACTGACGGATTCTGCCGTTTTCATAATCATAGACAAACATTCGAATCTAGATAAATAGTTTGGACCAATATACTTTAAAAATCTAAAAACTGTTAACAAACGAAAAAACCACTTTTCATCACGTGGGCCGTGTGCTTGTCTGCCACCTAAGTGGTATAAAAAAAAATCAAAAAATATAGTTGTATTCTTATGAAAACAGCGTCAAATTAAAATATGTACCTATGAGATTTTGGTTCCAAAGTTACCGTTAGATACCAAAATGTAATTTTTCAAGGATTTATGTGATTTAATGTGAACGAACTTAAAAACCCTTGTGATAGTGACCTATGATAGTTGAAGCATTTAAGTTAATGTGACAAAAACCATACCTAGTAATATTGAAACATACCTTGGTCGTTGGTTCAATGCCCCTAGTGAATTTGCCTCAAAATATTTTTTTTTTTTTCACGAAGCCGGTGACAATTTTGGCTTCGCTCAGCCTCTTCTTCCCTCACCATTTCGTCCAACATTAAAAATCTCGCCATTTTCTTCGATAAAAATTCAACTTCGAAAGTCTTACGATAGCTATCGTTGAATTTCAAGTAATAATCCGCAAGATTACTTGTCAAACAACGACTACGAAAACGTATTTGACGTTTTCGTATTTTGGGAGTAGGTACATTGACAACGATCGACAACGTCAATTTCAAACGTACGAAGACGGATTCGAAGCCCGACACGAAACACTTTCGGGGTAGCTAAATGACAGAAACGACAACGGATACGAATAGTTTAGTTTTTCGGAGTAAGCCCCCTGATTCCAAATACTGTCGAATGATCGAAGGGTATATACTAAATTCTAGCTAAAAAGGCTCCTATAGCTTTGCCAACAGCAGTTGAACTAAAGTCTTTTAAAAGATAGTTACCTAAGTTCCAAAGCAAGTAAAATAATAAAATAGTGTCCCTTGTGTGACACAGGCGCTGCCATTTTTACCGGGTTATACGGGGCCCTACGGGGTCAAGAATAAGAAAACGACTGGTACGAGATCTAACAACTTTATTCCGTAGGTCCTGCTTTACAATAAAAAAACTACTCTAAGTTAAAGTCGAGTGTCGGTTGGGGTATAGGTACACGCCACTATAAGCGGATGGCTGAGCAATGTACTCAACTTGGGGCTGGCCCCGTGCGAGTGTGATGTTGTCTTCCCCTCAAGGTCACCAGGCGTCGCAGCCGCTAGTTCGGTCCGCCGGAGTCATCGCCAAGGCCGTCTTCAAGACGGTACGGAGAGGGCCGGCAACCTCAGCTGGTTCGGAGTTGGCCGGTACGGCGCGGTGGTGCTATTTCGGCCGGTATTCCAGCCGGTACCAGGTTGGACCGGTATTCCAGCCGGTACGAAGTTCTGGGGAGACAACCACACGATTAGGCACTGGTGCGTGAACCCAATGCAACAGCGCCGGGCCCCCACGTATTATTTTCTACATGGGCCCTAAGGTCGGCGGCGCTGAATGGTAGGTACAGCTCGTGCGAGTTAACATGGCACCTGGCCTTTCAAACAACCCTCCTCCCACTTCTCCGCGCGATGCCCCGCTCTCGTCCTGCAGTAGCGTCCGCATCACAGTGACTGTTGTACTTTTTATTATCAGATTTTGTAGAGTTTTGTTATTGTTACATTTGGAACATTTATATTGATTTATTTTATTGAGTTTTCGTCATAATACTTTATAACATACAGATTTACTATGTTCTGCATTTATAATATTGGTATGGATTTCTTGGATTTTTCGAATTGAATTGATTGGTATTTCTTTTTTTTTAATTCTCTATCTCTGCCAAATTTCACCCAGATTCGTTCTACCGTTGTGTGGTTTGATTAAATACCTAACAAACATGCATCCACACTTTCAATAAATCTCATTATCAATATAGAATCTTATTACAACGGCGGTAATCATCACCGTAGTAAAAACTAAACTAATCCACCAATATAATATTATAAAAATAATGAATAGGACTTTTTCCCTCTTAGTATGCACGTGTACTGTCATAATTTAGGCAGTAAACTACCACTGAAGGAACTGACGCTAATAAAATGATTATATCCTTTTATAATTTGGCATGTTTAGTCACTGCTGTGATCTCTGATAACCTTTCCGATAAAAATAGCTTTAACCTGGTTTAATAATAAGGGGTGCGATACAAGGATGTGAAAATTGTAAAGATTTTATTGGGATAACATTTCATCAATACATTTATATTAATAATTTCATTTATAGAAATAAAAAATATCTAGTAGTTTCACCAACAGTGATTTTATTGAATTAACCTGTAATACGTTATACTTTCAGCTTTACAACAATGTAAGTATAACACAATCTTATTATAAGAAAAACTACGGTACGAAAAGAACTACGGTAGCCTAGTGGTATGGGTAATGGACTGCTGAGACGAGGTCTCGGGTTCGATCCCAGGTTTACCATGGCACACACCAATGACTTTTCGTAGCTTTTCGAAGTTATGTGTGTATTTATCGCAGGTTTATAAGTGCCCGGTTAATGGCAATAGGCTCGCCACCTATTACAGTGGGACCTAAACATAAACTGGCGAAATGTGGGTGCTAGCACCTCTGCCTACCCCTTCGCGGAATACAGGCGTGAGTTTATGTTATGTTATGTTAAGAAAAACATGCCATGAATATTGTTTATTTTTTAATCTTACGATCAGAAATCTTTTAATTATTTTAATCAATATTAAAGAATTTAAGAAATTTATCTAATAAAATATGGCGCCCTCGAAAATTCAAAATTTATTTTGCAGTCAGTACTTTAAACGTCACTTGATTGAGCCAGGTGCCATGTTAACTCGCACGAGTTGAACACATAACACATACATTCACAATAGAACAATGAAATAAACTGGATTGTTCCGGAATCAATAATCGTAAGTATTTCTCCAAGTCTGTAATCCCGTTAACCACGGTTCAATCAACTATAAACAAATGATTTAGTAATAATCAAGTTCCAATACTAATATATGCTGAACCGTGGATTTAAAACGAGATTAAAATTCGACAATTTAACATATACTCAAATGTGGGTATCCGTAGAAAATTATGCCGAGATATACACCGTGTTGATTTTTCTCTCAGGATACGAACAATCAACCATTACCTACAACTAATTGAATAGTTCTTAAGCAATTACTATATTCGGCTGTCTGTCGACATGTATACTCGCGACATATATTATGGACACTCTTCATACAATAACTTTCTTACAACATTCTAACGATTACGATGTTAATCACAATTTACTTTAATTTTAATTTAATTACATTTACACAAAGAAGACTACAACTAGGTAACTACCGAACTCACGACCGAAGGTAGGCAGGTACCAACTAATGAGCTAGCATCACGCTTAGCTCCTAGGGGGCTAAGCAGGAATGTCACACGCGAATGACGATGTTATGTTACTTTATTATTCTTATATTTCGTGACTATCGTTTAACACTCGCGCACTATTTATTAAGGACACTAGACTTACCCCTAATATTGGGAACACAGCTTATATTCAACAAGAAACTTCGTAAGATATAATAACTATACTGAGTACGTAGGACTTAGTAATAGTAACTAGAAGAAAGTAAGAAGTACTTAGAAGTTCTAGCTAGGCTTTAGGACTACGACTGGAACGTTTCGCTGCGAAGTCTCGCGATGGAATGAGGTCAGCTGTGTACGCTTCGACGCGCGCGCGGGGCGCGTTTTTTCTAGTGTTGAGCCCTCAGCTGTTTTTCCGATTGCCGGGACGCGTTGATTGGTTATCTATCCGTGTGACTCATTTTATGTGTGCGTTAGAACGATGCCTTATAGCCCGTCAAGAAAGTCGTGAAAATTGAGGGTGGCGCTGCTGCGCTTAATCTGGTATCCCTGCCATACTATAATTAAACAGACTTGATCGGTGGCTTTGTATGGTATGATTTCATTACGATAGTAGGATAGTAGGTGAATAAAAGTGAAAAAAAATACGGAAATTATTTCATTTACTTTATTTAGGCACTAATGGCGCAAACTTTAGAGATAAATCAAACTTCAAGCTAGAAAATTATATATGCTTAATTACAGAATAGTCGTTATATCCTTTTTAAATGGTTGCAGGGCTTGCAGCAACATTTAGATATTATTTTTTGCAAATAAAACTTTAACAACTAATCGAAATCAACGAGTGCGGAGTGATTGAGTTTAGAAGTCATGGTTGTAAAATCACTCAGGTGGCAGACAAGCACACGGGATTTAGAAGCATATATATTATGTTAAATTTGGTGCGCGTGATCCGAAGCCTCCATTCGATGCAACCTGTACAACGCTAACGGCAATGCTTCACTCTCTTACTCAGCACATGGGAGACGCTACCACTTATTGCAATTAACGGCCGCGGCGGGAGCAGCCCTGTAGAGACCTGCGCGGAGACTCGCCACGGGTCCCTGTGACTGGCAGCGGAAATAGAGGTTAGATGAGGACACCCAAGAGGGCCATCTTAAACCCGTATATAGCTCAAAGTTAACTGGGGTGTGAGGGAAATGCCGTTAACCTTACACCCCGATAAACGAGTATAAGGCCTCATATACAAGGACACGCCGTGTCGGACGTTATTAGGATATGCCTCGGGACACTATTTAAAATCCAAGCTGCGAGATAAACGAATTGTTTGACCTGGCGCGCGCAGGTTGTTTTGTAATAATCTATGTTTGGTGACTTTCAGCTCGTCCACCACCGCTCTGGTCACAGAATCGCTTACTCAGTGGTACACTTTAACTTTATTAGACCCACGGTACCACCAGGAGTATGGCCATGGGTACCGTGGGTGTGAAATGTGTTTTCAGCATATTTTAAGTCCAAGAAACATGTTCCGAGCAATACCTTACCCAAAGCCTACCTGTCTGTCTCATGAACCGTTATAGCTGGACAGTCGATTTTTTTACAGACGTTGTAAAATATTAAACAATGAAAACAAAAGATGTAGGTACAGTACGTATTACAATATAATATAATTATAATCTTTTAGAACATTAACTTATTGGAGTGAGTATTGAACACCCAAAATACTGCTTGAAACTCCTGCGTAATTTATCCGCGATAGTTTCTGACTCACTGGATATATCATCACATAATGAAATGATATGTCTTGAAATGTGCTTTTGAAAATCTGAAACAAATAAAAACGTACGGTACTGGATAAATACAGCTGTATATACCGTGTAATTTTTTAGTAGTCCAAAGGGCCTCAGTGGTTAAAACAAAATGGATCAAGAATGTTCAAAAACGTCAAAGTGTCGTACTACGATTTCTTAAAATCGTAGGTTTAATGACAACCACGACAAATGTAAACAATGCTTTGAAAAATAAAATGTTCACTTAATACACATAATTTTTAATAGATTACACTTCCCATACCGTGTTTAACATTAAAATATATATACGTACCGGCTTATTTAGCTGTTTGGCCATAAATATCCTCCAAATCAGAAACCAGCTTGCCGGTTTGAAAACCCGCCGTATATCATACTATATCACTGAAATACTTTGAATACGACATGTCTCTCACAACTAATACACACATTGCTATTCATTTTTACACTTTATATTGTTACTAGACGTAAATAAATTAAATGAACACAAAAGATATACGAAACATATCCACAACAAAACAAGGAATGACAGCTGAAAACTCAGTTTGACAGTTATTGAGTGTTGCAAATACAATGAAAAATATTAGTTCCTTCAACATTAATTTCACGACTTTCTTGACGCACTATACCTTATAAGGAGATGTTTGCATTCTCTTGCTAGTGATGGGACGCGTGCTGCAATCGCGAGATACCGGTATTTACCGTTTATTACTGATATATTCAAATGTTTTCATTTTTTATTACCGGAACCAGTGTTCACGTAACACGGGGCATCTGCATTGATCCCTTCGACTCGATTCAACGACGGGCGTTGAAGCTTGTTGGCCCTATATACTCGCAAGCGAATGTTTCACCTCTCAGCCTCAGGAGGGACTTGGCCTCGCTGGGTGTGTACCTACTAACG